>CM031858.1:109093960-109413437 GCA_018697195.1 Certhia americana
ATTTTATTTTATTTTATTTTATTTTATTTTATTTTATTTTATTTTATTTTATTTTATAGAGAAGGATATGCTCTTTAAGGAAGGACAACATTGTGTAAAGTGGCATAAAAGAGTAGAATGGACAGCAAAGGTTTGCAATATTGATGGCAGTAGCATCTTCTAGGGCAATATAATTAGTGAAAAGCTGTTTCCAACTGGCAAGGCACTTAAGAAAGTCAAAGAGAAACAAATGACACGTTTGTATTCTAATTCAAGGATCTTTAACATCAAAGTGATACAAAACCTAACAGCATCACTGGGAAAATAATACATTATAGCAAGGAAAGTGTATAAGTTAAAGCAGCAATTATTACTTGTACTATCTACAGGTTTGACAAGAATATTTTTAGAAAAGTTTTGTAAATTATCTATTCAATAGAATAGAGAAGTAAAAACAATAATAAGACAAAAGATTTAACATTTGAGATTTTGGAGAGTGAAAGCGGACCTGAATATGGAATGCGAAACTATTTTATGAGAGGAGTGATAAAGACTTCCTGATAGCCCTGAATTCTGATAAAGACAAATCAAATGTGATGGCAGTGTCAGAATCTTAGTCCAATATTCATTGAACTATTCTAGCTGCTGCTGTTTTTCACTTGATTTTGGAAACAGGAAAGGTCATTTTGAGACTTTCATCACACAAGAATGCATAAGATAAAAGAGAGCATGAGTTGATTTATTTTCAAAGAAATAGAAGGATGGTTAACAGTGCAATTAACATTTTTCTGTTCAAATAGGAGACACTGAAAAGTACTGTAATGCTAATAAAACAAAGGTGACCTAACTATAAGAAGGTTTGGAGTGTCTTTTTTTCAATCTATACAAGCGACATTAGGGATAAAATTACATTTCTAAGAACTGGGGAGGATGGAGTCCAGGTCTGATTTAAGGTTATGTGGATTAAGCAGTCAAATGAGATCTGCTGGTGAAAAAAAATGTAATTGTTCAATGAATTACACTTTTAGAGAATATGTAAGTTTATATACTACTTTCTTTTATGTATTTTAATTCACTTATTATTTTTAGAAGTACCTTAGTGGACTTATACTCTTTGAGATATTGCAGGCTTCTGTTAATAATCACAGTCATAGAAGAAAGGGGCTACTTTGTGATGACAGAAAAGGATATATGAAGATACTCTATGTTTAATGTTCAATTTAGATTATCTTTCCAAAAAATGGATGTAAAGCTAAATTGGAACTTCTGTGTCCATCATTTAAACACCAGGGAAAACAACACAAGAGATTTCAAGCTTTTTTTCCTGTCAGGCAATCTGTCATCACCGTAAGCACTGCTGTCTGCTCTGTGGTTTTCCACTGCCAGTCCTGTGCTCAGCTGCCATCTGCCAGTCCTCTCTAATTGCTATCCAGCTTATACCACTAGTCACTCACTCCTTTTTCAGGTAGCTATCAGTCAAACTTGCTGATGTTTGTGAAATTATGAGGTCTGAAAACCCCTGATAAAGAGAAACTGGAATCTATTAAATTTAGGCTTCTGGAATAATGAGCAGGGTTCTTTTGTGTTTCACAGTATGAGGAAAGAGGGGTTTGAAGATTGCTGTAATTTCAAGGCCTACAAGCACATCTTTGATGCTTATAGTGCAAAGAACAGACTTGAGTTCCTGACTCTTGCTGTGCATGTGCACTATATTTTCTTCCCTGAACAGACAACCAGGTACTCCCAATGTATGAGGAAACCTCCATAGGCCAGCAGTACGCACCTGAAAACTTGCCTTAGCCAGTAAGAACAGGCTTAGTTTGAAATTTTCTAAGTAGTCAATTTATGTGTTTAAGAGTTCCTGTGTTGCTGAAATTCCAGTTTGAGAGAACAATCTTTAAGGAGCTATTGTTACTTGGCAAAACATGAGGAAGCCCATAGATTTGTTTCATTTATCCCAAAAGCCAGATACAGACCTGGCTCACTTGCCAGGTACTCTGAAATTCAGAATGTGTGCCTTGATTACAGAGCAGGATTTTCTATTTCAATTGTGTTTATGATTTTGACAACTTGAGGCCAGCTGAAATAATTTTGTAGTCACTTGTCTCTATGTTTCATACCCAGCAATTGCAAAAGAGAAAGCCTGTTTTATTTCCTGTGTAATATTTAATCAGACTTTGAATAGCTCATAGCAAAAAGCATACATTCTATATTTCTCCTGTGTAAGAGGCATACCAATACATTCGTACATGCGTGATTAGGTCTGTGCTGCATGTAAAAAAAACAGTTTAATTTAGACAGTCCAAGAGCTTTAAAATAGGAATTGAACTTTCTGCATAACTAGTTCTCTAATTTTTATGCATGGATGGTACAATAATATGAGCTTATATACAATTAGTTTCCTTTAAACTAGAATCACATTAAACTTACACTTGCCAGTATAAATTGCCTTTGTTAATGTGCCCTTCAATTTATCCAAGCAGAAGTTGAAGATCTAGTTGCAGAGCTCAGCACAGCAGCCTCTAGTGAGAAAGTCCTTTACCGTCTCTATCATGCTTAAGCCAACAGTCCATGGTAAGGAATGGTCCTTTCAGGCTCTCTGTTGTGGAAATTGAGTATTTTCTTGTCTTTTAAACACAAATTATTAATATATCCTTAGGTTAAATTAGACTGAAATAGAGGAGCTAAACACTTAAGTGAAATTTTTACTTGTGTAACAAGGCCAAATTTTTTCCTAATTTAATAGATGTTTTGGCAGAATTAAAGAAAAAAAAAAAATAGGACCTGTAGGTTTTTTGCAAAGCAGCATCAGAAAAAAAGTTGGTACTCATTTTTCCTGTGCATATTAACTGAGATGATGTCAGATATCTTTGAAATTCTGTGGTACTTGGAGATGAACACTCATCTAAACTCTCAGAAAAGCTTGACTCAATTTCACTCTTACCAGCTTAGTTCAACAAATATTTGCAACTAACTTTGCAGTGCATCCCCAGCTCTTTCCTCTTCCCAGAGATCACTAGGCTGAAAACTCCAGCCTCACTAAACTAAGTAAATTGGTCATCAGTTCATTTTGCCATTACTTGGGACATTCCATCAGTAGTTCTCAATCTCCGCTATATTGCGAGTACATTAACTAATTAAAAATTTATAAAACAAAGAAATTGTGTAAGTTTTTGTAACACCAAGGGCAGCAATAATGTCCATGTATAAGACCGGACACCACATCCTAATTCAAGACATTTAATTTTTAACAGAAATTGAAAGTTTTGGAGCACCTTTACAATGTCATTCTTCAGATGGCATAGAACTGAGCACAGCTACTTTTGTGAGGCAAAATACAATGCTGGCAAATTGCATCCCCATTAACTTGATAGCTATCAAAAGGTAAAGAATTTGAAATTTCTCTTAGGCAGATGTTGCAACAATTATCAGCCTGCCTGATCAAAAATATCTGTCTTGTCATGAAATTTGAATCTATCTAGGTTTAATTTCTACCAACATGGTTTAATTTTCTCCAGCTAGCATCTCTTAAATTTCTTTAGCCATTGTTGAAATATCTATAAAGTTACTAATTTAAAACATTTTGAGACTTTTAATTTCTCTTTGATAATATAAATATATCAAGCTTTTTTTAACTTGTACTGTAAAGATTTTCTTTAAGCCATTTAAGTGCATTTTTTCCATTGACTTTAATCTTTCATCATGCTTCTTAAGTATGGACGCTAACTGACTACTTCACTATTTGCAATAACAGTTTCAATAGTTCCAAATATTTTATTGATTCTTTCTTCCTATTCATTGCCCTTTTTCTGCAAGTCTACAAAGCCCTACTTTGTGAAATCATCCAGTTCTCTACTTATAATCACCTCTCAGAAGAATATCCCATAATCTTTTGCATCAAATGGCTTGTCCTTTTTTCAAGCTATTACTCTAGAGATTGAAGTAGAAAAGTATAAAGCAGATACCAATGAATTAAGTAAATACTTCTTATTGGATTTGAAAATTAATAGCTCCAAATAGGATAAGAAGCTTTGAAAATATATACATAGCCCCTAATTGTTTGAGACATGCAGTCAGTTTGCTTGGAGCTATCTGTAAAAGATTATTCAGACAGAACCTTTGAAATGTTTTGTCAGAATTTAGCAGAAAAACAAAGAAGAATTACTTTGGTTTTCTGGGCTCATGTGCTTTAAAAACCATATTTATAAATAGCCTCAAAAAGAACTTATTGTTTGTCTGTTTTGTCTTGTAGTTAATTTTTTTTCAATGCAAGATGCTACAATGGAAACAGTAACAGACCAAGCATTTAAACAAAGCCTTTGCTATCTTGTAAAAACTTGCTATTACCTGGAACAATAGCACACTGAGGCATTTAAACACACTCTGGATTAGTTCCTTCATGCACCTACTAAACTGTTTGGAATGACCAACCTTTTAAAATTGTGGGTACTATGGTAACTGGATATTTCAAGGTGTCATGGAGACAGACTACTCTTCTGCTGAAATGCCAATCTATTTAAGTCTGCTATGAAAAAGCGCAGGAGAGGCTTTTTCGTTATCCTCTAAATTCAACTACTTATAAAATGTAACTCATACAAGGGTTGAATGATGCTGTTATTTTTAATACACTATTTTCAGAAATATGAAATCAAAATTTAAGTGAAATAAAGGCAATTCTCACACAACTGAACCTCCTTTGTAGAAATAAGTAGAAGAGCAAAATTTTCTTGACTGAATAAAAAAATAATGATAAAAAAGACCTATCACTTTCTTTAGTGAAAAAGAATTACAATAAGATGTTCTGACATGTTTCTATTATCTGTATAATATTTAAGAGATTTTATATATGATTATTCCCATTTAATTCAGATGTGTAGTTTGGGCACTTTCTCACCTCTGAATTTAAAACATTTCCTTTATTGCTTACAAAGACTAAGTGCCTTGTTCTGTCATAGATCTAAATTAGATGATTGTTTTTTTTTACTTTCCCCAGATTTATGTCAATAAATATTTTACTTTTCCTAGGAGAATGAGATTCTGTTGATATAATGGTATTTGTTTCAAACAAGTAAACAGATAGAGATATGAAAGAAACAGATCCCTTCCATTGCTTCTAATGTCTCATCTTAGGTTTGTACTGAAATTTTGCCTTATTACTCCACATTTTTGCATCAGTTATGAGAATCAAAACACTGGTACCCAAAAGCTTTTGGCATCATATGTGTAGGGTTGACATTTTTCAAACAAAAATACCCCTCTGAAAACTGACACTAATAGTTCTGGCATAACTTTGTCAGAGCTGCTTTGAGGAATACTTGCTATTATTTTTCTTATTAAATACATTGTCCTTAGCTTTAGAATCAGTGGCATGCAAATTTTGATTGCACAAATAAATTTTATCTGCTAAATTGGTTTGTCTGAACCTCACTCCAAACAATTTCTCTCCCTTCTTTATCTTCAACCAGACATTGGTCTTCTCTTTCATTATCTTCCAAAATTCAGATTGTTTTTTTCTTCTCTTCTACAGCTCTCTGGTACAACTTTAAAGACTCTTTCCTGACTTCTTTTTGCAGCTTCAATTCTCTTGCCAGTCCCTTATTTTCTTACCTTTACTTCATGTCACAAGCATGGTGTTGCCCTTCCCCAGGACTCATTAGCACTCTCCTAACACCTGGAAGCTTCTGGTTTTAGGCTAACTTGTTTAATTAGCTGCAGAAATAACCTCTCAAATAAACATTTTCCAGATGTTGCCTTAAACTGGGCTTGTGTGTTTTGGCTTTGCAAGGGTTTCAATCTCTCTGCAGGAGAGTGTGTGGCAGTTTATTGGTAGCAAGGTGCTACAACAATTAATGTAATGGAAGAGATGAAGTCAATTTACATTTCCTGCAGAAGGAAGAGAAAAAAAAGAACAATGGCAATGTCTGTATGAGCTTTTGACTTACTATTTTAAAAAATATAATTAACATTCCTTTTATATTTCTTACTTTATGCATTTCTGACTAAATAAAATTATGTATGCTGATTTATTTGGGGATCAGGCTCTTTTTGCCACAGAGATTCTTTTGTGTTTATGAAAAATTAAAGCCATAAGTAGATAGTTTCACAAAAACAGCACAATAAAATAAAAAAAAATATTCAAAAAGCTTGTGAAAATTTTCTTGCTCAGTACACAAACCCATTAATTCAAAAAGGCATTGTCAGATGTATTTATGTAAGATTTCTAGAAAGGAACATTAAACTCAGGTATCATTAACTTTTCTTCTGGGTTGATCATCAGATAAACAAATCTGCAAGTAAAAGAATGGCCAAAAATAGGACATAAAAATTAAATATCTTCTGAAAACCAAAAAAATTTACCTTCTTCCTGGAGTTTTTTTGTCTTTTATAAGGACAGAAAATGACATCAAGCACAGCAGGAGACTATTCAGAAATCAATTTTATCTACATTATCTGAGAGCTGATGACCTTGATACAATTATAAAATGTGCAGAAACTTAAAAGCTGGAAAAACCCACATTAACTCTAAGTCTTGTGTTTCTTTTTGTGTTTTATTAATGTTAATATGTTACTAAAAGAAATAATATTTATAATGTAAAAGATACTGTATTTCAATAATTTATTGTTGATATTAATAATATTATATGATCTTCATTTAATTTCATTAACAGGGAACAACTCCTTAATAATTTTACCAACCGAATCCGGTAGTTTTCAATGACAGGAGCTTGTGATCTTTCTATAAGCTACATGAACTAATTGTGATCGTGAAATAATTAAGTTGCCTGTAAAGTCTTTGGTATTCTAATTTCTGAGATAGAGCTAACTTGAGTGCCGAGAGTGCGGATCTTTTTCAGTGGCTCTAATACCACTAAAATTTGAGTGTTATACTTTAAATAAAAGTAAAAGTAAATACTGGTATATTTTTTTAAGCTGGGAATTCTGAACAGTTTATTTCTGATGTTACCATAATTATTAAAAAAATGCAAAAATATATATATTTATATTAAGTTGTCCTTCTATCAGTTATTTACAAGACTTTAAAAGAGATTGGGTTTTTTGTTACTTTATTAATCCACTGAGAATCAGTAATGATCAATTTATTGATTCTGGAAACCTGGGACAAAATCCAAATGTCCTGATGCCTTAAGCACAATACCATTGAATTCTCAGACATTACTATTTTAAGAACATAAAAAAAAAACAAAACCAAGCAAGTCAATAATTTTATATGTGGTACAGCAAAAACATAAGAACCATTGCTTGGATTAAAACTATTTTGAAAGTAGGAGAGAGACAAGATAATGACCTTAGCTATCTGAGATGTTATCAGAGATGGAGAGATCCAGAAAATGCTCCTGAGACAATCCTTTGAAGATTACTTTTCTCTTTTGAAGGTACAGAGATCTCTTGAAGGTAAAGAAATATGATATTAGATGACATGATATTAGATTATTAGATACCTTTCTTCCCTTAAGATTTACTCTACCTGGGTCTCTCCGGAAAGAAAAGAGGTAGAAAGCTGTCACTTTTCAGAACAAATAATGCTGGAGCCAACCAAGGTCTCATTTTATGTGGAACAGCCAGGATGGAGAAGATGTTGAGCAAAAGGAAATTTTACACCTCATTCTGTGGCAGTCAGAGGTGAAAAAGAATTTGAACAGAAGAGGGGGAAAAGAGCAGTCTTCCTCTGCTAATCCAATTAATTCAGTACAGTTTCTTACCGTGGGAAGAAGAGTGATGACAATAACAGGAAGAGAAACCTTTTTCTAACATAGCACAGTAGACTTATCAGTTAAAGATATAGTCTCAAAATGGTTCTTCAGCGCAAATCTCCCATGCCATGGATAAGCCTCCTCACCATTAAATTATGCAGAAGTCTATTGATACCACTGTGTGTGTTTGATTGCCTTAAGAAAAAGCCCTCACATACTGCTCCTTGACCATTTCTCATAACCAATACCATTATACCACGATAACTTTGTAACTTTTTTACAAAAATGAACCTTAACTTTAGTGTCAGTTATCAAGGCTAGTGTAGATTTTTTTTAAATTTTAACATTTCTTACAGCTTCTACAGTAAGGTTTTGCTTAAGATTTTCTTATCGTTTATTAAAAGCTTAGGAAGATATGAATAATAAGCTTTTATTTTGAGGAGAATGGTCCTGCCTAGTCAAAACAAAAGAATAAGTTCAGAATTCTTCTGCTTCAAGTTCTAGAGCTTGTCATGGGAAAGGCCAGGACTGTTTGAATGTAGTCTATTTTGATTAGGAGCAATTTTACCTTGCTTCAAGGATCTGGTCCTTTTACTACGAGTATTTCTATTTGTTTTTCACCACTACTATTTTTTTAATTTTATTGGTGGATATCTGTCAAGAATCAAAGAATAGTATGTGAAAGTGCTGTGACTTTTACAGTAGAAATTCTCACAAACAGCCAGATTCAGGATTTTGACAAAGGTATTAGCTATGACTGCAGATGCATGTTATACTCTGTACAAAATGCAGTGTCAGACGAAGTAAATGATATCAGGGCCCTAGCAAATAAGGGTAAATTCTTTGCTTATTTTAAATCCTAAAAAATGTAACTTTTTCAAGTAAGTCAGGGGACAGAAAGTATTGCAGAGTGAGGCAGGAGAGGGAGAGAAAATTGTCATTTTTTAGCCTTTTGTGTTCTATTTCTGATTAAGTTCTCAATTTAACAAGTTCAGCTTCCCATTTTTCTGAGTTCCCATGTGTTGCTGAGCAGTGCTTGAAGATAGTATTGACATTGCTATTACTTCATATTTAAATTCAGTCATTGCCTTACAAACAGTGATAAAGATTAATAATAGCAATGAATAGCCTTATGACTTGGACAATCAATATCTGTATTGGAATGACCTGGAGTGAACAGGTTCATCTCCACATGTAATTGTTCATATGAGTCCCAAACCCAAGAAATATTCTTTTGCTTTTGGTTGCACTAGTAATACAAAGAAAATAATTGGTTTCGAGTAAACTTTTTTTGTTCATTGCACCAAAATTTTCAGTTGAGAAGTTAAAAAAAAAATTAAAAAAAAAAAAAAGAAAAAATTACTATTTCCTTTTTTTTTTTTAATAATTGTAATGAACACATACAATTGCTTTCTCTGAGTTGATGAAGTAAAGAGATTTGGGGTAATTTATCCAGGCTGTGAAAGTTTGGTCTATATTTGGTTCCTTCTTTTCCCTCAAAACAGTAATTTTGAGAAGCCAGTTCTATGTAATAGGGAATTCAAAAAGAAGCAGTGTGTTCAAAAATGTCCTCTCTTAGAAAGTCTTCAAGGGTTTAAGATAACTTTTTAAAAATCTGGAAAGTATACAACAGAGGAGAAGAATTTAAAAAAAATAAAAACTATCGTGTGCCAGGAGGCTTCAGAAAAATCAGCTGGGAAAAAAACATAGAAAGAGTAGGATGGAGAATGAGGTAGAAGAAATCAGTGGCATGGTAGGAGTGATGAGAAAATGTGAAACCACAGAGGATGAAGAGAAGGAGAAGAAAAATAAATAAGAGATAAAGTAGGGGAAAAAACAGAAGGACATTGAAAAAGAAACTGAAATGAGAAAAAGAAGAGAGAAGAGATTAGGAAAAAATCGATTGCACAAAGCTGGAAGGAAAAAAATACTGAGATACTACAGTGATATAAAAGCTGTAGAAGTGCTTGTATGTATTATATAAGAAATTAAATGAAGGAAAGTGAGAGAATCTCAAGGGAAAAGAATGAAATATCAGAAGGGAAAGGAGAAAGAAGCAATTAGGAAAAGAGAAATTACACTGAGTTACAAAGGCCAAGAAGATGGACTAAGGTACAGGGTCAGAGTCAGTCAAGTCTGAACTGTCTTATTTTATGTCAAAGATTCACACCTAATTTCTCTGTGAGTTATCAGTTTTGTGTTTCAGCTATGAACTTGAAAATTAGAGATAAATAAATTAGTTTAAACTAAAAAATAAATTTCTCAAGAGAAGAAAAAACATGAATCTGTATGCAAACAAGATGTTTTGTTTTGTCCCAAATGCTTTTTTTTTGAGTGACTGCTTTCTATGACTACATAAGATGTATCTAGAGTGAAGCACCTGAAGATTTATATAATCACATATATACCCTGCAGCATCTTAATCACACTTGTTCTCTCTGACTCAGCAAGTCGTTACATGAGGTAGAAAACATCCCACCTCAGTGCAACCAGATATTTTTAATCTGTGTAATGTTGTGGCACATATCAATTTTCAAAATTCTTTCATCTTCTAGTTTTTTTTGCAGAGGTGTTTAGGAAAATGAACTTGAGTTTGCAAATCATCTCCAGGCAAATTTTGGGAAACAACAGGGAGACAGCCAAATATATACCAAAACTCAAGAATCATAGCACAAAAAACATGAGCAAATACTGTTATTTACAGCAATGACATCACAGATTACCTGAATAATATCGGAGTAAATTAATTTGTAGAAATTGTAAAGAATCGACTGTTATGAATTCCTTTATTCTAGAAGCAGTCTTAGCTGAAAGATAGTGAAAGTCAGGTAAGGGATTTTTTTAATCAGTTGACTTTTACCCATAAGAATATATTATTGGCTGTCAAAATGTCAAGCTATTTGATTTCATGACAAATGAAGAGCAAGAGAACAGAGATAAACCAAAAAAAGAACATTTACTTGCATGTATTTGCCCTGTCCTCTAGGCAAACAGAAGAAAATGCAAATGCTAATGTGCTGTAGCTTGGATGTTACTGGAACCATGAATTATGTAAGACAAAAATAGATAAGCATATTGAAAATGATGCTTTTAGCTGTGCAGTTCACGCCTTCACTAGAACCCCACAATGGAAATATTGTCCCATAATTCATCATCACCTGTTTTGTATTCCATGCATCAAGACTCATACCCCAATTGCATTGTTGTGGATAATTCAAACTTTTATTGTTCCCTCTTCTTTATCCTACAGGAATGTCTGGACCAACTGATGCAGGGATTATTTTGTGATGTCCTTCATATTGCCCTCTAGCACTCTCCCATGTCTGTGTTCCTAGATATGAGTTAGGCAAATTGAATTTTCTGTTTGAGCTCTATATTGCAAGAATATCTGCTTGGCATTTGCTTTGTAAATAAATAAGATACTGCATTTTATTTTCTGACACAACATTTTTTTTCTGGATAAAATATAGGAATCATAGGGAATTTTCTGGGCAATGTTCAGATATGGTTGACTGCAGTAGGATTCTTGTGCATTACATAATATAACCCATAGGTCTGATTAAATTATTTCAAAGATGAAGATTCTGAAAAGTAGTCATGGTCAGTGCTATTGAGTTTGTGAAGAAAAAATTGAAAACTGGCTTGTACATATTTATGTAAGCCTAATCACTTTCTTTCATGGACACAAGGTTGAGAAAAGGAATTTTAGAAGAGAAAGTCTTACAAATAATGAAAATATCCAAAGGCATATGCTCAATGAAGTATAACACAGAAGTAAAATAAATAGGATGGAATAAGTAAAAGAGAAAAGAGAGCAGGTGATGTCTTGGGGAAAGTACACTGAGTGTAGGAGAGGAAAATGTAGTGTACTCTTAAGATTTAACGGTAAAGTCCAATCTCCATTACACTGATGAAAATAGTGACTAACATCATTGCCAATTTCATAAAAAGCTTGAAATGATTGATGAACATAAAGAGGGAAGTTAGCAGCAGGAGCAGTTATTCCACTCAAAACAAATTAGAAGCAATTTTTTTTCCAATAACCAGTTCATTTCTATAGCAGGACTCCAACTGAAATAACTATTTTTCATCAGAGTAAAAAGGAGGGATAGGAAGTACATGGCTTAGATAGCTTAGTAGATAGAAACCCAGTGGATATACTTGGAGGAAATACAAATATAATTACTATGACTATCATAATATAGAGGCAAGAAGATGAAAAGTACTGATAATGCAAGTCAGTTGTCCAGAAAAAAACATGCAATATATATATATATTTGTGTTAAAATTACCTTAAATAATAATAAAAGAAGTAAATACAAGTAAATCAAAAAAATGCAAAATGTAAAGGCTTGTAAAGATTTGCATGTGCATACACTTACATTGCATGCATAGCAATAAATATAAAAATCTGCAGGTGATAGGAAAATTAAGATTAAACAAGTTGATATTGCTGAGAAATAGTTGCTGTCTTTTCCTGGGAATGCAGATGTGCTGTAAAGAAGAAAGAAGTCAGAAGCTGATGAACTTCATGGAGAAAAAAGTGAAAAAATATTTTATTTAAGATGATGCCAAGTAGTGCAGGTATATAAACAAGGTAAAAAAAATGAAAGGAACTAAAACGTGAAGAAAAATTTTAGAAGAAATGATCTTTTAGGAAATGAATTTATTTACTATGCTGGAAGAAAGCAGAAACAATACTGTGGATGAACATTTCCTATGAACACAAAAGTACTCTGTAAGAGAAAATGAGGTATTATGTAAACAGGAACCATTGTAAAAGAGTAGAGAAATCCTGCATCATAAATACAATTTCAAGTCCCATTCTTTGTCACGAGTCCTCTTGGTTTCAAGACAAGGTTTCATACACCCTTATGTGTTAAATCGAGCCTAAAATAAATAGATGCCTGGAAAGCAAAGGAATAAAACAAAATTGGGGATAAATTTCTAGGAAAACTAATTATTTTAGTTTTTAATGTAATAATACTTCTGCATGTAAAAATTAACCTCTGAAAAGTGAACATTTCCAGATCACAGCATTTGATGATGCAAAATCTCTACACTAATCCATGAATTGGGAAAATAGCCTCACACCCAGACTCTTTAGTTCTTATCTACCATTAATAGACTTAGAGTAAAATCCGGCCTGTACACAGATTATCCAGGGACACAATTCCTGAATGTTTTTTGCAGCTTCAACCCCTTAAGTGGGGGAGAGAAACACAAAGTGGAGCAATAAATTTAGTTGACTTCTTTTTTGTTTAAAGCTACTATATTTTTTCATTGAATTTTATTCTCATGTAAATAGTTTTACAGCTTTTAAGACTTAAGTGTGTGTCTTAGTATAGAAACATACTGTCTGTAATTAGAACTGAGGAATTCATTCACAGTTTAGAAATTGTTGAATTAGGAAAATTTGCTTGCTCTTATCATCTATGTTTTCTGCAGAGGGTAGAGACATCAGAGACAACAGAGAACAATTCCATTGATTGGGGATCTTCCATACCTATATATTAATTCTATTCAAAATTTTCCATGCACATAATAGCACTAAGAAGTTTTAGCTATCAAAATAACTAGAAGATTTAGCCCTTACCTTTTCTAAGTCATACTCCAGCACTCTGTAATAGGTAGCATAGGTGGTTAGAATTACTGCAATTTGCAAAATTCTTGGGAACTGAAGTATTTTCTCAGAAAGTTTTGTGTATCACAGTGTCTCCTTCAAAGGATCGGTTAAAGATGGTTCCCTGACCTTCAGTACATACAGAACAAACTTAATTTGCAATATATTTTTCAGTGTTTGTGAAAGTGTGATGAAAGATAGGATTTTTTTTCATGTGCATTCTAGTGTACTTGAAACCAATTTTTTCCCAGTAATTTAAATGCCATTTATCAAAGAACATGTATCTGGACCAATATCCCAGCAAGCGAGTTTACATGTTTTAATGTTAATACTTTCCAACCCATTTAAAATTAACTTCTGCTCTTGGATGTGCCAACTGCACCTAAAATCTACTTTTCAGTTAACTACCCAAAAAATTAGGCACAACACTGAAAAACTGTAAACTTTGCCAATATTTAGACATGTAAGAGGGGCAAAGGGGGAAGGGTTTGCATGGCTTGAGGTGGTTTCTTCCTATAAAATAAAATGTGCAAACTATTTTCATAATGTTCAGTCCACCCGTATTTATCTCTGCAACCCTAATGTTGCAGGGAGCTGAGAGAATTTGTGTATTCCTGTGAGTGAGCATTTGTCCTACAGTAGGCATTGAACAAAATGCAGGAGTGACTACTGTCAAACCCTGCAACACAGCCCAACACCAAAGTTATCTGCATACATTAATATCTGACAAAATTCTTGATTCCAAGAAACATTTGGACAATGCTCTCAGGCACATGACGTGATGCTCGGGGTTGCTCTGCAGAGAGACCAGTAATCGGACTTTTGTGATCTTTGTGGAGACCTTCCAGCTCTGGATATTCTGATTTTGTGATTGACTGCATGATCTGGTCCTCGTGTCTTCAGTCTGCCACAGATTCCAAATATTTGATAATGTGTGCATGTGTCAATCTGTCTGTCTTTTAACAAACAGGCAGGCTTTGATTCCTTTCCTTTCTGGTTGAATTTGTTTATTGGGAAGAGACATAAGAAACTAAGATTGCTCATGGTGCTTGAACTGAATGCAATTGGTAAATTTCTAAAGTGTTGACAAGAAGTTCTGCAGACAAATGCTGCAGTCTTACTTTCTTCTTTTGATTTTTCTGTTGTCTGTGGGATATTCTGCCAGTTTCATTTCAGTCAGGATCTGAAATATTGTTTTTCATTTCCTTCTCTTTAAGAACTATATGTCTTCAGCTGCTTAAACTAAAGAGAAGGCCATCAATAATCCAAATGCAAATAGGAAGATTAAATGAAATGCTATTATTAATTTAATTCAGCTAAACTAATCTGTTGGGTTTTTTCTACTTAGGTTTATTTTTTTTTAGCTTCTTCCTTCTTTTATATATATATTTTTTTTTTTTTTTTGGTTGGTTGGTTGGTTGGTTGGTTTGTTTTGTGTTGTTTGTTTGCTTTTTAAATAAAATGTCATACAATGCCCTTAAGGCAATAATTTGAACCTCTAGATCTGAAGCTGCAAACAACTGTAGACACAACTGGTACACCTTAGTAATTAGAGGAATGCCAAAAGAGCATCAGTTGTACACACAGTGGGACCACCAACTCAAGAGGAATGAGTTATTTGAGGGTCTAGTAAAGTTTGGAGTCTCTTATATATTAAATTCTACAGTTGTTCTTAAAAAACAGATCCTTATGCGTCTTGCCTGTACCATTCCCTGTACCATTGCTTAGCTTACATTGTCAATCAGCCTGAAGTAAAAGCTATTCTTTTTCCTACAGATATAAAACGTTTTTTCATATTCAGGGAGTGGCACTTTTATTTGTTTCACATTAAAAATAAAACAACCCCCCCAAAAACCCAAACCCATACATCCTAACTGTTGTCTCCAAATGCTTTCAGGGCGCTAACTGTATCAAAATTAAGTGGAAAATAAACTGCTGCTGTAGAATTATGTGTGTGGGGGAGGGTGAATCATATGAGTCAGATATTTACTCTTTCTGTTTTGTTCTTTTAGTGAAGGTCAAACACTTCAAATGAAAGAGTTCAAGTAGCTGAAACTGAGTGAGGAACAAACCGTGCATAATTAGAATGCGCTGTTTGGAACAGCTCCTATATTTTTGACACAAGTGAATATTTATGCTATAAATCCATATTTTGTGTTGTGCAGCCCTACTGCTTGTCATACAGGTTTTCAGTATTTCACTTTACAGCATATATTTGCATTCAGAATTCATTATGCACACATCACAAACACTACACAATGGCTGAGTTTAAACAAGTCTGTTTCTGTACTTTTGGATCAGATACAACTGGCAGACTAAAGCATAATGAAAACAGCAAACCTCAATGATAACTGAGCAGCATATTCTGAAACCTACAGACACTTCCAATTACAGGGTTTCCAAGTAGTTCTTTAATTTATACAGCTGTTTTAAGGTGCCCATGTTTTTACAACAAAGCCTTGCAAAAAACAAGTCAAACAGAAACTAATAAGAGGGAAATTTTACTTTCCCCTTGTTTAGAGGCACTCCTTTTCAAAACATCAAAAATTAAAGGAAAGTTAATGAATTCCCAACATTTCTGCTTTTAGTCTGCGAAAATCTTCCTGTCTTGAAAAGGATTTTTGTCATAAAAATAATAATAAATAATAAAAATGAGGAAACACACCTGATCCGGGGTTTCAAAAACATTTATTGAGTAAGTTTGATTTGCATTTGTCTGTGAGAGGAGATGACACTGAGCAGTCCTAAGCCTTTTCCAGAGCTCCAAAGGAACAACCAAAATCATTTGATATTCCGGGGAGAGACAAAAAAATAAAATTTTGATTTCTTACTTTAACAGATGGCACCATTCTTCTCTGGATGGTTCTTTCACAAGGAAATTATAATATGAACATTTCTGTTGAACGACTTGAAATCGAAGGTCAGTACTTAAATTTACTTTGATTTAATTCATCCTGTTTTGTCAAGCCCTCCTATTTTGCACATTTCCCTCCTTCCTGCTCTTGCAATCAGCCGTGCTTCAAACCACAAAGCAGAGCTACTCAAAAGACCACAGCTAAAAGCAGCTACGGTCATCGAAGAAAAATAAAACCAATATTAAATGCAACAAAATTCATTAGAATCATAAAAGTAATCCTACATGTTTTTTCAAATCTTAACTATTTGAGTAGTCATTTGAGGAAAGCAGGTGAGCAGTCTGAATGAAAAGGTTATTCAGTGGTTACCAGACTGAAAATCAATATGTTCTTAACTTGTCTGCATCGAGGCCTGTACTTTGGTCAGTCAGGAAAAGCCAAAACAATTAGCTCGTCATGTTTAAGAAGAAGCTTCTGTTTCCTTATGGCCACTTTGACTGCAGTACACAAGGATATGTATTCAAAAATAAGTGCTTTTTGATAATAAGGTGGGTTTTCTTTTTTTATGGACACTTTGTGTTCAGACTATATGAAGTTGGCATTTAAGCTATGAACCCCCACCCCTCACCACACCATCCCCTAGTTATTGAGTTATACAAGCAGTCACAGTTTGTAATCTTCCCCAGAAACCCAAAAATATTAATAATTTAATGAAAAGATGAAGCTGATGAGTTTCTTTAACACAGTAGATACTGGTATGTTGCCATAGCTGAATGTCCCATACATGACCCTGTCCACTGTAGGAGGAAAACACAACAGAATAAGATGACAGAAAGAAAACTGGAAACCACAAAAGAGAATATTCTTTCAGCTTAGCTCTTCTGGCAAACTCTATGGCCTGATTGAAAATGACACAGTCCAGTCTTTAAATTATCACACACATCTGTGAAGGCCACATTGAAGAGGTTGTTGTCTCCCTTTGGTTTGCAAAGTCTATTTTGAGGACTAGGTCCTCAGAGGAGAAACTTTTGTTTGTCATAATGAACCATAGGTACCAGATATCAAAGACACACGTAGGATTAAAAAAACAAAAATCATGGTTACTTTGGTGGGGAAAAAACCCAAGCAAAACCAAATCCACATGTAAATAATCATCCCAGAGCACACCAGATTTCTCTCTGTCTTTACCACTTCCAAATAATCACACTTAAGCCAATAAAATGTGCTGAATACCAATGGAAATGGGCAATTAAAGTGTTGGGTTTTTTTTTTCTTTCAGAAGATAGCTCACCAAGTAAAAGGGTAGCGTAAAGAAATCCAGCAGCTGTTTTCTGCCTTTCTTCCTTTCTGAGAGTAAGTGCAGGAAAGCTTTTCATGCAGAACAATGACAAAGGAATGTTCTTCCTACACTAATATAGCAGATGTATTTAGTCAGATTATTACCTTTAAAAATATTCTTAAGAAACATTATTTTTGCACTGTTTTATTGTTGCAAAAAAAAAAAGAAAAAAAAGAATATACGCATTTCAGCCATTTTGAAAGATGAAAAATGAAACATTTCTGGCTACTTAAATGAGGGGAATGATATAATTTAATTGTGAATGACAGTTAAAAGCATCTGTATCTGGGGTTTCATCCTGTAAATTACATTTCCCTACCTGGCTTGGCAACCATAAGATAAATAATGCATTTTTTTCTTTATTTGCATATTGGCATGCTATAAAGCTAGTGACTGTGATTCACAAATAAATCTTGTTTCTGCTTGAGGGGAGGGATGGGGCTTATGCATTATGTGCTGTGTGCAGCATTTTAATTGTAGCGGACATTAACATTCAAGATTGTGAAGTAACTCCAGCATCTATCCCTTATATAGCAATAGATTTATATCTCAGAACATGTACTCAAGTTATTTTCAAGGGCTGTATGAAGTGGTGTTGCTGGAGGGATTTTACTAATAGCTGGAAAACAGCCAGTTTATTCCAGTGATTTCAGCTGTAAAACAATGATGAGCAAGAAAATTGGAAACATATTCAAATTTCATTCTAATGCCCTATATAGAGTCACTGTTATTTTATTCATTCAAGTACAGTTAAAATGTGCGGTGAAAAAGATTGAATATAGCCACACATAAAACCCCCCACAGGATTTATGAGTTTTTCTTGAAGATTTTAGGTGGGGTTTTTTCCCAGCTGAAGGAAAAGTGAAATCCTTTTTCTTCCCAAAAGCAACATATAACCTGGCTCTTTTTCATTATACATTTTACAGGCAAATATTGAAAGTATGGTACTGAAAGATCTTTATCAGAATTACACAAGGACTAAGCCACACATGAAACTTACGACAAAATACTTCATTTATTCTGGATTAATTTTTATATTTTTGCATTATTACTCTTTCTGATTTTATTCTGGAAAAAGACCATTATAAAACATCCCACTGATGGACTTCTGGTATTGGAATTCTTCCAGAATATCATTTGCTAATTATGCCCATGGAAGTGATGGGAACACATCCCCCAGGATACTCTGCATCCCTTGAATTAGAGACTCAGCTTTTCAGAGAAATTACACTTTATGAGACTGTGTAATAATGTTTTTTCTTCTGAGTCTGAGAAGCTCTGGCAAGATTATAGATACACAGAGAGATATGAAGTGATTCAAACTTGGAGATTTAAAAGAGCTTTACCTTTGTGTGCAGGTGTGGCTGTGATTTTCGTTATAAGATATAAAATGGTATTCCACCACATATGGGTTACAAAATTTGAAGAAACTGAAAAAATTGCGGGTTTGGTTTTACAGTTGTTGAAGCAAAAGTTTTGCTGGTTTGGTTTTACTGCTTTACATTTTCAATTTTGTTTGGTGTTTTTTTGGCATTTACTTGCATTTCTCTGAACTTGCCTGGAGGTGAGAAAAAGTTTGGTTTCATATACTACATATTTGGCAGAAATAATTGTGATCAGGAAGAAACTGCTCAGATGGAAATTTGTGCCTTGGAGAACCAGAGGAGAAGGACCAGATTTCTTGACATTTCCCTGCCCTGCTCCCAGTCTAGCGTGAGCAGCAGCCAGTCCTGTGTTCAGACTCAGAGAAAAAATAGGGTGTGTCTTGTTCCTCCAGAATGGTGACAACTTCTACAGCTCCCAAAACATTCCTTGGGTCAATGGTAGGATTTATTTCACAACTGATAGATTAACATTCTATCTGATAGTAACAATCTCACGAGGAGTACACTGTGGCAGTTTTTTCCTTTAGATTTCAAAAGCTTTTTAAAAAGACAGTGTGGGTTTTATGATTTAGAAAGTGGTACAGAAATTTATAATAATTCTTGAATTCTACCAGAAGTCCAAGGCAATGGCATTTCTGCTTTGACTGCACTTTGCTATAAAGTTCAGTTGTTTAATTGTAACACCACTATAGCAGTGGTTACTTTACAGTTTAAATATTGGAAATAGTAAATCAATTTTGTCTTTTTTTATATTAAGTAGTTACAATAATGAATAGTCTAATATTAAATGTGGCTAACAGTCATTAGAATTGTTAATTATCTGCTTTCAACACTTTCTAAAAATTGTGGCATGATATGATTATTTTTTATTCTTAAGTAATATGAGGCCTTTTTTGGTTACAGCTATGCTCAAATGCTGAACTGCTCATTCTGGGAGGCACAGTGAGGCAACTTCTTTGATGACTGGTACTGTATGTGGCATTTTTAATAGACTTTTGTAGCCAATCCAACTTGGCTAGAGGGGTTCATGAAATTTACAGGCCAAACAGACTTATTAAGAAGTGGTCAGATTTTCTTAATGGATTAAATATCCATACCACTTTCACAGGCCCCTCTGTGTTTCTGTCTCTGTCTCACATATATATGCATACACTAAAATCAACCCTTAAGCACAACAGATTAATTTTTGTGTTTATGACTGCATAATCTGAGTCAGTTCCTGTTATTTTTATAACATTATTTATAAAATAATTTACTTTATAAACATTATTTTGAATCAAGCAAGAAGGGTTTGGGCAGTCTATAGACTAAAGAATCTGGTCGTTCCCATAAGAATGCCTGAAAAATTTCTTCCTTATTATAGAAGATACCATATAGGCTACTGAATTGCTTATGTCATATTCAAAAAAGATGATCCTAATCAAAAGGTTGGAATTTTCATCTCAGATCTGCAAGGCAGATCTCCACTCCAATATTATTCTTTCCCCATATGCATGAAACTTCAAAGGATTATGTTTGTAAAAAGAGAAGAATATCATAATCAAGATCAGCCATGCACATCTTGAGAGCAGAGTTTGCATCCAAATGAGGACTGACTGAAAAGTGAAATGTTCATTACTATGACTAGAATTGTGTGCAAAATTGAGAAAGCAATTTATGCTGTCAAGTTCAAAAAGGAAATGGACAAAGTGTTTCAGAATACATGAAAGGGAGCCCTCTCCTGTTGGCGTAGGAGAGGACAAGACAACTCAGCAGGCAACTCAAATACCTGTGAGCTAAACTGTGCCTGTGAGCACAGCCCTGAGCGAGGAAAAGAGCGTGTGATGAACCATCCTGAGAGATACATGCCTCCAGGTACAAGTCTCTAAGATGTACTTGCCTCCTTGTTGCTAGTTTATAACAGAGGAAATTCATACCAGGACTGATTGGCAGACATGTTGGAAGACAGGCTAAGCTGATGAAACAAAAAATCTCTCAGTCCTCTCCTCCAGCTCTACATTCTCTTCCTGAATGCAAATATGGCCTTTTTTTTTTTTTTTTTTTTTTGAGGGTAGAAACCAAACTCTATCTGCCTTCAATAGGCAGCTATCATGGACAATTGGTTAATTGGAAATGCAAGCTGCTGTAGACGTGGATATTTTTAACCATAATGCCTCAAAAAGATCCTTTCACTCTTGCAGAAGTTATGGGAAGAATCTGACCAAATCAGTTCAGGTATGTTCCAGATTAGCCATGGAGGCAGAGTCACTGAGGCCATCTAACCATCTATGGCAGGAGCAGCATATGGGCACAGCCTGCTGTCCCCCCTCAGAGACTGTGTAAGGAAGCAGGCCAGGAATGCAACATTTTCTTCTGGAAGGGTAGACAGGATTCACTACAACCTGATGGTCAGGTTCTAAGTAGCTAGTTTAATATATTCAGAGTGAAAAAAACGTGCAATTAGTGTACGATTTGGTATTGAACAACATAGATATATACATGAATATATATTTCTGCATTAAGGTAGTCAGATCAGAGTCAGATTAAAAAGAAAATAAAAAGGAAAAAGTAATTCTTGTTCTTTAAAGCATTAAAGTATTTATGTCCCTTAACTCTGTGTTCAATTGCATACAGCTCAACAGGTAGATCCGTATCAGGAAACCATCTGCTATGTAAAATTTAATCAATCCCTTTTATTTAAAAAAACCCCAAAACTTCTCTTTTTTATAACTGGCACTCCTAGCACAAACAAGGGCATCGTTTGTCCTTTCTGCTCAGCCACAAAGAAGAAGAAGACAAAATTATCCTTTTCTAAAATAATTTGCCCAGTAGAGGTTGAAGGCATGTGGGCATACCCCACTGATGTCCAGAGACTTTTGGAAGACAGAGGTCTCTCTTCAGAGCCAAGAAGCAGTGAGGTGTCACCCTGCTGCCATGGCTGTGCATGAAGAGAGGGCACATTTACAGTGCAAATTTTGGTTACATAAAGCTTTTGTGACAACCCATGCCCAAGGATGAAATAGAAAGTGACATCTTAAGGTAAAAATCATAAAAGAAAAATACTCGGTGGAAGCAGCTGTTCTCCCACTGCTGCCTCATCCTTCTTCTGTCAGTGATAAACCTTCCTCTTTTATTTTAGAAATACATTTGGTTTATGTTAACCACATCAGATTATGGTTTTGATAACTAAACAAGAGATTAAGAAAAAAACTTACAAGCATCTGCATGAGCTCAGAATTCTTTTTTTCAATCAATTTTTCATTTCACAGAAGCTTAAAATTTAAAAATACTACAAGTCCACATCTAGGCTCATGCCATGCAATAAGTGTATCCTGGTCATACAAAATTTTTTCCAGATTTTTTTTAAATTTCTCTTTCATTTTATTTCATATTGCAAGGACAATAAATTACTTCAAGATCATTTAAGTGAGCAGCATACTCTTACAGAAGATGTTCACAAATGAAATAAAGCCTTCTCTTAAAACATGAAACTACTAATAGAAATATGTTTGTCCAAAGCTGACTGCAAAACTACCTCCTGAGTCACATAAAGACACTTACAGGGCACTTCTGTGCTCTGAAAACACCTAAGATGGACTGAAAAATAATAATTAGGATCTAGCCTGCTATGTCTAAGGGACAGCAAAACAATTATGTTTTGGGATTTAAACTTCTCAGGCTGATACACTTTCACCCCATAAACTTTGTTTTATTATGATTACTAATAATTTGTGGATATGCAATGAAAATATGGTGCTCTATTATATGACTTTCCTTAATGATGGAAAAACTGATGTCTGGGCAGGCTATGGTGTGTGTTCCTCTGTAAGGAGCATGTTTTATGTTACGAAAAGAAAAAGGAAAAAAAAATTATCTTTTCCTGCTCAGTTGCTCCAGGTTGTAGTTTCTGGGATTCAAGGGCAGATTTTATACTGGTACATCCAGGTCTTTTGGCTGTCCACTGGCCCAGGGAAGGCAAAACCTGCAAGCCTTTGTGCTTCTGTAGTGTTAGTCCCCACTTATTTTGTGCTCAATTTTTCTGTTACACACTTGTTCTGTAATTAGTAAAATAAGTATAAAAATATTTCCTTTCTTTATAGTTTTTTGTTACACCCCAGGGTTGATGCCAAGTGTTATACAGTGGTGGATACAGACTAGATATCACATTTTTAATTTTAGTCCAAGGGGATTAATATGATGGTCTCTTCCTCTTTCTAGAAGGAAGAGAAACACTCTAGAAGGGTTGATGGAAGAACAGCTTTTTCTCGCTTAATAATAGATATCCCGCTTTGTACTTGAGTGTGTCTGCTCTGTAGATGAAAACCAGTGAAATCTAGGAGAAACTTGAAGTACATAAGTGCTCTAGGCTACCTGCTGTAGTTTAGCTAATGAATATCAGCACTGCACTCAATGGATGCTACAAAACAGTGGATGCTACAGTGTAAAACAAGGCCAAGTTAATGGCTTCAGCCCCATCACAGGTAGCAGATTTTTATTGGGTTATGAAATCATAAAATTGATTAGGTTAGAAAAGACCTTTAACGTCATCAAGTCTAACAGTTATTATGTGTTTCAAAATTAAGGACTCTAGAGATTTACAAAAGAAGTGCTGAATGAAAAGGATTTGCTTCTCCCTCAAAGTAACACAGTGACTATTTCCCAGATATTCCTGGAAGATTTGAAGCTCTACTGCACTGCTAATATTCCTGTGTGAAGAAGCTGTGTACTTGAGGCAACATCAGTTGCCAAGACACCAACATTGGCCATTCTGCTGTGACTGTGGTGTTATAATTTTCACTAAAGATATGGGGGAAGGAGTTTCCCATAATTTTTTTTTTCCTCACAAGAAGTGTAGCTGCAACATCGTATCAAAGGTGGTAGAGAATATGGGTGCACATTAACATATCCAGCATATCCATCCATGTACATTCCTCACATATATTTCCATTTTTGTAAATGTTAAATATCACTGCAGTAGGGTCAAGAACACAGATACTTCATTAGAAGTGTTTTTTTTTTTTTTTTTCTATAAACTTGACCATACAGTCTCCCTTCAAACCCAGAGCATGTGTTTCTGTTGGGGAACAGGACAACCACTTCCCTGCATATTGTAGTGAAATCTAGGTCATAAACATCTTCTTAAGACCCATTCTAAGTTGAAATAAAACCAGGATGTGTGGGCAGCAAAGCCCCTGTGGTCTGCCCCAATACCTCTGGGCAGGGAGATCAAACTTCAGGGGCCACCAGGAAGCATAAATATTGCACATTTAGAAGAAGATTTGCTAAAACTAGTATGTAATCCAACAGAACCTGAGTAGTGGGAAAGATTGATGTTTCCACGCTGGAATTCTTAGTGGTTACATTGTTTGCCACTTTTCTTATGTCATACTTTCTTGCCCTACTTTTAAAAGGGACAGAAGGTCCTTTTTTCATCTTTTTGGAGATATCCAAACACTTCTTAAAGGATGACCCCCACTTGCTGTGTTTATCTAGTTTGTTCTTCATTGATTTTTTTTTATCATTTGAAAATTAAACATTTCCTACAGAATGAAATTGCAGTTTGACACAACACAGTGGAATGTATTTCTTGGTTTTGTTTTGTTTTATTTCTTTTCCTAGTACAGAAAAACTGGAAAATAAATTAAATTATATTGGAAGAGATATTAGGGTTCATCTCAGCCATCTCAGCAACCAAACTAGGGAACAGAAAATCAATTATTCATTTAGCTTTTATAGGAGTTGTTTTTAAGTAGAAAGTTCAGATTTCTAGTGGATATCTACTCTATTTGGATTGCCTAATGGCTTTGGATTAAAAGCAATCCCTAATGAAATCCCTAAAATGAAATCATCCTCTACTTTTTGTCCCCTGGAAACTACCAAGTAACAAATATCAAAACCATATATTTTCTTTCAGTTTTAGAACTTTTGGGAAAGCTCACAGACAGTGAAGGGTGAAATTTCGGTACATATATCATAAGATGCTTGTTTCAAGAACCAGAAATTAAGTCAGCATAGGGAAAATCCTACAAAAAAAAAAAACCCACCCAATTTTGACCAGGTCCACTAAAACCATATATTAAGGTTTATGTGATGACCTGTCTAGGGTAAAATGTGGAGGTGAAAATGAAAATAGGCTGACCAAATAAATACCATGTCCCAAAAGATAACAGAATTTTGAAGCTAGATAAGGAAAAAAAAATCAGGTGTGCCTCTGTTGAAAGAAAACCACCAACTAAATAATCAAAGGTGTTACAAAAGCATTGTTGTATAATATTTTTAATCTTTTGTCTTCCAGAAGATTAAATCCTTATTTCAGTGCCCAGAAACTTGAATTCACTATGAAAAACTGACATGGAAAAGTGAAATGTAATTCATATTCAGAGCAGCTATAATTGTAGAAGTAGTATCAAGTACAATCATGTTCACAGAAGCAAAGAACTTGCAGGAAATGTTGGTGGCTAGTGTCAGAAATTATTTTGTTCAGTTGCCATTTCAATAGTGAATGTTCATATAAATATTTTTAATAAGAATATACCATATTAGAAAAAAACCCTATTTCTCTGGGTTAAAACCAAGCTGAATTTTTTTCGGAATACTCTGTGTTATACTCCTGTTGAGAGAATGACAGAGTTATTCACTGAAGCTGTTCAATTAATGAACATATATTAAAGAAAATTGCAATCTACTCAATTTGAGGAAGAGGTGAAATCACTGAATAAATGATTTCTTATGAATTATTCATGTACATCTAGCAAATATGCAATTCTCTCTATTTTTTAGTAAACACTACAACATTTGGTTTTCAAAAGACATTAAATAATCAGTCAACATATCAGCTGCTGTCATTTCTCAGTTGAAGGCCATGAAAAGGTCTGTGGGCCAAATTTAGAGCTCCTTCCCTGCAAAGGTTTATATTTATCTCAAAGTCATTGGAGTCTCCCTGAATTTATACTTTCTAAATGAAACTAAAATCTTGCGTCTTCTCTAACCAGTTTAATTATTTTCAATAATTATTTTTTTACTTTGTTGAAAGCACAGATTACATAATTTATTTATTTTTAAAAGCTTTTGCTATTTGCTTCCTTTTTTTTATATAAAAATGTCAGTAAATTATACAATTCAATGCAAAATAGAAAATGAGACAGTTATAGTTATCCGCTTCAAATGTTTGCTGGCTGCTTTTAACAGTGCTGTAAGCCTATCAAGATTTTATGGAAATTACAAAATGGCCACACTTTTGCCCAGTTATAATGAGATACAGACAACTATAACAAGGAATTATATGCCTTTGAAAGCCAAACAATGCATAGGGACTTATGACAGGTCTAAGAAGATTCATCATTGAAACTTTACTGCAAAGAGAGTAATAGCTTCTCGTAAAAAGCACCCCTTTTTAAGAAATTCTATGCTCACACCTGAGAATGTGGAACAAGCCAAATACTCTGCATCTATAAAGATGGAAGAACCTATCTGAAAGACACGGTATTCTGGAAAATTTCTGTGCTCAGAACTTCAGTAAAAAAGAGACTTCCACAAGAGAGACTTTGTGAAATAGACCTATAATTTCATTTAATCTTGTGTACAAAAATGCGTCAGTAGGAAAACTTCTTTTCTCTGGTGACATTCCTTGCTCAGTTATGCATTAATTATCATTATAAATTCTTACCTTGTAGCTATTAGATCTGCTCAACATTACAATGCCCTGCACTTACCACATTTTTTTGTCCTTTCTCCACCAATTTCATCTGTTAGCTGGTTTATCCTGGGATGCTCTTGAAGGGAAATGGGAAATCTGCCAACAGCTTGATTTCCTGGTGGAACGTGGTGAAATTGAAATTACATGTTTTGCTCAGTGGCAACAATGTTTTCACTTTAAAACAACAGAATATAATTTGTCCATTTCATAGAACTGTATAAGCAAACTTTTTAACATGCACCATGTCACTTTGATTCACTGGGAAGCAAAACAGTGGCATGGTATTAACTGTAGAAACATGTCATATGCATTAGTCTGTTCTGGAAACAAGGTGTTCATATGACCTCTTGGCACCAGATAACTAATTAGCTTTGCCTGTTTGGGATTACTGACTCCAGCTACAGTACTTATCTTGACTAATTACATGTTTTCTCTTTTCCATGCCAGCATTAATTGTGTAAGCAGAGAGATTTCATAACGATGCTTCATATTGTAAGGAAAAGATCAATTCCAAGAAATGTAGATGTATTGTTTGAAAATTAAAGCAATACAGTGATTTCAAATATAGCACATAGTAGATGTAAAAATGCATCATCATGTGCCAAACATGTCACATATTTGACTCCAGATATTTCTTTGTCTGACTCTCTGCTTTCCAAACTTATCCGGAGAAGAGAACAGACATAGTACCTCTCATGTCTTTGCCCCACAGAGCTCTTTTCCCATATATCTGTGAATAGTCTACACTCCCTTCATCTCAAAAAGACCATCTCTTTCCTCTGCTTTTTTCTTGTGCAACCAATCCCATGTCATTAATACTATCCAGTGCCTCTCAAGTTATTTCTGTTAAAATCTGTGTGTGATAGGAAAGCGTTTGGAAAAGGATGGTCAGCTGTTGATGAGCTAAACACCAGCATTACAGCTTCTTGTCCTTGATGCTGTGGAGCATTAAAAAGGGATCAGAGGAACCAGCTGCTGTGAGAAATGTTTATTGTTGCCCTTCATTTCCAATGAGAACAGCAACACTCTTCTTGTTCTCCCACTCAGCCCAGTCTCTGGGACAGGAAACATGGGGTCACTGCTTGGATCCTATGAAATCCATAAAGAAATGGCAGTTGTTAAAATAAAATTACTTTAAAAACATTGTTTTACTGCTACAATGGGATATTATTATATGTTTTTATATTCTGTACCAAATTAAATTGTGAGTGACTTTTAACATAACTAGATATAATCTGTCTTTCCACTAAACTTGAGCCCTTCTTTATATTGGCTCTGTCAATTTAGCATATTTCACTTATTTCCTGAACTCAGACATATAATTTTTCCGGTATATTCAGTCCAATTTAAATGTATTGTGAGTGATACACAGAAAATGCACTTATCTATTAATAAATTAAGTTAAAGAAATTCTTTGTCCACCCTACTAGATTTCTTGGCAACCTTTGCTGTTTGTTTCAGACAAATGATTTTCTACTAGACCTTGCTTTTGCTTCTGATATTTTAGCAAGCATTTTCCTTTCAAAACTCATGATCAGTGACCCAGAAGTTCAGATACACAATAACCAAGTTGGGGGTGGGCTTACTTTACACAGATTTCCTGGCTTTACTCTTTAACTAAAAAGCTGAATCATCTTCAAAGATGTACTTAAAAACATTTCAGTAGGGTACTCTTGAAAATTTTCACCTGTTTGTCTCTTACCCCCTTTACAGAAAAGGGGTTTGCAGATATTCTGAGTAACTCCTAGATAATTCTAGAAGGATTCTGGGGTCTCCATACTCTAAATAACATTAATTTGAAGGGAATATCACCTTAAGCAATAACAAAGTCAAAAAGGTTATTCATTCTCATAAAAGATATGAGGAAAACATTTGACTATTTCTGCATAGAACTGCTATGTTTGGTTGGGTTTTGTTTTTTTTTTAATGTAAACTTTGCCTTGTGACTGAAGTTCAACACCTGAGCATAATTCAGGCCAGACTAGGCAACATTTTACTGCATCAGCAACATGAGTCATAGGACAGTCAATCATAATTTAAAGTCTATGTTCCCAGTGTTTGAAGAACGATATCAACCCCTGTAATATCAGTGACGTTTACGTTGAGCTGTCAACAGAAATGGAAAGAGCCATGTTGCAATGAATGAAAGTTACTTGCAATTTCTATAAAATATTCCCACATTCACAAATGTCACAGTGACATAGGCTCACATTTTGTGGGAAATAGAAAACCATAAAACTGTTAGAAAGCTGTGGGAAATCAAATCTCAGAAAAGTAAGAAAATTAAAAGTGAGCAAGGTCAAGAAAATAATAGTGTGATATCAAAGCCTAGAAAATATGCTAAGAAAGATAGTAGAAATATCTATGCTTAATAACAAATTATTATCCATTGTCTGAAACCATTACAAGAAAGCATTGTTAGAATAAAGCATACATGAGCTTTTTGCAATTGGCTAAATAACTGCCTGTAAAGCTTGGGCAATTGCAATTGGCTGAAAAGTCTTTAAAATGCACTTTAACCAGGAAATCTCCAGTGCCTGCTTTGCAGTGGCTGAAGCTGCGTAACCTTATCAAATGAGTCTGATAATTATAATAGAATAAAAAGTTTCAAGCCACGCCAGTCATCCCCATCACCTTCGTGCACACACCTTAAAAAATTCCAACAATTCACTTACCTTTACCCCTTTTTCTTTTCCTAACTGAAATCCAAATGAGCACAAATTAAGATGAACATGCTGCATAATCAATTTTCTTTAAAGTATAAATTCATAGACATGATCACATCTACTTAAAATATGATAAGAAAGGAGTTCATAAGCACAGAATTTTCTTAGGAAGAAATAATAGCTGTTTCTGATGTTGATTTATAGCTGACAGCAGTGAAGAAAAATAAAAATAAAAAAAAAAAAAAGACATCTTTGGACAGTATTATTGTGCAATTTAGACCTGACTACAAAATAAAGCCATCATAAAGTTTCTGCATTATTTAGTACCTACACAGTATCTTTCAATGTGACCAGGAATTTTCCACCTACAACTAAAACAGTTGATTTTATTTTTATGTTCCTAAAATGAGATGAGGTCAAGAACACTCAAGAATTTTTAGTCTATTAAGGAATATTAAACTGGAACTGAGCTTTCATTCCTTTTAATGCAATATTTAATATAGTATAAAGAACAAAATTTTAGAGATAAATCAGGGGTATTCAGTTCATTCATCTATATAAATAAAACAGCTGAACCAAATTTTTTCATTAACAGATTTTTGTAGCGTTCAACTTCAGATTAACACATAGTTAGACATCAGGTATGATGCATGACTAGATGCCTCTGTGGCAGGAGCTGAAAAACAAATGTAATACTGCCCCAGCATCAAAAAGATAGCACAAGATGCCCAGGCCTTAGGCATCTGAATCCCATTCCATGAGTAAAAATGAGAGAAAGAGATAAGTTGTTTTCACTTAGATCTCCAGTATAGTTCAAGATGCTCAGGAGCACCCAACCTGGCCTCCTGATATGGTGTTGGATTTCAGCCATGAATGAGCTGTTATGGCCAGTGGAGTCTGTGACTGTTGAAGAGCTGCCCAAGTCAAAGACACCGCTATGGGGCCATTTAGATAACTCTAGAATTCCCCTAGCTTTCTTACAAAGACTTGTCATTTTACTGCACTTAGGCATTCATTGCTATTCGATATGATTTGGGGTACCTGAGGAGTGTGCCTCAGTGTGGTAGATACTCTGAAATGCCAGCTGGAGATGGATCACAAGTACATCTAATGCATCACGAATGGCAGTGAATGTCTGTGTGTAAATAACTTAATCAAGAAGAAAAATTATTGAGCTGTAACTCTCCAAGAAAGCTAATAAGACAATAAAATGATATTGCTCACAATTCTGGGCTCATTATTTCTTTTTTAGTCACTCTTTCTATCCAACACCGTATGAATATTTGGCTTGGTATCTACCTCATGCTGCTATAAAACAATTTCTTGCTCAAGTTCCTTTGAATAATTAAACTTAATCAGTCTTCCTTTGGCAACAATTCCATTCTAAGTATGGAATGATATGCACTAATCTTATGGCCATCTCTTTTTTTTTTTTTTTTTCTGAGTCATCGGAATAGCTCTGAGACATTTTGCTTTATCTTTTGCTGAACAGCCTGAGCATAATGCTGTAAGTACACAAAAGAAAATTATAAGCATTGGACAGCAAAGGAGAACCTGATCTTGCATTAATGAGGCTTCAGTTATTGGTTACCAAATTAACCTTGAGTAGGAGAAATAAGGGCAGGGCCAGAGAGATATCAAACAGCTGATTTCATGTTTTTAGTGCAGAGACTCCCCAAAAAGCACAAGATATTTTTATTATATATGGCCTATCCATTTTTTTACAACTTAATGGCCCAGACAGAAATGCAACAACCTATAAATACATTCAGAACTGTCATGTGAGAATGATGTTTTGCAAAGTGCTGTTATAGGTTCACTTAAGAGGAGGAAATATGGAAAATCCAAAATCTGTGTCTAAGTTTTGGATGTTTTAGGGTGCTACTTTGTAGCTGCAATGCTGTTATAACTCAAGGTGCTTTGTTCCTGCACTTTAAAGCTACTTTGCTTTAAAAACAAAGCACCTTGAGTGATAACTAAATTTGCTTTAGTACACCAAAACCAGCTTTGAAATTCAATATCTAATCATAAGCAATTATGTTCATATTTCTACACTCAAGAAAGTGACTCCCTTTATGAGTTCAGAACCTTGTCATAAAGTCTAAAATTGGAAATGTAAAAAGCAGTATATTTGATAAGCATAAATGAGTCCAGTCCATCAGCCACGTTAGGAGAATTTGCTTCTTTGACCTCATGTGTCGTTCTATGACATGAATAAACATACATACTCACTATAATTCTCTTTGCAGAGAAAGGAGGAAAAAGAGAAAGTTTATTGTATGATTTCAATGTATATTCCATTTTAAATGTGACCAAGGATTGGAGGGTGCAGTTGCTACTTCTCTGACCACACTGAGTTCATCAATTTTTACTTTTTCTAGAAAGGAATGTAAAACAATCATTGTTTACATGAAAGTGCGTGAGAACTCTACTACAAAAATGCAAACATCAGAAGGGTAAGAAAAACATTCAAAAATCAGGGTGACATCATCAAATTAAGAGTTCATCAATTTTCTCTTTTTCTAGAAAGGAATGTAAAAAAATAATTGTTTACATGAAAGTGCGTGAGAACTCTAATACAAAAATGTAAACATCAGAAGGCTAAGAAAAACATTCAAAAATCAAGGAGACACTCATTCATCTTACAGATCTTGGCTTTCACAGAAGCTGAATCCAGGAATTAAAAAAAAAAAAAAAAGTAAGAAAGATAACACCAGTATTCTAAAAATACCTGAAGTTCCCGTCTTTCTCTTGTAGGAAGATGTTATCAAGCTACTACCAAATCCATGTCTCTGTCTTTGCAAAATACTGTTGATCAGCTGGAAGAATACAAACTGAATAGAGGTAAATAACCATTTAGAGAATCCCAGAATTCTCAAAATGAAAAGTCAGTTGACATGCTGAAAATTCAGATATGGCTTCATACTTATAAGCAGGGAAGAACTGGTCAGGAATGTGAAAGCTGATGTCACCCTTGATTAATGGGATGTTGAAGTTCAGAAAAATGACAGCTGGGAGCAAAAAGCAGGATAATAACTGGATTTCAGGAGGACAGACTGCTCAAGGATCTGCCTGGAAGAATCCCACAGAAAACACACCTGCAGAGAATAGTAGAATGAGAGTGGCCTCTAAAACCACCTAGTTCCAACTCTCCTGCCATTAGCAGGGACACTTCCAATGGTAAGTAATCCACAATTTCTCTGGGTTGCTGGATACTGAAGACTTCCCCAAACAAGGTGCAGGACCTTGTTCTGTTTGGCCATATTGAATGAAGTTCACATGGACTTCCTCAGGCCTGTCAAAGTCCCTCTGGATGACATCTCTTCCCTCAAGTAAATCAAACGATTTCCTGCAGACTTGCTGAGGTCCCACTCAATCACAATATGTCACTAATTAAGATAATGAACACAATTTGTGCCCCTACAGATTCTTTAAGAGCCACCATGAGTTACTGGTTTCCATTTAGACATTGTGTGATTGTCTGCAACATTTTGGATGTGGAAATTCAGCCAATTCCTTATCCATCTAATAGTGCATCCCCCAAACCAATACCTCATCAATTTAGTATCAAAGTCTGTATAAAAGGCCTTACAGGAGTTCAGGCAGAAGACATCCATAGCTCTTGCCTTCTCTACTGGTGGAGTCACTCCACTGTAGAAGGCAAATAGATGTGTCAGGTGGATCTGCCCCTAGTGAAGCCATGTTGTCTGTCTCTAAAAATTGCCCTGTCTTCCAGATGTTTTGACATATCTTTCACGAGGATCTGTTCCATGATCTTAGCAAGCATGGAGGAGAGGCTGATGGGTGGATAATTTCCAGGGCTTTCTTTATTAACATTTTCTCTGGTAACTGGGGACTTTGCCTGACAAGCATGACTTTTCAAATATGATTAAGAGTTGCTTAGCAACTGCATGTGATAATTTTCTCAAGTCTCTGGATGGCATCTTACATATCAGGTCCCACAGTAAGGTTTCATGAATGAGATTAGGTTCACTTGCAAGAAAGACATTGACATGCTGGAATGCGTCCAGAGAAGGGCAGTGAACCTGGTGGAAGATCTAGAGCACAAGTTTTATGAGGAGTGGCTGAGGGAGCTGGAGATCTTTAGCCTGTGGAAAAAGAGGCTTAGGGAAGATCGTATTACTCTCTAAACCTACCTGAGGGGTTAGCCAGGCAGGAGTCGGTCTTTTCTCCTAAATAATAAATGATAAGATGAGGAATTTGCCTCCAGTTGCAACACGAGCGTTAGATTGCTTCACTACCGGGTGGTTGGATATTGGAATACTTCAAATATTCCATGCCCAGAGAAGTGGTGGAGTCACCATTCCAAAAAGTACATAAAAGATGTGGAGGTGTGGTGTCTAGGGACATGGTTTAGTGGTGGAGTTGGCAGTGTTGAGTTAGTCACTGGACTTGATGACCTTACAGATTTTTTTCCAGTCAAAAGGATTCTATGATTAGATGATTGTTTGGTAAAAGGCTTTAAATCATTTTTCTTGCCCTAAACTTTGTTCCTAGGCTTAATTTATTTTTAGCTCCTTTGAAACAAGTTTTTTTTTCTATAGCAATTTATTTATAGCACAACCTAACAGTAAGTTTCCTTGGAATAGAATAAAATCAAGAAATTTGGAAAAGTATAGATTCAATATAAATATTAACATGATTAAATCATTAGTGGGAAAAGGGGTAGAATAAATTATGACAGACTATATTGAGATTGTTTAACCCTAGTGAAATATAGACTGTCAAATGGGAGTCATGTCCATAGGTGTAGAATACATTTTGGCTTTCAATTTCTAATTAGCCCATTTGGACTACAGGAACAGCAAAATTTATATTTTTTATTTTCTGAGCTAAATATAGCTTGATGATTTTTCAAGAATACTGTATATAGCTACTGATGTACAAATTAAGCTATGCAATTAGACATCTGTTCTGGTATAATAGAAACATCATAAAATATAAATATACCTGGCATGTTTTTAAACAGGAATGGAAGAGTTCCTGTCCACTCAGGACATCCTTTCATTCCCAGAAAGGATGAACTGTAATTGAAGAAGAATACAAAAAAATGATATCTAAATTAACTCTTAGTTTTGCTTTCACAAAATGGTTACCCTCCAGTAGGGACATAGAATGATTGAAAAGTAAGAAATTATTTTCCATTTACCCATCAAGGTATCATCATAGTGGTGGAAAATATTCTGAGATAAAAATAATATATTAAGAATTGTTTACAGAGAAGAAACTTTTACCAGCACAAGAAATTTCACCTCAGAACCTCTCCATTGAGGCTGGCAGAGCACTGGAACAGGGAGGCTGTGGGAGCTCCATCTCCACAGACATGCAAAACTCACCTGGAAGCATTCCTGTGTCACCTGCTCTAGGTGACCTTGCATTGGCAGGGGGATTGGACCAGATGATGTCCAGAGGTCCTTTCCAACCCTAGCAATTCTGAGAGTCTGTGATTCTGTAATACTATATGTTCCCTTGCACCTTTACATTTTCAAATATTTCAGCCCAAAATGACCATGGCAATGGAAAAGAATGCTTAACTATGATTTCATAATTAATTGAAAGATCAATGACTGTTCCACACAGCTGGGTATTAAGCTGTCCTAGAATCTAATTCCAGCCTTCTGATACACATTTTGGAGCTTTTTTTTTTTTTTTTCCAAATGTCAAATAAAACTGACCGAGTAAGTTTACAGAATACCTAATGAGAAAACACTACATCAGTCTTAACATAGAGCACAAGCAAACAGTTTTATTCCTGTTTGTGCAGCTTAACCTTCTGCAAAAGTAATTAGGTCTATAATTAAAAAGCTATTTGGAATGATTAAAACCCTGTTATCTAGTGGCATTAAAAGACAAATGCAAATGTCAGAAAGGATGAATTAATTAAAATTACTATTTAAAAGGAAAAAAGTATATTAGTGTAAGAACTAGAGGATGTTATTTACTGAAATGCTACAATATGAGGTGAAGTTGCAGAGGATAAATAGAAGGTTGAAACAATTTTATCTGGCATTTTGTAATGTGTTCTGCTGCCATTTATGAATGTATATTGTTATGCACATGCATAGCCGTACACCTCAGTCATTATCTATAGTTTAGGAACTATGGGGCTGCTCAGAGAAATCCTATGGTTTGTCCCTGCTTTCCCCAAGTCCATGTTGAAGTGCAAAGGGAGAATCTTCCAGGGAAAGTGCAGACATGCTGTGAGAATGTCTTCCTTCCTTTCTTCCTTCCTTCTACACCTTCCGCACCTTCCACATCTTCCTTCCTTCCTTCCTTCCTTCCTTCCTTCCTTCCTTCCTTCCTTCCTTCCTTCCTTCCTTCCTTCCTTCCTTCCCTCCGCCCGTTCTGGCTGTGCTTTCTGCCTTTGCGCCCACCCCCCTCCCCTTCCCCCCCCCTCCCCTCCCCCCTCCCCCCTCCCTCCCTCCATCCCCTCCTCCCTCCCTCCTCCCTCCCTCCCTCCTCCCTCCCTCCCTCCGCCCCCTCCCTCCCTCCCTACCGCCCTCCCTCCTCCTCACTCCATTCCTCCCTCCCTCCTCCCTTCCCTCCCTCGCCCTCCACCCTCCCTCCCTACCTCCCTCCCTCCCCTCCCTCCATCCCTCCCTCCCTCCCTACCTCCCCCCTCCTCCCTCCCTCCCTCCCTCCCTCCCTCCATCCTCCCATCCCGCCCTCCCTCCCTCCCTGTCACTTCCTTCCTTCCCTTCCATTCCCTTTCCTCACCTTCCCTTCCGCCCTTCCCTCCCTCCCTTTCCTTACACTCATTTTCCTTCCCTTCATTTCTGCATCCCTCCCTCCCTCCCTTCTCATCTCTCATTCTTCTCATTCCTCCCTTCCCTCCTCTGATTCCTCCCATGCAATTAATACATAGGAATAGTGAAGTAGCATCAAGAATTCTCCTTCATAAAGTTGATTTCCCACAGCTACCTATACTGAATGGATTTAGTGCAATAATTTGCCAAATCCACAAAACAGACACAGTAAGGGAGGCATGTTAGCAGTGTGTGCACTGCGTAACTCAGGTGACTTTTTCAAAAATCCCTGAAGAGTTAATCTGTATAAAGACATGCCACTGTATGAAATGCCATTGTATGAAATGCTTCTTTCAGAAGCATTTCAGCATGCAAACCCACAGTAAATGTTCAGCATTAGCCCCTGAGAGGAAGCTGTCTCTGTTCTCTCATAATAGAAAATGAACCTAAGGAGATAAGTTTAATCTTTGATTATTATGAATGCCCTTTCTTGTGCCAAGAGGACTTGTGATTTTCTTTACCAGCCCCAATATAGAATTATGACAGCATTTTTCTTCATGAAGAGTCTTTTTTTCAGAGCATGAAGTTTTCTTCTTTTTATCTTATCCAATTTATTACAACATAAGAGCATAATAGCGACAACACTGTTTTACCCTCCCATCAATGACAAACCACAAAGCCAAAACATGTGTGACAATTAATACTGAGAAACCTCATATTTTAATGTAGTGAGTTTGGTCTCAAATGTTTGTATGTTTCAACAATTGCTCTAATTTGCTTCTGGATTCATCATTATCACCTAGAAACTTAAGATTATGCTAAGTAAGGGGCTAAGATGTCTTTTTTTCAATCTGTTTTTAAAGGCAGTGATGCAGATTGAAAGGTAAATTCTTTTCCCACTGCATAGCTAAAGCACTATGGCCAGCAAAGATTAATTTTCAGTGCACACTTCCACATGTTAACACAAAAATCATGCAAATTTCTATTACTCACTCAAAGACAGCAGCCTCTATTAATTTATATATCTTAATTTGACAAATCTCTGTTATAAGGCTTGTGTCTTTTCAACTTCATTATAATGACTTCAAGAGAAACTAAAATTGCTCCGATACCAAAAAAATACTTGTGAAATACAACTGATAAATTAGCTATAGCACAGAATATCTGTGTCTTCAAGAAACATTGTATCAATGACTCATTATTTCTTAAAAAAATAGGATTCTTTAAAAAAGGAGTTCTAAGTTTCAAATAATTTGACTAAAATTACAAATTTCAGACTTAAAAAGATAATTATCTTTTTACTCAAAATTTCAGGATGTTTCCTCTTCACTTTAAAGGGCACCGGAAATCTCAGCCAAAATCATTTATATAAAAGATATTTTCAATTACCCATATTTCCAAAACAAATGTTTTGTTATTGATTAAAATGTATGATCTCTGAAAAACAAGGAAAAAGAGAATTGTTGGAGGATTTGGGGTTTTTTTTAATGTGTTTAAGGTAGCTACTGTTAAAGTAGAAGGAAAATGCATCACTAACTCACAAATTTCTAATCCTGCTGTTCTGATATTGGTTTTTGAATGTGTCATCATTTACTCCTTGTTTATTTTGTCAGTTTACACTGTAAGGCCTTTGGGACTGAGGCTGGAACTATAAAGTACAATATACTTTCACATTTCATTCTGACTCAAGTTAGGGCATTTAAATAATACTGTAACATAAGCTGAACCATTTTAATGTAATAATGTAATAATGCAATAATGTAATTGGTTAACTAATTTCAGATCTCTCAGCAAACAAGATCACTGAAAGTGTGTTTTTTCATTTTTCTTCACTGATATCAAATAATTTGATTAAATTATTTGCATGTTAAATGTATTACAGTTTATGTATACCAAAGCCTTTTTTTTTCTGCAATTCTTTGTACAGAGCACAGCAGGGAACACAATGTCATTAAATTTTAACCCCAGTGTGAGTTACTGCTTTATCTGAACATAAGAAAGGTTATGCTCTAGGCATAATCCTCTGCAGTGAGGTCTTGATTCATAAACTCACTGCACAGTTCACAGTAAACAGAGAAAACATCAGAGCTGGTTAGCTTAGTCTTCATGTGGGAGTAAAAGGTTAGACAGAAAGCACTTGTAAATCTCAAGGTACTTGTGCTTTTGCTCCTTCATCGTGAAAAAACAAGGTTAGAAGAGACAACAGGGAGTGATTGAAATGTGGATGGAAAATCTTTGAAAGTCATTCTCCGCATGTGAAGATGCTAGAGAAAATTTCTTTTGTTTGGCCTTATTACTTTGTGTAGAAAGGAGTAGTTCTGTGGGGTTTTTCCCCTAATCCTGCTTGAGATCATCACCTCTGTTCTCTCATTTTAGGCAAGCAGTTGTTCTTACTGTACATTGTGTACAATCAAATCACATTTGAGCTTATGGCCTTTTTATGTGGGAAGGGAATGAAATAAAGAAATAAACCAAGAACCAAGGGCCTGTTTTGACAAAGTGTGTTTTGTCTGTGTAAGAATTTTTTTTTTTTTTAATTTTCCTTCACAATACAGGTGTTGAATAATCTAATATGAACTATTCTATATGTTTTTTCATATTACCAGCCTTATAGACTTCCAAACAGCAGAGTTTTGACAGAATATCAAATTGTATTTGTTTATCATTTTTTAACACAATAGACATAATATACCCTCCTTTGGATGTGTTATGTTTTGAAACTGGCCAAGTGCAAGGCACAGAGGAGAGCTATTCACTTACCCTCTTCTGGTATAGTTGGGCAGAGGAGAAGGAAAAAAAAATAACCAAGGGTCCATGAGGTGAGGTAAGGACTGTGAGAAAAACACTCTAAGGGCAAAACAGGTTTAAATTTAAAGGTATAAAGTAAATTTATTATTGATAGAGTCAGCAAAGTATAATGAGAAGTAAAATAAGCCCTTAGAACAACTTTTTATTTTCCCCTCATCTTCTCCTTCCTTCCCACTGACAGCACAGAGAGACAGGACATGGGAGTTTTGGTCACTTAATCACCTGAGATATTTTTCTGTTTGCTCAGGTAGAACAGTTTTTATTCTGCTATGTCATGTGGTCCCTTTACATGGGCAAACAGTCTTTCCAAAACTGTTGTGTTGTGGGTCACTCATCCACAGATTGCAGTCCTTGAAGGATAGGCTGCTCTGGTTTGGAAGAAGGGCCCTCCTTCTCTCACTCTGGAGCCTGGGGCCCTCTCTCTCTCTCTATTTGGGTATTCCGTTAGACCACAGCTTTCTCTAGCATCCACCCACTCCAGCGTGAGCACTTTTCCCACAGGGTGTGAGTGGATCTCTGCATTATTACATGCATTGCAAGGGAACAGTTTATTTTACCATAGACTTCACCACAGTTTACGGAGGAATCTCGGCTCCCACATTTGAAGCACGTCCTACCCCTCTTTTTTTTGCCCACTGACCAGGGTTGTCACTATGTTGTTTTCCCTCGTATGTCCTCACTTCCTCCTCTTCTCTGACTGGAAGAAAAATTGCAGCTTGTAAGTGCCCCTGTCAACAAGTTCCACTAATTCAAATATTTTTACAGGAACCCACAGTGCTAAAATTTGACCTCTTCTAAGTTCCACATCGGGGAATCGTTCATCACGTTTCCATCCCACGGGCCGCGGCGGCCGCCGCAGTGCTGTCACTACCACCTCTCCTCATGTGGAGCACCAGGAATGGGGAGCTGCTCCTGCTGCCCTCCTCTCCTGCAGCACAACTGGATGGGGGTTGCCAGGCAGGCAGGGCTTGCCATGGGCCACACCGAGATGGCCCCTGGTGGCCCCTGGCAGCAGCATTTTGCCATCTCTGGAAAAAAACTGTGCACACTCTGTTTGGAATTTCTTCTTAAATATTGCATCACAGACGAGTTACCAACCTCTCTAATCAGGCCAGCAGCATGTCCACATTCGGAGCCATCAGAGATTGGCTCTGTTGGACATGGTGGAAGCTTCTAGCTGCTTCTCACAGAAGTTATCCCTGTACCCCATCCCCACCCACCCAAAAAAAAAAAAAAAAAAAAAGCTATGCGAAATCAGCATGGGAACAGGATATATATTTTTTTTTTTTTGGTACAAACTTGCTGCAGCTAATAAGCCTCTTGGCCTCCCAAACTATGCAAGTTGTCACATCAGACTTGGTGTGGCTAGTTAGGTTGTTTCTGTTGGATGCGTATGTACTCACATGTGATCTGATAATGAAAAATTAAACCAATAAAACCTTTATATTACATGAAGGCCTCCCCATGGTATTCAGTACTGGCCATTTAGTTCTAGACCCATATGAAATCTTCAGAGCTGAGTGTTGTATTAAGGCTATAGCTCTTCATTTTCATTTCTAGGGTTTCTTATTGAAAAAAATTCAATGTAACTGATCATCTCTCCTCTGACTCTTTGATCTCTTTGAGGAAAATAGGACATATGGTTGGTTTCAGCAGAAATTCTTTCAATGAAAGAAAAAGGTACAGTAAATAACTATCAGTGAAGCTCTTTGGCTGTGGTCACTCTTGCTTTAGCAGTTGTATTTCCTTTGTTGCACACTCCTCTGCTGCAAATCACTTGCAACTCCTACATTACATGGGTCCATTCTCTAAAATATCTTCAATATAGAGACAGAGTCAGAGCCTAGCAGCCCTTGAAATACATGTGCTCACCTTTTTTCTCTTTTGGTGAAGAGCCAATGAATAAACAAATCACAGCCTTACACTGAGGGAAGAAAATTAATTTGGAAAAATGCTTACTCTGGCAGGTGGGATTTTAAAAGAAATGTATCTCATCTGCCTTCTAGAGCTAACTGTTTAAATAATATTAGAAACAGACCTGTGTAAACCCATGTCAGAAATACACGAGGTAAGATAATGAGAAATGTGATCTATACCTATTTCAGTAAATGTCTGTACTCAAAATCTGATGTTTAGAATCCTAATCTCTTCAGTACATTCTTGATTACTTTCATTATGGTGTCACAGGGAACAGCATAATAATAATGCAAATGACCATCAATAACAGATGATGTCTAAATCATCTACTTTCACCAACCACCCAAATTAAACATAAATATATTATCATTCCAATATGGTACCTTCTTAATTATCTGAACTACGTTCCAAATTTTCAGTCAGACATTCACAGAATGATGCTGTTAACTACAAGGCAGCAAACTGGAGACAAATGTTAAAGAATGATTAAAAAATATAAAAAATGAAGTAACAAAAATTATAGAAATCTGATTATTTATTTAAATTCAAAAAAGAAGAAGGTGTAAGAATCTAAATAAATTATAAATAAGCAGGGTCTGTAAATCTAAAATTATCAATGAAATCAGCTAATTTATCAAGGAACCCTAGTTCCATATGACCTGCAGTTGTTTTAATTCCCTGTGCCTTCTGCATAAGTGCCCCACGGGGTTCAAATACAGGTGAGTTCAATGAGGATCACCAAAGAGGGTGCTTGAAATACTGGTATTCAGGAGCATACCTAAAACCATAGATACCTCTCATTTTAATTTATATCACTGCTGGAGGCAAAAAAGAGGAACCCTCCTTCCTTCCTGTCTTCTCCCCTATTTTACATATTAATGTAACTCACCACTGTATCATAGTAAGCAAAGTCTTATGAATAAAAGCCAGTTTTTACTGTGTGACCAAATCCCAGAATACTGAATGTATTTCTCAGAAGGATGCTTAACTTAGTGGGAGTATGGGAGCACACCCCACTTGTCTCATTCCTTTCTGTGTCATTAAGATGTCAGTCACACTGTCCTGTGCTGCAGAGAAAGGAAAAGAACAGTTCCTAGGCAGGTTGCAAACAAGATGCTCCAGCCCACCTGGAGGAATGAGGTGACCTGAGGGTGCAGGGGCCTTAGGCAAATAAGGTAGTGCTGCTGTAGCCAATCCAGTTGAATCTCCTTATCCTGGAGGAATCCCAGAATCAGAGTGTTTGAAGTTGGAAAAACCTTCTAAAGGTCATCTAGTCCACCAACCCTCTTCAAGCAGTGTCAGCCTAGCATGAAGGACCATGTCCAAAAGGCTTTTGAGTATCTCTGCAACTTTTCTGGGCAGCCTGTGGCATTGCTCTATCGTCTTCATAGGGATAAATATTTTCCTGATGTTTACAGTGAAACACCTATGTTTTGGTTCATGCCCATTTCTTCTCATCCTGTCACTGAATACCACTGAAAAGAGCCTGGCTCTGTTCTCTTTGCATTCTGCCTTCTGGTATTTAGATACTTATTGTCTACTATATACAATGTCAATATATTTTATGTCTATCTATCTGTCTGTAATTTATGTACTCACAATTTAATAATAAGTTCCCCCCTGAGCCTTCTCTTCTCCTGGTTGAACAGCCCCACAAGTCTAAGCCTATCCTCAATAACTACTCTCCGTCTTTGTGGCCCTTCACTGGACTCTCCTGTATTTCTGTCTCCTGTAAGAGGAGCCCAGAACTGGACGTAGTACTCCGTGTGCGGCCTCACCAGTGCTGAGCAGATTGGAAGGATCAGGTGATCCTTCCATATGTTGGGCAACACTTTGTCTAATGTGGGCTAGTGTACAAGTACATTGGCCTGCTTTGTGACAAGGCTCACTGTGACGTTGGCTCAAGTTCAACTTCTCACATTGCCAGCTGTCCTCCTGTTACTGCAAAGCTCCTTATTTTCTCATGACCTGTACCCAAACTGCACATGTATCCAGACATCCCAGGTTGTGTCCAGGTGCTGATGGCACCAGCAGGTTCTGCAGCCTCACCACTTCCTTGGGGCTGGAAGCTGGTGTGCAAAGTCAGCTCTGTTACTGTGCAGCTGTGACCCTGGGTCAGGCTGCTGTGAAAACAGGTACATTGTGAGAAAGAGCTTTCAGAACCTCTTCTGATACCTCCCCACCTGTCTTGGGAGCTGTTCAGATCCTGCCCTTGCTATCTGCCTGAATTCTCCTTGCTGGCATGTCTGGGGTTTGCATGGAGATCTGGGCTGTGCCTGATACTGACACAGCCAAGCCTTCTGTGTTCTCCTTGCTGGGATACCTTGGGACTGCACCCCATGAGGGAGAGGGCATTGTTCTGCCAGGGATTCTCCCAGCTCTCCAAACCCTGCACTAACTACCCTGCAGTTCCCTGACTCCATGTTAGCCTTCTCAGGGCCAGAAAGTTGATGTGCCACACTCAGAGGGTCTCTGTGTTTCCTGCCTTCTCTCCTCACACCTCTAATGCAAAAGATAGGGACTAGATTGCATTTAACATACCATGACTTCTGAATATTTTTGTCATGGATTGCTCATATGTTATAACCCTGGAAGAACTTCAAGTGAACCAGGTTCTTTTCGGAAGTAAAATTATGAAGTTGAAGAATATTTATTTCCATACATGTTTGATCACTACTGTGATAATGGCTACTGGTATTTGTGAGAATTATTGTATCTTTAAAAATAGCTTTTGCAGAAAGAGAATGTGCCAAAATGTGCCTGAAACATTACTAAATGTAGCAGATTGCTTACAGGAATAAATGTGATCTGCCAGTTTTATTGAAGCAAAAGTGGTGTTCAGCAATCTTGTGTAGATTTCACTTTTCCAGCTAGATTTACTATATGTTACATGATCAAACATGTATAATATTAATCTGTAATACTTTGGCAAACAAACATTCCTTTGTCATGTCAGCATTCAAACTATCTCTACTCTGAAGATATTTTTATGAGTAAAGGAATCAGAGTTTTTTGACAGAAATATATATATATTTTTTCGTAGTTAAACAGATGGCAAATCTAGACACAATCAGCAAGTGTCTCTAAGGCAGTCAGACAAAACCAGCTCTTGTCATTTTGGCATATCACTCAATTTTATTTGGCTGAGTATCTAATGCTGTTGTGTGGTCATAACAACTCGTTTGACAAGAAATAGCCATTGCTACCCTTACTTTGATTTGGAGAAAAAAGATCACATGACTTTTTTCTACTTAGTGAAAGCAAACACTTTTCTCGTCAGATTTTCATAAATTGTATTAGATCATTGAAATCAGTATTGTATGATATTATTAAATTCTATGTAAGAACTTCTAAAATGACTTACAGTTTCATCAATGCAGTGTATACGATCCTGTTCCAGCATCAGTTATTCCCTTAAAATGAAGCTGCATTTTGCACTAGCAGATCTAAAATTCACTGGACAAATCCTGAAACATCATTCAACAACAGCCAACATCAGTGGCTTCAGTAGGGTCAGTATTTTATCACATTTTTTTAAAGGATGCTTTGTAATACAAAGACCTTCCTATTTTATGAGCAGGCAAACTTCTCCTGCCTACCTTTAGCACAGTTTTATTTGTATGTTCTATTTCTGTGTCTCTGGGAATCCTACCAGTATGGTGACAGGGCTAATGTACCTTTGACATTGAAACAAACTCTGGAATATGCAGTAGATTAAAAAAGAACAAAAATTTGCACTGCAGGGTTTTGTCCTACAGAACAGTTATTCAAGAAATACTCCCCTGATTTATTTGACTATCGTGCTTCTAATGTCCAAATGTCAAAAAAAAAAAAAAAAAATTTTGACTGGTGTCACTCCCCTGATGAATATGATGGAAATCTGAGCTGTGAAAATCTAAATGGTTTCATATTTGCATTTAGGGAATCTATGTAAAATTGTATAAAATAAGGAGCTAAAATTAAGTTTCAGGGTATAAAATCAAAGAGATATTTATATTTCAACTTTGGTTATTGTCTGTTCCAAATGAATATTTAGCAAAGGTTTTTTGGAATATTATCCTGCAGTTTCAACAAAGATCAAACAAAAATCAGTATCTTGATAGGTTTTAGACAGAGCCTAGACATGTTCACATATTGGTTCAAGCTGTTCCTTACCTAAAGTAAAAGACAGTTTGGATATAAGAGGATTCTTATTGATCTGTTAATGTCTTATTAAATCAGCACTCCTTTTTATAACACCTTCTGAAGTTTCAGAGACTGTCACTGAAAAAAATTGGCAAATCTCCCAAGTTGTGACTAGGCAGTAAAGTATCAGAACTGTTTTTTCAAGAACGTAGGGATTATATCAGAATTTTTGAAGCTAGAAAGGTGTATTGGGTTTGCACAGACAGGTTTTTGTAGTGGGAGGCTAGAGGGATGGCTTCTCATTTGGTGTGAGAAGCTGGTAGAATCTCCCCCTAAGTCTGACAGAACCAATGCCAGCTGGTTCCAAAACGGACTCACCGCTGGCCAAGGCCAAGACCATCTGCAATAGTGGGAGCACCCCAGGGCTTAACAAAGTTAAAGACAGAAAAAAAAACACAAAAGAGCAACAACCCTGCACAAAAGCAAATTGATGATGGAGAAAGGAGTGAGAATATGTAAGAGCAGCAGCCTGTGGGAAGGACTCATGTTGGAGAAATTCATAGAGGACTGTCTCCCATTGGAGGGGCTCTATGTTGGAGCAGGAGAGGGGTCTGCCTGTCTTCCCACGCTGCTGGAGGGGAGGAAGTTGGTAAAATCTACAATGAAATCAAGCCCAGGAAGATGGGAGGGGTTGGGGGAAAATTTCTGAAGGCTTAGTTTTATTACTTGTTGTTCTACTCTGCTCTAATTGGTTTTCCTTAGTTTCTTTTGCTCATGACAGTAATTGGTGGGAGATCTCTCCCAGTCCTTATCTTCATTCATTAGCCTTTTGGTAAGTTCTCTCTCCCATTCCCATCTGAGGAGCACCTGGTGTCCAGCCAGGATCAACCCACCATGGAAGGACATATTCCCATTTCAGTATAGTCTGCATAATTACGTTCAGAGCTTGTATGGAAATACATATTTAGATTACATTTCTAGATCTTTACAGAAATCTAAATATTCTTCAAAAGACTAGCCGTATCTGCAGCAATGAAGGGCCCCACTATAGCATTACAAGCAGAATACTCTTCCAGTAGCAATTCATAAAATATTATTGGCAGTTCTGCAGTATGGATAGTTGAAGTGATCAATTACATAGATTCAGTATAAGAATATGGCTCCCTAATTTATCATTATAAAAAATAGTGAAATGGACTTCATAGGAACCATTTTAATTAAAAAAAACCTAAAAAACTCCACCCTAAACTTCTGCTAAAAATGCCAATAAAAAAGTTTTAGCTCATTATATCTTTTAAGAACTTTATTTATAGTATACTGTTTGTAGCTTAGTTGAACTTTCTATAAAAAAAAATCAATTTCACATTAGGAATCATTTAAATTAAGCACATTTTTCAATGACTACTAGCTCTTATTTCCAAATGTCACAGTCAAAATCAAACACTGAGGGCAAAAGGTCCATGCCTACAAAATAATGGATTTCTTCATGTATATTTCCAATAACATTTAACAGAAATCAATGTCCATGGTGATTGTTTAGAGATTGACAGAAATAATGCATTGTTCATACTTCAGTAATCAAAATTATTCTCATAAAGATCAAAATAATTCTGGATTTTTTTTTCTTTTACTCATAACACAGTTTTATTCTTATATGATGAAAAGAAAATTAAAATGTTAGCTATATATGTACTGCTGCCAGAAGATTTCTGAGTCTGGTGAAATGAAGTGCTTATGCTAACAGTCAGTTAAAAGGAACATAAATCTAAATTTACAGTGGGTGACACCTGAGCCTTGGTGAGGGATTCAATTTATATATACTCACTATGCATTTCATTACTGTAAGCTCTCTTTATAAAAGACCTCACCAAACAAAGGACAATCCTTTCTCTGACTTAGTAAACAGCCACACCTAACTCCTCCTTTCAAACGCACTGGCCATGGAAATTGCTGTTCTATGTATAATCACTGTCTCATGCTAAAAATCCATTTGTGATAATGCTTCTTGCATTATCAAACCATGTGATGTGACAGGATGTGTGTCATCTTGCCTCGGGTGGCCTATTAGGTTTAAAGCTGAAGGCCAAGTGACACAGCCATCTGTGCATTGGTGCTGTTTCTGTCTGATACTTTCCCCCATGCCTCTAGTCTAAGGACTTATCTTGGTTACCAAATGTCCCTGTATAATATGTGTATAATTAAAAATCAAATGGAAAGTGATGTATTAAACGTATCGCAGCAACTCTCAGAGGTTGAACAGACTTGATGTCTATACACAAAATTGCAGTTTTCTTGAGCTCTGCATAGTCTTGAGGCCTTCAGGCCTTATATGCAAACTGCAACATTTAATACATATATAACAGAAATTCTAACATCTAATTACTATTGTTTTCATTATATAGTTTATGTCCTTACATAAATATAATTTTGGGGTTTTGATAATCAAGCAGAAAAAAAGAGGTTACATTGATGAGACAGAAGAAATTTTTTTTTTTTTTTCCATTTTTTCTTTTTTTACCCCATAATTACCCATCCTCATTACCAAAATACATCACAAGCACGGAGTGAATCAAATTCAGGTTACAATCAACAAACTCCTCAGGGGTAAGCATATACCTTCATGGACTGAATCCCACTCATCCTTTTGCTCCCAGTGTATTAGCCCAATGTATTAGTAATACATTAGGAATGTATTAGCCATGTATGCATGTACTGCTACTCCAGGCAAAAATGAAAACATACTACAAGCATCATTCATCCACCCATCCCAGTGCACCTTCCATCCAGCCTAATGGCTAAAACAGCCAAATGAGTTTTTGTTATTTTGGTTTGCTTTTTTTCACAGGGACCCAAATATCTCCAGAAGAATATGTGAACCAAATGTCAATCTCACACAGTCTCAGAGAGTGTATTGACCACAGGACTACTGTAAAAAGAATCAGTTCTGAAAAATGAGACTGCCTCTTGCTCTTCCACTAGCAGCAGTTGACAATCAGACTCTCCCAACATCCAGACTTTGGCAAAATGTCAAAATGTTTTTTTTAGTATGTGCATATTGAACAACCCTTGAGGTAAAACTAATTTCTGTTCAGCACACCAGGATCTCATTCATCTGCCTTCTTACCTATGAAAAATGTATACATTTGCCTACTCATTGGAAAAGAGAAAACGTAGCGTTTCTTTACTTCATGGGTGAATACTTTAAAAGCGTTTTACCAGCTTTCTGCTGTATCTAAGTCATTCTTAGGGTAAGTCAGAGGACCTGATCTTTAGCCAGCCAGGGTTTAGAGCAATACAATAGGCACAACACAACTCTTCTATTTCTTTGGCCTTTGTGATCCAAGGAGAGTTGCAAAATCTAGTATAGTTCCTCCATAACAATCATTTGAGTGATCTCCCTTTTACTTTTTACCTAGATTATTTAGTCTCTTTTTCATCAAAATTATCAGGCATTTTTATCAAATTTATGCTTCTTACCATGAGAAAATATATTTCTTTGCAAGAACAGATGTTGTTTTATGTTATAGTTTTTATTTTATACTCTTTTTAGTCTTTTTTTATACTCTTTTTATCTTCATTCATAGAATGTTTTATCTGGAAAATTTAGAGTTAGACAGGAAAAAAGCTTCCAACACTGTATGGTGCAATGCTTATTTAAAAAATTATAGTAATCTCTATAGTCTTTTGTGAAACTGTGGGTTTCAGTGTTCAACATTGACAAAAACAACATTTAAACAGCCCTTAGAAGAGAGAGCTGCTCTCACATATGCTTCCCTGACATATTTCTCTTTTTTTTTTTTTTCCTGGCAGAAATAGCACCCAATCTCAAGTCAAATTTAATGACAAAATGTCATACATGAAGCCATAAAAACTTAGCCAAAGGGACTTCTTTCCTTGCAAAATGTCAGAAATGAAAGTCTGTAGCCTCAAATCTGATTTCCCGTTCATACCGCCTGTCTCATTCTACTGACATAAAGTTCCCCAGCTAACAGAAACACTATGAAACTTTTTTTGCGTGTGCTTTGGGAATAAAAAGACTAATAAAGATAGATAGAAAGAGCTAATATCACCAACATTTTATTCAGGGCTCTATGGAATAGTTTGTGAAGAACTTTTTGTTTTGTTTGTTGGAGAGAAGTGTAGTATGGTACAAAATGTTACCTGTTACAGTTTCTTCCTCAGCTGCAGATCTCCCCAGGCATCAGAGAGCTTGTGCTGAAAAGAGAAAATCTGAAGCTTTGCTGATTGCCACTGGACAGCACAGTGCTGTAAATCACAGTCTTAATGTTTCCTTTCTCTGCCTTGAACACATAACCTCAAAGAAACAATTGGAAAAAGAGCTGGAGGATTGTTTTTGGTTTTGTTTTTGTTTTTTTAAGAGATATGCCTTAAAAATAGTCTGTAAAAAGAAACAGGGTCTCAAAAGCAAGAATCACATACAAGAAGTGAGGGAATGCTTGTAATGGACATATAATAAGCTTATTAAGCTGCACATTTACAGCAGGAAGACAAGTAAGACCCTTTTTTCCCCCAGGCCACCACTAACAGAGAAGAGAGGGGAAGCCCCATAGAACTTCATGAATTGCAGAACAACAGTTTGAGGGAGAAAAGAAAATAAGGACTTGATGGTATCATAAAAGAGTAACAAAGGTACGTGGTGCAGACTGCAGGAAGGTAATAGACTCATGTAGACACAGATAATTTGATTTGAGAAGAATATATATCCATCTTAGAGCCAAAGTGAGATAAATCCTGGAATATTTATTGTTGTCCTATCCATTTATTATGTTTATATTGTAACTGCAGTTTGTACACTTGGGGTTTTTTTGTACCACTCATATCATAGCAAAGTCATATTCTCTGTTCCTGTTGGTATGTTGCTAGGACATCATGGCTACATCTGCAGACATAGAATGAAGTCTCCCTTTCACAGATTCAGAATCTTTTGTGCTGGAATAGACCTCCAAGGTTATAGAGTTTAACCTTTCACTGACTGTCCCCTTATTAACAATCCCACATCACTAAGTGCTACATCCAGTCATGTCTTGAACACCTCCACAGATGAAGATTCTACCATCTCCCTGGGAAGTTCATTCCCAATGCTTGATGACACTTTCAGTGAAGAAATTCTTTCTGGTGTCCACTAAACCTTCCCCAGTGCAGGTTCAGGCCATGTCCTCATGCCTTGTTGCTGATTGCCTGGGAAATGAGACCCTACCTGGCTACACCCTCCTTCCAGGGAGTTGTAGAGAATGATAATCTTCCTCCTAAGCCTCCTTTTTTCCAAGCTCAACAACTCTAGTTCCCTCAATTGCATCTCACAGGACTTACTCTCTAGGCCCTTCACCAGCTCAATTGCTCTTCTCTGGACACACTCCAGCCCCTCAATGTCCTTTTGAAATGAGGGAACTGAACACAGCCCTCAAGTTGCAGCCTTACCAGTGTTGAGTAGAGGAGGATAAATGTCCTGGTCCTGCTGGCCACACTACTCCTGATACAGAACAGAGTGCCATTGGCATTCTTGGCCAGCTGGGCACATGTCTGACTCATTCAGCCAGACATCGAACAGCACACCCAGGTCCTTTTCCTTTTCCAGCCACTCTTCGCCTGACCTTAGCACTGCATGGGGTTGTTGTGACCCAAGTGCAGGACCCAGCACTGGACCTTTTTGAACCTCATATTGCTGGCCTTTTCTTATCAATCTGTAGTTCCTTGTGTCTTTCCCAATACTCTTTCAATACACTTTATGAAGGCATTCTTCTCACTTACATTTAGCTATCTTAATTGTTTAAATACTTATGCAGTCAAGAAGGGAAAATGGAGTGAGGAAAAAAAGAGGCAAATGACTATTCTTATCCTGAAAATGTGCATAATACGGGTATCATAAGTCATTCTCTAACAGGTCATTTCTATGTTAAGTGTTCTATGTCTTATGAATTACATACAGATTATTTGCATTTTGTACTGGTCTTTGATATTTTCAACCAGACAAAAAAAAAAAAAACAAAACAAAAAAATCCCCCAAACCTACAGTAAAACATGCATGGTGATGTTTTGAAGCATAATTCACTATGAATTCTTGTATTTTTAATAGATAGTCTAGGAAGTGAGTGTCATGTGAGTCAGAGTCCATGCACGGGTGAGCAAAAATTTTGCAGTCATAGTAAAATGCAAATGGATGATGTTGAAGGTCTGCTGTTCACATGTGGGCAATCTCTAAATATTACTTCAAGATTAATTCTAATTATCTGTCCAGTATTGAAATATCTCCAGAGATCCACAAGCAACTGATTTGCAGGTGTTAACTGCATAGAATTGCAGTGTAAATACACTGTGTTACAATAATTTTCCCTTTCTAAATTAATAAGAAGAATGGAAAATGGGAAAATATGGTACATAACAGGTTTGGATTTGGAGATTAGAATGATCTCTAAAGCTTCATAGTACAATAACAAAAAATATCACTAACAACTTGCCATTATAGCGCATCTGTATCTTGATTCACTAAGGAACTTTATCAGATCTTAATTTTGGTAACAAAACAATATTATTTGTGCACCTTGTTATTCTGGTGCAGCTCTTTGCCTCCTGTGCTACTTACAACTCAAGCAGTAAAGCTAAAAATTATGTATTTGGAAAAATTGAATCTCTGAGTCACTCCAAGGTACTAAAGAAAATTAAATGAAAATTGGAAGAGCTAGAATTTTTTTCACATGAGTGAATAATTTCTTACAGAATAAATAAAAGGCTGTTTGAGTGGAAAAAACCCTGATTGCCAAAAGACGGGAGAAAAGCTGTTTTATTTTACATATAAATGAAACAGACTAAATAAAAAAAAAATGTATTTAAGTCAAAGAAACAAATTGAAACCTAGTTTAAAAAATGCAAAACAAACAAAACCAACAAAATCCTCAAAAGCAACTTTTGATCTAAATAACCTGTGTCCTTTTCAGTTTGTTACAGTGAAGAATTCTGTACAAAGACAATATAATATGCAACCAATCAAGCTTCCTCTGAAATCAATAGAAAGATTCACAGTTTCATTTGTTTTTGTTTAAAACTAAAGCTTTACGGTTTTAGCTGAAGCTTTATTCAAACTCTTTTAAAGAGTTAGAATCTGCTTTACCTTTCTGGTCTTTAGATTACATCTTCTAAAATACTGAGTTGATCTAAAGTAGGAAGTGGAAAAATTACATATCTAAATGTCATAAGCGTTTTATCGGTGATACATATTTTACTCCTACCAACATTCTTTTTTCCCTTAAAATTGATGGAGATCTTATTTCTACACTATTTTATAAGTTTTTATACAACACCTATAGCAAATCATTTACATCATACTGCCATTTTCCTTGGGTCAGTGCATTTGTCTCAGAGCATCCTTGTGGCAGTTACATAGCATCCATCCATTTGATCCATAGCAGTAATGCTAGGAACAATCAAGTGTGTGATTGTATTTGTGCAGAGCAGAGTTGTGATATTGATGCAGAGCTATGTGCTTCTCTTTTACATCCTTTGTTCTTTTTGTGTCGAGGCTGACGTCCCGCTGAGTTGTTGTGATTATGATTACGTTATCAGTATGTCGTAATTCTGCAATGATTTGAAAATTTAGCAACATAGTGAGTGATTTAGAAGAAAGAAGAAGGAGGTGGTCCATTATCTCCCAGGCAGAGCAACTCTTCTGAAGTAATTATTTCTTTTTTTTTTCCAAATTTCCAAAATTCCACAAACCTTTTACATCATATTTTGCTGAATTATGCTAATATATATCAAGTCATGACACAAAATACAAGCTAATGTGAAAATTCGTGGGGAAACAGAATTAACTCTTCCAGTTTTGAATTACTTTTTTTTTTTAACTTTTAATCCACTCCCACAAAACAAAGACAGATCAAAACCATCTTGCCATAGTATAGATCTGATGAACATATAAATGTTTTTCAAAAATTGCAAAGTTTCACTTGTCAACTCTTGCACATTTCTTCACTGGAACTTTATCCCCCTCTTACACTGTAAGATATTTACCTTTAATGAAAAAGTACAAATAGAAGATTTAATCTTCCAGTTTTAAAGGTGTACTGCAGAAATAATTGTTGCATTCTGCCTCTTAGACCTTTATGCCCAAATTTGCATTTAGATTCAACAGTTAGTGAAATGAATCCAGAGCCTCAACATTTCCAAGTAGCATTTCCTATTGCTATTAAGGGTCTTATTGTTTGCAGGGCAAATTTTTTATTTCATCTGCACTTTTGAAATCATCTTCAGTTTCTATCAGGTAATATTTTGAAAGAGATTTTTCTATTATTAACTTAATTATGTCTTCTTAATTGATATTGAAATGGTAGAGGACAAACTGTGACCAACCTGTGAATACATTTTATTACAGCTTCACAGTCAGTCCAAGATGCTTCCATCTCCCATATTGCTATGATTTCCCTAGGAAGCAGCTACAGATTTGTAACACTTCTCATGCAGAAGGAAGAATTTTTCCCTTGTCTGTAATACTTTGTATACCTCATTATGTCAGAAGATACCACTTCCTCCTGAAATAACTTCAAATAAAATTATCTGGAATATATCAGCTGAAATAAACTAAGGAGACTTGAGTTAAACTAATGCATTTTAATAAAATTATAATAATGGGAAGAACTGTATGAGAAAACAGAGGCTTAAGTCTTTTTTTAAAGCATGCAGAATGAGAACAAACTAAAAGTCTTTTCAGAAATGTAGTTCCTCAGACTTGTTCAGATCAGGCTTCTGAAATTTCTTTTTCGACCACCTCAACCAGGGAAGGTCTAGATTAGATATTAGGAAAAAATTATTTATTGGAAGAGTAGTCAGGCGCTGGAACAAACTGCCAAAGGAAGTGGTGTAGTCACCACCCCTGGAAGTATTCAAAAAACATGTGGATGTGTGGCAAATGGTGGGACTCATTAGTCTCTGAACTCCCTTCAGCCAGTCAAAACACTGAATATCAAAGTATTTTCCCTACAGATCTGAATTTTTAACACAATTAAAATATTGGAAAATCACTAAAAACTGCCCAAAATAACCCCAAAACCTTCTCTCCCCTCCTCCCCACCAAGTCTGGATGCTTCAGTGGACTAATTATTATTATGTTTAAAATAGAAGGCCAGACATTTCCATCTTTATGAAATGTCTTGACTCTACTCAAGTTGTGTAATCTTCAAAGCTCTTTGCCTGTGAGGTTAAAATGACTAATTTTCATTCCTCAAAAGTTATAGAGCCTGCAACTTGTTGGGTTTTGACATAAAAATAGTCCCAGTCTAACAAAGTGTTTTGACCAATGGATATAAAGAAAGGAAGCTGGATGGGAAGGTAAATGTGGCAACTTAGGTTTAGGTTGAGCACTTGGTCTATGGAGCTTGAAGGAATCCAATTTTTCAGTCCACCTCTTCCCATTATTCAAAGGTCTCCTAGCTCTGCAATCTCTTTGATTCAAACTGCAGTAAAAGTTTGTTCAACTAAAAAATGCAAAGGCCAGAACCCAAAACAGGAGTTAGAGAAAAGGTTTATGAAATCAGTCCTGTTCTCAGGCACTGATTTGGGATGCACTCATCTCCCATAATTTTAGTCTGTAATGTGCAGTGGCATGTTTGGTGTTCCTACAGAAGTGACACTATGAAAATGCCCTACTGAAATACTTTGTGAACATTTTTGTGCCTCTGAAGCTTATCCATTGGAAACATATAAATTAGATTTCTTTTCTGTGTTTGTCAAGCATTAATGTAGGAGCAGGAAATAAAGTAATATTAAGAAAAACTCAAGGGTGGTCATGTTAATCAATAGGTGCCATAAATTTAGACATCAGTATTGCCCCTGTGTAGCTGTGTTTTTACCAACTTTGTAGCCTATGATATCAAGACCAAACTTTTTTTAAAACACTCCCACAATCAAGGGAAAAGAGCAGAGGGAAAAAAGACCTCCACAATTTCAGGCTGGAGTGTAAGCCCCTTTTGGGATTTTACTGGACCATCCCTGCACCTATACAACTCTTCAGCATGTACAGCTGTTTCTATAAATTTCCTGATTAGTTTTTTCAGCATGTCATAAGGCCTGATTATTCTCCGATGAAAACAGTGAAAATATTGATATTGATTCCACTGGAGAGATGTCAAGCTCATACAGAGTTTCTCCTTCAAGTCCTAGAGAAATTTAATGAAACGGCAAGTTAGCAACAAAGGAACCTGAGAGGATAAGTAGACTTGATGAGTTTACAGCAGGAGATCAAATGGGTTTACACCAATAGCACAATAATTTCTACAAGTAAATTATAGTATACTTCCTACTTTGAGCTCTGGGGCAGATGATAGCACCTTTTTGCCTTTCTGCATGTGAACTTTGCAATCAATGCTCTCTTTTCTTTTAAGTGTAGAAATATTTCATCTTAATACCTCAATTTTATACTAATTTCTGCTGACCTGCTTAGTTTTGGTGAGACTTTAAAATCTTATAAAGTTGTTAGAAACTTGTAATGGCTTTTACAGGACCTAATAAACTCGTTGGGGTTTTTTTGTTGGTTTTGTGTTTGGTTTTTTTTTAGAAGGAGATTTTTGCATTTCTATATCCCACTTTAATGCAGCAAGGTAAACCTGCTTATTAGCCATCAAGTTGCTACATATCAGCCTGTGAATTCAAACAACAGGAGCAGCAAGGCTGTTACAAATAGTTACACAAACTCTGTGAAGGACATATTTTCAATACAGATTTAATAAAATTCCTAGTGTGAACTGGAATTTGCAAAGAATGTGCAAATGTCTTGAGCAGCCTTCATCTGCACACTATTATGCTTGCTAGGCTTGTAGGTGACTTGCCTGTTAGCATGTGTGTGTGTGTGTCTCTGTGTGTATGTGTGTGTGTGTGTGTGTTTGTGTATAGCTTTAAGTGCACAAGGGTACTTTAAATTTAGCAGGCAAAGAATTTTAAAATGTAAGTGCTTATCAACTGGGCTGGCAGAACTGTTCCATTAGCACATCTGGTAGAGCTGCTGCTTTGAGATGTGATGTGGAGATGGATGAGCTCCAGAGTAACCCCACTTCCCACAGGCTGCACGAGCCAGCAGGACTGCCTGCCAAGCCCACTAGGTTCATTAAGCTCAGTAGAACCCTGCAGGAAAAACCAATTTTAAAAATAGCTTTCAAAGGCTCCCTGGGTTTAAAAGTTCTGGATTCTTTTCCATTGCATCATGCAGAGAAATCTTTTCTTCTAAAGCACAATTTACATCCCCTGAATAAAGAGAAAGAAAATACCATTTTGGTTTGTTTGATGCACATGACTTGGCACTTCTGTTGGAAGTAATTTACTCTGTTTTTCAGCTTTGGTCACATAACCTTTGACAGGAGACTTATGAGTGACCAAAAGGTGGTCAGTCACTTTGTTGAAAAAATCTCTTTCCTTCTGCTGTTCCAGAAATGCTTCATTTCCACATCTTAAAATACCAGGCTGTATTTCCAGGAGTATACTTTCTCACCCTATATTTGGAGGTGCTGAGAGCTCATGCTTTTACTGTTGATGCTGTAGTGTTGGGGAGGGCAAGAGGTTATCAGCCTGGTGGCGGAAAAAAATAAAATCTCTCTTCAAATTCACAAAATGTGTCATCTAAGGTATGCATATCCTTTCTTCTTTCTTACTCTATTGTCCACATTGACTACTAAATTCTTCTTGTTCTTGCCCTGTAATGAGGTAAATATTTAGATTTTCTTAGGCTAAGTATGGATGTGACCTCGTTGTGCTGAGTGCCCTTTTATTTTTACTTCCAGGAGGACGCAATTCTATAAATTGCCCGGCTTCTTCACAGCAAAGCAAAATGTCATTGAAGACCTCAGGTAATGAAAGACTAAAATCTTATTAACAGTTGTAGACCTGACTCTCAATGCTACATTGATAGTCTGTGCTATAGTAATTGTTCATGCATATCAGACCAATGATAGTTGAAATTTTTAAAATACACGTGTTCTTCTAAAACTCAGTTAATAATATTCCAGTATGTAAATTTAGTATTTTAACACTGGGGTGTTGCTCTATACTGGTATGCTGTTGGTAACCATCCCCCGCTAATTTCTTTTCTAAAAACTATCTTTTGTGGTATCTTTTAAAAGATGGTTTTATTTTCTTCTTAGTATTTGACTTTGCTAAATAAGGAAAAAGTTGATTTTAAAAATCTTATTCATTTTAAGGAGCTACTTGCAGGCAAGTATAACTGCATTAAACCCCTTAATTTATAAATAAAAAATTAGAAACTAAGAACATATGTAAAAGAAGAAGTCACTCATGAAAAATATGACTCACAGAGTTTGCAGCACTACTGGAAGGTACTGAGATGTTGTAATGATAGCTCTGGCAGAAGAAAAAGTACAGGACAGAACAGAATGGATGTTCAAATCTTTGTGTAGGAAATGAATCGTGATGTCCATTAGTGTCACTGAAAATTTTACTGTGAAAGCCCCATGTATTTTTGAAAGTGTACTTTTAAATGTTTAATACAACACTTATAAACAAAATTTAGCACAGGCACAATGAATCTGTGCTAATTCTCTGTATCTTCTCTGTCCTTACACTTTTGTTAGTAGGATTTAAAGCTTCATTACTAGGCCAGATCTTTTGTCACATCTCACTTGTTTAAGGTTGATGGATTTGTCTGAACTTTGGATATTTTAAAATAGGGATTGAATGACAGAACAAGTGTGTGCTAGCAAAGATATTGTTTCATCCCTGGGAGCTTCTGCTTAAATATCAAATTTTAAAAGTGTTCCTGTCTTATGAAAGAGTTTGACAGCTGTCAGGTCAGACACTGAGAGCGTAAGGAGTGAAATCAAAGCTATCTTCCTGTCCTTTCTCCACAGATTCTGTGTGATTAAATGACTCTACCCAGATATGCAGGTATTACATAGAAGAATCTCTTCTTGTAGCATATATTTTTAGTCAAAATAGAAAAAAAACCAATCGGACTTTCAGATTCCTTAGTTTTGTGTTATAAACCAAATTCTATTTCTTAGCCCAGCATGATGTGAGGGACAATGTCATCTTAGGTAAGCACAAGTCTTCACCAAGCCCCATGAAATCTGATGCTTACATTTGTGATATTTAAACCCCTTTGGAATCAGCTGGGCTTGTTAAGGATGATATGATTTACTGACATGCTGCACCTTGCAGGATTAAAGTCAGTTTATAGGTAAAAAGTATTGGATGAGATTCATTCCTCTTTATTGACAGGAAAGGAAGTGCTTAAGCAGACTGGAAGGACTAGGAGATATGTGGCTGAAAAGGCTTGAGTTAATTAACTTGCCCTACTTAGAAGGAAAAAGAGAGGGAGGGGCAAGAACTATGAGAGAGAGGTTCATCTTCCAGATTTGGAACATGGGAGTGATCTGAAAAGAAAAAAGGTATCAGCAAGGATCTTTCATTAAATAGATACAACCAATATTAGATGTAAGGCCAAGGAAGGTAAAAGACTGAAGATAAAGAGCCCTATTAAAAGAAGTAACATTATGATTTCTCAGGTAAGGATTCATTGGTACTGCCATTATTATTCTCTGTCCCTAGAATTGTTCAAGGCAAGGCTGGATGGGAAAATTTGAGAAATCTGTTCTAGGGGAAGGTGTCCCCACCCATGGCAGAAGGGTAGGAACTCGACGGTCTGTAAAGATTCTGTTCAACCCATACCATTATATGATTCTTTGCTGAGGAGAGGACACTGATGACAAGTTTTTTCCTGTGTGACAAGATAAAGCCAGGCCATATGACAGTGCTTCTACTAGTCGAACTGTAGAGCAAATTTTGGTACTTATGACCCACTGTGAAGTGGCTCAGATGAGAACTCATGATGAACAGGTTGATAATTGACATAGAAGGAAGACTTCTGTCAGATGCCTTTGCTTTTGTACAGGAGAAGGTTGGAGGGATTTAAATCTGGTTGGATCTACTTTAATATTCAAAAAAAAAAAAAAAAAAAAAAAAGATGGGAGCTGGCAGATGTCCATGCTTTACCTGCACAGGATAGTTTACTCTGAAGAGCATGGTTGGTTTAATAATTTTCATTCAGCTCTGGCAGAAATTATAAATATAAAAAGATTGCAAATAAGTATGAAAGAAATTAGGACTTTATATTGATGATATATAAATATATATAGTTAGAAAGTGAATGCAGTGCTGACCATAATCAGAAAAAATTGCTGTTACAGTAGAAAGTTTATTGTTAAACAGAAAATTTTGGTAGTCTTTAAAGTTATAAAATCAGTCTTAAAATCTTGAAAGATTAAAGATACCACACAAAGACACCCTATAATCTTTAAGATCCTGGGCTACATCTCACAGGTTGTTGAAGAGACACAAAATTTAAAAATTATGAATGGAAGAGACACAGAATTAAAAATTATCTTCAGTTTCTTGAGAAAAAAAAGACCACCAGTCTTATTCCTGAAGGATTAAGGGAGGGAATGTTCTTATACCATTAATGCAACTAATAACAGAAAGGGCGTAAAACAGCCAGGAGACTGGGGCTCTGAGTGTGAACCAATGTGACACCACATAAGTTCATCTGCTGTGGCCATTCTCAAAGGGCAAGTGGGTGTCTGACATCTGGGAAAACTAAAAGAAAGAGGAAAGGCTGCAAGGATATCCATCAAAAGTAAAACAGGAGCAGGAGCTGTCACGTGCCAGAAAACTGCACAGTATGAAGAGAGGATTGATAACAGCATGATTAGCACAGAGAAATTTTTCATGGAACAAGTAGAAAGCTCTGCAGCTGAAGATGAATGGGCTACTACTCTGGAAACAAATGGAGCATTTATTAATTAAGTGAGAAACAGGTGCAGTGAAAAGTATGGTAGTCAAAACCACAATTAGCACTGGCAGAGCACCCAGACACACTATTTAAGATACTCTGGATAGAAGAATGGCTTTTGCCCCAAAGCCAAATGTATCCAGCAAAAGTGCCAGTAGTTAATAAATTGGGAAGGGGAGAAGAGGAAAGGAATGTCTTTCAAGTGTACCAGAAGGATGAAGAATGCAAAAATGAATCAAAATGTGTCAATCTTGAGATTCACCAGGAGTAACACAGCACTGAAATAGTTAAGAAAATGTTAGGAGATCTCTTCCAGAGAAAAGAAAGATTCCTAAAAGAGCAGAGCTTTGAGTCGGAAAAGAAAATCCCAGTTTATCCCAAATTCTTCCTATCCTTAGGATTATAGAGTATGAAAGAGATAGCACAGAAAAATGAACACAAGTAATGCCTGAGAAGATTTGTTAGACATGTTTGTATAACAAACCCTCAATATCCCTTTCTTTTTGGAAAAAAGAAACAGGCTTAATTTATTTATGTCAGAAAAAAACCCGAAAACCAAATCCCAAACCAATAAAAGATGACCAGAAAAGCCAAGCAGTTCTGAGAATTGTTAGAACTCAAATTCAAAGTTATAAAATTAATTGGAATTGTTATCTGAGGAAGGTAGTCAAACAGACCACAGGCTGACTGCACAGGGCATAAGCAAAAAAAGATATAATATCTGTAGAGGGTAGGCTGACCTACCCTGACGGCTGACCAAATGTAGAGGGTATAAAATGTTTTGCTTCACCAACACATCTAGCAAACATGTGACTCAAATGTTATTACAGAGTTGAAAGAACTTCTTTAATCCCAAGAAACACAGCAAGACTCCGGGATATCTTGCCATCAAGCATTTGTCCTTTCTGAAATCTTCAACAGCATTGTTCTAGCTGTTCTTTACAGAAACTCCTTTCATCTGGTTTTACTCTATGTCAATTATTACAGTATTTTTTTATGCAGCAGCCTCCACTCAACACATTAGTAATCAAATCCAGGTAATCTGGATTTAAATTGATATTTTTGATTTGCATTTTATGTTTTTATCAATATTGACTCAGAATTGCCATTAAAATTTTTCAGTAAGCATCTTTTTCAGAATCAAAACAGAATATGATTTCTTTAAAAAGTGTGTACGTATATTTGTATATATGTATAATTGCTAAAGTTGTAAGGAAAAAAATACTTTATCTGCAGTCAGGTCAGAAGATAAAATAGGTGGACTGTGTGGTGTTGACAACACAAGTGGCAACATTTAAAGAAGCACATGGTAAATGTCTGGAAACCATCATATTAAAACTATCTTATTTTAGTAAGAATATTCTTAAGATTCTATCTATATTACTTTTTTTTCCAGCACTTGGATGGAGGGCTTATAATGAAAATGTTTTTCCAGAAACTCAATGAATTGAACGGTATCAAAATGATAATATCATATTAAATGTTGATATGAAATATATTTCCAGAGTCAAAAGCATCCAACCTGAATCTTCAGACTAGGGTCAATAAATTTCTCTAACAATTTTCAAGGCTGATTTAATGTTCCTACAAGAAGGAATAACAATGAATGTCTGTGTTAACATCTAATACAACTTTAGGCATGTCTGTTTGTGAGGCGAGATGTTTCCATAAGCTTTGGCAAACTCAAACAGTTGACATTATCTGTTTATGTAGTCAACAGTAAGCTCTATTCCCTTCCTTCCTGCCAAACTCAACTACTAATTGCTTTCTGAACATTTACACATTGTCAGAAGTTGTATGAGACCGAAGATGGAGCAATTATTTTCTACAGGTTATTTTCAAGGAAGTCTTGCAGAGAAATGTCACCCATTAAAGCAGCATGGAAAATATTTTCAGAACCACAGAGACTGCTGAAAAAGCACCTGAAATGCTCACAGTTATGTCAAGACCAGAAGCACAAAGGCTTTGGATAATATTTAAAAATGAGAAAGAAGCAAATAAAAAACTTTTGGGACTCTTTGAATGCACATCTGAGAGACACAGTGAACACATAAAATGCTATTTATAAAAGTAGATTCATCTCATGAATGAGCCAGTCAAACTGAAGATATGCTAAAGAGCCATTTGCTGTTAACTCCATAATTTATTGTGAGCCCATAATCCATTCTTAATTTATTCTGAGACCAATAAAAATGAGTAACAGAACCTGAACAAAAAAGCACCAGTAGGGGTTTATGAGTCAAGTCTCTTCAGCCCACAGAAGCCACTGCAGTCCTGCAATGGGTTTTTGTGGTCCCCACAACGTACTGGGGGCACTCATAGGGAGAGATTAGAGCAGATGCTGGGTGGTGTAATACAGAAGAGAAAACAAACCCGTGGGATTAAGTGGAAACACTTAGTTTCATTACTGCTTCGGAAGAAAAAAATGTCCTCTGTCCAAGTAAAAATTATGTATCCAAATAGCTTTCCTGTTTTAGGGAAGACTGTCTTGGTTTGGAAAGACAGGGGTGTCTGCTAGAAACCAAAAAAAAAATGGAAACTTCCCTTGGGGTTTGTTATAATTCCAAAATTGAAGGGGAGGTCTCAGGCAACGATAAAGAGGGTAGGAATAACAGTTCTTTACTAGTTAGTCTAACAAGGTAAATTAACAATAATAACTACAATATTGACAACAAACAGAACTAGAGAAGAAAAAGGGAAAAACAACAACCCAGTTGCAGTTTTTCCTCTGGTAACCCCCCACCCCCCTCAGTACCGTCACAAGCTAATAGGGCTAGCAGCAGCTCTAGGAGGGTGAGATGATTCCGAGGGTTCACAGTGGCTGGAGCTGTTGGAAAAGTGTCCCGGCTGGCAGAGGCTGCAGAAACACAGTGTGGGGAGATTTCGAGCAAAACTGAAGAAACCGTGGGTGCAGGGCAGGGAGGAAACAGGTTCCCAAAATCCCGGGGTCACACGAAGAGACAGTGGTCTGACGGAGTCCCAGGTGAAGGAATGGTGAGAGCTCTCTGCCTCACCGACATGAGCAGCCCTGGCAGTTCTCCCAGAGCAGAAAACTACCCCGATCGAAGTGAAGCCAATGTCTCTGGGTAGCTGCTTCTTTTGTTTAGCCCTAAGCACCCCTAAGTACCGAAAAGCACCCAGCCATTAGCTTTTTAGCAACTTCTGGGAAAAAAATTCTATAAGAAATCAACCCAACCCCCAACAAAGACAGAAAAATCTCTGTCAAGAGAAACATTTAACATAGTCAAAGAATGGAGGTGGTTACTTTGAACCAATTCTAATGTCTTGTATTTTATTTAACTGTCACATAAAATATTATTATAATCTTAATTATATTTTAATTGTTTAATTATCACATAAAAATAAAATTGATATTGATATTTCAAAATAAGACCAAGTACTTGTTTAGATTATTTTCTAAGAATTTATATGGTATTGATTCTACATAGCCATCTGAGCCACAACTGCAAAATAAAAGACCATTTATGTGCACCTTGTGCACGTGTTTTCAAGGGCAATTTCAGTGCATTATGTGAAAAAGAACTCCTGCAGTTCCACAAGTTTCTTATGTTGACAACAGAGCAAAATGTATTGAAAGGAGATGTGAATCATAACTCCCTGGTGAATGACATTCAAACACTGGCACCATTTATGAAATGATAACTGTAAGTTTCAATACTTTTTTAACCACAGGAACCTGGCCTTTACCACTTTCATAAGTGTGTACTATGTCCTTACCATTACTATTTCACCAAAAAGGGATTTTTCACTCAAACATGCTCATTCTGATTTTGAAGGAAGATGAAGGTTAAAAATTTGGGACAGTGACAGAGCTTAAAATATTCAATCAATTGATCTCAAACCTTTAGTTTTGCTATATTTAAAGAATTTAATAAATAGTTCAGTGAGAAAATTGATGATAAATTTGTGATAACATTTCCCATAGCTGAAAACATCCTTCATCTTCACATACACCTTAACTGAAAAAATGGAGCACTCAAATACAGATGGGCTTAGAAAAGGGATGGGTCAAGCAAATAATGAAGAGTATTTATGTATGGAATTACTATGAATGAAATTGTATTACTATGAATTTGTTTCGTATTTCACGCCAGTTTTCACTACACACATGAAAGTAAGAGGTGAGAGAAAATGCTTTATGTCCAGTAATGCCTTTCTCAGCCAAACAATTTCCAGATTAATTTAGAAATCAGGTTTCAAGTTTCATAGGTGTAAATCAAAGGTAGGTCTAATTGTCTTATAAAATGCAACTTAAAAAAAAATACAAGTGACTGAATTTGGATTACTGTATTAATTCATCACAATTACTGTAATTGTGATGAAATCTCTTTTTGTTCTGAAGTTTATTTGGCAGTGTGCATCAATTTGACTAGGGTTTTCACCCCCTTCCTTTGGGGACCACCTGCAGCCTGCATAAAGAGCATTAACAAATTAGTACTACTCTCATAAGTCTCAGCCAACAAATAAAGAAGTTTTTAAAAATCGTTAGGGCTGAGGCATCATAGCATAGTACCAGAAGAAAATCAGTGTGATTGGTGGTGATTCTGGCAATTGGACTGGTGCTATATGTTTTTCTTCTTGCCATTCAAAAGCTGTAGAAACCTTTCATTCACCCAAACCTGACCAAGAAGGTTAGTGGTATCCTGACAAGTTTTAGGAACAGAAGGTTGAGGAGGTGAACCTTTCCTTCTGTAGCTGAAGCATTGTGGCCAGTTCTGTGTTTCTCAGTACAAGAGACATGGAGATTCTTGATTCTCTAACACATGTATATGAAGATGATTGGAAACTGAAGCACTTTATTTATGAGGAAAATCTGAGGGAACTTGTCTTGTTTAGCCTGGAAAATACTTAGAGAAGAGGATGGAGGTAGACCTTTCTCACTGATGCCAAGCAATAGGACAGAGGCAGCAGGCATAAAATGATGCTCAGGAAGTTCCACCAGAATATGAGGAAGAACTTCTTTACTGTGCAGGTGACAGTGCGCTGGAAGAGATTGTCCAGAGAGGTTGTGAAGTCTCCCTCACTGAGGATCCTCAAAAGCTGCCTGGGTGAAATCCTGATCACTCTCTAAGGGATTTTGCTTGCGCAGGGAGGTTGGACCAGATGACCTCCAGTGGTCTCTTCCAACTTTACCTGTTCTGCGGTTCTGTGTAATCTGTGACTGCAATATACACAAATCCCTTTAAAATTAACTGTCAGCTAAAAGGCTGACAGGATACTCAAATCACTTTGACCTGGGATGGGAATTAGGTAAGTGTCTACCAATGTATTTTTGAAGCCTGTCACTAGATTTCATTCAAACTGTTCTCTAGGTGCTAGTGGAGCTGCAGAGGGGTAAATAAACATAAAAGAAACAAGAGCTGGTTTGCTTCATTATAAAATATGGTACAGCCTGGCAGGATAATGAATATGTTATTGTTTCATCAAGAACAACCAAATGTACCTGATTTAAAGGGGATGGAGGGGAATAGGGGAAGAAGCAGCTTTTTATAATATTAAGCCCATGAGAGTTTTTTCTTGTAAAAGTAATTTCTTCATTAAAACTGTAATTGAAATGGGACGTGCTGTTCAACAAGTTCAGTGTTTTATATATGCCATAGAAATCCCACGACGTGTCTAAAAATGAAATTCATATTAATCACTGACGTCCTAATCCTCCTGATATAAGATCTATATTCAGGGATATGTTCTCTTCTGAAACACCAGAATCAATTCTGAAAATGAGATTTTAGATTAGCTCTTCAGATAGTCTACTCATAGGCTCATCCATATGAAATTTGTTATGTGCTTTCACAGCATCTGGGGATAAAGAGCTTCTCACAGTGCCCGCATTTGTCATACATGGTTAGAAACCTAAGGTACCATTCATACACTTCACTTTGTAGTTCTTCTGAAAACATCAATCACAATCTGCCACCCTTTCCTACAGTGATTGGACAAGTCACTATTCCGAACACAGCATAAACCTCAAGGTCATTTTTCCCTAATTATTTTAGTCTGCTCCAGAAACTTCATAAAAAGTTCATAAAAAGGCTTGTGAGAAAGACAGGCTTTTAAAAAGAGACATTTTACTATCTGACATCCTTACTTTCTATGTATTGCTCTTTATTTGTTCTTTTGACTGCATTTTACAGCAAGGAGCAGATTCCAGTAATAAATCTGTGTTAGAATTCCATCAAAACTACCATGTATATGTGTTTTACTATAAGCAGTAAAGGTACCAGAGCCTACTTTATTTTCTAATTCCTTTCTCTTTCAGTCCACATGCTTTTGAAGGGAATTTTTTGTTACAGTTTCTCCTCACAATTCACAGTGACAATAGAAGTAATAAAAATGCACAATGTGTGAAAGGATCTTTCTCTAGGTAATCTACAATACTGGGGGAACATTTCAAATACATGCAAGAGATAGTCAAACCAATGAACACAGTTTCTTTTGAAAGGAACAAGTTAGGCTAGTAAAATACAAATCTTTCAATCCATAAGAACACGCGCGGTATACTTTATTGGACAGAAAATTCATAGCATTCCAAACTTCTTAGTCATGTCTTAAGGTCAAAATAATTCTATCCAAGTTTTACAAAGCAGAAATCAGTAAAATGGAATTTGTGTTGTTTTCATATTTCTTTTAAAAGTAAATTCTTCTGCACTCTTTGCAGACAAAGCAGAAATGTGAATAATAAGATGCAAATGTGATTCCAAGGTATTTAAGCACCTTCAGTATGGCATTTGCAAAATCCATATTGTCTTAATCACTTACTTTACAAGCTTGCAAAAAATGTAAAGTTCCACGCTTTCCACAAATGGAGAGAACTAACCAAATAAAAAAACATACTGTGCACTGTATGGTTCCTTTCTTGTTTGTAGTTTAAAGGATCAACTTGAACAAATACCAGCCCCATTTTGGCAGAATTTAGAAGCTAAGACTCTCATGCATCTTTTTGGAAAATTAATAGTATGTGGATTTACAGATATTCCAGGTAAACTGCCAACATCTGGGGATAAAGAGATTTTTCTTTGTTAAAGGTAATAGACAATATGAACAAATGTAGTCTTTACTTTCCTCCAGAGACACAAATTAGATAAAATTTACTTATTCCATAAAACTGAGGTTTTTCTAATAAATTTCAAGGTCCTTTTTATGCTTTTTATTCTTCAGTTGCCTTCATTTTATTACAAAAGTATAATTTATTATTATGAGGTTTTTACCTGAATGCAATGAATCCTTGAACTGAAGATAGAATTGGAACCTTAGATGCTAAAAAAACCAAATAAAACCTCAAATCAAAACAAACAAAAGAATCCCCAAATAAAATTCCACTAGCCAAATTAATTAATTTATTTTTATTTTCCATTACTGATATTTATTGTTGCATTTATCCATTTTTAATAATTAATAATTTCTCAGAAACAGTGGCCAGAAACTTTCAGATCTATTTGTTTGCATAAGAGGTAGTACATGCTAAACAGTGTCTCATTCATATTCCTACCAGCAAAACATCTTTCTTTTGTGCTTCCACAGCCCTGTACTATTATTTTTGTGGGGTCTCTATAAAAAAAGAACCAAAAGATACACAGGAAAAAAAAAAAAAAAAAAAAAAAAAAATAAATAAAAAAAAAAAGATCTCCTGATCTCCAGAGTAATTTTAGAGGAGCATGGTGGACATTTAAAGACAAAAACTTTCATACCAGCAAAAAACCATTTTTGCCCCATGCTGTCAGTTTAATGAACAATGCAGCAATGTCAGTTGATTTTAGGCCTCAAAATCCAAGATAACAGATCATTAAATTGTGAATTTCCTTCTCCCCACATACCTAAGTCAATTTATCCTGAATTTCTGAGAATTTATACTCTGTCTTTCTACCTTCTTTTTCCATTTCCATCACCATGAGTACTTAGCACCTCCGCTGCAGGGTGTCACAAGGTAAAAGTGCAGAAGATAAACATAGCAAAGAAGCAGGGAACTGAGTTAAAGAGAACGTCAAAGCTTTATTGAGGGACTAGCAATCCATCTTGCTTCAAAAACCACAGCCAGGGGTAGATATTTTTCTCTTGGAATTGCATGCACATGTGTCTGAAATAACTAATTCAAAACCTGCTCCCCTGAACTAATCTTAATTGGAAAAGGGCATTGTTCAGTGTATTGCCACACAAAACACAACATCAGAATCGCTCTTGATTCACGCTGCCTTTGCCATGTCTTGCTCTGTATTTCAGTTTTGTCTGTGGAAGAGTCTTCCTAAAAGAAACTCATTCAAGCGCATACTTAAGTTTTCACACCCTCTTAAACCATAATGGGAAAGCTTAAAATTAAGCTCTAAAGGTCAGATTTTCAAAGGAATCAATATGAGTTAGGCATCTCACCTTATTAAGCATTATTTGAAAATTCCATCTGTGCATTTTGGCAGCTAATTTTTTATCTGTGAGGATCTAGACCTAATTACTTTCTTGCTCATGGATGACCTCAAAAAGTCTAGTGGTTAATTGTTTTCCTGATTTAGGGCACGAGCATTGTGACCCCTACATGATACTGAAACATTCCAGCAGAGTTAAGGACACTTTTGTGGATTTATGATGCTTAAAACGTAAATGTCAAATCTATTAAAGAGATCTAGAGGCTGCAAAGAGGGTAAATAGTCATAGTTCCTTCAATTGTGGTAGAAATGCATTGATTTTCATGAGTTGAAGGTCTGATTCAAACCCTTTAAAGCTGAATTAGTTGTCATTGTATTTGCTAGCTGTGAGAATGTCACACAACTTGCTATACAACTGCAGCATATCTCAACATTTGGCTTTTGCCAGAAGTGCTGCTATTAAAAAATATGCACGCATGGTAGACCTGCTTCCCTGATTGACTGGCTCATGTGAAATAAAACATTCTGAAGGCAGAGGAGGGCATGTGAGGGACATTGACAATCATAATTTCACAAGGAAGAGAAGCAATTGAGTTAAAATAGCCTCCAATCAAACATTTTAAAAGTGTTAATTATTATTAGTTGCAGAGAGGGAATACTAATTCAACTCACTATAATCTATCTGTTACACTTTCTGCTCAAGAAATGTTGTGTGATGGCTTTGCACAGATGTGCAAATGCAAAAAGGTCCCTATCCTTTCTGTATTCAGCTCTGAATTCTGTTGGAAGTGGTTGGTTTGTTCATAAGCTGTGACAGTCCTCCCCTCACTTTGTCTCCTCTTGGGAAGAAGCAGTCTGGGTTTTCATGATGCTTAAGCATCTGCACAGCTTCAAAGGAACCTGTTTCTTCAAACCCATGAGTGTGTGAGGAGCTGAGAGATCCAGTTACCTATCCAGTGGGCAAATGAGTACTTCATGAAGTCAGGAGAGCTTTTATAAAAACAAGATGTGTTACCCCAAATGGTATAAATAAATGTACATCCCTGGGAACCCAGAAATTACATGTGAAGGAAGTACAAAAGCCTTTGCACTGATGATCATATGAAAAAAAAAAAAAAAAAAAAAAAAAGAAAAAAAAAAAAGGTGGGGGGGAACTTGCCAGCTGAACTGTTGAAATCTAACATAAGGTGATTGAATCCTAAAGGATGCACAGTTCTTAGCTTTATGTCACCTTTTCCACATCCTCGGAAAATTAAGAAATCGTGGAAGCAGAGGTGGACCCTCAGTCATACAGCCTCTCCTGGCAGACACCTGGCTCAGTGGTGGAGAACCAGCCCTTAAAAAATCACCTCCATCCCTGGGCTGTCTCTGAAGAACACATGCAGTAAGTTGTTCATCACTGCATGCTTATCCAAAACTTCTTTTGCTCCACTTGTTTCAAAGGCAGTCATTGCCATCCTTAGAGGGGGAGTGAGGTTCACAGGTGAGACCTTTAGCACTCTGTCCCTCCCCTACTTCAGAAAATCATACAGGACCACTCAGGATAGTTACTTTGAGAAGAACTGTTAAGTTTTCTCAACAATCTGTTGTCTATTGTCTTTTACATCAAAAATGTATAAAAATTCAACCAAAAATAAATCTTATTTTTCTCTTCTTGCTAAGACAAGAGTGACTGCACAACTGAACACTTCTCTAGTGGGTTACAAGTTTAATTTTGAGAAACTATGTGACAATAAAAAGGAAAAAAAGAAACACTAGCACGTTTACATAATCATGAACAAATAATGAGTTAAGCCTTAAAGAATCAGTAATGCAGCTGAACAAGCTGAAGAAAATACTTACACATCAAAAGGCATTATCTATGTGTTCAAGATACTCTGCAGACCCAGTACAAAAGAAACAAATGCAAATTCCCCTCTAACATACTCTGGTTAACATAATAGAAAAGTAATCAAGAACTTAAACTTTGTTGGGTAAACTAGTATATTGGAAACACAAAATTAACCACATGAAATCATGAGATAGTACATGCGAAAATTCTCAGCCATTTCTGTTTGCAAACTTCTTACAGCTTGGTAACTTCTCCATCTCCTTCAAAATGAAAATTATTTGAAATCTCAGCTTTTTCTTTTGAAAAATGTTGCCACAAAAGTCTTCAAACTGTGACTTACAAACCAGTAGCCAAATGATGCTTCTCCGAATGTATTGTTAAATATGGAAACCAGAGACTTTTATAAACTCTTTTTTCCAAGAAGAGGAAAGAAGAGATCATTTTTTCTTTATGATTCTTACAGGGTTTGTAATTAGAAGAGCTGCCTAAAGTCAGCAAAGCAGTGAAGGAAATATACCAAATATTGTAGGGCTTTAATGGAAACATTCATACCTTGCTGTTCTTTCCTTAGAAAATCATATGAATGAGAGCAGAAGAAACAAGATTTGGGCAGCTGAGTCACTCTCCATGCTAGACTGATCCCATGTCTCACTCTCAGCTTGTATTTTCTCTTTTTTTTTTTTAAGCTTCTTCAACAGGTCCATTAAAACTCTCTGCTTCAAGGGAATGTTTACTTTAGCTTGCAAGAAGCTAGGGATTTACATGAAAAAATATTCAGGAAAGTGTTCTGATCTGAATGCTGAACATACCTATAGTTATTCTAGGTATTAATATTTTAAGATTCTTTTTTTCTAGTAAAACATTAATTAGTTCCTTGACAAGGCTTTTGATGATCAGATAATGGTGATATGTCTGGTTCCAAGTGATGTAGTAAGACATTGCTAGTCTCCACTATAAAGGGTCTGGGATTTGTGAGGGTTTTTTCCCCTAGTTCTCTTCCTCAATGTGCAGCCAGGTGTCTGATAGAACATACTGAGCAGCTACAAGAATGCATTTTCCTGGGTCATCTAAGCAGAGTCACTATTAGCATAATGGGGTTGGCTGAGTGCTTTGGCCTAAAAATGAGTCATGTTTCATTTTGGAAATCATGCAAGAAAAGTACTAATAATGCCCTGCAGAAACACATAATGTGATTTTTATGAATCACACCTAGCAACTTATTGTGAGTTGTACCAGGTGGATTTCTGATTAGGTTTCAGCTAATTTAGGAACCTCTCTACACTAAGAGATGTCCATTTAAAGCCTGATGAAATATACATGGGATGATCAAGAGCCAGGTGATACCAACAGCACTTGTAATTTGTCAAGTATTTCAGATGACCCAGAAGCAAGACCTTTACAGCAAGTGCCCTCTTTCTGCTTAAGGAATTTTACACTACTTTTCTGTTCTACCAGCTTCCCTGCTGGTTGCACTGTTAATCAGAGATAAATTCCTAAAATGATTCCCAAGAGGTGTTTGCTGTCCTCCCCAAAGAAGGATAAAATCTTTTCAATATAGGAACTCAGTACAGATTGCAGATGGATAGATAAGCAACACCATCTCTATTCCAAGAAAAAATTAATGCAGCATGAAAAAAATCAAATAAGTCATCTATTTCAAGTTGGTTGTATCTTTTCAAAGCACAGGACCAGACCAGCTTAACAGCATTTAAAAATTACTGCATGCTCCCAGGGTTTCCACATGACACTTGCAAGAGCATTTACCAGTTTTCTAATTGTAACAAAATTAGTGGGGTTTTTTTTGTCTCCTTGCCTCACACAATAAAAAACTTACTATTTTTAACTCTGGATAATTTCTCTTCTAGTCTGTTTTTTCATATGTACTCCTATTTTAATCTATTACTTTGATACTTTCTAAATTACTGTTAAATCCCAATATGCAATTCACATACTTCTAAGTAAATTACTTGCATTAAAAGTAGAGATTTCCCTTGGTGCTTCAACACAGGAGCATCTCAAATGCATAAAGATGACAAAGAACTACAGTGCTCAAATTACCAGACTACAGGTGATATGCACAGCATTAAAAGCCTTGAATTTGTAGTTATATTTTATTCTGAATAGAGGAATAAAAACTGGCTGGCATCATCAAGCCTGAGAGTTATTGTGAGCATGAAGTGAGTTTTGAAACCTCGAGATAGAGGGTTTCCACAATTCCATTAAGCTAGGGAATTGAGTCAAAGATGTTCCCATTACAACTGCACTGATACAACAAAATGAAATATGGAGCTATTTCCACATATCTCTGCCATGATGAATGACAATATAAACGCAGATGTACCTAGAAAAACACAAAGTGTTGGAGTTATATGCGGATAGAAGTTATGGGAAAAATCTGATTCTTTTAGATAAGAAGCTTAAAAAATAAGAAAGGGGGAAATAATTATTCACCAGAATGTTCTTAATAAATTCTAAGTGATAGCAGATTGAAGCTGAAGATATGTATTGCTCTACAAAGACTCATAGTACAGATAAAGAAGTCTGGGTGAAATTGCAATAGGTCATTGACTTAACCATTTCACTTCCCAATTGGTATTGGTTAAGCATTCTCAAGATACCAAAGAATGCCTATTAAAACTTAGATATTACATTAATTCAGGGGACTGTTTATGCAGATTAATGTTGATTGGTTTAAGAACAGAAAAAAATGGCACAAAAGCTCAATTTAATTTAATGTTAAACATGAAAAATTGAGCTTTCTAAGGGAAATGAGCTTTTAAAGAAAGAGATTTCTCCTCAGGCATTAGCTTGGCCATATTGCAAGCAATATCGTATTAAGATTGCATTTATGATATTAAAAAATAATCTAAAGCAATTTGAATTTAATTTGAAACATAAGAAATAAAGCCCGTCACATTACTATTCATTGATTCATTGATTTTAATGCCTGAAGAAAAATTTCTGATCACTTGTGCTAACATCACAGGACACAGAACCGTGCACAATAATTTCTGTATCAAGTTGGCAATTTATAATAGACCTTTATAGGTATTGTTTTGTATAAATCTGTTTTATTCTATGTCTACAAAAAGGACCTCTAAAATTCTCAAATGATGAAGCTATATTCCAAATTATAAATGTGATCCTATTATTATTATTCATGCAGTGCTCAGAGGCCTGGGCTGAACTCATACCTTGACTGTGGTCAGCACAGTGCAAACATGCTACATAAAACCAATTTCTTTTGCAAAGGGAAGATTGGTATCCAGTGACAGACAAAATAGAGGCATATGGTTTACCTGGAGGTCAGAGGCAGAACTAGAGACCTGTTCCTGTGTCTTAGTTACAGAATTACAGTGCCATGAAGAAGAATTGTCTTCTCTCGAATGCTACCCATGTTCTCTTCAATTTCTTTACTCTTCAGGGAATTTTTCCAAGTACTGAATGTTTATTACTGTTAATTTTTATCTCTTCCAAAATTGATGTTTAGGTTCTGTTTTTTTAAAGAATAACAAAAATATCAAAAATCTGAAAATTATGGGCAGTAGGAAATGGGAGGCTGGACAAATGCTAACCTTAGAGGTACATTTATGAGAGGCCCAGCCTTTTCTATTAACACTGCTTGGTGAGCTCTGTTACAATGCTGACAGAGAAGTACAGTGTGGCACTTCTTGTGCTTTCATCAGATTTGTAGTTGTATCAATTACTATTACAGAAGTAGCTGAAATATTAGCTACACTGGTTTTCTTCTTGTCCCCAGTGTTATTGCTCAGCCTACTTCACATTGTCTTTCAACAAGATGTTCAAAATCATGAATATCATACATCCACTTCATGAATCAGTCACCCTGAACCAGCTTACAACAGTTGTCTCAAAAGGAAATAGTTCAGCCTAAACTGTATTTTTGCAACAACAACAACAACAAAAAAATCATCATTAATAAGTCATTGTATACCCTGAGCAAAAAATAAAGGGAGAGAGGAATAATCACAATTGTTTCAATTATTCATTTTTGTATGACATGAAAAGATTGTGCACTGCTGAAACATAATAAGGCTGACAAAAAGCAGCCTAGTTCACAGGCAGCAGATTTCAATCAGGAGAGCACATCCAGGTCTCCCTGCTGGCTACAGACACACGTTATGTCAGTTTTGTTTCTGTACATCTGTGACAACTGCCACTGTGTACAGTGTGTGGTTCCCCCTGGAGCCACGTGTTTGGGGAAAAATGAGTGACTGGACAAGGGATAATGGTTTAAAACTGAAAACGAGCTGATCTAGATTAGGAATTAGGAAGGAATTCTTTATTGTGATGGTGGTGAGATGCTGAAATAGGCTGTCCAGAGAAGCTGTGGATGCCCCACCCCTGAAATTGTTCAAGATGTGGCTGGCTGGAGCTCTGAGCAGCTGGAAGGTGTTCCTGCCTATGGTGGGGAGCTGGAACTAGGTGACCATTAAAGTTCCTTCCAACCTAAACCATTCCATAATTTCACAATGAAAGGTGAGCAAAAGAATGTTAAAAAAATTGCAACAGAAACCTGTACTTTGACATTTCTAGGGAAGAGCACATAAAAGACTATTGTAATAATTATTTTAATGATGACTTAATAATCACAGGAAAATGCAAAGTGAACTTTTTATATTCAAACAATTAGATATGTGACCATGGCAGAGTAAAACTAGGTAATATGTCATACTAAATTATTTTGTTATTATTATATCATAAGAAAAGAGAACATAAGGTAAATATATTATTACCTAATATAGACTCAATGAATTTTTAAAGCATATACAAATTAATTTTAAGGGCGTAGAGGTTCGTATGTAAGTAAAAGAATTTGCAGAAATTGTGTATTTTGTCAAAATTAGTCTGCAGAAAAAGAATGAACAATTCAAGTCAGGTAATGTAGTTCTAAATTTAGGAAACTGGTGGGTTGAGGGTGCTTCATGCAGTATATTTGCATAGGTATGTCTATGCTCGTAAGTTCTATGCATGTATCTGTGTGGGCACACTTTACAGATGAGTGATTTAGGTTTTCTTCTTAGTATACAACTCATATTTCCTACAAGTGATCCATTCAGACACAAGAAGTTTCATTTATCTATTGTGCTTGCCCAGAAGTTGCTAATTTCTTCAATTTCTAACGTGATGAAGTTCCGAGCCTGGATTTTTCATTGTATCTCAATTCAGATGGAAAGTGAATGTTCAAATTTGGGTAAAGTTGAGGCTCTGAAATCAGTAGGCCTAGGTCTTCATTACTTGTATGCAGTTTCTACCTCAGGCTGGTATTTTACGGCAGCAAATGTCTAAGATGATTGAACTGAAAAGCAATTCTCTAACACATAATTCATGTGAGATTTTATACACATCCATTTTTAACAAATGGAAACCAATTACTGAGTGCATTATTATTTTGTAAAGCATAGGATATATTAGGAGAAAAACTAAACAGATTTACAATGCTTCAGATGGGAAAAAATATGACTACTGGTGAGGGATTTCAAAACTTTCCCATTACTTTCCTTTATAGTCCAGTAAACTCAGTGGAAAGAAATGAACTGATCTTTATGGTAACTGACTATGAGCAGCATATGTTCATTAACTCTTAAGAGTATTGGCAGTTTTAAAATTGTTTCTTTCTTCAAATTAAATATAAAAAAAGTTATATCCTCTCCCACTCTCCTTCTGTCTTGCTGTGACATGGTAAATATAATGAAAACTGATTTTGTGTGGTCTCTGCTTTCCTCATCTCTGGAGAGTGAATGCATATTGATCAGTGACAGCAGGTAAAGTGGAAGTGGACTGGGTTTTGAGGAAATGTAGATCAGGTGCAAGTCAACTTAAATCAATAAAGCTATGCCAGTTTATACAAGCTGAAAAACACTACTGTATTTTTAAATTATTACTAATAAATCAAAAATAATTTCTGAATAAAATGTATAAACAATGATTATGCTATGCTCAGGTTTTAATTAATGTAAAAATCTGGCTTGCAGATTAATTTCATTAATACTTTTCTTTGACACTGTAGTGCTTTGGGACATACTAGCTGCTTTCCTGTCAGTTCTTATGCAAAGTTTTCAGGCAGGCTACAAGAGAACCTCAGAATGTACTAATTCAGAAATACATACATACATACACACACACACATATACATGTGTATATATATACATATATATATATATGACATTTTTTCATTAATTTCTATTGTATAGTGAAAATGTAATTTTCTGGCATTTAGATTAATTCATAGAATCATAGAACTGCTAAGACTGGAAAAGACCTCCGAGATCATTGAATCCAATAACTTAAATTGCTCTCTAGAGTACAAAACCTAAGTGTACTGATATGACAAAGGAGGAAAGAATGTGAAAACAATGATATGGGAAGGTTTGAGGATAAAATCCTAATAATCTATATGATAATTATGTTGACAACTTGTTTCTTATTAATAAAAAATAAAATAATTTATTTTATTAAAATGCTATTTCTAAAACTGTTTGTAAATGTACTACCAAAGAAAATGGATCTTCCTATTAATTCTAGTTTTTGAGACTGAATTCTCTTCCAGGTAACCACAACTACTTTAATAACAGTGACTTTTTTTCAGTATCACAATAAAATAATAACAATTTTCATAATGAACTGTTCATTTCAGATAAGTTGATCATTGCAAAACTGGGGAAAACATACATTATTGAGAAAGTAAGAACATAAAATATTTGTCAAATGCAAAACCTCACAAATTTTCTTTTGGGAAAATGTATAAAGGATTGTCAGAATATTGGATTCTTAGCTGCAGGCAAAAAAAGTAGCTCGTTCTGTTTTAAGAGTGGTGGCATACACTGCATAGACAATCAAATATAATTGGCATTTGGTTAGGAGTTTCCACCGAGTAGAAGATGAGTGCTTTCCATTGTCAGTTGCTGATCAATTCTTTCTGTGAATCTAACTCAAAGATTGTTTTTTTGTTCTAACTTCCTTCTAGATGCAAGCAGCTTACTACAATTAAAATGAAGTAGCAATCCTAATTATTATCCCCTATTATTAATGCAGTGGAGTTTTTTGGTTCACTTCCATGTCAGTAGCTGTGCTCTCAATGGTGTGACAAAAGTGTAGACTTACAAGTACATAAAAACTTTCAGAATATGACTGTGTAATGACATAATGCAGCTCCTATGAAATGACAAAAAATCAAGATTTTTTCAGCTATGTTTCAGATCAGTAGTGTCAGAATGAACAAGCCACACAGAGGAAAAAAATCAAACTTAAATGTCAATGAAGTAATGCTGGCCACTGCTATAACTTTCTGTTCAGTACTTTGGTGCCTGCATTTAGACATTTTGGTTTGAAAAGGTTGTCATTAACCTCCAGCTATTGTAAATTCATCTTTCATCTCAGTTTGCCTTCACAGAAGTAAATAAGAATGTTTCTGTTGATATAAATACATTAAGAGAAGTCCATGTATAATATAGATTTCATAACAACTTTCTAATTTTGCCTGAATTATTTCCAATTAAAAATAGTATTATAATAGGAAAAGTAGCATTTTCCTGCCCTTCATCATACAAGATATGAACTGACAGAGAAATCCAAAAGAAATATTACAGATCTATTCATAATAAAACTTTGGTGTTTTGAACCCTGATTATGGTTGTAATGAACTTCATCAACCTGCATCTTAAAACAAATGACAGGTTTTAGTCCCATTGTTTTGGTATGTATGCTGATGCTACACAGTTCCAGCTGGTTTCTCCCAGCTTGCAGAAACTTCTTTTATCTGTTTTTTTTGGGGTCTTTTTTTGTTTGTTTTGTTTTGTTTTTTTGGGTTTTTTTAAGCAAGAATAATTCCTTTTCCTTATCTGATATTAATCTCCTGTATGCCTGCTGAAGATTCGTTTTTCCTGCAATAAGATTAGCTTTCCTTCTTGTGTTATAGCCTCAAGATCATGCACAAAACTGCTGAGGAAGTCTTAGCACATCTTTGCACAAGGCAGGATGCTTGTTGTGTTGGAAGCTTTAACAGGGCGCTTCACAGATTTCTATTTGTTTGTTTCACCTTTGGAACATATGGACTGCTTTGCTTCAACATATTGTAATGAAGAACTTCAGCCCTAGAAAAGCAAAATTTTAGCATAAAAAAAGATATTTTTTGATACAGAACTAGTATAATAAATTATTTTTATTGAAAAATTATGTTTTTGAAGAACATAAAGGTAAATATTTTTTGCCTGTTTTATACAGAAAGATCACATATGCTCCACCACTACCCCCTCCAGTTACAGAACAGCATTTTTAATTAAGCTTACTCTAAAGATTGCAATCCTTTTTCAAGCACTGGTTTCCCATAATAACCAGCCAACAAAATGGATTTTTAAAGGAAAACAGAACAAATTCTTATTTTCTACAAATCACAAGTTTTTGTCATCAAAAGGCAGCAGTAGTTGTGTCCCACAAGTGGATGCTATAGCAGGACTGGAATGCGAATGTACTCCAGCGAACAAAGCAAAAGAAAGGAACTTTTTTTCAGACCAGTTTGTTAGATGTCATTCCCTTCCACAGAAATGCAGACCTAGTCTGGAAAGCAACACAACTGCAGTAGAAAGGACTTCAGTGTGTTATTGAGAGAAGAGAAGAAGACAAAAATCACCTCTCTCGACCCGCTGGCCATGCTTTGGATGCAGCCCAGGACACAGTTGGCTTTCTGGGCTGGCAGAACACATTTCTGGCTCTTGTCAAGCTTCTTATCAACCAACAGCCTCAAGTATTTTGCCTCAGGGCTGCTCTCATCAGCACACTAAAGTCCTTTCTACTCACAAGCAGTAACATTCCTAGCTGCTTTATATACCTTCCTGAATAAGAGGTCTAAAGGAGTGGATTCTCAGCATCAGCAACACCTGTGGGGACAGAAAGATGTTTGATATTGCTTTCTGTTTATTCTAGAAAATGGTGAGCCTGAGTTTGAGATAGAAGCTTTTGGAGCATGAAGGTAATTGGAGGTAGCAAGTAAAGGCTGCTGCATGATTAAAATATTCAGTGAATGCATCTATTTTTAGTCCAGGACTTAGGCTGTGACTAGAGTGGTAAATTAAACATATTTTGGATCATTTCCTGGCACTGAAGACAGCTGGGAATGGAATGGCCTCTGTCTAAACTATTAAATTCTCTTTTTCTTACCATTTTCCAGCCATGCTCAGGATTTGCATGGAAAGTGTTAGCTGGTCCAAGACAGAGCCATACAAGGGATTTTTCCAACACTTAAACAGTATAAACAATCAAGTTCCAATGTCCAAGAACTATTTATTTTCTTAGAACTTTAACATATTAGTTTTATTTTATTGTATATATTTACTATAAAGGGTCAAATTCCTCTTCTATTCCTCCTCTTCATAGGAGCTGAGAACAAGAGGGGGGTTTTGTTTAGGTCAGGAAGTCAGCTGGGTTTGTTTCTCCAGTTTTTTTGCAAAGGTTGCAAAGAAATGGCAACAGAAACACAGGGATTTAACTTCTTTCTTTCAGGCGCAGAAGAAAATTATATAGCACATAACATAGGCCTACACATAACTCAGGCCTGACCAAAAGTTGATAATAGCTCAGTATCCTTGACATTTGTGAAATTGAAAGAGAAGAAAATAAATATGGCTATTTTTGACACATGTTTTCATATTCTGCTGACAAAAAAAAAATAAAAAAAAAATTAAAAAAAAGAAGATACAGCATGGGAAGAAAAAATGTTGCTGCTTTAATAGTTAAATTAAGGAATATTTTTTTCTTAATGAATGTTGTACATTATGCCCCCATTTGTAACATCTTAAGCTATGGAAGGGCTAAGACTTTCTCATATAGAAAGTATATATTTTATATATATATATATATATATATATATATATATATATAAAATTCTATATGTTTCCCAGATTCTCCAAAACATTCTCCTGTGATGTTTTTTGTCTCTTTCTAAGCTATGTCCTTACCGGTTGATTGGTGCGTGGTGAGCCAGCCTTGCAGGGACAGATGTTATGTTCACTGTCAATGCGGATACTAATTTCTTCTTTTTAATACCAATTTTTACTAATCTTGCAATTTTCTTGACACCTCTGGTAAATTACATTGGGATTTAACCCTAAATTCAAAAGGTCTTTGGAAAAGATTGACTGGCAGAGGAACAGATGGACTGCAATTCAGGCAAAAAGTATCATCTTCAAAAAAGCTAATTGAACATTACCACAGTCATAATCCATTCCCTGTGCATACACATATCCAGAAATAATTTTTATAGGTGCTTCTATTTGCATACAATCCATTAGGTGAGTATAGCTATTCATAGCTATTCATAGCTTTTAAAATAACATTTATGACTTCAAGCTAATAAATAATCAATTTAACAAAAAACTAAAATAGAGAAACAGCCATTATTTTCTCTGTGTATGACAGATTGAAGACAGAATTAATAGGCTGCTGTGCTTGGTATTTTGGGAGACAACAATAAGGTCACATATGTCCTGTCAAGCAAGTTTTCCTGCAGTTGAAATTGATATGCCTAGCAGTCCTGTGAAAAGAAAGTAACTGTCATGCCCCTGATTCCTGCTTCAATATTGCTGAAATGAATGGGAAGACTCCTACTGCCTTCAAAATTATCAGAATTTTGGCATATTTTCAAAGCTGTTGTTCCCATCAAATAATAAATTTGTAGGATCAAGCTAGCTCCTACTTCTGCTCAGGAGTTAGCCCTCCAAGTCCTGTTTAATTAAGTGGGTTTCCTGCTCACATCCTGCCTGGTGCAACAATGAGACCACAGTGGAAATTCTCCATCCACATACTGCCTTGGAAAGGAATGCAGGGGCTGGGAGGCTACTGGGGTGTACTCTAGAATGTCTAAATGACCAGAGAATAAGGACTGGCACATGAATTGCAGAAAGCAGAGAATTGCTGCCAGCTGCCATAGACACAGCCCAGGGATGCACTTACACCTTGCTTACTCTTAGCGGCACATGCAGAGAAACACTTCAAGTGATCTAATCATTAAAAAACACATTCATGTTACCTCTTTGTTGTTTTTCCAACCAATTTTACATCCATATGCAGCTAATATATTAGAGTATTGAGTTCTTATTGACCACAACACAGCTGCCTAACTTAAATGTATATCTAGTTGACAGCTGCACTTACTGTTTTATTTTTCAAACCAAAATATGAAGAATACATAATATACAGTCTGCATATTCAAAACTAATAAACAATCATATTTTTCCCAGCTAATAAAACAGTGTTATAGTGTCTATGGTTTTACCATACAAAAATGGAGAATCTTTGACTCAAATATTGACTTAGTCACAGTTCATTCATTAGGCAGCTTTCTCAGGCTTAATTTTTTCCTGCTTGCAACTCCGTAGAGTTGAACACTTTAATTTAGTCAACACCATGGATTTTTGGGATTGCACTTAAGAAACCATTCAGTTTTACATGGGAAAACATTGTAAGAGACCATCAGTTATGCATTCCTTCAAAGAAATAATTTTGAATATAATTACAAAAAACAAGACATTAAAAGACAAGGCATTTCAAACGTGAATACATGAGACTGAAAAACTTTTCCAGGAATGTATTCTGCACTTTGAACATTTTACATTAGCTGCACAATGATTTTTTCCATCCTGATAAACGCTCTTTAATAGACTGTAAAGTTCCCACCTCATTTACTTATCTTCTCAACTGAACTGAAGAAGAAAAATAATTTAAAGGCCAGTAAACTTTGAAAATATGCTTTATTGAATTTACTACCATTTTAAAAAGAAAGAAATTAAGGCAGTATATGTCCTGGCTAGATTGCTAATCACCATGAGAGTATGCATGTAGGTGCAGGCAGAACTGTTCCAGTCAGAGATGTTATCACAAGGACACTAGATTACCTCTCTTTGAGCCTTCTTGGAAATAAATTATCAGAACCAGGTACCACTACTTTATTGCTCACAGTGTCCTGAGAAGCAGATGCAGTAAATTCTACTTCTGTGACCTTTTCAGTATTCTGTGTTTTGACTGAGTGTCCATTCTAGTCACAGGTTGCTGAGGTCACAAACAGAAGATAGGAATGGCAAGCGAATCAAATTACAGAATAGTAAAAAGGTCAGAGTAGTACCATTTATATTACCTTTCACAGAACAGATGAGGCAGAAAAGTTGTACCTCTGTCTCACAACAAAAATTATAATGATTCAGTAAATAGTACCTGTGACAAATTCTCATTTGTGCCAAGGAGCTGCAGTGTAAAGAAACAGTTATAACATCCAATGTTCACACTTGGAAGTATAATCCTGTTATATTTAAAAATTGAGTTTTTTGGAAGTTCTGTTTTGCAGTAGCATCTTTCATTTCAGAAATAAGCATGAATAAAATTCTTCAGAAACAGATTTTAAAATTACTTTCAACTAAAACAAATAAAATGATATTTCTATATCCATGTACACACTGCATTTGGATGCACTATGTTGTATAAAATATTGTAGATTTTGATTGAAATCCTCAGGTAGCGAATAGTCCCCTTAGAATTTAATAAAAAAATCACTGCAAAATTATTGCAGTGTACTGTTGGATGTATATTGATCAGTACCTCTAATTAGGACTTTTTACACAGTTGGCAAATCTCTCCTCTGTTAGTTTAACAGCATTCTTCCTTGTCCTATCACTAATCACCCATGTTAAGAGCTGTTCTTCCTCTTTTTTATAAGTCCCATTTAAGTATTGGAAGGTCACAATCTCTTCTCCAGGCTGAACAACCTCAACCCCCTCAGCTTGTCGTTGTAGGATAAGTGTACCATCCTTGTCAACATCTTCATGGCCATACTCTGGACCTGCTCCAAGAGGTCCACATCTCTTTTGTGCAGAGGACCCCAGACTTGGACGCAATATTCCAGGTGGGGTCTCACAAGAGCAGAGTAGAGCAGGAGAATCACCTCCCTCGACCTGCTGGTCACTCCTCTTTTGATGTAGCCCAGGATGTGGCTGGCCCTTTGGACTGCAAGCACACACCATTATTATATTTACTGTTTACCATCTTCTCTTGAAAACAGTTCATTAGTTAGATGTGGAAAAAAAAAGCCAACCCCCCCCCTGCCAAACCTGCCTTCAGCATGCAATGAGCATCAGCTATGAAGGCTTAACAGATTTAATGTCCAGGTAGTCATACTTAAAAGATTACACCTTAAATTGCAATAATGATTAGTCTCCAAACAATGATAATGAAAAAAAAAAAAAATTCTCTTACCAGGATGGCAAATTTATCTTAAACATTCTCAAGAATTTACTTAGCCACTTACATCTAGTCAGAGTAATTCAACATTCACTTAAATGATCAAAAAAATTAACTTTAAAAGTTGTTTTCTACATTAAGCAGAAGTAGTTTTCTACATAGGTTGGCTGCTGAGCATAGTGAATATACAAAGTCAAAACAAAAAAAATCCTCTAGTTTTTTGGTTATTGTTGTTTGATATTTGTATCCACCACTGTTTTTCAGCCAGTAAGTCTTGGTACCCAGGGGTTTAAGGGAAAAAAAAGAAAAAGAAAAAAAAAAAAAAAAAGAAAAAAAGCAATCAGTAGGATCCTGAGAGGTTGAGGTTGAGAATGTTATTATAGTCCATGACAAAGAAACACTCATACTACAATTGCCACATAGGCCCATTCTTCAAGGTCAAATATCCTCTGCCATTAATAAATTATAAAGGCTTCTCAGAAATTCTGGGTTTGTCCATGGTTTTCTTGTAAAAATAAGAATGTCAGGAACATTTAATTTATTTCTTATTCATTTCAAATGGACAAGATATTTCTTTACTTAAGCATCAGTTTATCTGCAGTTCTACACTGTCACAATATTACTCTGGGCATACCCACAGGGTGAGATGATCCTGGAAGAAGTTTCAGTTCTCTGAAAGTTAAACCTATGTGAACACACTGCCCACTCTTTCCCAGTAATGTCTTTCAATGCTTTTTCTATCTCTAACTATGCAGTTTTTTGTTTTCCTTTGTTTTGTTCTTCTTATGATTTCTCCAGTTATTGTTGGAACATCTCATATGTAATAGAGATTTCATTTTTTCATAAGGGATAGTAAGCCCTTTTTTTTTTTTTTTTTAAATTCATGCAAAACAGCCACCTCTTTCATTCTTGTTTGGATCATACTACTTCTAATAAATAAATACCATTAATTTGTTTCCAAACTGTGTTTCTCACTTTGTTTTATAATTGTTATGGACATATATTTGTCAATCTGTAGTACTCTATAGCTGTATATAGGGAAAGCTTCTTACAGAGGGGAAAAAAACCCAATTTTCCTCTACAAGAGTTTCCATGTTATGTGATTCATAAATCTATCCCATAGTAACTGACATCAAGATTTATCACAGCCAAATGAAACATGGCTAGAAGTACCAAATCTCCTTTGTATATTACCCAGAATTTTCAAATAAATAAGAAAAATAATGTACTTATATTGGAAAATTCTTGACATAGGTACAAACTGAATTACTGGGGAGTTGCAAGAGCAGTCCATAAAGTAGCCAATGAAAGCACATAAATAGGTAGTTCACTTGCACCTCAGTTTGGAAATCTAATCACGTACCTTGACAAATACTGATTAAATATCACAATGTTTTTAGATTCTGAAGATGCTATAGATCAATTTAACCAGCTTTCATTGGTTTAACAATGACTAGAGGAAAAAAAACCTTTAAAAAAAAAAAGTCTTCCAGACTATTTACCCTGTGCATGTAAGTGGGTGTATTTGACATCTGTGCACTGAAATACAGATCCTGAAGAAGAATTTATAGAACAGCAATTCCAATTTCCCACTACCCAGGAGATATATCACTACTATAAAAACATATTCACCTGAAAATCTGAATTTCATTACCTTTACAACTATAAACTAGAAACAAACTAGTTAATTATACTAGTTTTTCTTTGCACCCTGATCAATCAGCAATGCTGGAAACCATGTGGAAGTTCAGGGTGAATAGACAAAACAAGATATCTAAATGTTGACTGTGCCTGGCTTTTCAAATGCCACAGTCCAGCAGTTTTAGCATTCATAAAACAAAGCTAATCTGGGGAGATGATATTTTCTCCTGATAATCCTGCAATCCTCTTAAAGTCAAATCCCCTCTCAGGTAAAATGTCACTGAAAGTAATATCATTATAATATGATTTGTAATTTCATGGAAAGTCTCTGATTTTAAACTAAATAAGTTTAATAAAACTAAACTGATGCTGAGGTCACAGCAAATAAATACCTGTGCTAGTATGGAACCAAGGGGAAATAGAACATGATCCCAAAACACTGACATGACAATTAGACTGTGAGAGAAACCTAAGGTCACAGAGCAGCACCTGGTGCTTCTGGTCAACACCTCAGGTGTATTTGCAACCCCCACTGAATTGAGAGAGAATTAGAATATCGTAGATTTCTCTGGTTTCCCTATTCTGCACAGAGCTGCCTACACCACTGATCTGTGTTTCTACATCCCAGTTTCAATCAGCAGGTAGGAGGGCTAGTATTCACCTGAACAGAACTAGCATCTCTAGATATGAAACCATGATTTTACATGTCCAGCTTCCCAAATTACTTCCAGTAAAGGAGATGTTTGAGAACAGATGTGGCCATGGCCTTATATTCCTCCCAGTGGTGACGTGTCTTGAGTAATGTGTGGTCTTCACATACAAATGTCAGTCTTTTAGCTCTGGAGGAGCAGATATATAGCAATTTGGGGATTACAGGCTGGGGATCAGAAGCTGCCAGTGAAAACACCTGCAGGGATGCAAAGCAGTGGAATGTGTTCACTTCTCAGAAAACAGAGCATGCTTTTCTCCATTCATCCAGTGTCAAATATTTTTGCCCCATATTAGGAGTAATTTTCCATCCCTCCAGTATTCTCTGGAGCAATATAAGACTGATTCTGATTGAAAAATATATATGGAAAGCCAAGGTATTATTTTGACATAGGAATACAAAGCAGTATTTTATCTAGTTGAAGGATTTAATTGAAGTAGTTTTTTTTTAAAATTACATTGTTCATATGGGAGAAATGCCTGAGATTTAGAGACTGACATCCACACTGCCCTGTTATACTATGCTGGTATTTAAGTCTCTTGTTAAAATCCAGTGAAGCTGGAAAATGAGAGAAATAAAAGAAAATTACAACATAGTGTAAAATTCCTTACTGATTTCAGAGGCCATTTGAAGTTATGTAGTGCAGCTTATATGTATATTGAAAAGCCCCACAGTCATTTCTTAAAATAAAATATGCGGTAAAATGGGGAGAAAAGGAAGAGAAGATACAGATTTTTGAGACTTCTGTTTTATGGATTCAGATGAGTTTATCCTTTAAGGAAAATACAAAAAGTAATTCTTCTGGCTGGCATTTTAATAGTCTCAGGTTCATGTGAATTTCTGTAAATGAAATGTAGTAATGCGACTGCAGTTTTTTCTTAGCTGTTTTTCCTTTACTCATCGCTTTTGGCATTTAATTCCCTTTAGTGTTCTCTTCAGTCTTGCTTGTGACCATTGTCCAGGTTCACTGGACACACATTTGTTCACTGTTGTAGTCACTCCATCATGGTCTTCTACAATGGAGTGACTATATCAGTGGACCAACGAAGTCCTTTATCTGGACTTTCTGGACTTCTGTGAAGTTTTTACATAGTTCTCCACATCATCCTTCTCTCTAAATTAGAGAGATAGATTTGATGGGTGGACTGTTAGATGGACAATAAAATGTTTGGACAATCTCATCCAGGGAGGAGTGGTCAATGGCTAAGAGTCCCAGTGAACATCAGTGAGAGGTGGTGTCCCTCAGGTGTCCCTCAGGGGTCTGTATTGGGATCGGTGCTATTTAATATCTTCATTAATTACATACACGATCAAGTGCACCCTCAACAAATTGGGAGATGACACCAAGCTAAGTTGTCTAGATGACCCACTTGAAGGCTGGAAAACCATCCAGAGGGATCTGAACAAGCTTGAGAAGTGGGCCCATGGGAATCTCATGAGGTTTAAATAAGACTAAGTGTACTGTCTTGCACCTGGGTCCAGGCAACCCTCAGTATCAGTAAAGGCTGGGGGATGAGCTAATTGAGAGCAACCAGGCTTAGAAGGACTTGGAGGTGCTGATGGATGAGAAGCTGGCCATGATCAGGGAACATGGGCTTGCAGCCAAAAAGGCCAAATGTCTCCTGGGCTGCATCAAAAGCAACATGGCTTGCAGGATGAAAGAGGGGATTCTGCCCCTCTCCTCTGGTGAGACCCATCTAGAGTGCTACATCCAACTCCGGAGTCCCCAGCACACAAAAACCATTGACTTGTCATAGTCTTTGTAGCCCACTTCAATACTTTTTGCACCTAATCCTCTTTTTACCTTGAACTGAACAGCTTTCCTACACCAATTTGAAACATGCTGGCCAGTTTTGAGGGAAGAGTGAGATGTAAAAAGCCATTCCCTCATTCCTGATTTCTCTCTGGTAAATATTTGGAAATGCAAGCAAGACCAGTTTGTCTCTCTATGGCAGTTTTCCTTCATATGATACAAAGAAGCATGAAAGGAAACCTCACTAGCTTCTTTTACCTTCTCTTTGCTTGTATCCCAATCTTTTATTGCTCTCCCTTTTATTTTTGTTCTTTTTGCACCCTTTTCAAAAACTTTTATTCTTCCCCCTTTTCTCTCCATTTTGCACTTGAGATTTTACTTCTTCTATCCCCACTTTTCTGACACTTTTCTTACACATTTTGTTCATTTACCTATCAGCTTTTCTTTTTTATATCTTTCATTTAAAAGGTTCATTTAAAGTATTATTTTTGCATTTTTATAAGAATTTCTTTCACAGTGTTATGTGATCACATAAAAGAGTGTTGTGAATTTTCATGTTATCTGTTCTGTGGGTTCAAATTTAAAATTGTTCCTCCTACGATTTAAAAAAACTTAAAAGTAATTAAAAACTGAAAAATAAATTTTTTTTTCTTCTTTAGGAAATACTGTCATAACCAATTCTGACTTAAAGGAGAAGGAGGATGAACTGTAAAAGCAATTCTCTTTTTTCCCCAATGATCAAACTTTCAACACTTTAATTCTTAATAAGACAGTAGAATGTTAGTCTAACCAAGACCTTGATCTCTTTGCAGCTGCATCTAAATTGGAAAAGATATTTTGCAAGACACAGAGCTTTTTCTCCCCACATACCCCAGGACCCAGTAATTTGTTTGCAGTTGTATAAACATAAATAATGACTTTATAAACAGTAAGTGACCTTCTCTTCTACACTTTCATATCAGACTCTGTAAGTGAATGCCTTAGTCCTTTAGCTTTGGTAGCAAAATATTACCTTGAAATTGGCATTGTAAAATGTTTGAAGATACATTATGATCTGGGGGAAATTCATAACTGAGAGTTATTTTTCATCCAGCTCTACTATACTATAGATAGCTTTAACAAAGTAAACCACAACACGCATAAAGGGAGATAGGGCTGCAGTAATGATTAAAAAAGTGACTGGGGCATGAACTGTACAGAAACTTTCCATCCTTCTTGAATGTCAACAGTGTGCTGCAGTCATGCTTAGTACCACAATAATATTACTGCACTCTACAAAAGACATTACCTTTACCTAACGATGTAAAATGTCATACTGCATGACAGATCAGGAAAAGTTACAGACAGTCAAAGTGCAGCCTGCAATGGTTGTGAAGATAACTTTAGGCAGATTTGTAAATAGGAAAAGAAAAAGAGCCAGTTTGACATTTTCCCATTAAAAATAACGTAGTGTCATTTGCAGGAAAAGATCATGTACAATACAGGTAATCTATGTTTCTATAGGGTAGATAGTAAAAAAAACCAAAAAACAAACCACAAAATCCAACAAAAAAGCACAAAAACCAAACAACAAAACAAACAAACAAACAAACAAAACCTCCCCAAATTCCTAAAAATCCAAAACCCAAATAAAAGCACAAGAAACATCCTTTGCCTAGAACCCTAATGAGAGTAGGTCATGAATGCTGAATGCTCCTTTTCTTCTGTGTTAATTTAATTGGGCTTTCCCTCAAAGAATTTCTAGTTATATGGAGACCAAAAACCAGTTCAAGTACTGTTATATATCATACAATATAATTTAATGTAGTTAGCATACAATAACCTAAAAAGTAAAACCTGTGATTTAAAATATGGCATCCTGAAAGAGAGAGGAATGAAATCCATCCCTCCTTTTCCACCAATATATGCTGTGAGCAGGGGTTGTGCAAATTTATATCACGTTGGTACCATTTTGTTCACATAAAAGCTGACAGAAAAAGCTTAGTCAGAAGGGGCAAAGAACCCTGCTTTAGCTCTATTGACAACAGGGAGCTTGCAATGAGGAAGAATTTGAAGTTAATAAGAGCTACATGCACATATCAAAGACAGACCCCCTTAAGCATACTGCTAAGGCAGGAGTGTGTTTAACTATAATGGCATTATAAAGCTAAGCCATAAAAGCAGTCACCCCACTGACTAACATGAAATATTAGGTTGGTGGGATAAATCACATCTTATGCTTAATTCACTGGTAAATTGCATTAGAGGTATACAGTGTGGGAGCAGAGAATGCACACTGAGTATAAAGCCTTGTTCTATCACTTAATTTCCTGGAATACTGAAAACAGTTCTTTGAAATTTGCTGGTGTGTGAAATCCTCATACCTACACAATACTATGGCCTATTACAAAAAGAGCACCTCATTATCACATCACAAAGTATGCTAGCAGAAGAAAACCGTCGTCCTCTTGCATTTCACACAGCCACCCCATTTGTTTAGACATATTCAATGCCAACATTTCTGAGTCAATGTCTGGAAATGTTTATAATTGAATGACCATAAATTTTTTACAAAGGGCTCTGGGAGGGCAGATGTGCTGGGATAAAACCAAGTGTTTAGAACAATGTTCAGAAATCTGTGAAGACAACGTGTTCAGCATCGCCAAGGTCAGTTGTATTTATTTGCCTCCACCCGCCCTTCTTTTTTTACACTTACATCTTTCACTGATAAAGGTCTGAGCACTGTGGCAATGGTTCAGAAACCAAAACTGAGGGCCCCACCATGTCTGCTCTGGAGTTAAATCAGAATCTATTTCAGCTCTAAATGGCTTTCAATTGCAGCAGATGTTTAAGTCTGTGTTATCTATAACTTTGTCATCTATTAGGTATTTTAACTAAAGTTGTTCTAAGAATAGCAAAAAGGGTGTAATATCCAGGGCAGAGCAGGCCCTAAAATGTAAGTTGTAAGCCCCACACCTTAGGAATGCAAGTAGAAAGACAAGACTAATAACGCTGTGACCCTGAGATCATCAGCATTCACATCAAAGAGAGAATGGTGCCATTAAAATTTCAGAGTCTCAGCTTCTGTGTGGTTTAAAAACCTTGTGTGTCTTCCTTTTCATTTATTTGTTTGCTGTTGCTCCAACTCTATGTTTTTTTTAGCTTATTGCAGTAAATATCAGGACCAGAATCAGCAGTGTGGGATACTTCAACTTCTGCTCTGTAAATTTCATGCTTTGTACAGGACAATGACTAAAGATGACAAATATTTTCTAAGTTGTCACATACAATCACCCATCTTCATACCCTGGTTTTATGTTTTTCTAAGGACTGTGGTAACAGATGTTTATGTGGTATAAATGAACAGATCAATTTTCTCACACCTGTGATGACTAGCATTAAGGAAGTTTACTTGCATTTGGCTTGATACCTGACCTTTACCTGTCATTCTCTACTACATCAAGTTACCATACTTCCATATCAATGTTCCTAGATTTTATTATAATCTAACTATGGCATATTTCTTGAGAAAGATTAAAAAACTTCCCTTTTAAGTTTAATTTTATTTTACAATGATGCTACAAATTTGATCTTTCACTACTTCTTAATAATATTTTCTTTTAAGACTAGGAAGATACAGACGTTCAAGGGGTTTTCCGTAAAAAAACATTTATTTTAAAGCAAAGACACTATTAATGGTGTTTACACATCAACTTTATAACTAGAATGCTAGCTAAGTCAACAAACAGTGTTTATATTGACTATTGTGGATTTAATACACTGGCATCTAAGCATATTTATATAATGTTAGGATTGATTTATGATAATCTTTCCTGTTGCTTGCTACGTCCCTACTGCTCACCATAAACTCAGCTGATCAGAACAGTGATGCTTAGTGAAAAAAAGTCGTATTTTGTTGAAGAGATTGTTGGGTACTTCCCCCCACTCACCTCACCAAATTTTTTTTCTTCATTGACCTGTTCCTGGTAGTTTAAATCTCTTCACAGGAGTGATGTCTTCTGTGAATTCCTTGATAAACCCAACACGGACAATGCACCTTTGGAGATCGTTCACCGCTCAGTCTTGTTTGGCTTGATGGGCAAATGGCTTACAACCTCCTCATATTTCCTAAAAGTTAGAACACAGCAGCACTAAGAGGCTCAGGAGTAGCAGTTTGACCAATCAATACATGTAAATGGGCCAGATAATCAGCTCAGGTGTATCTTCAAACCAGTCTCAGCATTTCACGTATTCATTATTCACATTTCCTTGTGGTACCTGCCATGTGGAAGGAGAAGAACCTGGTTATTTCATGGTCTGCTTCAGTTAGACGCAGAATTTCACTATATACACTGCTAGAAAGCAGATGCTTTTGAAGAGTGAGACAGACAACTGTAGGCATCAGAACTGCGTAATTCAGTAGCTCTTTTAGGAATAAATAATGAAGATGCACTCAAGAATAAATGTCAGCCAGGAAATAATTGTTGGATTTTTAAAAGATACTGTTTTCAGCATGCCTCACGTGTATGTCACAGACTTTTTGATCCATTCCAGTATAAATGCACGACTTTATCCAGTGGAAATTTCAGAAAACACATCTTAGTATGTTATATACATAATTATATACAGTGGCAACATCATTTTGAGACTGGACTGACTGACAGGCAGTTGATAAGACACTATATTTTGTTTTGCTCAGATCCCATGGTTTGGAGCCCCCTCAGCTCAATCAAATATAATGTCTACATAGAGCTAAATAGTGGTCATTTCTACCTCTAGAAGCCTCCACACTGCTGTTAAAGTACAGGACACACTGGGCAATTAGCAGCTCCCTTTCTCCAGCAGTGGAGTAATTATCATATCAATTAATAAAAGCCTGCCAAAGACTCTGCAGTTAAAATAAAGTTACTTGGGAAAAGGTCTGTTCCCACATTCTGGATGAATGTCTCAGTATCCCAAATGATTATAATAATTTTTTTTTTCAGTTTCTTTTTCTGTTACACTAAAACTGTGCTGTTTGGGGGTTTAAAAAAAGGAATAATAATATAAAATAGAATCTCCCACTGAGCTTGTCACCTTGGTCTCCCAACATCTCTTTGAAATACATCAAGTAATAGCACTGACAGCTTTAACTTTACATCTCTCCTTTGAGATTTTTTTAAATGTTAGTTTTCTGGTTTACGTTTCTTCTGCTGAATCTGTTGTTGCAGCCAACTTCTGTCTTTTGTTTGGAGCTTTCTGCTTAGTTTTGCATCTAAGTTTCACTTCTAATTTATTCCTATATAGCTCTAGCTCCCCAGTGCTGCCTGAGGACATGGAAAGATGATACAGTACCATTAGTGTATTAATGTACAATAATACTGAGCTTATAGTATCAAAGTAATCCTCATTGATTGGTGTCTCCAAAGACATGAAACACAGAACAACATTAAGCAGTACAGTTTGCCTCCAGCAAAAGTTTTAGCTGCAATTACACTGCCAGGGACCACCTCAGTAGCTGCATTTTGGAGGGCGAGGGACATCAGAGTAGCCTTCTTGTTCAGGGCAAAGTAGCTACTTTTTCTTCTGTGTCTACAGAAGTGCGGCCACGGCAGCTCATGGAATAAATTCATTACATCAGTACAGCTTACTTACCATGGCTAGGGTTATTTGTGGTTTGGTTTTGGCTTTTTATCCCATGTTTATTAATTTATATTTTTCTCATCTATTTTCATCTATTTTCTATTTATATATGCCCTTTGTCCCTCCATTTTTGTCCTTCTCTCAGCCCACAAGAAACGTTTTAATTACAGCTGCACAAAAGACAGTAGTATCAACCATATCTTGAATCTTTTGGTCATCTATAGATTTTAATCAGTCAAAATTAGCCAGAAAGATAATCCCAAAGAAGTCCCATTCTTTCTGCTCCTGGATAAGATATGGAACGGAAAGAAATGGTTACAAATATTCAATATTTTTATAGGCAAATCAAATACCTTTAAAACCAATACTATTTTAGAGAAAGGAGACAACTTTAGTTTCCAGAGCAGCCCCATGTCAGGAGGAAATCCCTAGAGAATGTGTGGTTGACAACAATTTGTACATCAGACCAGGGAGCAGCAAGACTGTCAGTGTCACAGGTTTCAACAAGCTGGGAATCCAGGGTGACAAAACATCTGGCATGGAAGAAAAGTCATCCTCATAGGAAGCAGCCTTATGATATACTTTAGCAAGGAGAGCAGAGCATATCCAGTGGTGCTATCAGAGTCACCAATGACCCAACCCAGTGATTTCTTGGGATGAGGCAGGCCTGAGGTCAAGCTGGAAAGTCAAGTCAGAAGGTAAGGATGAGCAATGCATTTGGCAAGCATAACTACAACATGGGTCCTTTAGGACCAAGGGGAGGATCTGCATATAAATGAAGGAAAGGGGAGTGATGAGCAAGGCTTATACCAGCTCACCCTACAGACATGCTTAGCAACTACCTGATCCCACAACTACTATGCCCTGCCAAAGTTTCTACAGCACAATGATATCTCCACATTTTCTTAACTACTCCCATTTAGGAACACCTGAATATAGACTGAGTATAGACGGTACTATTTCAGTTAAAGATGTAAATCATAATGGAGTGTCAAATGCAGTTATCAACACAGATGTCTATAACAATCAGACTTATAGTCTTGTCAATAGGAAAAGAAATTTTATGAACACCTTGCCGTTCTTGAAACCGTGTTGACTGGCATTAAAATAATGTTTTCAATTTCCATTTATTTTGGGTCAGAGTCCTTAATTTAGACTTCCACTATTTTGCATAATTTTCATTAATCTTCCATTACTGATGTCAATATACAGAGCTCTAAGTCACTCCTTTTCCCAATCTAATGTTAGAATTATGTTGACCATCCTCTAATACCCTTAAATTCTGACAGTTTTCCAGAATTTTTGAAGGTGGCAGTAGGAAGGGTCCTGTGTAACAATCATCTAGTTTTCTGGAAAGAATAAAAGAGCTCTTAAACCAGTTAATTTTCCCCATACATACAGCCATATGTTCCCACATCACATGCTGCATCATGTGCTACAGCTGGTCATCTTAAATCTTGCAAACATTCCATCCCTTTACTCACAGTTTTTTCCACTGATAAGCAAAAACTTAACACTTTCTTCTATAGAAAGAAGATCTCATGCTGACTTCTACTTCCTGCCTTTTACTCTGCACTCTGGAAAGTTATTACTTGTTGATTAGATATTCAGTCTATTGCAGGTGGGATCTTTTCCACAGCATCCCAAAAAGGATGACCATGATTAGTAGAGTTCTTCTACTAGGAATTTTGTATTTTGAGAAATTTTCATTGCCACCTTTCTCTTCAAGCATGTTTAATTATTTGTCGATATGAGTGCCAGGACTTCATACTTCACATGAAAATATCAGCAAATTCTAACCTCTGCACACAACCAATACTCTGTCCAATGCTCAAATCTCTTATCAACCTTGCTCTAGACATCCTTCTAAGAATCAGAAGATGTTTTGTTTCCTCTCTTTCTCACAACATATCTTGAAGCATGTTTTGTGTTTCAGCAGCCTGCAATCCTCCATTATTTTTCAGATCTACTGGAAAGAGACTAGCATGCTTCTCATGTTCCAAAGACTTAGTTGTTTCAATCTTTCAGAAATTCAACAGGCTTCTAGAACTTCACATGTCTAACATTAGGTGTAGTATGCCAGATCACAGTTACCTTTGTCTGTCATCTCACTCTCTGAAGACAACTGTCTGCTCCTAAGTACTTGCCATCTGATGAGTCTTCTCTAGATTTCTATCCATGAAAAGTGATCAATCCTTCACAAACTTGAAAAAAGCCCTGCAATGATTAAGGAAGAAGGAATGGAGTTTACTGCATTTTTTCTTTGTGCAGCCTTGTTTGGCATTGCTCTAAAAGCTGACAGCTGTTACTTCAGGTAATTTCATAACCTTGATGTTCTGATTATTTCTGGAAAAGATCTTTTATCCTGCTATTCTTCTCACAACACTGTCAAGAATTGAACTCATCTGCCTTCTGCCTGAATTGGTGCTGGATAATTCATTTTTTATCTTTTGTGAGGTTCATCTTTTATCTCAGTCCATTCAAATGATTCATCTTCATGACTTCATGAAGTGCTGAGAGGTGATTCAGAACTGAGAAGTCTGAGTTTCCCAATGAAGGAGCTGCTCTTACTTCAAGTCTAACTCTGTCTTTAAGACTATAAGCTTGAGGTGTAACTAGCCAAGAGACAAATGCATTTGTTGATTAAGTAACAGTAACGAGAAGCAAATAAACCAACTCTAAAATCAATATCTTAAATAAATGTATTAATATTTCAAAACTCAGTTAGTAGTTTTTCATACCATAAGAATATTTTAAATGTATGAATTTTTATTGTGAATAATAATTATTACTGAATCACAAACCCATCAACCTTCCCATCTACACCTCTTAGAACTGGTGTCCTATCCATCTTCACTTCATCCTTCCACTCCAAGTTGCTTGAGCATCAGCTTAATGGAGTGGATAGTTCAAGGAGTTTTCCCTTTGGTGCTCCAAAGGTCTTGGATCCACAGTTCCATTCCCAGCTACAGGTGTCCAAAATCATACTTGCTAAAGATTCAGCCTCCTTCGTTCTTTACATGACTTTTTATCTTGTTTAAAATTTCTTCAGTTTCTGGGATGACTTTTTTTCCCTGTTCTCACCTCAAGTACTATGTCTGAACTCCTTCCCAACAGACAACACCTCACTTTTTTTTTTTCTCCTTAGGGGAGTACCTGTTCAAATCAGTGCACACGTTAAGCCTAACAAGTGCCCTCAATGACTCCAAAGATTGTCATCTTTGGGTTTCAGCAGCTGTCCTTCGATGCTGCTCAATAACTTTGATCTGATCCTGTGATAGAAGTCTCAACTTCTCAGCCATGTTTAAGATGTGGAGGGGAAGTGGCTAAAGGGATTAAATTGCTTTCTTTTTTTTTTTTTTTTTTATCAGTTTGTGTCAGCTGTCTCAAGAGGAGTCCTATCTGAAAGCTTCCATTTTCCTCCACTATTCTCAGCCTTTGTCTGCTGCTGTAGGAAAGCTTAAAGCACTCCATCTATCACTTTCCTTAGACAACCCTTACCAGCATCTCCTAAAACAATTTGCAAATACATTTTCTTCCTCATTCACATTATCTGGAAAGAATGTTTCCTTACCACTTTCCTCCATACACTGTTGTTCTCTGGAGGCACATCCCTCTACAGCTACTCCCTAATTGCTGCCTCAATGAGCCATGCAGCTTTACTGGCCCATGGAGCTCAAAACCATGAGACAATTCAGTTATGACATTTGCTTCCAGGGAACCTCACTTCATCCAATTAATCTGAAATGGGAGACCTAAAATCAGCATTGAGAAGTTAATTGATAATTTTTATTGACAGTGAAATATTCACTTTTCAGGTATCTCTAAAGGTTTTCTGATAGCACTTGATAGAAGCAAAATGAAAGCACATTTATATGAGCACCGGAAAACAGATAAGAAAAAGAGAATTTTTTTTTGAAGTCCGAGCCCGGGAGACAGAAGATGCCACTACAGAATCTGTGAAATAATGTCCCCTCTAAATTGCACTGAACCACGAACAGCTTTAATAATCTAAAATGCTCCCATTTTATGACATGGACTGGAGCTATCAGCTTACTTCACAGAAAGTAATGTGAGGCCTTCTCAGGTCACTAAGGTACACTATGGACATAGGCAGGAGAATACAGTCCATATATTTCCTGTGTGCACATCAATTTATCTATCTTTAGTACCTGATTACCAAACCATTAACTGAAATCTATACAGGAAAAAAACATGCCTGATAACATAAAGTAACTGAAAGAGACAACAAGTATGATAACAATTTCCTTGTCTGAATTACCTCTGGCAACCAACTATATTCTGCTCTGGTAGTTAGTACCTGTGGTCACAACCACCCTTCAGATGAGCCTTTCAAAATGGGTTTCACTAGGATTAAGGGTAAGGAGAAACTCTTTGGGGAGTTTATTGATTCTGTTCAGTTGATTCAGTTCCTATTTTACTGACACTCATATCACATAAAGATTTTTTATCTTCCTAAAAAAATGTGTTTTCTGACCTTGCTCATTCTGTGGAGAGCTTGATTTGGACAACACTTGTTGTGGCACAGATAGTCTTCTGATTTTTCATCCTTTGTTGATTCAGCTGAGAATGTTACCATGTGCAAAACAGTATTTTGTCAACGCAGCAAGGAGATGCTGGTAAATGTTATGTGAACTGAATTATTTTTGGTAAGAAGTACATTTGGTCTTTCATAAAAGGAACAGAATTGATAAACAGCTGTAGCAGTCCTAAGGTTTATATTAGGATACAGCTCTCAGATTACTTTCAGCAAAATTAAAAGTCCATAAATATGTAGAATAATAAACAGATTTTATTGGAATTAAACCTCCATAATATTCATCAAACCTTGAAAGGCGTGGTAAGGGTAAGTAATGTTAACATTAGAGTGAAATTATAAAAGAGAAGATCATAGATTGTTATATAAAGAAGTACATAGTTTGAAACCACAAAAAGAAATATCTAAACTAATCAGTGTTACTGTATAATATTGTATATGCTTAGCTTTTTCCATAAATTGCTTGTTATTTAAATTTTTGTTCACAAACTTGAACAACAAACAATTCTCTTAATAAGACACATAATATGTGAATCAATAACTTATGTGAAATCTTTCCTGCCCAGTAATAATATTGATATCCATGAGCAACTTACTGAAATTACCATGCTATTTAACACCAGATGCTCAGGCAGGGATGCATCTAGAATTGTTTGCAACAGGCCTACCATGATGTGTTTCCACTACAGCAAAAACAAGGAACATAGCTCTGGAATTGATTTTAACTAAAGTTTACTCAGAGTTATATGCAGGAACTAAAGTGAATGTGCTGAAAATTGCCCAAGCAAAAAAAAAAAGAAAAAATATATAGAAACTGCAATAAATTTATATTCTTACTTCATCATAGAAGAGTAACATGAAAAAGATGAAAAAGCAGATATTTTTTATCTAGTATGTTTTACTTCTGAATGTTTACACAAATCCAAATAAAAGTAATTTTTTTTCCTAAAGGGATGATTTTCTGTGTGATCATTCATTGTCTGTGCTGATTTACAGGACAGAACATGTCAATCCTATCAGCAAGTCACTTTGGTGCGTGTGCACAGTACAAGCTGCCTGTGAAGTGCTGCCTGTGCCACTGGATTTAAAAAGCAGAGCAGCTTCAGGAGTTTTTATGTCTGCATGACTGCTGGCTAGGGATTTGAACAGAAAAGAAAGCTGCAACAGGAAATTGGTTTGGACAAGAAGAGCTTCTGTACATAATTCTTATTAATTTGAAGAAGAAATGCAGTCTTTTAAAAATAACAACAAAAAAAAGATAGTGTGATGGCTTACTCAATATGGTTATTGCTATGGGATTCAGCCCCATTTTCTAAGGATTAGAACTGACTTCCTAGCATTGCCTATTTACTGGGAACAGAATTGCTGTAATTCTTCCTTTTAGAGACAAGGCGCGTAAAGAACAAAAGGAATATCAGAAGAGTGAAGCTCTCTTTTTCCCAATACACAGAAGACATGCATTAGAGCTCCAAGGGGGGAAAAGTGGCTCCATTTCAATGTTGTTGAACCTTTATTTTGCATTTGAATTGAGTTTTGGTCAGGAAATTTTAACTTTATACGGAAGGAAAGAGAGTACAAGTTACTGATTTAAATTTAGTACAGGACATGCAATTTTACTTAAGTAAAAATAGCTGCTATAAACCACCAAATTAAAATTTGTACTCTGGGATGATGTCGAAAGTTTTTATTTCTTTCTCTTCTTAGCTGATAAATCACAGTATGTGTTTGCCTTCGTATCTCAATAAAAAATCATGGTTTTAAACTCAGGGTGCAGAAAGGCACCCTGTGACTTCTGTGTCAGAGGAAAGCAGGAAATATTTATATTTTATAGACTTTGGGATAACATTTCTATACCATTAATGTATATTTACTCTTAACTTCTTTGGCCCAGCTTGTCAGTAACTTTTGCAGGAGGCTGAGTGAGAACAGTTTCCGAGACTTTGATTCTATAATTTAATGCTGTGAGGGGCTTTCTTCTAAAAGTGAAAAATCCTTCTCTCCTTTTATTTTGTGTTCTCTTCTTCAATAATTTTAAATATTTTTATGAATGGCTAGACTTAACATAATATTCAAATAAGTGTCCTTTACCTGGTCATAAAGATAATAGTTTTGGATTAAAATACTTCCTTTTAACTATATACTGTTAATCTTGTGGGTGATTAATTCTCTTCAAGTGCAATTAACTACTGCTCAAATGGAAAGGTCATAAAAGAATAGAAGCATAACTGTAGCAGACAATATAAAAAAGCAATAGTTATCCCATTTTTGGACCTGGTATCTAATTTTAAATGTACATGTCTTCACAACCAGCAAAGCCACGCAGTCCAGTCTTATTTAGTACAAATTTTATCTACTTTCATAGATTTTTTAAAATGTTTTGTAAAAGAAAGAGCTTCCAGAACAGTAATTTAGATGAAATTACTTTAAAAATGAACGAACATAAAAGATAAACCAGGTAGGTAAAGAAAACACCAAGTAGTCATATGGCAAGCATCATATAAATTGTATAAAATTTGGGGCATAGCTGGGTGCGGCTCCTCAGGATTATATGGGCTCTTTTAATTATACTAAACTTGTTGTGTTAAGTATAGATGTACATTTAGATATACATTTCCAGTAGTAGAGTTCCATTCACTCAGAGAAAAACGCTAAAGAAAAATATTAAATATATATTAAATACAGAACTACTGATTTTGAGCACAAACAAGTAATTTATGTGCTCCGATAAGAAAGCAACCCCTATAACTCCAGAGAAGTTTATTGATAAAGGTACAAATTGGTTTATTTTTGGGGGTTTTTTTTAGTTATAAATTATTTTATCTAGTGTAATTAAAGGGAATAAATGAGTCATCTAAGATTACGATATTAGTAATATTCTAAATATTACTATATTTATGCAACATTACTATATTATGTTTAATGTTTGAATATTTTCACAGTTAATATGTCTGATGCTGACCTAAATGCTCACGGGCAATACTAAGCAAATTTTAAGACTAAAAAAATGTTCAGAAGAAAAAAGAAATTATAGCTTCTGTAAAGAAATACAACATAAACTGACACAAATTGTTTGACTAAGAAAATAATGCAAATATACCATGAAAATAAACAAAAACTTGCTTATCTAAAGAACATTAGGTACAAATTGAAATTCCCTTTTTATAGAGGTTAGATTCTGCAAAAGTTTGAGAAGATAGCTTGTCACTATATTTGCTTACATTGAAACTATAAATCTTATAAAAGAAAAAGCTACTACTGTTCTTAGAAAGACATATAATTCAGCCCTCAGGTTTTGCAAGACACCTGACTGCACCAGGCCATAGTCTTATCATTGCTTTGTACACGCACTTTTGGGGAAAGACCAATAAATAATTTTTTTAAATACTCATATCCTCATATTTCTCTCTGGATATTCCTCTGTTAAGTACCTTTGGAACCATATTTTTTCCATTACTTCTCAGAGGTTGATGGACCATGTTACTAGCTAAGGCAGACCAAATAGTACTCAAATCTTTCAGTCAGATTCTTCAAGTTTTTTCTAGCACATACTTTATTAAATTATTGATGATACAAAGGTTCAGTGTAATAAAAGTGCTTCAAAAATGTTTCCCTACTTTTATTACTTGGGAAGAAGCAGATCAATCATTTCTGATCTTTGAGGCCCTTTTTTTTTTTTTTAACCCTAGTGGTCCCTGTACTAATGATACATATATTGAATATACATATAATGATATATACATATACATATATATATATATATATACACAAATACATATACATATATGTATATATTATACATATACTGATTATTGTTGTAGGGACCAGACTTTGAATATGGCCAGACACTGGCCAGTAAAAGCAGTTCTTACTGGGCAGAGACATCTCCAAGCCTGTGGATATTGCCAGCTTGCCTCTCATCAGCTCCTGTGTACAACTACATCTGTTGATTCCTTTGACCTTCCTTTCTCCCTCCTCTCAAGACTGACCACTTTTGATTTTGAGTGAATAAAATCTTATCTCACAGTATATAAAAAGGCACAGACACAAGCTCAGAGAAGCCTAGCAGTAATAATCTCTGGTTTGGATAGGCAGCATTCCTCACAGTTAACAAATCCATAAGTATCTTCTATTTATCTGTCTACAAAAGTGATTTTTGCCTCCTTACCCCTCAGCCATAAACTGTACTAGGTGATGGACAGGTAAATTTCCTTTCCAAGCAACAGCCTTTCTTCACACAATGATAGAATGCTCCAGGTTGGAAAGGACCATAAGGATCATCTGCTGCCTGCTGCCTCCTTTCCCCAATGTGCCAGGCACATATCACTAGAGCAGGTTGCTCAGAGCCTCGTGTCGTGCATAGTCCTTTCATGAGCATGTGTCCAGATCCGATCTATTTCTCCATTATGATGGAAAAGCTAGAAGAGAATTTTTCCAATCACACCCTCCTGCTAACCGTACTCTGTACCATTTTTATTCACTCTGTTATAACTTCATCTTTTCCAAGTGCCTACCTGCTCCTCAGTCTGGCCTTTATTGTATGTGGAAGAAAAGTTTTACATTCAGAAGAAATTAAAAATCTGGATTCTGTAAAAAATTAAATTTCCCTATATGGACAGAAATCCTTCCTGAATTAGCTACTCCAACAGAAGAACAACTGCAGAAGTGCTGCTAAACTTGTTTCCTGTCCCTTTTTTCTTCAAGGCTTATAATTAGCTAGCGACATTTCTTCATACAAGTAATAAGAAGGGACTCTACCAAAATCTGCTATCAGCAAGTAGATTATTTTGTCCTACAGCACAATATCTTCATTATGAAGTACCTGGAATCACCTACAACAATCAATGCTTCATCAGCTGTGCTAGAGAATGCTACCCAAACTTCCACCTTCCAAATAATTTGAAAATATTTTGACCATCAGAGTTATCTGGGGCATATATGCTTTTTGCCTAACATCACTCAGTTATCACTGAATGAAATCAATTTTCACATGTCTGAGAAAATACTTCTCGACTGTTATCTTGGACCATCCAAAAACCCAGTGTTGGGAGAGGACATCATCACATAGGTGGCTTTTAAATAGGTTCTCGGCAAGGATGCAATTAGAAATATGCCTAACAGGTGAGAATTCAGATATCAGGATTTATTTGAAATTGGTTCCTCAGAGCTACTGTTTTCTTTACAGCATAATTTTTGGCACATAGAAGCAGAGGTGCCCCCATTTTTATTTGTAATAATGAAGTTCTATTTTGAAGTTCTATACTGCTTTGAGATGAAAGCTATTGGAAGAGAAATAAGGTTAATTTTAGAGCTGTGTGGAGGACCATAGGCAGCCACATCTCCATGGATGTTATTTGTCTTTCTCAGTGCTTTCACAGCAGGGATCAATGCTTTTGAGCCTTTCTTCCATTTCACTGAGCAATTACAGATGTTTTCCAGCTGAAAAATGTGGTGTTTTGCTGAAAAAAGCGATGCAGAGAAGTTATCCAGGAAGATAAAAAGAAACAGGCAGGGCCTTCTTGAATAGTGAAGTGTGGTTCACGACCCAGTTTTGAGTTTCTAGCTTTGCTTCCAGTGAGCTCAGTATACGTAGGCGCTATTGAATATCTGTCAGGTTCACTGCACCTTCCAGGATTACCACCTGGGGGAATTACATCTAATTTGGAAACATCTGCTGTAAAAGTTTACACAGAAAAACTTGACACAAGCTTACCCTCGAAATCCATGTATTTAAAAAAATATCTAACTGAAAAGTACTTGTCAGCGTTTTGTCTTGTCAGTATAGTAATCCTCAATTTAGCAAGTCTCCCATTTATTTTGGAGGATGTTTTGCATGTATTAAAATTAGGAAAAAGCACTAATGAAAAATGAGAGGAATATTCCTACCTAATATTCCTACTTCCCACTATTAATCATGTTGATAGACTACAGAATAAGGTTGCTACTATTAGCAAAACACAGTGAAAATGGTATGTTAATGGACAAATCTAATTTCTTTTCTCCTATGAAAGTGAAGATATTAAATTGTGGAAGAAAGCTTTGTAGATTATTTAATTTTCCATCATTTTAACCAGATATTGCATTTTATATCCAAAGAAAAAATTGGAAAAAAAGTCTTTTTGAAGCAATTGATATAAGAAATTCATAATTGCATCCTGTTGTTTTGTGTTGCTGAAAAAAAACCCAAACTCTTAGTATTAATATTTTACAAATAAAATTTGAAAAATTAAAAGCTCTGTTCCAAAACTGTCAAATAGAATATTTAATCAGTCACAAATTACTTTCTATATTTTTAAATGTCATTTTCATCAACCAGCACATTTTCACAAATATCTCTCTGAGTTCCACAGTCTTTGTCAAAAAAGTGATGGACTGGAAAAGATCTGGCCATATCCAGAGAGAAAGATTTGTAGTGAAAGCAAACAATATTTTGCAACAGCCTCAAAAATCTTGCTTTAAAATTTAAGTTGTATTAAATTATGAAATTTATTCCAAATGGATTGTAAAGACTGAAAAAACACAAACAAATTGAAAACAAGTGATTTTTTCCATGAAAATCATGTTTTATTCATCTTTTATTAATTATCCAGGAAACAGAATAGACATTAAATTTGTAGATGAAACAACCACATAGAAATGTGTTCCTTAATTGGTTTCCTTACATATAGAACTTTCTCACATCCATTACTTATATTAGTTTTTGCTAATTATGAGGGGTTTGATACTTTAATATTTAACACCTACAAGTCTGCAAATACACCAGGAAACTCCAGTAAAATGGTAAAGTTTTCTGATTTGTCTTTCAAATACTATCTTCCTCTGAGTGATTTTTTTTATTTGATGATGTTTATGAATGTATGTATGCAAGTGTATCTGGAATAGAGTAAACACAGGTTAGAGCTCTTCCATATCCAACAGCATCAAAAGCAAAATCAGCTAATAACAGTAATAATAATAAAGATTTCAAGGAGTTCAATTCTAGAAAAGCACTCCTCATAGCCCTCATATAAATGAAATAACTTGGTTTTAAAACATTTCTCTCTCTAAAGGAGACAGATCTGAAAGTTCAATCTTCCAGAAGATAGCCGGTGTGCACAAAGATTTTCAAAATGGAATTTTCTACCTCCCGGTATTCTCAGAGCAGGTGTTCAGTGCAGGCACTTCAGAGCAAGCAAGCACACCCAGGCTAGTTTTAGAGTAAGTAGTAAATGCTCTGGCTGCTAACATGTCTCTGCTGCAGATCAGAGATGAGCTCAGGCTAAGCAGTTGTTGCTATGGCTACACTGATAGCAATAGCCAACCTAGCAAGTGTAAATCTAACATATGTCTCCTGCTATGAGACAGAGCCTCAGTGACTGCCCTGAAGCCATGCCTGAATACCCACTCTGTAGGAATTCAATTTTGCAGAGCCACTGCGAAGCAATTCAGAATCAATGGTCCCACATGTACTCCTAGGAGTATTATTCCCTGATTTCATCGAGGCAGCATGTGGGTACATGGTGGGTCGAATATATTTGGGTTGTTTTCTCAGCAGTTTAATAAGAGAAAACGAGATTCTTCATGACTACTCCTTTTAGCTGTCTTGAGCCTCAGAGTATAACTGATTAATGGCTATGCCGTCCAGTCTCCTGATTTTGGATATAATAACAAAACTACACAGTGCTCTCCATGGCTCTCCACACCTGCAGGGAAAATTGAGGCTGTTGTCTGCCATTTTCCAGCCAAACAAGTAAAAAGTTACTTTAGTAGGAGTGAAAGAACCCAGGGAAAATCCTGATTTTCTCTTTCCTTCTTAAAGGAAAAAAATAAGTTTTGTAAAGTACATCATCTGCCTCTACTCCACTGCTGAAATTGCTTAGCAAACGCCTTTCATCCACAGCTTTAAACTGTTATTTTTACACATCTTAACAGGTGCAAACTGTCCACTTGAGAAGATACACACTGATTTCTGTGTAGAAAACTAAAATCCCCTGAGGGGTGCAAATATGGAAATCTTTGGGCCAAGCCCTAAATATGCCAAGCCTCATGATAAAATTACTACATATATCTAATGAACTATTAAGATGGTTTGAGTACAGTAAAATATGTCTTTCTAATCCTTTCTCTTACATTAAGTCCACAAAGCTATGGTTGGCAAACTGGAAAACTCAGTAATCATGTACTAGCTAACAACTAGTAGCTGTGTAAACCTTTTTTTTTTTTTTTTTTTTTTTTTTGTAAAATTTTGTGTGCAAAAAAAAAAAAAACAGTCACAATGGGTTTTTTCCCATTTAGGATATTCAATGAAGACACCAGTTTGCAAGCATTAATTTAAATGGGTAGCAATTGCTTTATCTGGAATTCCCTCTACTTTTCCAATGAAAGAGAAAAATTTACAATGTAAAATATTAAGACATGTATTTAACATTTCTTTTCAAATTATCTCTATAAAGTCTTATAGGAAAGAAGCCTCATTTGTATAGTCTTTTTTAGACTGTTAAATAGATAATGGCTGTCCTTCTGAAAGAAAAGAACAGAAATTAGTTGGAGCTTTCTGAAGGAGTAATTTCTTTTTCAGTCCTGGTTCTCTGAAAAGAGAAAAGGACAAAAATACCCATAAGGAAGGAGAAATAATCTTTTCATGCTGCTTACTTCACTTGTAGTTTGTCTCTTAAAAAGAAACAAAAAACCCTCAAAAAACAAAAACCAACGGAAAAACAAGAGCATTTTTAGCTTTTTTAAAATGTACAAATTTAAACCTGCATAATGTTGTGGTTGATTTTGGTTTGTTTTCTTTTTTTTTTTTTTTTTTTTTTTTGTTCTGAATTCTGTTTTGAAATTCCTTTGATTTATCATTATGATCACAGATTCACAGTAATGTTATAACATTTTACATCTTGCCTGGGTAAACCTTATTAACACAAGTTAAAAAACCCAGCAAGATGGGAGAGACAAAATAAGACGGGGAAGGAACTAGATACAAAAGGAAGAGTGTTGGTAAGAATCAGTGTCTTATATTAACATTGTATTCAGGATTTTGTTTTAAGTTGTATGTAGCAATTAAAATGTAGGAATAGTTGCTTTTCCTTTAAAAAAAAAATCAATCTCAGAATCAACTGAGCCTTTTATTTGAGTGATACAACTCCTAGGTTAAGTACATCCTTCCCCTGTGAGATGAAGGGTTACACATTTAAGCTTCTGCTTTACCTGATCCTGGCAAAAGCATTCATTTTATCAATCCTGCATCATAGATAAGTCCTTCATATTTGACAACTGATGCAAATTTTCTCTGAGTGTCTCCTGTCAGAGTTTTTTTCTATTTTAATAAACAGATGCTCACTGATGCAGAGAATCTTGAACTCTCACAGCCTATTTAAGTGGTTCACATTATCTGTTGGCTATCTGTCCACCAAGACACACTATCTGTCTCTTTTCTGGCTTGAGAGGTACTTAACACAAATGACAAAAAACTGTAAAGTTTAAGATCCTGATTCTGCATATCCATAGTGAGATTACACTCCAGGAATGTAAAATCCTTAGGTTCAAAGGGACACTGGACTATTAAACTTGGCCCACTATTTCCAAGGTTGGTAAAATTCAGAACAATGAACATTCCATAGCTTATCTTCAATTGTCTCTGTCATCTTAAGAAAACAAACCTTACAAATCTTTCTTTCTGAACTCAGGTGAGGGTTTTCATTAAACATTCTGATTTCAGTAAATCATCTCTTTCCAACCAGATGTCAAGTCACAAGTTTTGAGACTCCTTTTAGTGGCATCTCATTTACAGATCCAGCCAAGATATATTTTAGGATCAGTTATACAATCTCACAGCTGCAGCAAGGTATTCCTGTAAATATGTGATAGAAGTAATGATGTGCTTTGCTAATTATCTGTCCCCACCACCTCCAGCAAAAACCTGCAAAACTTGCTCTTTGTTAATCAAGCTATATTTCTGTAGCCTCAGGAAAATACCACTTCGATTTCTAAGAAGGTCCAGTTTGTTTTCTTATCAAGTGGTATTTTCAAAATAAGATTAAGAAAAAACCCTGCACCCTAAAAATAAAAAGGAAAAATCCTGTTTGTTTCAAACTTTACAGTTTTGAAATAATAGGTAGCAACAGGATGAGCTGGCATCTCATAACCTTGAGTAACTTAAAATCAACCTGCATTTGGGAACTTGCTTGTGGTATTCCTTAGGCAGCTCTGAAAAGAGAATTATTATGAAAGATTGGAATAATATAGAGTTTTGGGAGCAGAAGAACACGCAGATTTTTTAGGAGGGGGGTAAGAACCTGTTGTAAATGTTGGAGAAAGAAGATGTGAGAGAATAGAATGAATGGATGGATGACTGACAGGCATGGGGCAGGGCACTTCAGATTATAAAAGAAAACTTCATATGAAAGAAAAATATCACCTTGCTTTATCCACATGATAAATGTATCATTCATTGCTTTGCTATAAACAATATAGAAAAGCAAGTGGTGTAGAGTATCAAATATTCCAACTCACTTTAATCTTTGAAATATAAATTGATGATTCAGAGATACTTTCCATAATGTGTCTCCAAAGTGGTGGTGCTGTGAAGAAGGTCCTGCAGAACTGAAGATATAAGTGGTAATCTCTGGGGTTTTCTTCTTTCTGCATGAATATTGACTTTTTATTTCCATACTACAAGTTAAAGGTATTTTGGTAAATGTGGTATAGGAAGGATTGTCTTTAGAAGTCTACTGACTGTAGGACTGTAAAAAATTTGCATCTGTGCGGGGTCATAAACTTTGAATTGAGTTGAGAGGGGAAGGGGATTAGACTGGGATGATTTGCAAAGAATTTTGTCAGGGAGCGTGAGAAGCTTTTAAGCAGTTTGATCAGAATATACATCCAGAATGACCTTGGTGAATAAAGTGCAAGGGTGATATTTTTCTTCTGGGAAGTAATTTTTTTTTTTTTTTTTCTTTTTCCAGAAAAGGTAGTAGAGGACCTCTGTTGGTACTTCTGCCCCAAGCAAAAAGCAAAATTACCTTCAGGAGAGCTAAGTATTTTTGCGTTATTTAAAATTAACTTTTGAATGGATATGTCCTAAAGCTGCCAAATTAAGAAAATTAAAGATTGGATTAAGCAGAGAATGTTGCAAGATATTCGCAGTCTAACAGCAATAATGACTGCTATTAGGAGGGAACAATTCCTTACCTTGGGAGAGATAAACATGGTGCTCCAGGTGGACAGCAGCAGGTTTTGGTGATCTGAAAAGGGGTGAAATACTTTTATGTGAATTACTTTGGATTCTTTGCTTCCTTTTTTAATCCTAGAGGTGGGCTAATTGTACGTTCTGACTAAGAAGCCCATGAAAAGATGAGACATTTTTCAGAAAGAAAACTGAAACAAAGATTACCACACTAAAAAAGTGAAGTCATCTGAAGTTGGAAAGCAGTGGGGAATTAATGAACATGTAAAGCAGCAATTCCATAATGTTTCTGTAAGAACCTGTTGCTCACCCACTGAGAGTTGTAACAATTACTAGTACTCCCAAGACAGACCTTGAAAAACTTAAAGGCATCTCTGAAATTTGTCTCATTATGTGTTATTTTCAGACATAGGACTGGATTTGCAAATTGTATAGAAAATAACAGCTTTAGTGAATCCGTGGAGGAACTGCTTGGACTAAGTGCACGCAGCATGACTAAAAGCCAGGAGGAGTTTGGAAGCCACCATGCAGCAAGAGAGCAAGGATATTGCTGCCATCATGAGAATTTTAGCTGATTTACACAGTTGCTGCAATGGATGGCTATAAATTCTACAGAAGGGATGGGCAAGGAAGGAGGATCTTGATTGTCTGGATCTGAGGGATGGTGATGTTACAGTTGAGTGTTCATGAATAAGAATTAGGGGGAAGGTCAACAAGGCAGGTATCATGGTGGGAATCTGTTATAAATGACTCAACCAGGATGAAGAGGCAGACAAAATATTCTAAGAGCAGCTGAGGGAAGTCTCACATTCACTAGCTCCTGTACTTGTGGGGTACTTCAATTTACCAGATGCCTGCTGCAAATGTAATACAGTAGAGAGAAAAGAGTCTAGGAGGTTCCTGAAGAGTCAGAAAGAAACTTTTCTGGCACAGCTGTTGTTTGTTCCCCACTGAATCTGTACTTTTCAAACAGAAAAGGACATATGGGTTGCAGGCCAACTTGAGTGCAGCATGATAGATTTTGATGTCAGAGAAGACAGGAGCTGGGATCAGCTGAACTGTTACCTTGAAATTCCAGAGGGCAGCCTTTGACCTTTTTAGGAGACTGTCTGACAGGGCCTTTGAGAGACATTTCTGAAGGGCAAAGGAGTCCAAGAAAGCTGGACATTCTTCAAAAAAAAGAACGCTTAAAAGTTCATCCAGGCCATCCCCATGTACCAAAAGTCAAATGAGTAGGGAAGACCACTGGCCAAACTGAACAGAGAATTTGTCTGGAATTCAAGAAAACAGAGAGAATTTATGGCCTTCTGAAGAAGCAGTAGGCAATTCATGCGGACTACAAGGATATTGTAAGGTTATGCAAGAAGAAAATTAGAAGGGCCAAAGACAAACTATAACTTAACCTAGCTGCTGCCTTAAGAGAAAATAAAAAATGTTTCAATAAATTCATTAGCAATGAAAGAAGCGCTAAGGAATAACACCATCCTTTTTTGGAGGTGGGGAGAAAAGGATGAGAAAAAGACTACATACTTAATGCCATCTTTGATCAGTGTTTGTTGGACAGGGCAACTATTCTCAGCATTCCCCAAGCTGGAAGACAGTGATAGGGAGCAGAGTGAAGTCTTCATAATCCAAGTGGAAACGGTCACTTAGCTGCTACACTACTGAAAGACGCACAAGTAAGTGAGGCCAAATAGGATTTACTCGAGGGAACTGAGGGAGCTGGAAGTATTCGCTGAGCCACTCTCCATCCTTGTTCAGCAGTCCTGAGCACTGGGGAGGTGCCAGTTGACTGGAGATTAGCAAATGTTTTGACTATTTGGTGGCTGGACACAATTGGTGTTTCCTGGAGCTTATTATTAGGTGAGTTCTGTTTAATACCTTTATCAGTGATCTGGATGAGGGGATTGAATGCACACTCAGTCACTTTGAAGACAACTTCATGTTTGTTAGGAGAGTTGATCTGATGAAAGCTCTGCAGAGAGTTCTGGATGGGCTGGATTGATGGTCCAAGGCCAATTGTATGACACTGCAAGAGGCAAAGAGCTGGATCTTGCACATTAGCCATAACAACCCCATGGAACTCCACAGGCTGAGGCAGTATATCTGGAAAATGCTAGAGAGAAAAGAATCTGAGGCTGCTGGCCAACAGCATCTGAACATGAGCCAGCATGGGCCTAATGGGCCAAGAAAGTCAATGGCATCCTGGCCTACATCAGAAATAGTGTGGCCAGCAGGTTTTGGGAAAGGATCATCTTCCTCTGTTTGGCACTGGGGAGGCCACACCTTGAATCCTGTTCAGTTCTGGGCCCCTCACTACAAGAAGAAGTTGATGTTCTGGAGTGTGTCCAGCAAAAGGCAGCAGAGATGGTGAAGGGTCTGAAGCAGAAGTCCTGTGAGGAGTGGCTGGGAGAGCTGGGGTTGTTTAGCTCAGATAGAAGGATTCATAGGCAAAATCTATGGGAAATTGATGGCCATGACAACTTGCTGCAGAAAGTGTTATTTGTCAGTGATGAAGGCAAAAAAACCAAACCAGGAACGAGAAGCAAACTGAGCAGTGAGGGTGTAAAGCAAAATTAGTATAATTAAGATGTTTTTGCTAGTTTTTGTTTCTGCAGTTTATTAACTTCAAATTTACAGATGATTATGTGTTTCCAGTGATGTATCTCCTGGGCAGGATCAGAGTCAAATTGCTATTCTTCAACTTATTCTCTAGGATCTGTATTTCAGTGCACAGTAGTCAAGTAACCTTCATACACATATTGGGGCAAATAGCTGAGATTGTTTTTAAATGCAATAATGTTTAAAACAACTGATATAGATTAAATTGATCTGTACCATCTCCAGAAACACAAACAAGGGCTGCTTGCAAGAACAGCAGGAATATTTTATTTGTAATTACCTCACTTGAACCGTAAATCTGAAAGGCAATATTTGCAAAAAAGACCCTTGCAAGAGAGGTTATGGTCTATGCATGTTGTTGCTTATGGGGTGAGAGATATCAGGGATTACTGGGAGTTTTAAATTAGGGAAAAAGTGGTGAATTATTTTGAAACTCAGGGATTACTTTTCTCTTGTTAAACTCACAGGTACATCAATTTATTCTTATCTCAACAAACACATAATAATCTGAATTATATAAATAACAGTGACTGCAAGGAACTGTCAAAGTTTTGGAAGGACATGTTGTCCCTTTGATAAATCTTTCTTAAACTTTCTTGATCTAAACCACCTATTTTTACCAGTAGAATAAAAAGGTATGCTGAAGTGCTGAAGTTCCTACACCCTGTTGCCTGATCAGTGTGACACACAACTGTACAATCACAAACAAGTACTTATTTTACAGACAAAAAATAGCTCCACTGAAGGTAGAGATGGTCCAGCACTCAGAATGAAAATCTGTGGGATATCTCAAACTCCATGGCTTCAGAAGGCTGTTTGACACAATCTAGCTGTTCTAATAAGAAAAGTACAGTGACCTTTTGAGTCAGATACTACATTCAGATTGCAGAGAACAACAGGATAGTTAAATAAGTCTGTCAAGCATTGTCCTCTAAAATTTGATCTATATTGTTTCTTTACATTGCATGATGCTTGTTTTCTTAACTCCTATGATTAAGAGGCAAACATAGCGAAATTTCCAGCTGGATGGTTTACCACAAGCCAAAGGAATGGCTTATCTTGATAGGAATATATGGCGTGGGTTTTTTGGTTCTTCGTTGGTTGATTTTTTTTTCTTCTTTGTTTTTTTTTTTTTTTTTTTTTTTTTTTTGGGGGGGGGTGGTGGTGGTGGTGTTTGGTTGTTATTTTTTTCTCATGAAACACTGTTTATGCCTGCATTCTAGCAAATACAGATGTCCAGCAGCCTTATTCTCTTTGTCTGGAATCATAAATCTTAATTACACATGGATATTTTAAATGAGTCTCCTAAATAAGAGTCAGAGTAAAACATTAACTTCTGATTTGACTAAAAAATGACATTTTCCCCCCCAAATTCTCATAATTATCCAGACCTGTTTTCCAGTTTCAGGGAGGTAGAGTCCATAGTTTTAATTTGGGCAAATTCATGTGAATTGCCATTGACTTTTCTTCTCTGATATTTTCATTAAGGATTGCTATTTCACTTGAGACTGAAATGATTCATTCAAGATATCTTTGTTTTAAAATTTCCCTCTAAACCCATGCATTTATTCCTGCAACCTTAAGAATTCCTGACCTAAGTATCCTAAGACACTCCTTTAGTAGCTGAAAAAAAAGTGGTATCCTAGAAACAAAATTTTGCAAAAAAATTGCATTCTTCATTAAATATATTAATTGACACAATGAGGTATATTGGTATTTTTTCATTTCTTTTTTTCTGTTTCTTTTAATGAGCGGAGGATGGAAAATGTAAAAGAATGGAATTGATTTGTTCTAAGTTGTGTTTAAAGACAAGCTGAAAAAAAAGAGATTAAGAAAAATGCAAGTCTTTTGCCAGAAGCAGTGTCATACCTCATAGAAAATTACAAATAGAAACAAGGTTCAATTCTGACACCTCTGAATACATCAGAGAAAAGAGATTCCTGTAGATTTAAATAAGTTAAGAATCTATTTTCCCATCGTGTTGGATCCATTGTTATTGAAAACAACAATATAATAGGGCATGAACTATTATTAATTGGAATGGTAAATGTTGCCTTCAATAGTATTCTATGTAATATGAAGTTCATTTTATTGAAATAGATGAATATAAGATTTTATACTGTTATACCTTCTCTGAAGTCAATAAATTTACTTCAGCTAGGAACTATATAAATAGCTTTCATTAAAAGATATGGTGTCTAGTCTTTCCTCCTGTCTTTTACAGTGAAATGAGATTTCCATTTTGTCTTGCCCAGTCTTTTCTTTTCTCTGACCTGAGTTCTGTTCAGATAAACTTGTTTTCTTTTTTAAAATTCAGTAGCAGTCTGGATTTATTACTCCTGCATGTCTGATATTCATTTTTACTTTGTACACCTTTCTCAGTTTCTTCTCAACAAATGTCAATTTTCAGATGACCTGGTACTCCTCTAAAATCTTGGCTTAGGAATGTATATGTATGTATCTCATTGTTAAGGCAAGCCACTCAAATATATTTGAAAGAAAAATCAGCTGAGAATCCTTTCTAACTGTTTTAGCTTCCTGGTTACTTATATCTTGAATGTTTATACTTCTGTTAACACATTATGTTTTTGTATACTCACGTATTTCCCTTCTCAAGAACTGAAAGATGAATTCCAATCTTCATCTTTATTGTGGTCCAATACCTGCTGTCCCAGTACTGAATTTCTTAAAACCTTACACATTGTGTCTTATAAATGGCCACTGTTTTCACTTAGTTCATCCATCAGAGTTCTTCAGAGTTCTTTTTGATTATCTTTTAAAGCTTACACCCTCTCAGTTTAGCATTGTATGCACTATATATGAATAGCAAAATTTTTCTTCAGTGTTGAGATGAGTAAACACTAACTCATTTCTTTGACTTTTATTCTTATATCTCACTTTTAACCATGTTTAGTTTTTCTTTAGCTAAAATGCACCAGCATTTTCCCACCTTGTCTGTAATACAGAGGTTTTTCATGCAATATGTGAAGCATGTGGTGCTCTAGAAGACAAATATGAATATATGTGAAGTTACAGTGGCTTGATTAATATTGCATCAAAATCTTGTTTAGTAAGTAATCTATTTCATTGATTCTTTTAAAATATTTTCAGGATAATAATTTTTAACTTATGGACATATTTTTAGGACTAAAACTTGTATTAAAAGAGACTAAATACAGCCATGGGATTAAAATATATCATCTGTATAACATACTGCCCAAAAATTGTTTCTGACTTCCATTTAATTCAAAGCTGATAAATCAGACATGAAGAATTCTTATACCTTATTATTCTAAAACATTTTAAATGTTGCATTCACTTTAGAAATGTATGGGAAAAAAATAAGGAAAATTTTCCTCTTCCAGAAGAGGAAGTGATTTTAGATGAGATGATATTTCATCTGCTTGCTTGACTTGGCTCCTGCTGTACCATGAGTCTAATCCTATTTCAACACTTCATGTCGGTGTGATATTGTGATTTCTCACCTGCTTTCTATTTCATACAACATCTAAATACGTTATTATGAATGTATGTGCTAATATTTATTGTTGCAGCTTTGTCCAGGAATAGATTACTTTACTTGAGTGTATTGAATTCTCTCAAATATTAGAAAATATTATCTGTATTAAAAAAAATTCTACCTCATGAGCAGGAGTACACTACTGCTGAAGTCAATTACATGAAAATTTTCAGGTAAATAATAAATAAATTGGGAAACTAATTCAACTCTTGTGTGGTTTTGTTTTTTTTCATTCAAAACCACATTAGTAGCATTTAGAAATTATATGAGAAATAATTTCTACACTTTCCTACTTTTTGTAGGAAAATCCCTAGACTTGTTTGAATATTGAAAAGGAATTAAAAGTACAGTAAAGAAATCTTTAAATAATAATTTCATTTAGCAATTGACTTGCTATTTAATGACCAAATTGAAAAGACTGTGCTTTTTTTAATATACATTTTGATTAATCTGTCATTTATTTGTAGTTAGTGACACATTTCAGGCAATTTTGAAAGTCGAAAATATTCCATTAAGTTATAAATTCATTAAAGTCCCTGTACATAAGATGACATAATATTAAAAAAATGTTTGAAACACTCCATAATTAAAGCTTCTAACATGCAATAACCTGGCTGTATGTTTGACAATTTTTTGCATACATTAAAGTTTAGAGCACTGCAAAATGCTGTGTAAATATCAAAATCCTTTCTAATGCCTGGGTTTTGGAGTCATTCAGATAGAAAGGATCATGACTGCAATAAATTTATATTCTAATCCTTGAGTTCAGTGTCTTCCTGTTATTTTGAAGGGCAAGGGTCATAATGCATTTTCAGTGTCTATTAAATCATCAGGAATTTACTGACTTAACTATATACAGGCATTATTGACAGTGTTACAGAAGTGCTATACATACTGGCAAAGTACAGAAAAATGACTTCTCTGGCGTGATTTCTTTTGAGCTTCTCCTTTCTACAATGCTCAGACTTTAATGGTCAAAAACTTTTTCTGCTTTGTGCATTTAAACAGTTCTGGGAAATACAGCTCACTCTGCAAACCACATCAGCTCATCTGACTGGTCTAGACCACAGGACCCATGACAGGATGATGTCTATTCTCTGTTTCTGGGTCAGTCAGCTCTAAGAGCAGCTTTAGGGGAGACCAAAGGTGCCGAGCCTCTCTGTTTTCACAGGAATACCTCACTCATTCTTCCCATTCATTGCCTGTTTGGACAGCTAAGGCAAAAGAAAGCTAGAAAATTGATTTGTATTCTTGGTTTTTGTCCCTCTTTTATTTTTTTTTTTTTTTTTTTTAAGAGAAATTGACTACAAAACAATCACTTTACAATTTAATCCATTAATTCTTGGAAATTTAGAGTTGAAAAACTTACAGCTTCCTCTAGCAGGCCTTCTCTAAGCTAGGTTTGCACTTGTAGTGATAACTCAGCTTTCTTCCTGACCATCTTTTTCTGAAGATTTCATTATTGGGTCACCAATGCCTCATGAGAGTTGGAGACAAATATGCAGCCTTTCTAATTCTACTGAATCTTCATTATTCCATTTCAACATTTTAGGTCATCTTGTTGGGAGAGCTGAACAGATGAAAGTGACAAAACACCACAACTGTTATACTGAAGTTATAGGGTTAAATGAGTGACTTGGTAGGTGACATCATCATTTAGCTCCATTGTAACCAGAGATACTGGTTCAGAAAGTCCTGCCTCAGCCTACTTAGTCAGTGGATATTCCTGGACCATGGGAGTTTAAGTCACAGCTGAGTCAACGAAAATGATCACTCTGAAATTGTGATAAATATACAATATAATACATATTCTTCCCTCTGTTTATTTCTCTGAAGTAATAAGACCATTAGACAAAACATTGTAATGAAAAAAGTGAGTTTTAGATTCATTGACTCAATTAGTTTAGCAGCTGGACAATGGCAGGGTGATACAGTACAGATAAAAAGTTCAGATAAAATTCCTATTTGATAAGTATTGTCATATAGTTCTTCTTCGAATTTTTTCTTCATTATACATTTTGATAGAAAGTTTCCATGGCAATTTCCTTTATAAACAATTCTTTATATTGGCAAGTGATGGAAAAAAACAACTTGAAAAAAATGCTATGTAGTTTAATTTTAATATAACATTTAAATTTGACTTTTTAATTATTCTGCACTGTTTAAATGAATACAATCATTTGAAATACATGAGAACTCTAAAGCGGTGTTTTGAAATCAAATACAATATATCTATACAATATTTATTCTAAAATATAATGATTTATTTGTTCTAAAAGTTAATATACAATTCACCTGTTTTCTAATTCTTCAGTATACGTAGGCATATATTTGTATGGTGCAATCTTTCCCTTTATTCTTCTTATTAAATCAAAGCAGACACTGGGGAAAATGAAAATAGAGAATGCTCATTATTCAAACACATATGATCTTTTTTTCTCTTCTTTAAAGTCTATTTGGCTTCAGTAAAAACATTCCAAAATATTATGGGATAGAGGCTACTCAATAAGGTATCAGATTGATTTTGAAAATCAGGAACTTTTAAGATAATAAGCTTTAACAAAGATGATGTGTTTTATTTAAGTCTTTCCAAAGTATTTGAAGGCTCTTTGAAGTGCAGGAAGAAGGCTTCCTAATTTTTAGTGCATCTTACTGATGCCGCTGTTGGAATTTGGTTGTCTTCATCAATACCTGCTCTCTTTTACACCTAGCTGAGAAGACTTAGTTGGTGATTTCTAAGGCAGAAGCAAATTGCTGCTGTAGGATTTTTATCCTTTGAGATTTTGTGTGGCTGTTCATTCTTAACTATATATTTTCTTAAACAAAGATTTTGTAAAGTCTGGAGTTAAAGATTTCTATCCCAGTCAAATGTTGTAGGCAAAGAATAAAAAAAAAAGTATAAACTTGATTAGAAACGATATTTACATGATACATATAAAGATCAAGAATTCAAAAAATTAATATAATTAGACAAAAAGATATGTATTAATGTTGTTTTACATTGATTTTTGTGTAGAATAAATCTGAAGGGAAAATTTTAAAAGCATTATAGTGAATTTTTTATTAATATATATGCTCTCTATACTTAACACATATATTTATATATTTACACATAATATATATAAATTATATAATGATAAGTTACTTAACAGTAGCTTAAACTATTTGATGTATTATAAGTGTGTAAACCAGAAGTTTGATAATGTTTTGAGAAGATATTTCCTTATCATTTGAGATAGAAATTATGCTAGCACCCTAAAATAAACTTAAAAGCCAGTAAATGAGGATTAGAAATAAATACTGATTATTAATTGTAAGAGAAAATTTAAAACTGGATAGTTTAACAGTTCATGATTACATCTTAACTTTTATGAATAATTAGTTCTTTTTATGAAAAATAAGAAAACCATAATAATAAACCATAATAATTTTGATCATATTATGCTTTGAAACTGTCTTAAGCTACCTAGTTCTCTTACAATGTTGAAGAGTGACATATCACAAAACTTCAGAAAAAAATCTTTTGCATTCCAAGGAATGTTACTTCTAGAGGAAGTATTTCTACTTCTACAGTTCCTTCTACAGGGTACTGCACAGACCAAAGATGTAACAATTTTTATTTAAACATTATATTCAACATTAACTATTATACTGAAAGACATATAAATTCTCTTCTTTCAGGAAATAGGTTAACACTTAGGTGCAGGATTGATGGCAAAACGATCATGTGGGGAAGGAATTGTTCCAGAAGTTCCTATCACTTGCTAATCTCTTTGCATCTCCATTGGAAGCGTTTGGCACAAGACCAGCAAGATCCTCTGAGAACCACATCAGATTCCAGTGTCAAGAATCTGTTTAAGCTTTTATAGCATTTTATGATGTCATTTTCACACTTCTACCCTCAAATAAAATATTTGTGTAATGGGATGTATCAAAATAACTCCTGTCTTCTACCTTATTCAGTGATAGGTGCCTTTTGTCTTTTAAAGCCAAAAGGATGTCACTGTCATCGTGAGTGAGATCCAGGCAGATGTTGTATATTGAAGTGGTTTCTAGTGTATGAACATGCAACCCTCTGTACACTAGAAAGATTTTCAAGGTTGTTGAACAATATCAGAACTGCAGAGATTATTAGCTTTTACATATTTCTGAAAAAAAATAGTGAAGTCAAGAAGATCAGTTTAAGGAAAAATAACTCTATATTTGTCTAAATCTGCTCCTGACCTGGTATTGAATTGAGATTTAGAGACTCAAATCACAAATTTTTTTCTCATACATTTACTTCTTTTAGGAAGCTACAGATGAAGAATGTTTCTACAGATTCAAAAAATTATTTAAGAAGTCATGGTGAAAAATTCTACTAACATTACTAAATAAAAGGGTAGCACTTTTGATTGTGATCCCTGACTATCAGTTTGCCATACCTTGAGAAAGAAGACTACATCCCTTTTTCTCTTTCTTTTCATTTGCTACAAAACAACTTGGTCTTGTTTTGATATTGCTTTGATATAAACTTGACGGTTCTTCTGGCACAGTATTTTTGTTTTCTGAATAAAAAATTAAAGGAAAGCTACATTTACTTCATAATGTAAAGCTGACCAGCAAAGACTGAAGATGAATAAATGAAGCTAAATTAACTGGAAATTTTCTGATTTTAACAAATGTTTCATGAAAAGTGTGTGTCATCAAGATTAAAGGAGATAAAGCACAGGAAAGATAAATCATGTAGTAACGTTAGGAAAGGAAAATGGAAGCTAATGAAATTTTGAAATTCAGAATTGAGGTTGACTTTTGATCTATGTTCAGTTTTTTTCTCTCAATACAAATTTTTAATTCTGCTCATGGGAAATAAGACTTAGGACTGTTTCATTTTTAGCTTTCAAGTAGAGAATTGATTACACTCAGTTGCATTTTAAAAATCCATTATTTTTATTGAGACATAAAGAATGACATTTTACCAGAATATCCCTTTCTGTGGATGTTTGGAATACCCTTCCTTCTGTCTTTGAAATCCTGTAGAATGAGATTAGTGTGATAACAAGCCATCCATACAGTGTTTCAGCATGTCGAGGATTGTCTTTTCCTCTGTCAGAGTCAGTATATCAAAGATCATGAGATAATTGCATGTACCAGCAGCACAGAGCATTCAGCCTCACTGGTCACAAAATCATTCCTTGCTTGGAATTGAATATTAGCAAGTAGACTTGGTATTCAGCACTTCTGCAGAGCAGAAACTTTAGTGACGTGTGGGCATCCATAGAAAATTAATTTAAAAATAAACCTTCTTCCAAAAAGAAGAAAGGAAAGTGTGATCTTTTGTTAAAAAACTTTAAAAACTTAACTATGGATTCTTAGCTGGACAGCTACAAATTCTTCTCAACAGTTCAAAGCCTTGCTCTCTTTGTATTCTTGTTAAAGGGGAAAAGGGTCTCAATTAGGTGCTGAAAAGGTATAGAAATGGATCATTAGGGTCCAGAATAGGGATTTTTTTTTTTTTTCTTGCATGAGGTCTTAAACAAATCAGAAAGACAGTAATCCAAAATACTCTGCCTGTTCTCTTTATTAAGGTAGTAGTATTCATTCCAAAAGTCTTACTTTCATTTTTTGCAAGCTGTTTCTCATTAAATTTATGCATTAGGTCAAATTGTGGAAAGCTCATAAGTCTGTAGTTATACTTCTATTAAGATAGATATTAAAAGAAACAACTTGTTTCTAAACTATTGTTAAAATTAGTAAATGTAGAAGCATGCTCTGTCAACTGACATGATTAACCAAATTAAAATTTTTTACATGATGAACTTTCCTTAAGAAAAAATAGTTTTATGGAAGGCTTTCAAAAACTGATAATAACTTTCTGTTGGTGATTTTTTAATAGACAATGGATACTTAAAATTAATAAGATAAAGATGTGACAGGAAGTAAAAACTGTAAAAGAGTACGTGAATTTGTTTTAAGCTCTTAGGTTTTGGTTTCCTGGCTTATTTTAGGGAATAACTATTGTCCACTTCTGATATCAGTTAGAAATAGCCTTCATTTCCTCAGCATGTGGTAGCCCTCAAACCTTTAAGAAAATGCGTTCTGGCTTCTCCCTTTCTATCTGCACATATAAAGATGGAATAGCTTTCATCAAAAGTTAGACCATTGTGCATTCAGAAGTGTTCCACTGGAAATGTGGGCTTTCAATTCCACAGATATCTTTATTCCCTTTACAACATCTCAGAAAAAATACACTATGCTTTTTAAGGGTGCCCATATTTTTATTTTCTTTCTAGCAAGAAAATGTGATCTTCTCACTAGCTTGTAATTAGCAAGAAATCATTTGCAAGAAGAAGAATCTATGAGATTAATATTAACCAAGTATCACTTTAAACGTTCAATTTTAAGCAAAGCATAATTAAAGCTCCTTCTTATATTGCAACAGAATCAATTCTTTTCTGCTAGATCTAATAAATCACTTTTTAGCCTTATTTTTGGGCCTGGAGGCCCAACAAATCAGTGCTCAAACATATGAAAATATCTGCAGAAACTGGTACCCTCCTTACAGGCAGCAAGGTTCAGTTGAATCTCATCACATTCCAACCTCAGTGTGTTTTGAGGTACTTGCAAGGGCAAGTGGAGGACAGGGTAGGAGGCTACTTGTGTAAATCTGGTTCATATCTCTGGAACCATAAATATGTGTATAGCTGCGGTTTCATTAAAGCCGTGTTCAAAGAGAGTGAGTACAGATTTAATTCAACAGAGACATAAGTAAATACCAAAGATATAATAGTATTAGGAGCATTTATCAGATACAGCAGGCTGGGAGAGGTGCATTTAATATTGTCCTAAAAGTAGAACTCGATTTATCTATCCAGTGTGTAGAAGTCAGGAATTTCCCCACTCCAGAATTCAAAAACTGTGGTTTTGGCTTTTTCTCACCATGTGTAACTTATTCAAGCAGCAGAAGGAAATACTTGTGCCCAGTCCCATCTCCACTCTACAAGAATCATAAAGTAGGGAGGTCTGGTCTTGTACTGCCTCAGTACAGAGCAACATATTCAACTCCCATGCCTACTGTTCAGTTGTCAGTTCCCACAGCTTTTCATCAATCCGTGTGTCGAGGCCCAGAACATCTGGTATAATATGAACAAATGATGAAGTTAAAAATGGAATAGCAGGCTAGTCTTTTCAGTTCCTCACTCTTAGACGTGTCTTTGTTTCTTTCACTCTATCACTTTCAGTTTTCTTGCCATCACGGCAAGATGACAGCTCTCTGTGATGGCAGTGGCATGTTCATACTCTTTATGACAGTTGTTAACAAAATATAGCCTATTAGAAAAAGATAGCTTATTTTTGCAGATTTTTGGCTTTTTGTCCTGCATTTCATTCCACTTACCTAATCTCACACAGAATTTCCTCTGAACTCTTAGTTAAGGTCACTAGAATATCCATTAGCCCATCACTGCTGCCAGTATTAGATATTGGCTATGTTAATTACATTTCAGGCACACGGAGCCATCCCAGCTCAATCAATTTATTATGATATTGTGGTTTAGTGTGCTCAGTTGTCATGCAGTGCTGTAAGAGAGTGGTTTGCAAACCCTGGAGGTGAGTCTGCAAGCAAGATGAGAGCAAAGGTCCCAGAGGCTTTGTTCAAGAAATGTCCCTTCAATCAGTGTCACGAAGAGCAGCAGCAGGTGAGTCAATATGCCAGGAGGCTGCCTGGAGAACCCTGTGACACCATGGCCCCGTCTCTGACTGGGAGTCTTTACAACTGCTTTACACAGCTTCCTTTATCTGTGCATGATGAGCACTTGCAGGCTTCTGCACAAAATTTAACAGAATTACTTTTCCAAAAGGAACAGACTCTCACTGGGTATCAAATCCCATTATATTAAATTAAAGCCAGTCTAAAATGGCTTTCCTCCTCATTTGGCTATCCTAAATTTTTAATTTCATGTAGATTTACCTTTTTATTCTATTTTATTTTATTTTATTTTTATTTACTTTTTTTATTTTGCACTGAAGATCATTGGTAGAAACCAGGCTTGCTAGGATTGTCAATGATGTAAGAGTATGGTTTTGTTTATCCCATTAATTACTCTACTTAGTTTAGTCTGTTCAGGGAAGTGACTTGGAGCTATTGCAGCATGATGGACATTAATTATTTTAATTGTTTAATTGTAGTCAAATTACTATTATTAAATATTAGAACAATATTATAGAGAAGGCCAACGTGAAAAGTAACACTAAATTTGAAATTTTTCTTATTCTGTTGTATTTGAACCAGGAGAAAGCAGATCACATTTCTATAATTATTATGTGGCTACTGATTTTATCTTGATTTGTGGGTTTGCGTGTTTGTTTGTTTGGGGTTTTTTTTGGGGGGTGGGCATGGGAGTTGGTTTTTTTGGTTGGTTGAGGTGGGTTTTTTTTATTTTATTTTTGTTTGTCTCCCCTAAATGAATAAGGTGAATTATGGTTATACCTGCAAATGACTTCAAGAAGATTTGCTAAGCTATAACCTATTATTTCAGAACTCACATCACTCTTCTCTTAGAGTTTTTTTCCCTTTTTTTTTCAAATGAATTTAATAACCATGAAGAAAAGCAAACTAATTGAAATTATTCCCCACAACATTACCTGAATTTAGAGAATGCAATTAACTATGGCATACACATCAACACACTTAATTCTGTAAAACACTTATCTTGGGCAGAAATATTGCCATTGCTAATTATAAAAACATAATCTGCAAGAAATAACTAATAAGAATAAAATGAACAAGCAGATTGTATTAAAAAGTTAAAGGAATGTTGCAAAACAGAATTAAACAAAGGAAAAGAAAGGATTCTCACCTTAAGAAACATGCTCAGTTATGCTTTTGTTTTATTTTGTATGGCATAAGTTGTCTGTAGTTGATTCAACACAAATTGCTTATCAGAAATTAGAAATTTTCAATTCTGCCTCCTCTGCTGGGAAGAAATTATTTTTTTAGAATTTCACATAATGGAATATATTCATCTAAAATTCAAGTACACTTTATATCTCTGATACCATATGGGAAATGTGCTGCTGATCAGTTCCAGGATCTCAATTTCTTTTCACGCATTTGTTTTTTGGTTCATATAGACTAGAGCATTCAGCTGCAGTGCAACACCAATTCCCAGCCTGTCTTTGCCACTTTCCTGCAATGTAAGACAGAAATGGCCACCTCTCCTCTCCCTGCTAGATTCATTTAAAAGCTCCAGAAACTGACCAGACTTTCCCAATGAAGGTACAGAGAACTATTTCTGCAGAGTACATCACTCTTGTCATTCATAGCAGTGACTTGCTCTGTCCATACCTCCAGACTGGATTTTCTTCTCTCTGTATGATTTCCTCTCCTCCCTGCCTCTACACAAACTTCATCTTACCACTTAACTTATGACCTCTTTGGAATAAATGGGCATATCATTTTACAAAACCTGATAAAATGGACAATTATCAGGCTCTAAGAAAAACTTATTTACTCCCATTCATCTACATTCATACCAAATTGCTGATGCATAGTTTTGTTGAAGTGGTTCCATTCTTAGACACTAGTAAATTTATTGCACTTTACATGGTATTACATTCAGAAAATTTCAGTGGAAAAAGAAATTCACTCAATTCAAAAACACTGGCGCTCTGTTGTGTTACCCAGTATCAACATCTTTTACTGACTTTTTTGTTTGGTTTTTTGTTTGTTTTGTTTAATTTTACACCCAAAATTTTATTCTCAAGCCTTTTATAGAGCCCTGGGTTCTCCACCTCCTGTGTTTACAAACACTCTATATCTTGTTGAGCTCCATCTACTTCCTTGATTTTGTTATTTTCATCAATGTAGAATACCCTGAAGCACTTTCACTTACAAATTAATTTTAGAAATAGGTATATAATTGTGATTGAAGATCTACATAATTCCTTTAATAGTTTAAATGGTTTTTTTTTTATTTTTAACTTACTTCTCTGACTTGTGAAACTTATTTTCCAGTTACAGAATGGAAGACCCTGGCATCAGATTTTTCTAACATTGGAAACTGGAAATCATAGCTAAAAGAAATATTAGAAAGAAAGGTGCATTGCTAATATCTCTGTCAACCTACTGTGTTAGGATAAATATTGTATGAATTTTTTATGCTCTATGTCCATTCAATAAAGTACAGTGCCTTACCAGCTATGTAAAGGGAGGCATTATGATTGGGTCTTGGTCCTGGTACTTTCTATGTCATGAGTAATCAAAGGTTATGTTCTACAATGAACAGCTCTAAAATATTAGAAGTACTTTGGGTAGTGTTAATGCAGTATTTTAGGGTGCTGACATTTAATATATTTATTATTAGTTTCACAGCTGTCATTATGTGGAGGAGACAAACTGTTCTTTCTAGCAATTATGACCTGAATGTCTTAAATTTCATGTTTGCTCCCCCCCCCCCCCCCCCCAAAAAAAAAGAACTTTTCCTGATATTTTGCTGCTATAAGTGTAGGGAGAATCAAGGCCAATTGCAAAAGATTTTATTTTATAAATTTGTTTAAATATAATATCTTTAATCATGAAATTCTTTTAGAGACATCAAACAATACCAAAAGAAATAGGTATTAAGGGAGATGCTTCTAGTTGTTTAGATATCAGCTACACTTGAAAGTTTCTCCTTCCTCTTTTAAGTATTGGGTTTTGCTGCTACTTTGATCATAACAAGCAGGTATGATATTTAAATCCTATTGTTTGGATATTTATATCTGCTTATAATCTTAGAACAGTCTTTATAACTGCATGGCCAGGATGACTGCTAAATTTTCTGATGCTGAGATGCATCGGTCTGTTCTATTAACCATGAAACATTGCTGCAAATTATTTTTACTGACAAAACACAAGTTACAGCTCTCAAACTGTAAAAGTGAATTCTTTCAGCCTGTGAATGTCAGTGGCTATTTTCAAGGACACAAATTATCTTCTGGGAAATCTGAGTAATTTATATGACATATTAAATTGTAATGGGGGTTCAGTTAGGTACTGCTTATTCAAGAAAAAATCTGAACCAATATTTGCATATCTGTGAGTATCAGAATAATAAGTTACATAGTTACTATAATTTATATAAGAAATAGGAAATATTGTAATATAGTTGGTGGCCAGGATTAAAATGTGATAACACTATGAAAGACACTGTAATGTACTTTGAAACAGTGCCCTGATTTAGCACTTCAGCACTACCTTGCCAATACACTGGAAAACTCTACAGGTTGCTTACATGTCAATTGGGAGCTTCTAGCCTCAATAGAGACATTAATCCTTCCTTGCCTGTGCATCCTGTTTGCCTGTTTTCCACATATGAAAATGTAGGCAGAGTTTTTTTTTTTACTACAAACTAAAACCAAAATTAAACTATAGACTGCATTTTCTACTTTTTGTTGCTGTTGTTGAAAACTTCCTTTTAGTCTCCATTTTAAATTTTGTCTTTTCTCATTTTCTCATACAGAGGTACTTAATTTCTGGTACATTCATTGTCTTCATCTTAGGATCTTGTACATTTGGTTGTTTTGTCATTTCCTTTTTTTAGGGGGGGGGGGAAGAGAGGGCTAGTTTTGCCTTATTTCTTTTTTCAAAATAAATTTCACTGCAATGCATTGCTGCACAGTAGAAAAATAAGGAAGAATACTGTCAAGTTGCCATTGGTGACAGAATAAAAATCTTTGACTTCACTTGATATGGAATTGCTTGCTATGGAAATAGAAAACATCATTAGTTTTCTCCAATAAAGTCTTTAAATGAAAAACTTATAAGTGAATACTAATTTTTTCAATATCTGAACATTGCTACAACACAGTTCAAATTGAAACTATGCCAAGACCCCTGATTGTATTGGAAGGTCTGAGCCCTGTATCTTTGGAACAGCCTTTATTTTCTTTATATCTTTATAGTTTTCCATTTAGGAGATGTGGGTATCTATTCATAGAACCTGTGTTATTACAAGAAAGATTCTTTCCTTTTCCTACTGGTTAACATAAAATTACCACTTCAAGATCTCAGTCCACTCCTCTGAGGTTGCTTTGTAGACTCGGTGTGTGCAGACTCACGGTACAGATATATAATCTGCTCCTTGTGTTTGCTGGGCAACAGAAAACAGTAATTGATGTAAACAGCCTCTGTTTACCCTTAGCTCTTTGTTGCTTGCAGTCCTGAAAGAGAAGGGTAATGCATGGAGGTGAAGCACAGCAGTGCAGAGGAATAGTCAATCTGCCCCTTTAAATAAACTTGCTTCTGCCAATACATAAACTCAGAGAGCTAGAAGGGACCTTGAGGTCATCTACTGCACTCCCCTGCTTCGTGGTTCCCTCTCCTGCTGGAAGGAGTTACTCTAAGGAGATGTCTCATTTATCTTGTTCCTAAATGCCTCCTGGTGACAGAGTGCACATAGACCTCTAACACTGCTCCTAACCCTTACAGTCTTTCATTAATTTCTAACCTGAAGATCCCAAGTGGAAATTAAGGTCCTTGAAAATTCTCTCATTCACCTGGATTACAGGAAAGAGGTTGTCCTTACAAATTTTTCCCTTTATGAAAAATAAATATTTAAAATTGTAGTAACTTTGAGTGTCTGGGGCAAAAAGTATATCAAATTCCCAAAAAGTAAAGCTGCTCACAAAATTTTACTTTAAAAGGGAAACTTCTTTCACAATTTCTTTTGTATGATATTTCTTCTAATGAAGTCCTGTGAAGCAACCCAAAAGAGGAAAATACAAGGAATTATTTCTGTAATTGTTACTGTGATACAAATTTTCGTGTCCCATGTCCCAAAACAGTTCCATGTTTAATAAGCACTTTGAGAGAGATTCCTCCAATATGTTTAACTCAAAATTGCCTTGATTTTTCATGTGCTAATGTGCTTGCTGCAGATAGCATTAAGAAAGTTAGTCAGTTTTCTATGACTAACACATTGTACCTTGACCAACAAATCAACTGCTAATGGAATTTATTTTATATTCAACTACACAGATGGCTTACTGGAGCCAGTAGTGACATCAATGTCTCTGTCATGTTATTTCTTTAAATATTGCATGTCCTAGAGTCTCTTAATTTCTTACAGTAATTAATAAGATGAGATCTTGATTACACATAATGACTAGTAAAATGAATGTGAATAGCATACTTTAATCAAGTTTATATCTAGAAAGCCTCTATTTTCTTACTATACTTAGGTTTTGTGGTTGGTTGTTTTTTTTTTTTCCTATTGAACATTTGAACAGACTTTCAGAGGACATTGTAAGAAACTAGGATTGTGAAGATGTGCCAGATACATGAACATTTTGGACAATATTAAGTGCATCAAATAGCTGTGTTCATTACAAATTACAGAACTGAGTATTTCCACGAAAGAACAGCAAAAATAGATTTAAGAATGTAGGTTTCTGTAAGGTTTCTGTATGCCTAAAGGAGGCAGTCCCACAGCTACATTTATAAGGGGGCTTTTTTCTTCAGGTGATTGGAACTGTAAATCAGAGCATGATCAAGCTGTAGACTATTTAGGGAAAGCTCCAAAATGACTTCATCTTTCAGAATTAGCCCAGTTTTGAGTATGTTGTACAATATGTTCAAGGGTGGTTCTCAGCTCCTGCAACACTAACCTTTTAAATATTTCAAGAAAACCTATATGCTTATAGAAACAAAACCAATTTGAGCATGTTCCAAGGTAACAGAACCCTCATATGGCAGTTAAACAATATTTCACAGAACAGGAACAGATTATTATCAGTTATCCAAGATCAGCAAAAGAAAACTCTAATGGTAGAGCAGCAATAGGCTGTTAAAATATGCATGCAATCACGTTAGCTTGCCAGAGAATTTCTGCTCCATTCTCTTTGTTTCCTCAAGTAATATTTTTTTACTTGCCTGATAGTCTGTCTCTTATTATATTCTATTCAAGTAAAACCTTCATTTCCTTCAGTGAATTCACAGGGCAAAGACAGCAGATTTCACGTTCAAATGTTAGGCCTCAAAATTGCAAAGTAATTGCAGGTGAGGCTGATTCTTATGTACACTTTCTGAACAAATCCTGTTCAAATTTTATAACACTGATATATATTAATTTTATAATATCAAAATTAATTTTTACTTCTTCATACAGGGAAGGAGGGGAATTTTTTTCCATGGTATGTATTTTAAATCTATTTAGGATTTATCACATTTCTGTTGTTACACACTTAAATTAGAAAAAAATAATTTTGGGCACAAAGTAATATTTTTATTCTCCACTAAGAGAGAATCAACTCACAACAGTCTTCATCAGTAATGATGCCATTGAAAAATGTTGTATAAACCTGGCAATAACCTGTTCGCACTACAGATCTACTTAATTGCCGCTGCATTTATAACAGACACAGCAGATGATTAATGCTTGGTGCACTAAGAAGCAGTCTTTGGGAATTACTTAAATAACTTTTGTATAATACCTTAGGCCATAATTATAAAGGTTTATGTAACTTGCAAATGATGCAAATCATGTTTTCTGCAAATATTTAACAAAACATCAGCAGAACAAACTGTGTTTCTGAACAACTATAAACTGCTCTTCATTTATTTGGGGCATTCCATAACTTAAGCTAATTATGGTTGTTAGCTGCAGATAAACACATTACTAAAATACCCTTTAGTGCCTTCAAAAGAAGAAATATGAAAGTTCTACAGTTATTAAATTGCTCATGAAAAAGACTGAGAAAATATGCCTCTTTCAAAATGTGGAACAGAAGAGATGCCCCCAGCACCTGTAAATTGTCTCTTCCAAATTTCTATTTTTAACAGGACAATTATTTGTTTATAACCATAGAAATTATTATGAAACCATATTGACACCTTGCGGATAACTTATGTCAAATTCAGTGCAACTTTCCATACTTATTCATCTTGTAGTATATCAATCCTATTAACTAACTCATGATTAGGCACTGGACATTGTTTCTATTTGAAGCTCTTGTAGCAGTTCTGTATTTTCTGAAGGGGTTGTATCTAACAATATAGTTTGTAGATGTTAAAAAAAAAATCAAAAATAGATGGTAGTTAACACCTATAAAATATTGGTCTTGCCAAAACTCTTTTACATTATATTTCTTTTTAAATTACTTAACTGCAGATGGGAAAGTATGCTACTAGAGCAATCTACCCTAACCATTGAACTCTTAAGGTTAAATATAAGCCTTTCAAACTTAAAGAGGGAAAATTTAGGTTAAATAAGTGGAAGAAATTATTATTGTAAAGGTTTGCCCAGGGAAGCTGTGGATATCCCATCCCTGACAATGTTCAAGGCCAGGTTACATGTGTTATTGAACAGCCTGGTCTAGTGAGAGGTGAATGTAGATAAGATAATATTTCAATATTTACTTTTCATATCAGATTCTCAAATTCCTCTGCCAAGAAACTTTTTGGTCTACGGAACTACAGAATCTGTTGCAACATGCAGAGATGTGCCATGTGTATCTAAATGGCTTATAGATCATTTGCAGAGTTTAAGGAATTAGCTGTCAAGAGCTCAGTCAAAATGAATGTTTTCTGAAGATAATGACAAGAAAAAGGCAACCATTTTGCTTCCGATAATGACAAGAAACATGAAGCATCTCACTGAAGAGCAATAGGAGCCAAGACCAAGATCCCCCACTACACTTTTTTCTCATTATCTTTTTCTCTTGCTCTTTCTTTCTCTTTTTCTCTTTCTTTTCTTTTTCCTTTTCTATTTTTTTTTTATTTACCACACTCCAGTTTTCATTTCCTTTTTTTTTTGCTTCTTCAAATAATGTGTTTTATTTAGTTATCTAAACTTTTGAAGCCTCAAGTCTTCTGCATCAAATAAGACAGGGTATGAACCATTCTCTTAAAAGCTGGACTTGATTATCCTTGTGCGTCTCTTCCAACTAAGAATATTCTGTGATTTTCTGGTAATTTTAGCTATATTAATTATTCTAATCTGCATAAAAAGAAATTCCTTACATAAACCATGTAAAATCATGAGATTAGGGTTATTTTTATTAAACATAGTTAGAAACTATGAGTAGTCTTCCACTTACGGCCTCTCTGAGAAGTACAGATTATTTGCATTCTCCAGAAATTTCAAAAAAACCCACATTGCTACAGCCAGGAATACTCTAAAATTTTAATCTCAAGTGTCAATGTTTCTTTGAACGACATTGCTCTCTGGTTATTGTTGATTAGAATTTGCTTCTCATTTTCTTGACAATGAAACTGTATAGTGGTATTGAAGCCTTGAGAAGGGACAGAGGGGCTAACACTCACTCAAGTGCATATCTAGTCTGACCCCATGCTGTGTGGATTCTGTGCTGGTGCCCTAAGGAGTGCAGGGAGAAGGACAAAGGTCTGTCTTGTCTAAGAGGACACTCACAAGGAAAAAACTGTGTCTCATTTATTTGTTTTATGTTTCCTAACAAAATAAACATATTGATTTATTAAATAGCTAAGTAGTTTAATCATTTATACAAATGTTAGATAAAAACTTGATCTGAGTATCTGAATATATTTATGCCTTGTGAAATAGATTTCATATAGGTGTATCATGAACAAACATGTCAAATTTTGGCTTCAGTTTAAGCTGGAGTAAAACTTTGGCCATGGACCTTTTCTTGGGCAATATAGAATCAGCCATATATCAGGTTAAACACTGTAACCAATATCTACCTGTTAATGTTGTTTTTGACTGTTTTTAATGCACTTCAACAAATTAAAATACATGTTATATTAGGTCTACCAAGCGTTAAATAGAAGACACTGATCAGCATTTTCTTAAGAACTGAAATTTGCCTGAATTCCTTTGACAGATTAGAAGAAACTCTGCTTCTGTGAAGCCATGAAAATTGCATACATAGGATGCACTCTTTGAAAAATAATCAGAAACAACACACAAAAATAAATTCAAATATTTGTAAATGTTTTCCAGCAGAGATTTGTGAATTGTAATTCTTCAGGATAGGTATGATACATATTTGTAAAACTAAATAAATCAATACAATTTTTCTCTATACAATCATATAAGTAACCAAGAGCAAAGCATCTGCCTCTCTAAGGATGCCATGTGTTGAAGACTAGGAAAACCTGCACAGCTGATAAACTGAGAAAGAGAAGGAAGGTGAATGATCACTGTATAAAACTTCTTTTTCTAGTCTCCATTCAACCCCCTTTTAAACATTTCATTTAGGAAATCTAGCTCTTTCTCTCTGTAGCTGAACTGATTTACTTCATTGAGTCACGCTATAGGAGCTTGCTATGCAGAATATGAGCTATCTATTAGATTACTGAACCATGACTAATATCAGTAAATAACAATAGCCAGCAATTAACTTCTCCTCTTAAGCCATTAAAGACTTCAGATAATGGCCTGGAAAATTTGATGGCTTAAAATGTTGACAACAACAAAAACCCCAAACCCCCCAAACAAACAAACAAAACCCCCAAACAAATGAATAAAACACACAAAAAAGTCTGTATTAATGTGATAGTAATTTTTGACTGATAAATTTCTTCATATTTTCCTTGGATCTGTTGAGTGTCTGGAGTTTCTGAAACGCTTCAGTGCATGTTTCTTGCTTTGACTTTCATGTGTCAATGCTGTACAATAATACCATCTCTCATGTTGTCAGAATACTGTGTTATTCATCTATTTGGCTGATAATGAACACATGCTGTTGGATAAGATGCTGCTTGGAACATACTTGTGTCTGCCTGACTCCACCCCAGTCTGTTCAGGAGACTATATTAATTTTTCAATGGAGCCAAACCCCTTGGCTGTCCTTGTGGATGTTCAGAAAGGTGGCACAGAATGAGCAATGGTATTTGTGTGCATGTCCAGGATCAGCAAAGGTGGGTCATGATAATATCTAGACCCAGATGCTATTTTAAGTATTGGTAAGAAGGAATTTTGAGAATGAGAGTTAGACAGAATGGAAAGGAAAATAAAAGGTATGAAATAGAAGCATCGTATGTTGAAATGTAGCATGGTTTTGGCAAACATTTTGGAAAATTTGAGTACAGTATAGAATGAAACTAGGTTAATAAGACATCAGAACATAAATATATCATTTAATGTGGGACCTGAGCATAAGAAAAATTCCATGGAATAGGGAGTGGAGACTGTCTTAGTCTGGCTGTATTGGACTTAACTTTCTTCAGCAGTCCATATGTGTTCCATGTCTGTGGCTAAAACAGCACTGATAAGACAGCAGTGTTATGGCTATTGTCAAACAATGCTTGCACAGTGTCAAGACTTTCTCTCTTTCACATTGTGCCATATTCCCCTCCTCCCAAATGACTAGGCTGGCACAAGAGGCTTGAAGATAGCATAACTAGGATAGTTGATCCAAATTGACCACAAGATTATTCCATATCGTAATATATCATGCTCAGTAAAAAATCTCAGAAAGAGGAGGAAGAGAAAAAAGATGAAAAGCAACAGAGAGAACTCCAAGGGCAGAGAAGGAGGAAGAAGATAGCAAAGTAAATGTTCACAGTAGTATAAGGGAGGGCCACAATGGAGCAGATTTTAACTGAAGGATTATAGTCTATGGAGAACTCTTACTCAAGGAAAGGAAAAGTGTCAGAATGCAGAAGCAGTAATGGCAAACTGTTACATACTGACCATGAGCCCCAACCTCACCAGTGTGCCTCTTGGATCAGTGAGACAGGGCATCTATACGTGGACATCTGGATGTGCAACATAAAGATGGGCACCTGATTGATGATTGATGGGGGGACTTGATCACTTGTGCAGGTTATCTATGAAATATTCACCATAATTCAGCAAAAAAATGTATATCTGGATGGTGAGTGGAATCAGTATGAGTAGGTCTGGCATCAATTGCACTGGACCACTGCCACAATGTACCAATTCAATTACTATATGCTTACTGTGACAGAGGCAAATGCCAGGCGCCTGAAAACAAACCTCACAATCCATGCCAGTGCCCAAAACATCATTCTGTATAAGTCCTGTGGCAACATGACACCCCAGAAAGAATTGAGTTATGGTGAGACTCATGTCTAAAATAACCCCTAAGATACCTGGGCCAGGAAATACAGCATTGAGTGTATCATCCTGTATCCCACCAGCCCCAGAAAGACTGAACAGTGTATGAGATTGTTAAATACTATGCAATGAATGATGGAAACTGGAGATAGAAACCCTAGGGTGCATATTTAGCAGAGCCTCTTGTCTGGTCAGTATAAAAGGATCAGAAAAACCTGACCCTGGCCAAAAAACCCTCTACTCTCCTATTCATATGCCTTTTATTATTAACAGGTCACAAATACATTCTTATATTGTTGGAAATCAGTAGTGACTATCATTTTTATTGTTGTGGTTATATTATAATGAGAGTGTTTCAAGTGCTGTGGCAATGTTAATGCTCTGGTCAAACCTGTCACTGTATAATGTCTTACTATAGTTCATCTTCAATAAATGACTCTTCTACACTGCTAGGGGATACAGTCACTAAAGATTTCAAACCCCATTTTCCTGAATTCCCTTGTTTATCTTAATTCCCAAGTGGTTTTGGAATTTACTTTCCTTGGTTCTCTTTTCTGTATAAAGAACAAAATTAGAATGAATAGCAGGATTTTCCTTTAGTGTAAAATTTATAAAAAATATTCCACTAAGTGATCATTTAGGCCAGTGCTGTCTTATATGTAGAATATAAATGAAGAGTACCTCTAAAAGGAAATATAAAAGAAACTATATTTTCTCCTAAAAATCACCTACAAAGCAAGAATAAGAGCCCAATATTTTAACTGTTTAATGAGCTGCTAATGAGAATTCAAATATATTACTCCTAACTTTGAATATTGAATTTTATTGTACATCTACATTAAACAGTTCTGACTCCTCTGAAATTGTATCTGACACATTTAAATATGTTTCAATATAATTGAATTCTAAAACAAAGCAAAGGTTCCATAGGTAGAAAATACTTATAGGAAAATGTAAATTTACTTTTTTTTTTTTGTTATGGCATAGAAGAATATTCTCAAAAGATGTATGTATATAGGTATACTATATATATACATACACACAGATGCTAATTATAAGACATTGCATTTTTTTTACTGGGTTACTTGATATTATGCAAAATAGTATGTGCTTATGATAGTATATGTAAATCTATTCAATGGAAATAATTTTTGCAAATTAAATGTGTTCCCTGATTCTTGTAATTGTCCCTGAAAATATTTTCATGGCTCCATTAGAACTGGAGTTGATATAGTTTTGCCTAGTATTCTTCAAATATTGGTCTTATGGAAATCAATGATCATAAAAATGTACATGGCTACACAGTGGTTAAGTATGTTTCCTTAGATCAGTCTTTTATGGGTTTTGTCCATAGATATTTTAAATATCTAGTTAAGCAGTGATAAGACTTGATGATTGTTATTAGCAGGTCCAATTTATATTAAGCAAAAGTAACCCAAACACAGATCAGCCTCACCCCTAATTAGCCTTACTCTGTGCTTATAAACACTTACCTCCTTAGCAAAAAGGCAGTGATCAAAATGCAAACGACTCTATAAACCTTTTGATGTATATTTAATTAGATATTTGATCTGAGTAATGGTTATGGAAATGTCTTGTTTCCTTGTTTGTTCCAAATTGTTTCAACCACCTTATGGGGAACTTCCACTTGCTGAGTGATAATTGGCACACCATACAGCTGGCACAAACAAGTCCAGGAGAATTCTAAAACACCTGGATGACAACTTCATGGTATAGGTAGTGGGAGTACTAGGAAAGATGCCCTTCTTGGTTTGTTGCTTGTTGAAAGAGGAGGTCTCAGGAGTGAAGTGGTGATTGGTGGCCACCTTGGCCACAGTGACCACAGAACGACTGAGTTTAAATCAAATCTGGCTAGACAAAAAGCGCAAGCAAATCTTCAGCCCTGGACATGAGAAGAGCAGACTCCAGGCTGCTCAGGGATCTAGGTATGTAAAGTCTCCTGGGAAAGTGTTTCTGAAAGTGCTGGGGCCCATCAGTGGTGTTTACTTTTTGTGCACCACATCCTAAGAGAACAGGAGCAGGCAATTCCAAAATGCCAGAAGTCAAGCAGATGAGGCACAGGGGCAGACATAGACTTGTTCTGTGCAGAGACAGGAATTGGACCTCCATGATCCTTCTGTGTCTATTCCAACTCAGGATACCTGTTCTGGCTTTACAGACAATGAGGTTTATAAGATCAAAATCTTGTCAGCTAAAGCTCACTTGTGTATTTTGATGTCTTTGGTCATATATTCATTTTAGCTTTCCAAGTAAAAATGGGAATATTAAGACATAAACAACACCAAAATATAATTTATACAGGTAAGTATGGTCAGTTCTAAGATTTCAATTCCAACAGAGTTCTTGCTTTTTCAGGCTATTCAACAAATCTATTTGTCTTAGATGCTACATAAGAATAGATTATGTCATTTACAGCAGTCACTGCCTGCAGTTTTTGAGGAGAAATTAAATTATTTAACTATTTCTCTGAGTTTCTAGTATGTACTGACTAAATTGCAAGGATAAAATAGCATATTAGAAGATGTATATCAGAAAATCAAAGAGCTTTATGTAAGCTAGGAAATAGACTCATACATTTCCATGCCTTATAGGGAGTTTTTAATTAACAGATTTTTGATATATTATCAAATCTCAAACAAGTGAATGTAAATGTTATATTTTCTAATTTTAAAATGAATTATAATTAAATTTATATCTAATCCTGATTCAAAATTCTACTTCATACAACTGAAGATGGATTTTGATCAAGGAAAGTGTCATAATTCTGGAATTGTTAATACAATATCTCTACAGCCACTTATATGCAAGTTGCACTGAACTCTGCCCTCAGAACTTGCAATGGTTTAGGGGAAGAGGAGTTTTATCAGTAATTCTTAAGATCTGGTTCTTAGTAACTGCGCAGTTTTCAATTCAAAATCTTCCATTCCAGAATTTTATTCTCAAGAGTAAATGTAATCAAGCTCTTGCAAACCTCAGTTCTGGCTTAACAGTTGACATTTTTATTTATGTTATATTGGTCAAATCTTTTTGAAACCAAAGGACTTACATGAATGAAAATACTATGAGCCATCTCACATATCTAATGCAAAGATTAATTACAGTAGAAGGGGCAAAAGTGAACTGATTTACATACTTCCAAATGTAGCAAGTGTGAAATATTCTTCAAAGTAAATTATCACTGACTTGATGAGCCGAGAGACAGAACTGTATTTGCCACGAATCGCCTTTATCTTCAAGAGTGAATGTAAGAATGGCATATTTGCATAAAAATCTAAACTGTGGATCTCAACATTAACTGCTAATTGAATATTCCTGATTAAAATTTTAATCCTTGAAAGCAATTACATTTTCTTCTGAAGACATTTTTGATTGATTCTTTCAATAAAGATGCTGAGAACTCTTTGGAAATCATTTTAACAGTGTTAAACTGGTGCCTCTTCACACATCAGCCCCCTGGGAATGGCTAATTATGAGCCCTATCTACAGTCAGGGCTTTGGACTGGTTGCACATTTATGTGAACTTATTTTTTCCCAGCACTGAGAACACAGCTGGCAATTGAACAAAATATGCTAATGTGGCAGGCCAGAACAAGTCAAAAATCGTGAACTTTCTGAGAGAAACACTATTAATTGCAGAAACAAATTATTTCTATTTTACTTGCTGCAGAAAGATAGGCTCCTAGTTTCCCTTCATTTTAAAGCACAAAGGAACATATTCTGGAGATCATTATTTGAGATAAAGCTGAGGGAAAATTTTAGCTGCATTTTATCATGAAACTCCAAAGGAGATAACTAGGAAGGGACTAAAAATTCTTTAGAGTCAGGGGTGGGTGATATGTTTTTGGCAACTGGTGTTGATCAAATTTTTCATCTCTTTTTTTTTGTTCGAGTTACAGTTTTTTCTTGTTGTTGTCTTGCTTGTTTTAACTAGAAAATGGATTGATTAAAACAGGAATTAACAGGTTGTTAGAAAACACCCTCCACTCCACTGTGTACCTTGTTCCATTTATCTTTTGTGCTTGTGTAATTCTGATGATAGTAGGAATTTGCTGAATTTTAAACTCAGTTTGATTGGGGTAAAATGATGGATCCTAGATGCAAGCCTCGTGAGGATGGTTTTCGTAAGTTACGTCCAGCACTACCAAGACAGATTTCCTTCCAAACATTCCATTTTGATGAAATTCTGTTTATTTTTTTTTAATGGCTAGCCTGTCTTTGAACTGATATCTCTCTGGTTTCTTATTGAGAATTCTGTACAAGATTTGCAGGAGAAATGGGTTTGTTTGGTGGGATTTTCTTACCAAAGCAGCAAACTCCTTTCTTCCTAGAACATCGGGGGTTTTGCTGCCTCTTAAGCTAGTAGTACCTTTTTGAAGGGTCATGCCATTTAAACTGTAATCTCAGATATCTCGTTTAAGTATTGACACAGATTGTTAGAACGAAATCAGGAATTTTGCCCTTGTTTTTGCCTCCAACAATATGCTTAACTTCCTGTGCTCATTTATATCCTCCAGACTGAGTGCAGCAAATGATAGGGTGGGTCTTTTCATAGGCTTTGATACTCTTTGGATGTATTTAGAAGTGGCTTTACAGTCATGATTCTGGCATATCCCCTCTTTATTACTTAAAAACCTGAATGCTTCTCTGTTTACTCAGAGCACATGGAGTTACTTATTTTCTTCTTTTTCTTGCAAGCAAAAGGTTCCATGTGAATGTGTGCCAACTTATTACCACCTACTTTTAAATATTTTAAAGAATTTTAATTTGATTTAGTTAGGTGTTTTGTGGTTTAATCTTGTTCCAATGTATTCAGAGAAAGAATAACAGATTTTCATACTGAGGGTTTTTCTTTTTCCTTCCTTAATTTTCACTATGCAATACAAAGCAAAGTAAATGTTACTTTGAGTTTAATAATAGTTCTACAGGACAGCATATAGTGCCACCAAGAGAAGGTCAAACCACGCCAAACAAGCCTGATCTTGTACTGAGGTTACTCTAATAAAACGTTTGAAGTGTTCCAAAGCCCAGGAAACTGTGAAAAATACAGCATTTTGTGACTCTAGATGGGAATTTTCCCTCAATTAAAGGTGATATATTAACAAGGGTATATAACACAAAGAAACATTTCATGAAAATCCAAGGGTCCATATTTTAGTCTTACTTGCTGATCTTCCCTTAGAAGTCAGTTTCTTCAATGAATGTAGATCAAGGAAATAGATAATTTTATTTCCTGATACCTTACTTCCCAATTCCTGATTTTCAGTGATTTTTCTAATCTTTTTTTTTTCTTTTTTTTTTTTTTTTTTTTTTTTGTAGCAGATCTTCTGAAATATATAACAGTCCTTCTTCTCTCTAGTTATGTGATGATAATTGTATTGTTAATGTTTTAAATTGTTCATTATAAAATAAACTTTCTTTGCGACACAGAGGGAGGGGTTATAAAAAGCTCACCTCCTTCTTCCAATTGGTTATTCCCTTGAGACCTCTATGCTAATAGCAGCTGAAATGGAGTTTCCAGTAAAAGTGATACAGTCTGAATATGTGGTTGCTTAGGTTTTACTTAGTCTTCAGAGAGCCTAAGTCAGTAAAAGGAAGGTCAGGAAGCTATGTGTTTTGTTCCACTTTTTACCACTGTCTATCTTAGAACACTGGAAATTCTAAATCAGGTGGCCAGTTCTTACTGGTTATTGTGTGAAACAGTAGCAGCAGCTGATATTACTACTTACAATGATGAGTAATGTGAACTTATTAAGTATGCTGTTGCCATAGAAATTCCAGAGTTCTTTAATAATTAATGTATTGTTAAAAGTGAAAAGTATTTAATGCATGTGTTTATTGTGAGGAATTTATTTTCAAGACATTTTTTAAAGCTTTTATAACAACTCATTCAAAAAAAAAAAAAATAGTATCAAAATTTATCCACTCCCAAAAGTAGATCTTACCAAAAATATGTCCCACTAAAACAAATACTAATTAGAAAACATTTTTACCTTGATTTAAGTAAACACAGAGATAAAGCTCTTTTCTATCTGTTCTGAGTATAAGGAAAGTTCTGCTTTGAAATAACAAGGTACATGGTAGTAGTCAATAGAAAACAGTATAGAAATATTTTTCTTTAAACATTACTCCATAAATTGTGGTTATAACTTGTTATTTGAGCTATCATTGTCTAGATATTTTTACATACTGTGTCACTTCTTACATGAGCATCCACTGGAGGCAACTTCTTAAGCATTCTTCTTAAGACATTTAATATTTTTTTTTGGAGCTGTGCTACTCAAAAGATATATATTAAAAAATTATGTCAAATTCAGACTATTATGAATCAACTCTATGCATTAAAAAATTATATGAGATGAAGACTGTTATGAATCAGCTTACAGTATTATATGTGGAGGAAGAGAAGAGCCTTGTGCTCTTACATGACATTCAGTAAATGTGCATGATTTGTTATGTGGATGAGAACATCATCCCCTGAATGTTCTTTTAAATTTGAAAAGTATGTTAAAGGCAACTGTTGTGGTTGTTTGGAATGAGGGCTGCTCAGTTATAACACCACAGCAGAGAAACAAGATTGTACATTGCACCAGTGTATAAAATTGCTTTTTTTCTGCAGGTAGGAGAGAACAAGGCAAACAGCTATTTTGGATTATCCAGGACAAGTGACTGCAGCTGGATTAAAGTCCTGCCTTTTTAACTTTAGCTGTTCACATCCTTTGCTAAAACAGGTTGTATATTCCAAGGGTGAGCCCCAAATCCGATGTGTAATTTTTAGCCTTCAGTGCATTGCAGCAGTTATTGTGCGGGCAACTTCTGGAGCAGCATGGCCTTATCAGCACCATTCCCCTACAAATCCACCTTCACTACCTTGGGCAAACCCATGCTGCCTTCATCCAGCTGTTAGATTCACACAGCATGTTCTGCCACATTCATCTCCTCAGTTCCTGAAACACAAGTGGATGCGGATCAAACAAACATCTTGTGAAAGTGGTACTAGAGGTCTGTTCAGATCATATTACCTTCCCGAATGGTCTGTTCCAGGTGGCTTGCAGATATTCAACAAGAGAAGATTGAGGCCTTTTGTTTGCTGGCACAGATGCAAGAGACGTGGGAGTCATTTTCTGTTTGATTTGTTTGGCCTGTTTTTCACTTAAAAGACTAATAATATTTTGAAAACAGCAATGTTGAGAAGAGAATTACAGAAGTTTTTGGAGATTCAGAATGCTTACTCTTGCTATGACCTCTGCTCATCACTCAAGATTTCAGGTGGCAATTCCTGGCATGTCTGATTTAACCTCACACTGCCTCCACTTCTGCCAAGAAATCCTCTGAATACATCCTTCTTTTTCATGAAGTATTGAGAAGATCTCATTTAACTCAGGTGTTTTGCTGTATGGTGGTCAGTACAGCTTTTTTTGAAAATCGAGATTGAAAGGGCTTCAGTTTTCAGATCATTGCAATACCACCAGATTGGGTTATTATATTTTGATCAAAAGGGAAAAACAGTGTTTGATGATTCTGAATCATTTTGTTGTGCATTGTAGCCATGATATGATAAAGATCTGATCAATATTTTTTAGAAGTTCAGTCTGTGAAATTCTACAGCACCCAGTGTAAACACTTTTTTAATGAAGCATTTCTGCTATTTTGCCATGCATTGAAATTGTTATTCTCATTAAGCTTTATGAATGACACTCTGCAAACAAGAAACATTAATCAAAATGTTTGTTATAATATCAGATCATCTATTCACTAATTATTTACAACATGCTTAAGGCTGATGTCTGAACTTTCTCTGTGGGAAAATCCTGTTCTTCTGCTCTAGCTTAACCCCTGAGAATTGCTTGTACCTCAATGTTGAAGCATCAAGTAAAGGAAAAAATAGGGAATAAAAAAAGTGAAGTACTTGATTGGACAATGATTTGTAGTATAAAACATAGAGAAACAAGGGGTTTTTTGTCTTTTAAAAACCTCACTGTTGTCATCTACAGAGAGGACAGTGGGCATCTCTGTAACCCAATGGAACAGTTATACTTGTATACTGATACTAACTAAAAATAAATGGAATCCCTGAATCATAGGTGTTTATTTTTATACCATGACTACATATTTTTTACCATCATGGTTCTGCAGGAGTCTTTCTTGATCATTACTTGCTTCTGGTCTCAAAAGCTACCCAGTTATCAACACAAAGAAATCCCAAACTTCTATTACTGAATTCACAGAGATAAAACAGTCAGTTCTGTGAGCCGCAGATAATGTCCTGAATCTCCTGACTACTCTGTCTTGCAGATTTAGAAACACTGCTTTAAAAAATATGAAAATATGCCATATGAAAACTATTAAATAGAAATTTAAAATTCTACCCTATCTGTGTCAGATACGCCACCATATTTTCAGTGTGTGGTTTTACTCTTAAAGCAACACACATCCTACAAGTGGCCACATAGGAATTGCTGGTAGAGAACTAAGCAGGATTATTCCCATTTCAATGTGAAACCTGCTATTTCTGTATTCTATAGGCACTGCTGCTGACAGGTCTGTGATGAAAGGCCCACCATCTATTTCAAAATCCTTTCCTGAAATTAAGCTATTAATCCACAGGGAAACTTCCAAGCAATATTGTGTTGCTTCTTTATTGTCATATTATGCTGCAATACAGAAGGAAAACTCCTGTTCAAGTAAATTCTTTTCTTTGCTGAAAAACCTGTCATTTGCACTGGGGAGCAGCTCCTTTGTGGAAATATTTGCTTCAAATAGTCATTCTGCAAATTTTTTTACATTCAAGTTGGACTTATTGAAATTAAAAAAAAAAAAATAATAAGAATAGTAAGAGATTTTCACTTGCTGATGAGTATCCAGTGAAGCTGCAGCTTAATGTAATTATTCCCTCCACAAAAACCTTAAAGATATCTATTTCAACCATCCTGCCATAGGCAGGGACAGTTTCCATTTAATCAGGATGCTCAAAGCCACAATATAATCTTGCCTTGAACATTTCAAAGGGCAGGACATCCACAACTTCTTTGTGCATCCTGTCCCAGTGCTTCAAAAAATATCCTCCTTGTATCTCAGTTTGAAGCCTTTCTCCCTTGTCTGATCACTTGTAAAAAATCCTATGCAGAAGTCTTGAGGCTCCCTTTAGGTGCTGGAAGGTGTTTTAAGGTCCTCAAAGTCTTTTCCCCTCAGGGCTGAACAACTCCAACTCTCTCAGCTTGTCTTCATAAGACATCTGTTTCAGCTTCCTGATCCTTTTCCTGGATCTCCTCTGCACCCATTCCAGCAGGTATCCTTTTGTTAGGAGCCCCAAAACTGAATGGATTTGACTTTCATGGAATAACAATTAGGGAGGCAATTTATTTATTTCGGTTGATCCATTACCTTTGAGTTCAGTTAAACAAAAAGTTATAAAAGGAAATACATAAAAATGCATGAAACAGGTTAAACAATTCTATTTTCACTAGAAAAAGTGTGTTACAATGATGAGATTTGTTATTTCCCCAGTCCCACCTTGACTGTTTTAGAGCAATATATTGAAATCTTTTCATAGAATCCCAACTAAGATTAGAAAGAGGATCTATATATTTAAATTAGACTTGGTTACTGACACTCAGGGAAACAGCTGAAATAAAGTGGTTAGCCTGACTTCAGTATTGGAAAGATATGCATACGGAGGGAGACGGGGATGGTAGTTGAAACCCAAGGGAAATTCAATTTTCAATGTAATTCCAACATGTGCTGTTTCTATTTAGCTCTTCCACTGATAAAAATTTTATAAAAGTAATAAATTGTATGGCTGTGTCTTCTAAAAAAAGTTTAAGCTGGAGACATACATTTGACAATATTTGTGGGCTGAGTAATAAGAATAAGTAGTGATTACTTTCTGAAATATATTTTCAAAACTTTCTAAAACTACTGTAATGTTGGAAGAAGTGATAAATGCACTGCTGATTTGGCACAATTCCAAAATAGTTCAGAATATAAATTCTAGATTTGAGATGACTGAATGATCTTAAATTTCTCCTGTCCTGGAACCTGGGAGATGGTTTTATATTCCAGAATATTGTTCATCAGTGAAGATAATTCCAATCAAATAGAGATGGCCACTAGATCATATCACCTCTTAAATTATCATGAAGAACTTTTTTTGTACCTAAATACCAGTTTATCATATTTTTTGCTCCTTTATTAGGAGATTCTGCTCCATATGGCAAATCTTATGCGTATTTTAACATTAAATGAAGATACTCTGTTTATGAAAATAGATTTAAAAAATCAGTATCATTTGCTTTGCATAGAGAGATTTGGAGGCAACAGAAGTAATTATGAAATGCATGGAAAGCACTGAACGGCTGGTAAAACACACATTTTAAACTGTCAGGATGCAGTACACAGAGAATTCTACTTAGTCCTTAGGTTTGCAAATAGCATAGTGTGAATAATAAATATCAAGTTTATCTAACTCTGGGAGGATGAGGAAAATGGAATAAATCTCTTGCTGCTCACTTGATGAGATGTTAGTGAAAGACAAACACTCACATCCATGAAATGGAGTGCTCCTAAAAATTTATTTTTAGATTGAGAAACACTTCATTTTGGAGCTTTTTAACATCTGAATGCATAACCAGGAAATAGTTCTCAAAAGGGAATCTCTTGCTGTGTTCTGAGTTTTTGATTTGTGAAAAACAAAATTAAAATGGTCAGAAGTCACAGCAAACTCTGTACAGATATCCTTTCTTCAAAGTATCCAGTCTCTGAGTAAGAGTCTCTGAGTAAGCTGCCAAATAATGGTTCCCCTTGAGAGAAACTCTAAACCAAAACATAACAGTCAGTGTCAATCTGTTATTAAGATTAAATAACTACTTTTTAAAATGCTTGCCAAACAAAGCTTTGACTCCCAAAAACGTATGCAAATATATTGCACAAGCAGATGAAAATAATATATTCTCCGTAATTCTTTTCTCCCCTACGAAAAATTCTTTTTTTCAGCATGAAAGGATCAAGTTTCAGGCTGAGCTCAGCCATCCATCCTCCACTTGCTCAGATGTACAGAGTTGGCCCTGGGAGTTAGTGCCCAGGTATATCTGGTTAGAGTCATTAGAAATAAATACCACTTTAGCTGTTTCTTGATCAAGGCAAGCATAACTTTGTACTCAAGGATGATGCATAGCAGATAAAAGTACCCTTACTACAATCATATCCACAATGCAAAAGCTCTGCCCTGTTTATTGATCATGGTTCGAAGATTTCTGTTCTTGTAGTTTGTTCAGCATATCGGTACTGAAGCGTAAAATCATCCTCATGGCCACTCTCATACTGATATTTGGGATTTCCATTTATCCTGTCAAGGGTTATGTTAGGCTTCCCCAACTAATCATCATTAGGTTGACACATTAATTTCTTCTGAGATTGCTAGTAATCTCTAGAGGTTTTTCTTTCCTGTAGGGAGTTCCCTCCCTTTAACGGTTCTGGACTCAGGGCTGGTATTTTTCTTCTCTCTATATATCAATTTGTATTTCATGAAATAAAAACCTTTTCCTATGGACTGGCTTTTTACCAAATGCACTCCATCATGTTGCATTCCTCATTCATCATACTACCAATGTATGTCTCATATACAAATCAATTCAGCTATATTTACTTCTAAATCATTTTGTTTTCCCTTACTGTTTGTACATAATTTGTCTTAGATTCTTTTTTAATTTTGTATTCAATAACTGCATTTTCTTATGTAATGATACCTGTGGTGTTCAGACATAATCTTTTAAATTTTTCTAAACCATATTTCCTATTGTGAAAATACTTTTTTTTTTGTCTGCCAAAGCATATTTAACATTCTAGTTAAGTAATTTTTAAAAGGAGAGGGGAGATTTTCAAAATAGAATTTTGAGTTATTTTTTCCAAAAATTTTGAATGAATGCATCGAGTCATTAAGAACTCAACATGAACTTCTAAACACAGTAAATTTATTCATAAAAGCCAGTAAAAGATAACTTTGGCATCTGTTCAATAGCTGATGTGTGTCATATATTAGGAAAAAAAAAGTCATATGACCAGTGATCTTTTATAGTTTAATAGGTAGAAATAGATTATGTTTAATTACTCATATTATTCGATGAAGCTACAAGCTTTGTGTTCCCAACTGGACCAAAAAGCAAGGACTAAAGTGATTTATTTTAAAAACAGAACTTTGTTTTTAGGGAAGAAATTCTATCATGTATCATGTTTTAGGGAAGAAATTCATCACTGTAAGCTCATATTTTGCTTATCAACTTCTGCCAACTCTTTCTATAAAGAGAAAGCTCCACCTGTTTGCTTCAAGTCTCTTTGAATCTTCACTTGTGAAAATTCTTTGTGTTGTCTTTGGTTCACAGAAAAGTCCTTTTTTTCCTTCTCCTTTTTTTCTTCTCCTTTTTTTCTTCTTCTTGTCCTTTTTTTGGAATTATTTTTAAATTTCTTTCCCCTGGAGACTGACACTTTCATAGTTTATTTCTTATCATCTAAGACTCAAGTTGACCAAACTTTGTCATTTAACAGGTCTGCAGCTTTTCTAGCTGCACACAGAGAGAGAGCTTGTCAAAGAAGCTGTGGTTTTGTTCATCACACTTTTTTGGAAAGTTTCTTGTCTGGCTTTGAAGCCTACCTCTCCTTGGGTGTTTTTATAAAAAAACTTCCTTTTTAAGCAAGTCAACACCAAAAGAAAAGTTTGGAACTTTTTTTTTTTTTTTTTTAATCTGTTTTCAGTTTTGTGCCTCCAGAAATCAGTGAGAGCTTAACTGAGCCTTGAAGGTTCTGGGCCATGCTGGGGACGGTGTGGATTCCCATTCCTGCAGCAGGCACTTTGGGAGGCATTCTGCCTCGGGTAAGCACAACACTGTACAACTACGGAGTGCTGCCTGCTGCTCCCTCCCCTAATTGCTGCTTCCTCCCACAGCCAGCAGCTTCTGATGATTACTGAGTGGAGACCGTGACCCCATTTCATCTGCACCCCTTTTAGAGTTGCTGCTGTTAGTAGCACTTAACAGAAGCTTTCTATGGTTTATTTTTATTGTACATATGGTACATGTCAGAGATTTACAGTGTTGTGCTTCCCTAAAAGGCAGTTCCTAAGAGCTTGGCTGATTCATTAGGGCGTATATGTATTATTAGAGATTTAACTCTAGTACTAAAATAATTATAGCTTACAAAACAGGAATGCAAAAGAGCTAAAAGATTTATAATTTTCCTTTTCCCTGTTCATTGCCTTGAAAAATTTTAACAGTATGAAAAAAAATCTGTGATTTGAAAGCTTTTAGGTTCCTGCTTTCTGAGTAGGCATCAGGGTAAGTAAGTTCTGAACATTCTCAACCTTTCTGATGAAATTTTCTAGGTGATGTTGCAAAAAAACCCTTTTTTTTTAGTTCAACAATAATGAATAGGGGTGTCTGTTTTAGTCACCAGCTGCTAAACATGAAAAAATGCAAGATTCAAACTGAAAGACTGTGTTTCTCTTTAAAGGCATCAGAATTTAATCATCTTTCAATCCAGAAAATGCATGATTTTTCTTCTGCTTAGAGCAAAAAGTTCTGCGAAAATTCATCAGAAAACGGCCAAAAATAAATAAAACCTGCCAGATTTGGGGGTTTTGTTTTCTTGTGGTTGCTTGGCTTGTTTGGTTTGGTTTTTGCTTTTTTTTAAAGAGATTTGGGAATGTTCATTAGCTTTTCTAATGTTTGATGTTTATTCATATTGCTTATCTCTTCACACAAAGGTCAATTGGCATAGTTCAATTATAAACAAGAAAGAAAGGACTGAGGCACAAGAAAACTTAGCAGAGGCAAAATGTACTTTAAGGACTTATTTTATTACAAAGAAAGAAGGGCTTAACACACAGCATTACTGTGAATATTTCAAAGGGCATAAGAATTTTATGATCAACTTTGGCATGTAAAAGGGATAGATAAAAAATAAGTTTTACCACAGAAAATACTGAAACAAATCAATATAATATTATGCCCCTACCATAAAATCAAAATATAATGAAACCACTTTTTCTGCAAGGAACTGTCTTTGACAAAGGCACTTGTTTCCCATGGGAGATAATTTTCGTGTTAAAAAAAAAAAAAAAAAAGAGAGAGAGAGGAATAATTGTGGAATATCTCTGTATCGAGGAGCATCTGTGGTGGAGGAGGCTGTTGATATGGTGTTCATGGAAATGGTGCCAAGGCTTAGTGCTTTGACCTTCCACAGGTTCCTTCTCAAGGGCTGACAGTTGCTGCAAGCCCCTGGTGTGCATTACACTGAGTTTGTGCAAGCATGCACTTTGTGAATTGCAATGACCCAGGGTGAGAAGTGTCCTTATGGAGTTTTGTAGCAAAAGCAGTTCTCTGTCTCAGCTCGAAAGTGGCTAAAAACTGGCTTTGAACTGTGAAGGGATGTTTGCTTGTATAGGAATGATATCCTCAGAGGAAGTGTTCTCTTTGAGTGTAAAAGATTGTTTTAATAATAGATTCAAGTTCTGCTCAGAAAAGATATTTTAGAACAAGTTAACTAGCTTTGAAGTCAGAAATATATACATTTTTGGATCCAGGTGTTTAATAAGGAATGTGCATTTAGCATGGTAGATGTACAGATCATTGAAACAAATAATTCCTACCTGAAATCTTAGGTTTATGAGCAAAGCTGGTCAAACAGTTTTTCAGCATAATATATCACTTTTAATTTAATGAGTCACTCTGCAATAATTCATTATGGTTCAGTTAACACTAGAGATGATAACTTTCTTCTCCCATGTGACTACTTTACTGCAATGATCACTTTTTCTAGAAACAGGCTGATTTCAAGGAGAAGCTATCAGATCTAGGATGTCCTTTTAAGGGAATAGAGAAGGAGAAAGGATGAACAGGAAAAGAAGATTGTATTAGTGGCACAGAAGAAGCAATTTTCAAGTTCAATTTTCTTGTTCCGTCTCTCTCCCGAGTTGTTCCTTGAGTCAACAAGTATTTACTTATGAATAAATAATAATAAGAGGGAGGAAAAAAAAGAGAGATAGACCTCATCTATTACCACAGGAACATACCAGAGTATGTGTCCAGACTGAAACTCTTTCTTTGCCTTAGAAGAACAGTAGGTATTGGGTATGAAGGAGTGAAACACTCACAGCCACATTTCCCAGTCTTATGTTCTCACTTTTATAATTTCTCATCTACTTGCTTTCTAACATATCTATAGTTATTACTTTTTAATGTCTAACATCTAATATCTAATAAATATCAGGATATTTATTTTATTTATTTATTTTTTTGCTTTTAAACATCCAGTAACTGCAATGTCAAACAATACATCAAGTTCATTTGAGGTCCTTTTTGAAAGACATCATTGGAGTTCCTTTCTTAAAAAGAATTTAAAAAAAACCCAAACAATAAACTCAAAATATTTGGTCATTCATCAACACATATAGAGCTAATGAAAATACAAAAAAAAAAAAAAATTGTTTCCAGCTATATATGTGTCATGAAAATGTTTTGCTATTTGGGAATAAATTTTAAGTACTAGAGAGAAATTTGAATAGAAATAATCCTCGATTTGGAGTTATTTTTAATTTTAAGAAACCTAAATATTCTTTCTCTCACTGTTGTTTGCTTAAAGAACCTGCAAAAAATACCCTTATTTGCTTCATTCTCAGCAAATTATCAGTATCTGTAGAGTGGTGAATGAAGATAGTCAAAAGGTAGAAGTTATAGAAACACTATTCTTTTATGTAACAATTCTTAGAAAGAGAAAAACACACTTGAATATACAGAAATATATACCTTATTGCATATGCATACGTGTGTGTTTTTTCCTCTGTGGAGACTGCACAAAAATAAAAAAATATGGAGGCACTTACTGAATTAAATAATCCTTTTGTATGGTCATGCTAAACAATGGGCATAACAGAATGCAGCAGTGCACTGAATGTTTCTATCACAATTTTAAATGCATATAATTTTAGTATGTGTTTAAGGCTCCTGTAAAACAATTATGGAGAAATTAAACAGGTGTGAATTTGTGATATAAATGAGCCTCAACAGCAGAAGGCCTTGTCTGTGGTGGGTGCCTTGTTCAAATTAAGATTTGCACACATGGGTAAGGTGGATTTAGGTGCATACACCATTATCCATCAACATCTTGGTCCCTAGCATCCTGTGTCTGCACACTGTAAGCTTCTATGTGGAAATCGACTAACAAAAAAATATTTTAGGGTTTTTAATATTGCTGGAAGGAAATGATAAAGAGTTTATGCTGCTATTAAACTGCTTTACATTTTATTTTGGAATAAATTCCAGAGCTGAGACCTGTCTCCTGGTTTCCTCTGGGATAATACAGTAATTCTCTCCACAGCTTAAATTAATGTGACTTTGGAATAGAACCTCCAGTAAATCATCAGAGAAATATTATCTTCAACTGAGGTGAGCCAAATTACCTCAAGCAAGAATCTTTTGCGGAGTGGATGAAGTTACAATTTAAATGCAATATCCTACCAATGTTCCCAGACTAAGTGGATAGAAATTATAGAAATAACAGCTGACATTTAGATCCTTATTTAGGAATGCACTGGAGGCAGGTTGTTCTAATTCCAGTTGTTGTAATTGCTGTAATTGACAGGCTTGTGGTTTGTGGGTAATGTTTTGTCCTGCGAGAAGTAATGTTTAGTTGTAGTAAACAACAATATGCTTGCCTGAGTTCAAGAAACCTGCACCACCTCCTAAGGCTAGATTAACTTTATTAAGGGGGTTAACTATATTAACTATATATAGCCACTGGATGCCACAGCTCCAAGTTGTGTTTGGAAGTCATGGAAGTAGCTGCTATATGTATCCTGTAAAGAACAGGATAATTAGCTTTATGAATATCAAGGAGAGAGGACACTGAAACCTAAATTAAAAAAAAAAAAAAAAAAAATTTAAAAAAAACCTGCAAAAAACCCCAAACCAACAAACAAAAGTTAAAGTAAAACCAACATTCAACAAGTTCCCTCAAACTTATTTAGCAGTATTGAATGTTTTATTTGCATAGAAATCTGCTTTCTGCATCTCTGCCATTAATAGTTCATACAGAAGATGAAAGAGTTAACTGCTGTTACCCCTAGTACATGAAAAGTGCAGAATTTTAAATGACAAGGCATTCTTCCTTAAAAGCTCCATATTTATATGTTGAGATTAAAGTAAAGTAACATCACCATCTGTTACTGTGGCATGTTGTGATTCCAAGCACCAGCACAGTGTCCTAGGGAGTGTCAGATAGGAAAACAGGAGGGGAAAGAGGACAGATGCAGTCGATACAGCAAAAGTACAAGTTCAATAAACCTAAAGCATGTTGTAATTTGAAGACAGTCTTTAAAACTGAACTTAGAGCATCATGCTTACTGTGCCCTAAACCTTTACTCCCAACCTTTGTAATAACTGCTTGTCTGCATTAACATAAACATGTCTCTGCCTTGTTCGTTGTTCTTAAAACTGATTTTTGTGTAAGGCCAAGTACATGACAGATGTCCCAGGAAGCCATGCCCGTAAAACTTTAATTCTACTTGTTTTAATTGCCTCACCTAAAACTGCAATACATGTTTCTTTAGAATGATGCTGAATTATGTAGAATGTTATTCTAGGATTTTGCATTAGATTGTATAATTAGAAAGAAATCATGCAAATATCATCAAAATTTCATGCTAAATAGATACTGTGGACAAAAAGAAACTGAGCAAAATTACCTGGTTTAATATCATTATGTATATTGTGACCATAAAGGATGAATAGCATAATGTTTTTTGGTTTTTACTCCAGAATATATTTTAATTTTTAAAAATATGTAATTTTATGTACATATATTGCATCTCCTTCCCTTTGCACTGATAGAGGTATAAGGCTTGCAGCAATCCTTAAGATAGAGTGGCTGAAAACGTGCCCAATGGAAAAAAACCTTGGGGTGCTGGGCAACAGTGGTTGAACATGAGCCAGTGTGTACCCAGGTGGCCAAGAAGGCCAATGGCATCCTAGGCTGTATCAGCAATGGTGTGGCCAGCAGGACCAGGGCAGTGATCGTGTCCCTGTACTTGGCACTAGTGAGGGCACACCTTTAATTCTGTGTTCAGTTCTGGGCTTCTCACTCTAAGACATTGGAGTGCATTCAGAGAAGGGCAGTGGAGCTGGGGAAGGGGCTGGAGCACAAATCTTAGGAGGAGTGTCTGAGAGTTGGAGCTTAGGTTAGAGAAAAGAAAGCTCAGGGGAGGTCTTATACAAGCACCTGAAAGGAGGCTGTAGGTGGAGGTCAATATCTTCTTCCAGGCAACCAGTGACAGCACAAGAGAATATGTCCTCAAACTGCACTAAGGGAGGTTCATGTTGAAAGAATTTCTACACTGAAAGGGTGGTTCAGCATTGGAATGGGCTGCCCAGGGAAGTGGTGGAGGCACCATCCCTGGAGGTGTTCAAGAAAGGTGTTCAAGACATTGCACTTAGTGCTGGGTTTAGTTGACATTTAGTAGCATTTGGTCAAAGGTTGGGCTTGGTGATCTTGGACATTTTTTCCAGACTTAATGATTTTGTGATTCTATGGTACTTAAGGTAGATTTGAATGTTGTCTGACTTCAGGTAATGTCCTCTGTGTAGAATCCCCAAGTGGTCCATAAAAACAGTAGAAATCTTCTTCAGTGCTGAATATGGTTACAGTTAATCCTGATTTATAATGCACTCTTTTATGGATTTTATCCAGGGACAGTATGCCACAATAAAATGAATGACCTATAAGACAGGAGGACATGTGAGAGAGAAGAATCAGCCTCAGTTTGGGAAAAAAAAAATCTCATATTTGGTTAGTGCTTAAAATAGTATGGCAACATGATTTTGTTATTTTTTCATCTCTGTGCTTCAAGCAGTAAGTGAAAATGTATAAAGCATCCAGTGATTGATAAAGGAAATGGTAATGAAAGTTAGAAGCACATGAAAGCTATCAGAAAGCAAACATGAAGGAAATGATTACAGCAAGTGTTTGCTAATAGCTTTGATGTTAATAGCATTTGAAAAGAAGAAAGTTGCCAGTGTTCAAATTCTTGTGTTCACCCTGATTATACTTTTCTAGAGGCCAAAAGGAGCTACACAACAAGATTTAACAAGCTCTGTGAAGTTTACCTTGAAATAAACTACATCTAAATTACCATCAGCTTAGGAACCTGGAATAGAAATAACTCCTGAAGAGATTTGGATAACAAACCTGGAAGCATTTTCAGCTTTAAGAGTCTCAGTTGGCACCTGGGCAGGCAGACACAGGAGGAGAAAACAAGCGTTAAGTTGAAACAGAATTGCCTACCAGGAAAAGCTGTTTGCACAGGTCACACTTAGCTTAAAGGTGAGGACCTGACAGGGACTCCCCATCCTCAGATATTAAAATGCAATAGAAAAAGTGTAGTTTGAAGCATGCTTTACAGTGGGTATCCTTCTGCTCATTTTAAGTGGAATCTAGCAGTTTGCATGTCTGAATCAGCAGGATTTTTCGTCACAAGCGTTATCCTGAAATGAAGAGAATTTTCCTTTGGACTTCTACTACAGTGGATTCATCTAATAAAAAGCTTCAGAAGACTCAGTGCAGGCTGCCCTGACACAAGGCCCAGCAGGCAGTATTACATCTACTTTGACCACATCTTCTAACTTTTGGGCTTCTGATGAATATCTGTAGCCATCTGTGAACTCTCCTACTAATCAGTCAGAAACTGGAGGAATACTAATGTTTTTCTTTTTTTTCTCTTCTTGATTTTTTTCCTTTTTTTGAATATATATATATATATTTAACAATGTATCTTTTCTTTTGAAGATTATTTTTTTAAAGTTCTTGCCAACAGCCTAGGCTTTGAAAGCAACCTTAAAATAAAAAAAAAATCAAAATAGTATGCAAACTTCGAGGAAGAAATGTGGTTGCTCTTCTACCCTTTATTATGTCCTTTAAAATAGATATGGGGAAATATCTGTGTTTTTAATAAAAATATCTTATTATTTTCTAGGGCAAATATTTAGATTACGATGAACTATCTTGTAGGAAATAAGCCTTTCAATAGCTTTTCCAACCTGCAGGAAGTTCAGCAGCCTGCTGCTCTAATTTCTCTGAGGTGTCCCTGAATTAAAATTTTGCCTCAGTTTTGCCAACAGAACACATACCAAATCACAGTCAAAGAATAAAAAGATTTTTCTGTTGTGCTCCTGAGGTACTTGAGTAAGAGAATGGGGATGCTGCTTCAAGTCCTGATTCTGAACTTACAGACAAAGCTTTCCAAAACCTGAGAGTCACTACAATAATTCATAACTCCACTGGAGAGATATGTATTGTGGATGTAAAAAAGGAAATAGTAAATATGTACCTGTTTGGCCAATATATCAGGTAGACACAAGAAACAACTATCAGACTTTTGCTGATGGATCATTTATTCTCTCTGTTCTTTGATGTCAGAGGTTTAAAAATGAAACAGAAGGCATGGCTTCATGATGTTTTTCCTAATGGACATAATACATCTCTCTCAATTGTAATGTCAGAAATTTAAGCAAGCTGGAAGTGAATGACCCAGCAAAAAAAGTGATGGGTTTGCCATCCTGTCCATCACCAAAACAAAGCAAAAAATCTCTCTCTTCTGAAATCTTACCAGCTCTACTGCATTAATTAATCTTTCCTCAGGTATGTGCCTGATAAAAAAAATCCTTAACACAAAGAATGTAATGAAGTAGTACACACACACACACACACACACTCACAAAAGGTAAATCTCAGGATAATGACTTTTAAAAGATTAAAATATTTGTCTACAGATATTGACTCAAGAACTATAAATCTGCCTCTGTAAGGAGCTGACTGTAGTCAGGAATAAAAAAACCAAGTGAGAAATCATTTAGTAGATGTCTGGCTTCCAGCAGTTTATTCTATACATTATGGAGGAATAAAGAGCTGAAGTGAGCTTTTAAAAGTTTTGCAGCAGGAGCTGAAGGAATACACTGAAATTTTTAACATTAATGTATCTGACACTTTATTTTTTTAATTTTCCAAATGATGTTAATGTGTTGTTCTTTAAATATAAACCTTATTTTTCCCTCTATTTATCTCTTTTCTTTTTTTCTTTTTAATATCATGTTACCGATTTTAGGTGGGTAAAATTTTAGACGGGTTTTGTTAAAGCATGAGGCCCAGGTAGCACCGAGCTTGATGTTAGTAGTAGATAATTAAAATAGAACTTTGGTCTGCAATATCTTGTAGAATAACTAATATATTCCTTGTATGATTCAGTCATTATAATACACAAAAATATCTTTATCTGAAGCATGTCTTTGAGTAGCTTGACTGAAGTCCAACCTGCTAGCGGTTCACTAGTGAATCCACGAAAATTTTTACAAAAACATGCGCCGTCCTATCGTTTCCTTCATAAATCAAATAAAAGCAAAAGCAGTGTTTATCAGAACAGAATTCACTTTATCACGTGTGTTCTATTTGAACAAACACAACAATTACTTATTTCTTCTATTCAGCCTCTTAGTTTAATTGCATATGAAGTTTTCAACGCTGCCAGTTAATTCAAGTGTTTGACCACTTCTGCTATGTCTGAACAGAAACCAGATCCTCCTGTAAGAAGCTCAACCCCAGGGTGAAGAAATTATCTGACCAAATCCTGCTCCACATTTAAATTCTAACCAGAGAAAAAGCTGTTTTTTTAACCAGCTTTTTTAGACTGCCATTTGCAGTTTTATTTCTTTTCTGTTTGCAATAATGAATATATCTTTTATTTATTATGTCTGTCATAGCTTCTCTCTCCATCTTCCAAAAGGAGAACTGCAATTTCATCACTTAACTCCAGACCCCCTTGCCATAGGGCTTACACTCAGATTTGCCAGTTCTGATCATTCAACAATGTAAGGCAGTTTTGGCAAAGCAGGTGAGGCCTTGACTGCAGAGAAAAATTTTCTTTTTCATTTTTGTTCCCTAAGTGATGACTTTTTCCTGAGCATCATAAGTCTAATCCTCTCTTCTGCATCATCAATTTTGCATAGATATAACACATTCTTTTGATGGTGCAAGTCAAAAGTAATTCCAATTGGAAATTAATTTTTTCATATTTACATTTTTTTCATCTGATTATTCGCTTTCTTCTTCCATGAAAAGCTGTTACTTCAGTGCCATACATCTGACAATCTGTTTAATTGTTCAGTTGAACATGCAGAGGCAACACAAGTGGGGCAGTGGGAGTCGACAGACTTCTACTCATGCCCAGAACAACATATGGAACATATGGATCATCAAGAGAGTTGAGAAGCTTTCATTATTTCCTGTTATCTGTCTGTTTTCATATTATAGGAACAGCATATATCTAAAGCCTGTTTGGGGGGCTTTTTTAGTTGTGGTATTAAATTCAGATTGTAGATCCCATATTTGTAGCCACTCAGAAGAAGTGTTTATGTGAAGAGCCCTTTGTGGACTCATCCTGGTTTGACTAGATTACTACTGGAAGCTATCAAAGAGCCATAAAATCCCCTGCACTGGTTTTAGCTTTCCTGTGGGCATTGAGCAACATGACAGTTGTTTCACTTCACAGCTGTAGCTACAGCTTTTCCCTTTCAGCTCCCCAAACCACTCAGTGCAGGAATGGCGAAGCCTGTCTGCTCTGACCTGCGAAGCCTCTCTCATTTCTTGCTGTCTTTGTGCCCAGGAGAGGATCTAAAGCTGGTACAGCCTCTGATTAGACACAGGGCTCTGGAGAATGGCTGACTCCAGAGCAGAAGTGCCAAGCCAAAAAAACATTGATTTCTAACATGTGGATCTGAAATCTAATCAAATTTCAGTAATATCAGCCCATGACCTTTTCTCTTATTAGTGAATTTATGCACAGCTTTGTCTCTGGCTCCCTTAGCGCTTTGTGTGTGCCGGTGTTGCCTTCAGCATAATTATTGGAAAATTTTGAGTGCTAATTGAGCATGATTGAATTTTGATATAAATCATGTGAGAAGAAAAATCTGCTTGTGTTTTTCTCAGAGTGGTAAGAGATTGTGAGAGCAAGATTTACTGCAAGATATAGAATCTGATTTTTCATGATCTAGTTATTTTTTATATAGTTCCATTACCAGGAGTCTGGTGACATAGTTCCATGTAGAACAGTACATGTTTCACTTAAAATCCATTAAATGCATAATCATAAGGCTCCTTGCTGGACTGAACTGAAGCTCAGATAACACTGTCATTGATAAACCCCTCTATTTTCAGGTGTTTTATACAGCAATGAAATTTTGCTTCTGGCAGAAGCTTGACTAATGCCAAAACATCAAAAATACATTTAATAAAATTAGTTTTTACATTTTCTGAAAAGTCTTGGTTTTCCTTTCAGAAATAATATGAAGGTGATGTCCTAGAATACTTTGCTGAGTATCTTGATGTTCAATCTGTAATCAAAGCTGTTGCTTTCTTTCATCTTATTTTTTATAAAAATTATTTTCTCTTAAAACTGATTCTATTTACACCTATTGGTGAAGATGCTTTTGTTTCACCACTGAAACATTGTTAAATGTATTGGTTAAATAAATTATTGTGATGTGATTTAAAATTTTAAAAAATAGTATGCTTTGTCTGAAACATTCTCAAGCAAATGAGAACTAGAAATAATAGTTCAATTCCCACAAAGTAAAATACCCAAAATCATTTTTGAAAGTATTTGTAAATAATCTATTTGTCTAAACTTTTAGACAAAAATTTAGAAGCACAAATTGATTCATAAGGTTGACTTCTGCCTAGTTTCTTTGAATTTTAGTTTATTAAGCCCCTGCTGGCTGCTCAAATAGCTGTTAATTTTTCCATGTGAACATTCTATTCTGTTTTCATTCTGACTTCAGGTGCTTTGAAATTGATAGAGTCTTTTTTTCCCTTGTAATAAAGTTACTTTTAATTTGGAATAAGGATGAATGCAGATGATAAATTGTAAAATGCCCAAGCTTGATCCAGTTTTTTTAGTAAAATCAAGCCTGAAGTGTTTTTTCTAATACATAAGCTCAATAACTAAATGGATAGATTTTAAGTTAAAGTAATAAATATTATTTGTGATTCAAGATTCCATTTCACGCTTGCAAGTTAACTATATTAGGAGAACCTAGGGGTTTTTTAGCAAAAATATTTGCTAAATGCTTTATTTTTAAAGACTGTTTTTCTAGGCAGACTACGGGTTCATTTTAAAAATGTACTATGTAATTCTTTAAAATTTCAGAGATAAAGTCAGCTAAAGCTCAGTCCCTCAGAAATCTATTTTCCATTCTTTTTAAGGTAACATATGAACTTTTGTAAGAAAAACAGATGCTTCCTTCTTAAGCAAGTTGCAGAAGAGACCATGATTACAAGAGAAGTGTTCTAAACCAGCTCCTCGGAAATTTAGAGTGGATAAGAACTGCATATATATATATATGTAAAAGTACATATATACTCCTAAAGAAAATTATTTTAAGAGCCTGTAATATGAATTTTTAAATCTTACAGCAATTGTAATTAGCAGACTGAAAATTACGCGGATAATTCTTTTATAAGGTCAAATTAATCCTAAGGCTTTGTTTGGATTATGAGGAGAAATTTAATAACATCAGCAAACATGAAGAAATGAGAAGGGGGAATATTTTCTATTTATTCAATTTTTCTTAGTTTCCTCTAAAAACTCTAGAAATACCCAGCTCAGGACAGCCACTTAGATAAGAGGCTGATTGATAGACATCCATTGCTAATGAAAAATCTGTCAATAGATATCCCACACTAATACTTTCTTTTAACATTTTTTAATCTGTTTTTACTCTGCTTTATTTTGTACTTCTTCATTTGCTATGCACAATTCTTACCGGGGGAATATTCAGTGTTTCTGACTCCACAGGATGAAGAAAATACTCAAGACAAACTAAAATAAAAGGCAGAGTTATTTCATGTCATATGTCTAAAGCTCTTCAACTGGGTGTAATGAAATTCTTAAAAAAATCCAAAATACTTCAAATACATAGATAAACTATCATAAAAAGTTGGATTTTAGATATAACTTGTGCTGTCCTTTGTCTTTCTGACATTATACATCTTAGTATTCCTCATACTAGCAGCGGCACAGACAAGAAACTTGCCTGCTTCAGAAGAACTTAGAAGCATTTTTCCCAGACAGTGAGGGATTAAGGTTTTTGGTGTTTTTTAACATGCGTATCTCATTTTTAAGTATGTTATTACTTGATGGTGCTCTGGTGTAGTCTGGAAAAAAGATGTAATTTCTCTTTAAGGTGAATTCATGATGACACCTCTCAAATTCTAGCAACAGTGTTCCTCTCCAGTGGTCATCACTTACAGACCACAATATGCAGGGTATGAGTATTCAATGGAATGAGTATTTCCATGATTTCACATAGTAGAGAGGCTGAAGTCTGATAGTTTCAAACACATTAGAACTCAACATTGTTTTGCATCTTGCAGGGCTCCAAGGGAAGAGTATATTATTCATTAATGCATACATGAAAAGGAGAGAAGGCAAAGTAACTATTCCTAAATGTGGCTGTAGAGAAGTGGGATGAAACAGCGTATAATCATTTTTTGAAGCCCCCTGGAAAAAATTTGAACTTGTATGACACAATGCAAAATATCATTGAGACAATTGGTTCAAAGCTTTGAGGTTTTGGGAATATAGTGTTATTAGTACCAGATAATAATAACATGCATAGTAGTAATGTTCAATAGATGTTACAAAAATAACATTTAAAACTCATCATGCATTATTTGAGAACTTGAAATATGTGTCTTTGGGCACAGCCCTTTTCTATAATGCTTTATGTATCTAAATTGTGGTGCAGCTGGCTGCTGGATCAGATTGATATTAAGCACATCTGGTAAAATAAATTTTCTTAGAGGGATACAACTGAACATAGAATCATAAAATAGTTTCGGTTAGGAGGCACCATCAAAGACTTTCCACTAAACCAGATTGATCAAAGCCACATCCATACAGGCCTTGAACAGTTTCAGCGATGAGGCATCCACAGATCCTCTGGGCAACCTGTTCCATTGCTCACCACCTAAATCTTTAAAAACACTGTTGGTTGCCCTGTTGCTGCAGGTACTGATAAAAAGCTTCTCTCCATCTGTGTTTCAGGTGTCTTTAATAGATTGGAATGTTACACTAGGCTCTCTTTGGAGCCTTCTCTTCTCCAGACAGAACAAACCCAACTCACTCAACCTTTCCTCAACCTTTCCTCATAAGGACCAGTATTCAAACGCTCCACTCTTTCTTGTAGCTCTCCTCTGTACCTGCAATAACAGGTCCCTATTTGTTTTGTACTAGGAACCCCAGTGATCAGCCATTCTATGCTATTTATTAGGAGCCTTTGCTTAGTTTGCTTATAGGACAAAGTCAATTTTCTTATGTCATTCAGTAAAAAAAAAAGGTAAAAATGTTCAATTATTTGTAGTAGCTGGTTACCTGTACAGCTCACAACATTCTTGCCAGACATAAAATAATGAACAGCAGATATCACCTGGGGAGGTGCTACAGAACCTTATCTTTACCATGCCTTTTAGTGCTTTTCATTTTCAGATAAATGTCAATTTATTTTCCTTAGGTTTACCTGCTATATTTTAACAAAATATTGTAATATCAAAATAACTTCAGAAATACTATATCAAAGACTTTATTGTTATATCATTCCAGTGCTATAAAAGAACCATCAATTAATGTGAAAAAGATCTTGTTGCCCAATCTATTTAGATTGAAAACTTAAAATGAATTAAATTAAAATAAAAATTAAATTAAAATGAAAAAATTCCCTAATTAACAAAAAAAAAAAAAAAAAAAAAAAAAAAGATAAAACAACCTCCCAAAAACTGCTGTTGTCTATCTCCAAAGAAAATTATTCTTTCCTTTTTCATTTCCATTACAGTAGAAATATTGTTTCCACTCAAGAATGTTTAAGAAGGCAAATTTATCTTTATCTTTCCCAAATAAAAAAGATAAAATAAGTTGATATATTAAAATATGCCCCAAAAAAATATTAAACACACAATATTGTAATTTTTGAAGTTTGCCTTTATAAATTTATAAACTATCTCTAAATATATATATATATATATATATATATATACACAAATTTATTTAATTATGAACTCATTAGGCTTTTGAAGAAAGAATTTTTTTCTAAAAAGTCAGAAACAGATATCATATATTTTTAAATATTAAAGATTTATTTTATATGCTATTATCATTCCTAGTTTCCTGTTTAAGTAGGGAAAAAAAATGCAACCAAAATATAATGTATGCCTTCATGAAATAATATTATTTGAGCTATATTTTGATATTATATTAGTTACAAGTTGCATTGTTTCTTCTTTAGGAAGTCTCCTTTTGAAAATTAAAACAAAAAAATCAAGGGAAATTGAAGAGACTTGAAGAGAAAAAATTGTAGTAGTACTCAGACCTTGTAAGATGCCTGACAGTTATAAAGAAATGGGAAAAAAAAAAAGATAGAAACATTATTTCCCACCAGCTTACCTTTATCATTGTTCTGGAAAATCCCAGACACAGGGAGATGTTGACCTGTCTCAGCAGCTACATAGGGCTGAACAAGAATGGAAATGGAACCTTGCTGGGCTTATTTTCCAGAACCCTTTGGGGTCCAAAGATATTGTATCCATCAATCCATTCAGGCAGAAGTCATATCTGTTTTCTGTGTTTTCTTATAAAACTGAAATTTTGGCAAGAGATTTGAGGGAAAAGTACCATAAGAAAGCAGCCCACAATTTCCTAGGCACTGCCCAAATGGCTGAAATTAACCCCCTGTTACTGGTTACCCACTGATAGCTGGATAACTGTGGAGTCAGCCAAGGATTGTTGGTAATCACACACTGCGAGAAAGAACGGGATGTAGCTGGAGAAGCAGGCCCTGCAGAGGTAGGGCATCATTTTTCTGGGACAAATATGCTTGTTCTAGTTTCTGGGCACAGAAACTAACACAAACTTTAAGCACAACTCATTACTTCTGGGTAAGTGCATGCTTGCTCTGAGTTTAGGCCCCAGGACCCTGGATACCCCAGCCAGGCTGATGTTTGAGCCAGGACTGATGATCTTTTTTTCTTTATTTTTATTCTTTCCTTTATGACTCCCTCTCTTGAATTAATCTCTCTCTTTCTCTATTCCTATTTACCCTACACCTTTATCCAAAATCCACTGTCGTATGCTTATACCAGGAGGTCAGGGACTAGCATACCAATTCCCATGTCAAGAAGGTAATTTTTTAATAATACCTTGTAAGTTTTGCAGGGGGAAAAAAAATAAAAAGCCTCTCGCTTTTGCCATTTCTTTCAACCATGTGTATCCATGAATCTTGGGTGTTCCCTCACCCAAAAGGGTGGAACACCACAATTTGTGTCATGGAGGATGTCACTGCTTTTGGCAGACCTTGAATATACCTGAAGGACTCTGCAATGTATATACGGGATACATAGTATGTAGTTAGGTACTTTCCGTGTTTCTCCCCTTGGTATATAAACCTCAAAATCTGTAGCATAGATAAGAGGAAAGGAGATGAAGGTGATGAAGATTTCTTTGTTTCAGACTACAATTCTCTCTTGCTATGGCAGTTTATTGTCCATGTCCTTCTGAGAAAAAAAATTTCACAAAAGATATCACATCCAAAAACTTCATTTTTCCACAAGAATTTCAGTTACTCTGGAATACTTTGATGTCTTAATTTCTGTGACAAGTTGTGCTGTGCTTTCCCAGAAGAAAGAACAGAAGGTCTGGAGCAACAAGGCTGTCCTTCCTTTTGATTACTCCATGTGCTATATTGAAATACCTTTAATGTTAAGTACACACAGAAAAGTTGTCATTTGAGCTTAGCATTTTGGAAAGCAAACAAATCTTTAAAACATCACCTTTTCACATAGGTTAACATTAAATAAATTAAAACTCCTTTATAATGTAAGTTTGCATATATTGAATTCCTTGGAAATAAATTTAAAAAAAAAACCTACTAGGTAAGTTAAGTAGATTAATGGGTTAAATCTCTTTACACATTATCACTCCAAAGTCATTCTCCCATTTCCCCTCTGGCAAAATCACTATTCTTAGCTTGCTTTTCTAAGAGCTGTTGGATTTTTCTCAGTCTGAAGGAAAGTTGAACGACTAGGTGATGACTGGGATGGGCGACAAATTATTCACTTGTTTTACTCTGTTTGAGGCCATCCCCACTTAGCACAGAAGATTATATATTGCATTTGATGTTGTATAGTGAATTACAGACCAATAAGTTATTAAGAGTTTTCTGAGCTGTTTGGAGAAGTTAGAGTATTTCCTGCCCCTCGTGTTGAGTTTTAAACAAACCACCCTCTCCTGGCAATGTCCCTTGCATATCTATTCCCTCATGTCAGTGAGCCTTAAATCACTAACCATATGATCTTATATCTCATTGCCTGTCCTCGTTTTCTCATTTCATGATTGTTTTTTTCACTAAGTGCAAATATCCTTAGGGCATGTTATTTCCTTTTCTTTGCTTTCCCCAAATGTTTTAGCCTTCCTACTTCAGGCAAAGATTTTTTCACACCCTCCTCCTCTAGTTCTGCTTGCTTAAATCATGAAACTGTACTTTTTCTTTCACAAAGGATGTGCTTACTCTTTCTGTGCCATCAGAAACTGCCCCAGTTAAACATTTATTCACTTTTTGCAAAATAACTGTTGGATAGTTAATTTTCTTCCAGCACTTCAGCTGGTTAATTTTTTCTCATTAGGGATTCTGAAGAATCCTTTCTGTTTGCTTTGTGATGTTTGGAAAACCAAATTCTTTTTTCCCTGTCTCAAGGACATGCAGTCTATCAGTCTTGGCACAAATTCATATTAGATTGTGTGTCTGAAAATATTGCACAAGATCTAATTTTTTTTCTGTTTTCTTTTCCATTTTTATTTTTCACTTTCTTCTCTCAAGAGACTCTTGCATTGCCAGAGTAGCATAGGGGAATATATACCTACATTTTTGTGCTTATTTAACAAACTACTTCACAAAAGAAATTTCTTGAAATTATTACTGTCCAGGAAGTGACTCATTTAATGGTTAAAGTCCTGAAAAAGTCTACAAAATCTTCTTCTGACTTTTCTCATTCTAAACTCTGGGTCCAAAAATATAGAGTTATAAGTGTCAATGCACAGATAGTGATATCTGCATTTTCCAAGAGTTTCCTTGGGTATCTGATATCATTACAGAGATTAAATGATAATTCAGAGGTTTTGTGTAAATGAAAATGTCCTACTTCGGTCTGTAGTGTTTATAAAAACAAACCAACCAAGCATAAGGATATTTTTGAGCCTGAATGTTTTTAAATAGCCAGGTATATGACATGACTTAGAAGCTCCCAAGACAAAGGCAGTAGTGTTCAGGTGCTTTTAATAATGCCAAGGTGATTATTTTTCTCTGCATTCTGACCATCAGAAAATACATTAGCAGAAATTCAAGTGTTTTACAGTCTTTACCAGTTTCTGCTAGTTTACACACAGAAAGCAGTGTTGTGTTTTTTTTTTTCCTAACTAAGTTAAATATTTGTTTAAGAACACTACAGACCTTTTAATTCCCTAAATATTGCAGTGAGTTGGTTAGAAATGTTGCTGAGCATCTTCATAAAGTCTGTGTAACAAAATGTCACTGGAAAAAGTTCTTCCGCTGTCATGCTGAGTGTAATACTATCTCCTTTCAACTACATATCTCACATGGTAAGAAGCGTTCTTCAAATTATTGATGAGGTCAGAAGAGATTCATGAGGGAGAAAAGCTCCCTGGAATAGGCCATAATAGGACAGGCAAGCACAAATGACATGCCACTGTAGCCAGCACTGAATAGAGGATTATGACAGAACTGACTACTTTAAAATATTGTTCCTGTCAACTTTTCCTGCAGATATAAGAATGAAACTCCAAAAGAATTGAAATAAGGAAATTTTTTAGGTTTTTAGTTTTTTTAGAACATACAAGTTCTTTTCTTTCTCTTAAATGTTTTTTTTCCCAAAACTTACATATTTTTAAAAGGTACTGAAACAAATTCAGCTATAGGAGAGATAAATGGGAAATCAGAAAGAAAAGGAAAAATAAAGTACATAAGAAAGAAAACTATAATTAAAAAAAAAAAAAAGATTGTTTCTTTACCAATTCTTTGAAATTAAAATAATAATGCCAGTTGTGCTTCAGCATCTCATTTTAAAGAGGTGATACCTCAGTAGAGTCATGAGCTTTTCCAGCATCACATGTAAGTCAGGGATCTGTCTCAAAAGCAAAGATAATTAAAATGTTGCTTGAGCAGTTTATTTTTAGGTTATCATATTGTACATGTTCAGGTTGTCTGTGACTATTATCTTCCAAAAGACTCATAAAAATGCATAGAATCAGGCTTATTATATTTCTTTTTAATTCATGATGACTTTGTCACTTTAGTAGTACCTAGACCATGATGTCATATGCAGCTAGTTGAATGATATCCTTACAGTGGTTAAATAACAATTCTGAGTTTTTGTGCAAACAAAAATTTCCTACTCATTTAATTTCTTTGGTTTGTAGAAAAAAGTTAGAGTGTTTTTCAGTATTGGCTCTAAGATGAGACGTGATACATCAGCAATGGGCAGTATAAAGTTATTGGAAAGCATCCAAAATAAACTGCCTTGTGATACCAACTTCACATTTGAATTCAAATTAAAATCTAATTTGAAAGGAGCCCAAATTAAAAAAGCTCACTTAATTCCTTCAATTTGCAGAAGTATTCCAATCCATTAGGCAGCTAATTTCTACCTGTCAAACATGGAATAAAAGTGGTCCCTCTCTGGAGGAAACTTCTTATTTGTAGTAATTAAGCATCAAGACCTGGGGAAGATACCCATACTTTGACAGTAGCCCATGCCTGACTCTAAAAACTGCATCAACCCATGGGTAAATGAAATTGAAGTGTCAGTTTCAACAGTTTCATGCTACAGAAAGCTAAAATGAGGCTACATATTTCATAATTAAATAGCAAAATTACTTTTATTTTTGTTAGAGAATCATGAAAAGTTAACTTTGTTAAACCCATATATATAAGTCCCTTCTGTTGATCTATTATTCTAATAAGCTTTTAGAGACAGTATGAAGAGGTCTTGATTACTCTTAGAAGATAAGAGCCAGGAGAATGCAAGTAATAAAAAACATCAAGGAAATAATAAACAACATGAAGCTAAGAGAATTCTGCAGATGAAATAAAATTGCTTCTCCTGCAATTCCCTTTGGATTGCACCTCCATTTATCTATTTACTTCTTACCTAAGAGCATGTAACAAAATAGGCGAGAAAATAAAACATATGCACAGCTTGCTGGAGGAAGTGAAACACCGTACTTGTCACTTAAAACTACTTCTCTGTGCTTGCATAGAAACAGTGCAATTTTTAAGAAAAGTGGGAAAAAATATCTTCATCAAAGTTCATATGCTTTTCATTGCCTGTTTTTACATAAAGATATCCCATTTCTGGATCAGATGCAGTTTGACCAACCTTCAGTTTAGAGCAGACACTATTTTACATTTTTATAACAATATATTTCATTGGTAGGGCAAAGGGGGAAAATAATTACAATGAATTAGTACATTATTTCAATTTAAATCAAGACTAGTGTGACATTTGTAATTTTAAAAAGCACAAAGTGTTAAAAACTGATTTGGATATCAGTGTATCAGTGATTTGTGGAGAAGAAAATATTGGAGTGGTGGAGAGATTTGTTTTATTTTATTATCTTGTCCCTGAAGTATCTTCATTTTCTTACAATGTGAGCATTAAGCTGGCTGTAAGTCTCCTTAAGGTTGAACAGAAGCTTTGCAAAGTTTAAATAGGAAAAGCTCAGTAAATCTAGGTTAAGAAAACAAAAGCACCTTCTAACTGTTTCCATATAATAGGAGGAAGGGTAATTTTTATATTCCTGCAGAGTTCCTTTTATTAAATTGCATAATTATCTTGAAAGTAAGTTGCTAACAGATGAATGCGCACACCAAGAATTCCATAGCATACCTTCAAGAATGGCATATTTGGAAAACAACAACCTTTTATTTTACATTTTCTGCAATGCTTACGAGTAATTTTGTTAACGTTTTAAAATTCATTTCATCAGTAGGGGGTTATGATCCCACAACATCAAATTAGCATAAGCACAATCCTGTTGCATGTAGCTGAGGACAGAAAGGCCTTGTTATGAATTTATGTCAGTAAGAAATACTTGTTTCACCCTAGAGGGGAACAAATTCTGAAAGGTGCACTCCAGTTCAGCAGAAAAAGTGGAGCTGCTTATGCCCCTTTTACCTGAACTCTTTAACTTTCAGGTATTGATAGAGATGGTTTTAAAAAGTGATACTGTCTGGGATAACAAAAATTATCATTTTTCCTTTATAAAACAAATTGCATTGATATTGTGAATGCTGAAAGAATGCAATTAAGTCCTGGTATACTGCAACTGGATTTTACTTATAGGGATATTCTTTATTCAAAGCAATGACAACTTTTTTTTTTTTTTTTCTGGATGATCTTTTCTTAATATGAAAATGCATGCATCTGCATCATGTAACTGTGTTGAAAACATCTTTGTCACTATTTTCTTCCACCATCAGACTGCTAGTAGGCAGTGAAAAAAGAAATATGCATAAAAAAAATCTCAGATTTCTAGACTGAATCATATGTCTTTAAAAATAAAGAGCATATTTTCTAGGCATGTGATGTTGTCTTGTAGGGTGCTGGAACAGCATTTCCAGGTTCTTGCCTGGAGTCTGAAAAGCAAGTATCATGGGAAGGATATATCCACTAGAACAGCAAGGGGAAATACTTTCTAGACATGGTGGAAAATATGTTACATATATATTACATATTACATATATTTTTATTATGGTAACATATATGTTACCTATAATAAAAATACAGCTGTATAGAAATCTTTGTTTCAAGAGTAGATTTCAACCTCCAAAAAAAGAATTTTAGAGATATTCCCCTAAAAATAAATCCAGTATTTTCACATTAGATGAGTACTAGATTCAGCTTGTTTGTTTGGCTTTTGAATTTTATGAGCATTCGTTGTATGAATATATTTGGTTATCTATATTATAGTGTATATTTCGACAGTACAAAGTGTTTGTCTTATTTAAATATCATATCTGCCCTTTAATGAAAATACAGAATTTCCTTTTTATGTAGGGAAAAATGTCAGTTCTTCATTTTGCCTTGAAATAAAAGCAAATTCCAACACAGTAGAAGATGGAGAAAGAACTGAAAAGGTGAAACACATCTTGCACTTTCTTACAGATAAAGGACACTGGCAATTTGGAAATATACTTTCATAAAGACAGCCTGAAAGCTGGGGATAGCACTATAAAAAATAACGCAATGTGGAAAGGCAAAATATAACAACTGATCTCTATATTTACTTTTTCTCATTTTAGATGTTTCAAATTAAAGAAAGAATCGAAATTGCAATTTACTTCCTACAAACTTAAAACAGAATCTAACAAATATCTTTTAATTTTATATACATCAAACTTGTGGAACCAGTATGTCATCTGAATAAGGGAACTTTGCCTTAAGTAGTTGAACTAGCAGTAAATATTGAAAAATTATAATAAAAACTAATTTTTCAAATCATCTGTAAACAACTAAGTTCAGAAGATTTTGTACTTTTGGGTGGAGTTTTTTGTGTTGCTTTTTTAATTTTGTTTGGGTTTTTTGGGGGGGCAGGGAATGGAGGTTGTGGTGTTTTGGGGTTTTGTTCAGTTGGTTGGGTTTGGGGTTTCTTCCCTTAGACTTCAGGAATAACCTTCTGTGAAAGTGATACCACTAATAGTCTATTTTCTTGTGTCTTAATAATGATCAGTGTTGGAAAGCCTGCACAATAGTAAATGGTCACTGATCCATATTCTTACTTTTTCCATTACTTTTAAAATTTGTGTCAGCACCAAACTGAAGCAAACACTGAGGAAATTCCATTCTGTGACCCTCATTCATACCTGTCCCATCATAAAGAGTCATATATGCTTTAGTTAGGATTATTGCAAGGAACAGCCTGTCCCCCTTCATGGATATGGGTAGATGCCCTGACCTTCTCCACAAAATTCTCTATTACTTTAAGGATTCTCTAGGTGATGCCTACCAAAAGAGGCAGTTCAGTGGCCACTTTTAGTGTACAATGAGAGAAAAAGAGGATAAACTAAACTAATAACACTTTAGATTATTCACCTGAAAAAAAAAAAAAAGTTTAGGTCTGTGTTTCCTGCCTTGGTCCTTTTCCATTGATTAGTAAACCACTAATAAAACCCAGTGATAATTCTTTGATACTTTGCCTCTTAATTGTAGCCATTATTACATATATTTTTTTAATCCAATACATTTTTACCTGATATCTCCAAATAAAATAAAAATACCCAGAGATTAATTCCAGTAATCACAATGGCCATTCATATCTTCTTTAAAGCTGTGTTTATAAAACTTATTTTTCCCACAGTTTTATTGTTCCTCATTCAAATATGTTATAAAGATTTGATTTCCATTTTGGTTTCTTCTGAATACAGAAAGAATGGGCTTCTTTGTAGTATTTTAAATGCAAAAAATGGCTTGCCTTTATGTTGATTCCTTCCCAGAAATTGGTATAAAATAATAATTTAGTTAATCTTTCAGGCAGCTGAAACTTTTAGTGAATGATGTATTGTACTTGTCACTAAAGTTTTCTTTGCTGAAAATTTGGGAAAATGCAATTAATCATAAAGTAGGAAATAATCAAATTGTGTGATGAAAATCAATGGCCCTTGCAATTTAAACCAAAGGTGGGTAGAGGCAAATGATGAGTCAAGGAAATAAACCAACAGCTTCAAATCCCTAACATGTTTTCAGAGCCAAGTGCTTATTAATATTCCGAATAAAGTGATTAGTTTTATTAAAAGGTAGCTACCTAAAGTTTTCATGAACATAATCTATGATTAAATTATACAATATAAAATAAAAAACTATTTGTTTTAGTCTCTATTTTGTTAGTTATCTCCTGAAAAGATTTTGGGAAAATCACCTTATGTGTATATTTTTTTTTCTACTCAGGGACTTAACATCCAGTGATATTAACTTAGATATTTAATTCTTTCAAAATTTTCAAAAACTTCTTTGATGAAAGAGACAAAAATACCCTAAAATCTCATGTAAGTTTGACTTACAGCAGTGAGAAAGTAGGATTTTTTTTAAGTGACTTAAATATTTGACCAATTAAAAGGTACAAAAAGCTATTTTATATTAGAAATGCCAGATAAATGTAAACATTACCTGAATATACAGAACTAACATTAAGTAGCTAACATGAGATTTTTCCCAATATATGTCCAATTTCAATTAAAATTGGAGTATCCCTAGACATATATCATCCTCGTGATATTTGAGTCAGAAGCTATACAAAAACTGCAAATTTGTCATGTTGCAAAATCATCTCAAGCTACAGACAAATCCACATAAATGAAATGAAGCTAGATGCCTCTTTTGATTTCAGTTGTGGCACTGCTGGAGAAATGGCTACAGCAATATTTAGAGCACTTTAGAGAACCCTGATAATGATACACATTTTAAACATGCAACATTTGTTCCAAATCACCTAGATGCACAATCTGATTTATGCTTGTAAATATTTATGGCATTCCTTTAGATCAATGCGATTTTTTTGATTGCTAAGCCTTAATTAAAAAGCTTGATGAATGAATTACAAAAGTTCGTAAAAGTAGGTCTAAATATGATACTTGAAATCTCAATTGCAGAATTGTTGTTAGACCTCCAGCATGCCACCTGGGCTCCCATGAGTATCATTAGGGTGTGGAGATAGCACATTTATGCAATGAATCTTAATAAATCCTGGCTTACTTTCATTTTTTAAATCAGAATAAAAATTGACTATGTCTAATAAAAATCTTCTTGCTATTAGTAGTCTTGTGATATGTTGCTTTTTGTATGGGTTAATTGACCTAGGATTTCTGGAAAACCAGTTTGGCAAATGAAATTTTAGTATATGTAGACTCACTTGTTCGTAAAGGTTTTAGGCGTTGAGCTACAGTAGCATTATGATTGCTTCTAAAAGTTAGTCTCTTAACATATGTTAATGATAAATTGATTGTGTGTGTTTATGCAAAACAGACTTCTCAGTCCTTGAATGATTTGATAATTCTTGCTAAAATACAGAAAGTTCTTATTAATCCTGTAGGTGAGATTTGGGTGAATGCCTGGTTTCACTAACGGGAAGAAAGATGAGAGAAGCTAATCCACTGAAAAAGTCATGTGTGGTCTAGTAAAGAGAAGACCAAAAAAGTGTCTTGTACAGTGGGATGTAAGATGATTCATTAATACATCTTCAGGTATAAATAGTGTGAATGATGGAAAAATTTGCAAATTTTTTGCTCATATGGCTTAGACGTAATAAAATTCTATGACACAAATAATTGTTATATTAAATTTAAAATTAAATTATTAAAAAAGTTTAAAAAGGTATTCTAAAACTTTAATATCTTGTATCATTTTCCAGTTTTGAAAAGAGTTAGTGAAAAATGGAAAGATCAGGGTAAATAACTTCAGAAAGTATTTTTAATGGAGATACTTTCAACAGTATCTCTAAAGTAGACACAATTAATAAAGAATGAAAGAATGCCCATGACAAATAATTCCTTTATAGTGGTCAATGTGTACATATATATATATATATATATATATATATATATATATATATATATATAGTCCTTTATTTTGAAGGACAGCAAAATTCCAGATACCTTCTTTTTTTATAATCTTGTCAGGAGTATAAAACAGTAATTCCAGTACTTTTGCAGTAACTGGGAGTACCACTAGTATTCTTCTCAGAGAAAAGCATGCTAATTAAGGAATAATCTGGAAGAAGAACACTTATGATGAATGTGATGCTGAGGAAGACTTATTTCACTGCAGTACCATGCCATGTTCTGGATCAAAGTTTCAAGTACAGTTTTGCATTTTAATGTTTATGTATGTATTCCTCTAAGCTAACAAGTAAACATTCCAAATGAATAGCTTTGTTTATCTTCTAGCAAATCTATGACGGTCTTAGAACTATTTCTTGCTAAAAAGTGCCATGCTGTTCATACTCAGCTGTCAATTCAGCAAACCATGCTGATGCCATGAGATTTACTATTAAATTAAAAAATAAAATGCCTACGTTTAAATGATGCAGCTTTGAAAATGTTTCATGTTTCAATACAATGATAAAATATGTAAATATCACCAGTATAACAATCTTCAACATAATGGATTATAGTGGGTCAAAGAATGACAGAGTGGTTAAAATTGACCGGAACCTTAAATGCCATCTAGTCCAAACCTTTCACTAGACCAGGGTACTCAAAACTTCATCATTGTTGAATACTTCCAGGGATGGGGGATCCACATTCTCTAGGCAATATGTTCCAGTGCCTCACTATCCTCATAGTGCAGAATTTCTTCCATATATCTATTCTAAATCTACCCTCTCTCAGTTTAAAACTGCTGTTCCTTGACTTGTTTCTTTAAAAAGCTTTTCTCCATCTTTTGTATAAGCCTTCTTTATGTACTGGAAGACTTCATTAAGCTCTGCCTTTGCTTCTCCAGGCTGAACAGCCCCAGCTGTCTCAGTCTTTCTTCAGAAGAGAGAAATTTCAGCCCTTTGGTTGTCTCTGAGGCCTGTCTCGGGACTCACTACAACAGAACTATGTCTTTCTTGTGCCAAGAATCTTAGAATTGGATGCAGTACCCAAGACTCACAAGAGTATTCACAGTACTCACAAGAGCAGGCAGAGGGGCAGAATCACCTCACCTGACCTGCTGGCCATGCTCCTTTTGATGCATCTCAGGACACAGACGGTTTCCAGGCAACATCCCTGTGTTATTCTTGGGATACATGCCCCTGGTTCCACTGCCTGTAAATTTTCTTCTTGCACTTTATTTTGGCCAGGAGGTCCTTACCTTACACATGCTGGTCTTAGAAAAAAGTGCTCTTAAGAGCAAGTCCTGAAAGAACTGCCAACTCTGTTCTGATCCTCTGTCCCTGAGTTTCCCTGGGAGTCTCATCCACTAATTCCTTAAGTGAAAATTCACTGCTAAAATTCAGGCTCTTGACTTTAATGCATTGCCTGGCCTATATCCTGTGAGATCACAAATTCCATTAGGTCATGACCCATCTAATTATTTCATCTGTTTTGATAAGCAACAGGGCCAGTAATATTTCTCCTCTGGCCAGGCTTTCTGTCTCTTGGATTAAGTCATTATCACAGACAGAGTCCAGGAGACTCCCAGACTACTTACAGATTTCTCTACTTTTCAAGAAGGGGCTAGGATGAATGAAGTCTCCCAGCAGTACCGGAGCTGGCAAGCACAGTGGTACCAACTCCCCCTCTTTGTGATCCACGCTACTGGTACAGACTCCAGCTGGTCTATGAACCCTGTCATGGTTTTAGAGAAACAATTCCTTTGAGACATTTCATGGTTATTTCTCTATTGGTTCCCCGTATTTCAGCAACTTCTGGATTTTCTGTAACTCAAAGTTCCATCTCTTTCCTTGCTAAATCTATGTTAAAGTTCTCCTTATGTCTTATGGTGTCAAAGACATCTTGCTCCACTTTGTCATGTGAATTCCATCAGCACCCAACAGATCTGACTTCTCAAAGGTCAATCCATAATCATTGAGGTCAAAACCAAAGAGTATGGGACCAGCCATGTAGCCAAGTATTCACTCGTTTAATTATTCTCCGTCTTCATGAACCCTCTTCGTCTGATTGTGAAGAAACAGAACACCTGTGCTTGAGCCATAAGAAGCTGAGCCTGGGACACTCAGAATGCATAAATCTGCTACTGAAATTCTCAAATATTGTGTTTCCTTGTTGAACTCCTCTTGTTGTTTGATGTAATTAACCCTTGATGGCTTTAACGTATTCATTATATTCTAATTAAGTGTTCCTTGTAGAATATAATGTAGCTCTTCCTTCATTACTACGAATTAGGGAAAGACCTCTCGTAAGTAATCTCCTAATAGCCATTGTTTATTTTAAAACTGTCACGAAGAATGCTCACTTATTACACAGATTCAAAGCAGGTTCATGAAACCTGTAACAGACTCCAGCTGACTATTGCAAATCTGAAATATGAGTAGCAATAATTTTTATTGATCTAGCAGGTTGGTCATGGGAGCTAGTCCTGTGCAATGTCGTACTTCTTCTTTTAGTACTTTCCCAGAATTTAACTTCATCTTGTGCTTTCTGGAAATGAATGGACCTTGATGGTTTTAGAACTGAACATGTCTCTGTGATGCTGGAACAAAGACGAAGCTCCAGGCTGAGACCCTGGAGAGCTGATTTACCCATCACTTTCAACTAGCTTAGAGAAAACTGTTGACAAAAAAAAAAATTACTGAGGAAGATTTCACAAAACTGTCCATGAAATATGTTTTCTATTTTTTGGCAAGGTACAATACCTCATCTCCTGGATGATAACATACATTTTTTACCAGGCTAGACACTCAAGAGCTTTTTTGTGCATAAGTTGAATTTTAATAGCTCCCACAGGGAGACATTGTGGAAATTGTCACACCATGTTTGATCACTATCTCCATCTAGGTTTGACACTATGAGAGGAAGGAGACATACTTGGTACTTTAAAGAAAGATAAATCCTTCCCATTCTATTCCACATGATCATGTGTAATTATTATCAGACCTGTTTGCATATTCTATGGAGCTATTCTCTATGGCAGCAAGGAGAATTTACACTTTAACCTGTAAGGTTAGAATCTGCTTTATTGGGGGGTATATTTTGCTAAGGCAGAAGCTAGTAGTCATAAAACTGCTGTTTCTATAAAAAAAACCAGCCTTTTTTATTCCCTGTAATGTCCACTTATGGTTGTGAATCTTAGAATTTAACAGCAGATTGCATAGGGGAATACTTACATATCTAGGTCAACAAAGAGAAGTAATTTTTTATTAATGAAAACAAAAGAAAAAAGAGCAGTTTGTTTTGCTTTATTCTTCTTTCAAGTTCTCTAGCTTTAAATCGCAGGAAAGGAGTGTTCCTTTTTGTTTTTCTGTAATACAAGAGATTTATACTATCTCATAAAATTTGTGCTGCAAGGCATAACAGCCCTAACAGAACTGAGAATGCTAGGAAGGTCATAGAATAAGTCTTTAATTTTTTTTTCCTCTTAGACAGAATAAAAATAATTAGATTTTAAAAGATGGAAGAACATATTAAAAGGATCAGGATATTCCTATTCATGCTTCAGATGCAGTTGGGAATGGAAACATATTTCACAGATTTCACCAAATATTCTGATTTGGAAGGGACACACAAGGATCATTGAGTCCAAGTCTTAAGTGAATGGCCCATCCAGTTCTTATTAAAAAAAATAAAACAAAAAAACCCCGAAAGTGTTGAAAGAGTAGGAAGATAGCAGTCTTTTCAATTTAATTAAAACTCTTAAAGGTAAGCCCTAAACTGATTTCAGAAGTCTAGCAGGATGAAAACTTTTCATTTTTAGCCCTCAAATAAAGTGACTTAACTTCCTTAAGCATGATTATTAATTGTAACTGTGAAAAATTTAAAAAATGTCCCTAATTTAGACATCAAAACCAGGGAAAAAAAGAGATCTCTTTTTACAGAGTTCTGCATAGTGGTGAAAGAGCTCTGATACCATCTGTCCTATAGAACTGTCAAAAAGGAAGAGCAACTTCTATGCAAAACATAGGCGAAGACTGGCTTTATCAAGGAGTTTGTTCTAAACAACGTGAAACATTGTGCCCCAGTTGCCTTAATTATGCTGCTGCATCTGAACACTAACTTCCCTGCATGTTGCAGGGCTCCTGTGGAGTTCTTCTGTACCTCCTTTCCTTGGAAGCTTAGCAGCTCTAAAAGATCCTGGCGCTGTCTCCGCTATGCCGCGGATGGCTGCCCTGGCTCCCGCTGGCTCCAGCAGCAGGTTGGGTAGATGGTGCTACAGCCTCAGTGCAGCTGGGGTCTGCAACTGCAGCCTTGGCAGAGTCAGCCTGACTGCCCTGCACTACCAAGGGTCACTCAACACCCTCGGTACACCAGTGAGGTGAAAGATTAAACATGGGGACTTGTCTGTTGGCTGCTATAACACTCTGCAGGTGGAATTTCCACTCAGGAGGCATTTTATCTGTGTGGAGCCTGTGTGCTTCTCTAAATCCGGTTTTCTCTCTCATTTTTATGTGTTGCAATTATGAAGAATTCAGTAAAGAATTCAATAAGTGAGCAAGGAGGATGCATATCATGGGTAGGACAGAGAACTCACACTGTAGACAATCGAAGCATCACTGAGCTTTGAAGGTACATTTATTTGCCTGCTAGGTAGATAAAGACACACATCTGAGAGATCTCAAGAACAAAGAAATTCTTGTTTTCTTCAGCTTCTGTTAACATGGTTTAGAATTTCAAACCAAGATTTTTGTTGTTGTTGTTGTTTGATTTTTTAACAAAAGTTGGGCCAAGCAATTTCAGAGTTTTACCAGAGAGTGAGATAATTGTTCCACTGGGATTAAAGGAATTTTAATAACTGCTTAGCAGCAACCACCTAATGGCTTAAGGTCAAGCTGTCTTCAACCACCTCTATAATCAATTATTTTAAACGTGTTTCTGTTGAGTGACAAAAAAAAATTGAATATCCAGCATAAGTGAGATTTTCAAGTGAAATTCTGCACCAGACTCCAGACAGACTGCCCTCCAGGCTCTAGGGAACTGTGGAAGGGCTTGGCACTTTTCTCTCAATCTGCACACATTATCAGAATTGGGGAAAAGAAAAAAAAAAAAGAAGAAACTGACGTACTTTGCTCCTTTGGCAAAGTCCTAACTGTCTGCATATACTTTTTTTGATATGTCATTGAAAAAAAAAGATGATTCAAAATATAAAATAGTCAGAGAACATGATTTTTTTTTTCATTCCTTCTATGTCTTTTGAGAGTATTTTCTCTATCACCTTCAATTGTCACAAGAAGTATCATGTAAATGCTAACTGTCTGCAAAGAAAAAATACAATTGACCACTGAAAAGTATAGTAAACAGAAATGATCACCTATTTTATGTGTTAGTAAACAAAGCAACAGTTCTCTGTGCCATAACATTTTTTTCTGATGAGCCATCCCTTAGGAAATTCAAAAATCTGACAGGCTAAGTTTATACAAGTTGCATTAAAGAAATTAGAATATACAACAGTTTCTAGCACTTGAGCTTCCTGACAAATGGTCTTATAGCAAGAACTGGTCAGCTTATCTCCTTTTCTGTCAAGTATTCACCTTCAGTGAAAGCTTTGTATGCATTTTAATTTGTCTTAAATTTATTCATAACTAGATTAGCAGTTTCTAGCAATCATTTGTTTTGCTTTTCTGATTTCAGCCATCTCTTCTTTTTTATGCCACCTGCTGTATTTGCCTTCTGTTCAGAGTATGCTTTTGACAGTTACTAATAATGCAGATTAGATTTACTTACTTTGACAGGCAAAACACTGTGCAAAACCAAAACAATAGAATCCCATATTCATTTTCTCAGTCTAAGTAGTAGCTTAAAAGGCCAAGCCAAATTTTTAAGAGCATTAATTAATTAACAAAGCAGGTGTCTTATAGAACTTAAATATTGACTGTGAAAATCTGGCTATGGTGATATAATTCAGACTTCTTATTAGCCTATTTTTTACTATTTATTTCTCATCTCTAAAATATCATTCTTTCTCATTCATAATTAAAAAAAAAAAGAAAAAGAAAAAGTAAAAGAAAAAAACTATTTACAGCATTTTAGATATGGTGATCAAGCCCAGACAGAAACTGTGTTTATTATGCATTTAAGATGTATGGTTAGATGATGGCAGAAACAGCGAGTGTATTAAATGACTGCCCTATGCACCAGTGGATCATTGACCTACAGTATCCTCCACATGGCAGCCTGGCAAAACTCCTGAATTGTAGAAGTCTATGCTGTTTCCATGTATTTAACTTAGAAGATGCATGAATTACAGTGATCACACAGAAAAAGCTATAGTGCCTCATGCTGCATTATAATAGGATTGTTCCATAATTGGCATTGTTAATGGAAAAAAGATTGGGTTGTTGGGTTTTTTTGTTTAAATCTAGGTTAAGATAGAATAAGCATGTTAGATGTAATTTAGCCCACAGATGCAAATATAAGGACCCTTTTAAATGGAAATAAGAATAATTTAGAACATTAGAGAAGAAAAGATGACCTTCAAAAAGAGGAATTTCTGTAGAGACATAAAAGTTATCTTATAGAATATGTATATAGTAGTGATTCATAGGTAGTCAACTACGCAGAATTCCAAATTAGCTGGAAATCCACTGACGGATGTATTTTTTAAAAAGAAAAAAAATTATGTGAATATAAAATTGAAGCTGTTATTTTTCTTTCCAGATGGGGCTGCTTCCAAAGACTTTCATTAGACCTACAGATTGCAATGCATAATGTTCTGCTGTAACAAGGGGAAGAGGATTTTTTTCACGGTGTCTACATTAGACACCTAATTTGGGAGACAGTTAATTGCCTAGGCTCATTATATATCCAAAGAATAAAAGTAAGCATCTCCAAAGGGCACCTCAGAGCATCTCAATTAGGCGGAATCTACCTCCATTTATTATACAAAGAACTGAGACTTTAGTTTTATGGATCAGTTTTCTTAACCTGTGCAGGGTCTGTGAAACTTACATTGAGTAACCAGAGTTTTTAAGGAGGCAGATTTCCAGGAAACTGGTAGTTTATCACCTGCTGCAAAGAAATATCCAGGTTTCTCTCCAGCTCTCATTAACAGAGACCTCAGCCAACACCAAGATGCTCATTCAATGCATGTTGGTAAAAGAAGAATAAAATCACCCAGACTTGAATAGCAGCAAGATGGGGGTTTGCTGTTCTTAACTACAGGACAATAGTGCAATTGCATGGAGGCACAATCAGCAGAGAAAATGGAATGCTAGCAGGGGAAAGGAAGCTGCAATAAGAGGGACTACAGCAGAATCCAGGCTGAAGGAAGCAAAGCAGCAGCAATGACTAAGTGTTTTGGTTACTGCCGTAGAGCTTTCAGAGTTTGTAAAGGAGGAATACTAGGAGCATCTGCTGCAGTAGGCTACAGTAAGTGAGTGGGTTTGGGATCTCAAAAGCTGGCACACAACAGATAAAAAAAGAGAAACAAGTGCTGGGAAAGAGCATTCAAAACAGAGCTCTGCAATAGCAACACCCACCCGTCATTAAAACAACTGCTATGATGCAGTGGTGGGTGTTAAAAGTTACAAAATTCTGGCTTAAAAGAAATGGCAAAATGATCATGGCTGCATGGGTAGTAATACAGTAGAACTCCATAAATGTGTTCTGGTACATAATTCTAGATTAGAAACTCATAATTACATACCTTGTAAGGTACTGTGATTATCTGAAGTAGCTACTCATTCTGAAGAATTTACAATAGGAAGATAGAAAAGGAAACCATCAGCATTAAATTAATACATATGAGTAAATATTTCAGGGAATACTGAACTTCATATAAAAACAAAAAAGAGACATCAGGAATGATAAAGGAAGTGCTGAATCTGACATATTTAGTGATGACATATCTAAAAAATGTCAGAAATTCTTTCTGATATCATAGGTGGGAGTGACAGAGATGCAGAACAGAAATTGGGAAATAAAAGCACAACATAGAAAAACAAATGTACCTCCTGAAGCAAATAGATCTGTGAATGTAGGCCTAAGCAATCAAGAAAGCATAGATTACTGTGTATTTAGATAATTAAAAACTCATTTGTACCTGATACAGAGTTACAAAACTTTATATCACAGTACCTTGGTCTGTATGGACAGGTCATCCTAGTGCATAGCATTTTGCTATGGCACCAATGCAGATAAAATATTGCAAGGAAACTGAGAGTGCCTCATGTCAAATGAACTGATATAAATGCATTTGCAACCTACATCAGAATGTATTCTCATAATCTCTACCCTATATGCATTCAAAAGATTTTCTGCTGTCTCAATTCATAAGATGATTAACTATTGAGAGGTGATAATAAAGCAGAACTGTGCCTTAAAACTTGACTGTCTACAGTGAGAATCACAACAGAAATTGAGTGCAGGACAAAACTGGGAGTACAAGACTTCTGAATTTAGCACTTGAGATATTCTGCAAATTTGAAGCAAACCTTTTGGCTTTATCTGATTCTTCTTCTCAGGGTCAGGATTAAAAATTCAAGAGACAGAATTCTTGTTCAGACTTGGATGTTTATTATTTCTTATCTACTTTACAGCCTCACTGACCATAAGTGCTTCTACATGCTAAGATAACAGAGCAAAAATGGAGTACAGAGTTCTGCCTTCAAGGTCTTTTTAAGCCTAAACTACCCAATTATGAGATGCCAACTAATTTATTTTACTTTTAACCCAGTAACTAATCACCCATGTCCCTCACTGCGGATTTTTCTAACCAATCAGACAAAATCACCCAAACTTGAGAAGAAGAAGAAAAGAAGAAGATGAAGAAGAAGAAGAAAGAGGACTATGCCCTAAAAGCTCCATCTTGTTACATATATATTGCTTATCCTAAAACCCCAAATTCTGTGAGATAACACACTTCTATTCAACTACACACTCATGATTTCAGTACTATCACTCAATTTTGGAAGCCTTTTCCATGGCCTTTGGTCAAATGCAGTGTATCTTTGAGGATCATTCCCTATCAGCACAGAAAGCCTAAAATCTTCTGTGTACAGGATTTCCAACACAAGTTCATTTCATATGCATCGGGAAGATATATATTAATAAGAAAATAATCTATTACATCAAAGTATATTACCTCCACTGTCACTGAGTTTTGTTCTCTTGCAAAACTGCACTGGTCACTTTAGCTTTGGTTGCAGCTACTGGGTATAGAGATTTCCTAAAATTTGCTGCTTTGTTGCAAACCCATTTCGTGTATGTGATTTTGTATCTAACTTACTTACTGACCCAGACATTTCAGAGACTCTCATTATCTCCTAACAAGTCTCAGTATTACCGACAGTTTTTGTATGACATTTCCAAAGAATTCTGTTTAACATACAATAGATGAGGACCAGTGCTCCATGGTGTTTTGTTTTGTCACCCAAAGTCTTCAAGTATAAAAATTTTGCAGTTGAAAACAGTGTTATAAAACTCATTGTTTTAATTTAAAACTGATTCATGGCCAGGGAATGAAATACAGTCTAAAAAGCCAAGGCATCAGTTTGGACTTCTGGATCTCTGAATTCAGAGAAAAAAGATGACAATTTGACAAGGAATAGACAAAATAGAGATGTTCATAGAGCATTATAATTATTAATATTTTTTAAAGGAAGTCCAAACATGAAAGAAATCAGAGAAGAAATGTGCAACACAGGGAGCTTTTATCTTTTATTTGCTATGAGAAACATCCCCCAGAAAGAACTTGGAAAGATTCAGGCACAATAATAGTATGCTATTAATAAAAAATACAACAGTAAGATGAAGGAAAAATCAAGGGACAAAGAAAGGTACATGAAAAAAGAAAAAACAAAGGAGACAGAGAATGAAGCAAAGAAAAATAATTCATTGTGAAATTTCATTCCTATCCTTTCATTTTCCCCTATCCATCTTCCTTTGTTCTTTCTTTGTGATATTTTGAGATATGAAGATTGAGTTCCTCCTTCTGAACATTGACTAGCATGCTGTGATTGACATGTCATCTGACAAATGTTTTGCAAAAATTGAGCTATATATCATGTATAAATTGTTCTGCAGTTGGCTTCATAAAATTGCTATGTTGCAGTTAAAAATCTTCTAGAAGTTGTTCACAATGGTAACATCAGTCCACAGATAAGAACTGAAATGTTTTTATTTCAGACTGGTTGATTCATCTTTCATAATTCTATGAACAAATCATTTGCAGTTGGGTTGTAATAGACTCTGGTGTCATTTTTATTTTCCTTAATACCTTTCTCAGTCCCAGGGAAACATATTAGATAATATCAATTCCAAACAGAACTAGTTTTATCTCCAGTATTAAATGCACTGAGTTCACAGTAGCGTTCCATTGTTAAAAAAACAACCAACCAATAATGAAAATAAAAAAACAAGAAGGCAAACCCCCCACCTAACAGCACTGAAGTTAAGAGTTTAGCCTTTATAAACAATTCAGATTCATCAACCTCAAGAAACCAACTTTCTTATTCACTTCTGTTTTATTGTTAAGTATGGAGTCACAGAATCATAGCATTGTTTAGGTTGGGAAAGATTATTGAGTCCATCCATTAATGCAGAACTGCCAAGGCCACCACTAAAGATGTGGTACTTGTGTCCCCAAGTGGCTACATATCTACACATCTTTTAAATATCTCCAGGGATGGCAATCCAACCCTTGCACTGAGAACCTGTTCCAGTGCTTGACAACATTTTCAGGGAAGAAATATTTTTTTAATATCCAACCTATATCTCCCATTGTAACTTGAGGATGTTTGTTTTCATCACCTTTTACCCAGCAAGAGAGACAAGAAAAGCCTATTTTGCATTGTATTGTATGCAGTTCAAGACCACAAATGCTGAAATACACATTTTCCCTTTCCACAGTCTCGATTCCCTGTACAAGTTTAGCACCACATACATTCACTGTCCACTTTCAAACAGATAAAGAAAGACAACAAATCTGGAACTACAATTTGTCCAACATTTCCCCCTAAATAAAAACACATTGAAAATCTATGACAGCTTTCAATTGTAATGGATGTATAGATTGTAAAAGTATGCTCTAAAGCTGCTCAGAGATCCTGCGGTCTCTGAAATGTTAAAAAACCCCAGAAAACTAACTCCAAATAGGAAAGATCAGAGACACTGACAGAATGAGTTTGAAGTCACATGAAGCTAAAAATCCAACCCTTCCTTAATTATACTATCAGTACAGAAGGTTTTTTGCTATTTTATTTTCTCAAGTATCTTAACATTTTTTTCCCATTGAAATCATGCCTTTTGGAAGGCATGTGTGATAACGCAAGGAAAGTCTCTTACTTGTGCTGGCATATGAAACTTGGGGTTAAAAAGGCAAAAATAAAATCTGGAATATAGAGGAAATGTTAGTTAGCTTACATAACTTACTTTTATACTCAAGCTAGGGTCACATAATGCCCATTTTGCTTTTTTCTCTAGGTAAAAACTGCTACATATTCATTTCTGACAATGAAACCTTAAACATCTTGAAAAATTATATTCTTTGAAAAAAGGGGTTTACTAATTTTTCTCTTCCCCCTTTGTTTTTGACTACAGAATTCCTTTTCTGAAAGTGCCCAACAGGGAATGAAGATAGAACTCATAGAAGACAAACTGCCTAAATGCCATCAGGATAAACAGAAATAAAAGACATCATTATTCCCTAATTTCAGTTGTATATATTTAGGTATCAGATATCTTACGTCGTACCCCCCCATGAAATGAAATTGTGTGGCACAGGAAAATTTTTAGCATCAAACAAATCTCTGAACTGCAGTAACACAGTTGCAAACAATGTGAATATAGACAGACAGTAGCAATATCTTTAAAGTATTCTAATTGTTTCCCGTTATACTTGATATTTTTTAAAAAATATTTCTACCAGTTATTTAATATATATTAGTTGTGGACTAGGCAGTTTTGACTGATTTTTGATGTATTCCTTAAAAGTGTTTCTCTTTATACTAGTGTCCATACAACAGTTTGTAATTCTTGAAATATTATTAGCCTGACACCAAGATTAAACCTTGGAAAAATCTAAATGTCCCTGAAAATTATCATCCAAAATCATAAAATCATAGAACATGCTGAATGGGAAGGGACCCATCAGGATCATCAAGTCCAACTTCTGGCCCTGATCAGGGCACCCCAAGAATCACAACATGTGCCTGGTTAGGTATGTCTGACAGGCTTAGTGCTCTGAAGTCACACGTAAACTTTGCAACCAGTTGCATTTTCTGTAAGTTTGAGCCTTAACTTTACATATGAATCCCCCCACTCTTCGGGTTATTCATAATATGAATTCAGATTTGCTAGTCCCATCTCATCTTCTTGCTTAGTCCCATCGTATCTTCTCTGGTGTACTCTTGGAAAAGAACAGGTGATCATATTAAACTGCTGCAATCTAACTCTTGCAGTCTGAGTGCCCCATTGTGGATAACAATAACAGTTCAGAAGGGTTTTTTTTTTTGCTCTTCAGAATCCTTTTGATTAGGCTGAAATTGCTAGTGCATAATTTAGTTCTGGTGAATAGTGAAGAGAGTACCTTTTGAAAATGAAAGAGAAAGAAAAACACTGATTTTCACAGAAGTGTATTAAGGATTTAAGCATACATATCTAGATTCTGATTTTGAAGTACATTGATTGTTAGGTTTCTTTATATTTCTTTTGTTAAGCATAATCAGCTTCTAGTAAAATTCAGCTGAGTCTGCAGATTCTAGCAGATAAAGATGACTTTTTGACAGGTTTTCCTTTAAGAAGATCTGGCAAATATAAATAGTATAGGGTCACAAACAAACTAATAATTCTTTTGATTTCACAGCTCTCTAAAATGAATAATGCTAACAAATATTTGCAGATTACCATGACTAAATAAAAATATGATTTATTATAAACTTACTATGAAGAATATTTTCTTTTGTTCTCAAAACAAACAAAAAAAAGAGTTCAAATGAAGCATAGGACCTAAAAGTTTTAATTATTAAATTTTATGTAAAGAGTTATATTTGGAGAGCCTTTCTGGAACAGAGACAATATACAAAACCACTGCAAAACTCTGCACTTCATATTTCTGAAAGTACAGCAGCTGAGTGCTTCAGACAGGAAAGAGACAGTGGAAATAGATGCTATTTCCTTCTAAAGCTCTCTGAGAAATGTGTCTGAAATTGTGGCTCAGCATAAACACAGAAAGAGGTCATAATAACATCTGTACCTTAAAATTTTAATAAATGTGTGAGTCATTTGATTGCTGATGATGAATTGACCTTGATTTCCTGTTCTAATTTGAATGACACCACTTCAGACTCATAAAGGGGAACAGCCTTTTGTTCCAGGGATCAAATTTCACTCACCATGCTGCTGCTTTTAAAGAGCAGTTGAAGCTGTCAGCTGCATTTGGCAAAGGAGAAAACAAATAATGAGTCCTTGAATTGGGTACGATTCACTGATGTGGTAGACCTGAAATACTACAGAGTACATATCCCAGTACTAAAGCCTTAAACATGGATTTACAGTGTTGTCTGTATTCCTAAAAGTCAGTTTTACAGTACAGTTTTGAAGTGTTACAATGCAAAATGACTGTTCTTTATAAAGAGTGGCTTTGCAAGCATCTCATTGCACCTGCACTCATCAGATACGAGAGTTGTGGAGTCATAGAATGGCTTAGGTTGGAAGGACCCTTAAAGACCAGCTAGATCCAACCCCCTCTGCCATGGGCAGGGACACCTCTCATTAGATCCCATTGCTCAGTGAACTATACCACGATGACACCATGCGATGAGTGAGCAGAGGGCAAATGACATGGTGTACTTCCAATTCCCACATCCACTAATGCTGAACCTCGGAGAGCACGTCTGCATTGCCACAAAGTCAAAGTCTAAACCCCAGGGATGGAGATTCATATTATGGTGTGTGCTCCTATGTACAATGTTGTCTCATGAGGCTCTTGACTGCTATATACAATACTTCAGCTTGCACTGGTGTTCAGAAGTATGGGAAATAATTACAACAACAGCAATTTTAATAAACACAAAGGCCATCAGAAAAGTATTTTAATTGAAGAAGAATAATAAGGGAACCCTTGCAAGAAGTAGTCGTATGTAAAAGTTTTTATATGAAGGTGGTAGGCACCCTTTCATGTAATACTAATGTCTTTTTAAGGACAGCTTTGATTCTATGTGGCACAAAATCTTCTGATTAGAAACAATAATGAAAAAAATTGAAATAAAGAAAAACAGCTATCATTATTTGTGTACTTAGAGCAAGGTGCTCTCTTTTTGATTTGCAGTACAAATCTTTTTGCAATCTTTTTGCAATCTTTTTGATTTGCAGTACAAAAACTTTTCTGATAATTGTCCTATTTGTCTTTTTGAAAACAACCAAACTATTAGACTAGAAGATTTAGAGCAGAGGTCTTTAAAATGCATCTATAAGCTTATGTAGCAAAAAAGTTAAGAACATCTTTTAAAGTTATTAAAAACTTCATTTGAATAGCTAGAAGCTTCTTTCTAAGCTTGTTAAAAGACATTCAGAATTTGTTCTTTTGTTCCCACCAAGCCTTGAAGGCTTAGAATTTAATTTAAAATACTAAAGTTTTATTTTCTCAAGCTCAGATGCTCCTTAAAGCCTAAGTAATTCATAGGACAATCAAATTCCCTTGTACATGACGTGACATAATTACTTTTAAGAAAATTTAAAATGATGCCATGAACTGTACTAAGTCTTCTGGCCTTCATCAACTCTTGCAGTAATTATCTGTCGAAGAAAAAGGCTTTTGGAGACAAAAATTGGTTATAAATCATTAAAAGCATTCTTGTCGTACTTTTTAATTAGCTGATTTGCAGCACTTATTAAAAGATAACTTTTCTTTTTGGCTCCTGTCTGTCTGAAATGTTTGATTAGACAAAGACTTCTTGACATCTAAGAAGAGTTGTTTTCAATCACTTTTATGTAAAATAATTGCTCTTTGACATCGCAGTTTAATACATAGTGTCAGTTGTGCCAGAAAAAAAAAAATAAAAAAGAAAACCAAACCAAACCCTCAAAAGCCCTGTACTCAGAGTTCGGGTCTTCACTAGAGGTTTTATACACAAGCTGTTTTGATTCTGGATTGCACTGTAGGTTCAAGAGGTTGAAACATCCTTTGTTAACATGTCAGTGTATATAAATCTGAATTTATTAAAAATCTTCCTACTTAATACTGACATTACCAGATAACATTAACTTTGCTGTTAAAAAGGTGTTTATGTGAAATCAAGAGTAAATATGACACTAATAAAGCCTGCACTGTAATATACTGAATCTTTTAAGTCTGTTGTTTGTAAAGCAAAACTATCATTAGGATACAGCAAGGAAGTGTGCTTCATGCTAAAGATCCTTTATGATGATACATCAAAGAAACTGCCTGATAAATCTGATCCTTAGATGATATCTGCAGAAATCTTGCCAAAGTCTTGCATTATTTGGTATAACTTCACTAGATAATGATGTGATATGAAATTTAAAACTTCTCAATAGGTGATATAATTGGGTCTTTTTTGTTTATCAAATAAAAAATTATTTTATATTAAGAAATAGCTACTTTTCATTGTCATTAATTTGACCAGCTCAGTTTTATATATGAAAAATATTTTGAGAGGCAATGTTTTCCTAAATTCTCTTGGTTCAGTATTTAAAGTACTCCCTGGACTGGGTTAAGAAAGCCTTCTGAATATATTACTGCAGGCAGGGAAATCTGAGATTAAGTACACCACAAATAAAGAGGTTTTGTTACAAAGTTTGGAGACAGTATTATATGATATATTTCATATTAATAGTAAATCCATGCTAATGTAACAGTCACTAGGGAGAGCTTAAGAAAAAATAGCAGCAGGAAATGTAAAGCAAATGTAAAGGTTGATTTTTTTTTTTTTTTTGACAGCTTTAATATCATTTCTTTGGGACTCCATTTTCCTCATATTTTGTAGGAAGAAAATAGAGGATGCTTAGGAAACCAAGAATGTTTTTTCTTATCTTCCTGTGACTGCATGCAATATCTGTAGCAATCCCTGATATATGTTCAGAAACACAAAGACCAATTATAGACTCAAAACTGGCGGTGTGAAATATGGTTGTCTCTCCAGGAGAGAAACAGTGTTCTCTCTCCTGTTCCTCTTCAAAGGTTAGTGGTTCAGCTGAGGTAATGTAGGTTTGTATCATGATATAAGAATCTCTTTCTTAATGACACTGTTTTACTCTTTCTGTATAAATTTCATTGTTGTAGTAGCTCATATACATCTATCAAACATGGAATTTATGTCACTCATAGGCTTGGGATGTAATTGGAAACAACTGCACACTCACAAAGGCATTCACATTTTAGTTCTCTCAAATAAATTTATGTGCAGCTACATACATTTTAGTTCTCTGTATATTTTCAAGTAGAAATTGGAATTTGGACTCTAACTGAATGAACATTACTATTTTCAAACTTATGGGTTTTTTTTCCGTATCCTCTTCTTGGCCCAAAATTCTGAAACACCTGTCCACTAAGTGGTAAAATTTCAACAAGAAAAGCTGAAATGCCAGCCTTCTGACTTATTTTGCCAGCCATATATTAATATAAATAAATTACTTATATTCTCATTTAAAGGAAAAATCAACCAAGCATTCTCTGTAGGGCTATAGAGCTGTGAAAAAATACGTCTCTTATCAGTCCAGAATTAATATTCAAAACTCTGGAGAAGCTGAGATACCAGGGAAAGTTTTTGCATGTCTACCTGAGGCAATCAATAGCCTTCTCACTCTGTCAGACTACAAGCTGATGCTGGTGTTATGGGATGAGCTCAGGCATCCAGCCCTTGGGTGCAGATTCTGCTCTGAGAAGAAGCTCTTCAGGAGCACCACCAGCATGCCCAGCTTCCATCTGATGATGTGACGTGTGCTGTAGATTCTCTGTATTCTGTCATTTTTGCCTGTTGTTTCCCAATTACACCAGATTTTCAGTGTAGCCAGAAATGTGGGACTGTTCAAGCATTGCTTTGGTGAGGATTGTACAGAGCATGTTTTCCCCAATTTAGATAGGATAGAGCTGGGTGTGAATTTCAAAAAATTTTCACTGACCTTAATCACTAAGTTTATTTTATTATTAGAAATTAGGAAAGAAAGGAAGAAAGAGGGATAATTAGATTTCTCCCTGCTTCAGGCTCCATCAAAGATACATTAAAAATTAAGCTACAAAGAGATATCTAACAGAAATTTTTAAAGATAGAAAACTAGTTAGACCAAATGGATAAATACTTCCAACTTTTCCTAACAGATAAAGCCCACACTTTGAATTAATGCAAGAATGTTTTACATAAAAAATGAAACATAATATGAAGATCTAAGAATATGTTTCTGTGCTTATCTATGCAAATTGCTTAACATCTTTTTTCTCTTGTACAAGAAAAAAAAAAAATCTGATTTCACTGTATCTTCTTTTGTGTCGATTCCATCCTTTTTGTGCCTTTTATTTAAACTTTCCTAGCCTACAAATAATGGTAAATGCATCCAGCAGTCACAGCCCAGTTGCTCTCGCACTCCATTAACCTGTAGAGAACTTGGCCATGCAGTAGTTGCTCATCCAAATGAATCTTCCTTGTAATTATGTATGTTGCAACTACTATTAGTTGATCAGAGCAAAATGCTAATTCAGAGAATTTGTTTGATGGAAGTAGGTTTTTTTTTAGCAGTCTTAGACTCTTTGAAGCAGAGTGAAGTGTCATACAGTTTCATGACATTTATATCTCTTCTTTCTACCATTAGAAAATAATCTCATCAATTTAGATCAGGTTTTAATCATAGTCATGAAGACACTCAAGGCCATGTGCAATTGGCTGTATTCCCTGTACCTGAGGGGATACAGCTGAAGGACCTGCTGGAGCACAGAGACTGTCACCTCTCATTGTTTGGATGTGATTGACTGATGCAGTACTGCATAATGCTTTAATGAAAAACTTTCAAAAAACATGCTTTTCCTTAAGCAAATACGTTAAATTTTAAAATATTATGTTTAGCTTTCTTTTGCTTTTCAACCTGTTTAGGGAAAGAGAAAATAACAGATAAAGAGGCATCCATTCTGCATAAGAATTTTCGTGTAAGGAAATAACCAAACATTAAAAATGTCCATCATTTGTAGTAATGATGCTATCTGCTACTCATTTTATAATTTATTCCAAAGAGAGGGTCTAATTCAGATCCTAGATACATTTTTCACTGTGCTTAACTGTTAGATTTGAAGAGGCTGAAGAGAAGTTATGATTAGTATCAAGTAGTACCACTGATTTCTGAAATAGTCTATGTGATTGTATTATTCTGTGATTCACTCTAGTTTTGCTGGGAGACTATAACTCATACTGTATATGAGGTTTATGCTTAGCCTTTGAGATGAGCCTACTAATTTTACCTCATTTGTTCACTTAATATAGTTTGCCTTAGAATTAAAAAAAAAAAAAAAACCACAATAATATTTCATTTTAGGTGCCCTGGCAAGATGCTTAACAAAAACCAGTCTCTCAGGTGGAGGGAGCGTTCAAAAAATGTCAGAACTTGTGCCACAGATTTTATATCTTACATCTGAGCTTGGATTTTGTTTCCTCTCATTTAGATTCAAAAGAAGATTTCAGTGCATGTCATGATCGAGGAAAAACCCCAAAGTTTTCATTGAAGGAATTTTTTTTTATTTTATACCTGTTTAAGATAATATTTTACTCTAATGCTGTATCAGAATAGAAAACTCTAGAATAAATAATAATGCAAATTTAAAATCAATAATCATCTTTAATAGTGGTAAAAAAAAAAAAAAAATTGTTCTTTGAAGACTGACCTAAATTCCATAATATTCAGTTGCAGTAATTTTGATCGGCAGTTCTGTTTCAATCATTATTCAGAAAGATAAGAGCTGGAGGGTGCATCAATGTGGAAGATCCAACTAAATGCAACATTGTCACATTTGCAACATTTGCATGTTTTAAACAAAGATGAATTTTAAGCTATGTCATAGAACCATAAAATCATAGAATGGCTTGAGTTGAAAAGTAACCTTAAACACATAGTTTCAAACTCCTTTCAACGGACAGGGTCACCTTTCACTTGACCAGTTTGCTCAGAGCCCCATCTAACCTGGTCTTGAACAACTTCTCCAGGCAACCTTTTCCAGTGCCTCACCACCCTGAAAGCAAAGAATTTTTCCCCTAATATCTAATCTACATACATTCTCTCTCAGTTTGAATCCATTGCCTTTGTCTGCCATTACATGCTCTTGCAAAAGTCTCTCTCCCTCCATCTTGTCAGCTGCTCTCAGGTACTGGAAGGCCTTTTTTTCAGCTGAACAATCCCAATACTTCTAAAGATAACCTGGAGAAAAAGAAAAAAATTACACAATTGACTGTGGGTATCCAAATTTGATTACAAATTTCCGGTTTCAATTTTTCATTAGGTCTGGACAAGATTTTTCAGTTTTATAATAGCATAAGAAAAAGAAAGAAATGACCCATATTGTTGCATTCTTCAGAGACCTCATAGTAAAAAAGGTAGAAAAATGTTAATAACTCTTTTCCATGCAAAATTTATGTCTTACAAGAAAGATTGCATTTTGTTTTCTCTTGCTATCTCACAGAAACTAAGGTTCATGCACATTTTAAAACCTATAATGCATTTGCTATTTAAAATGCAGTCATTATAATGACAACATATCACAAATGGCAGATAGTAAAAGGGACAGTTTTACAAAAGTATATTCTTAAAATACATTTATGCAAACTGACAAATAAATACAGTCACAAGGTCAGTTTCTATATTCCCTGTTCACATTTATGAGCACTCACAGACATGGGAAGCACCATTACAGTCAGTGAGATAATTCTTTTGGATAGCTCTCAGCATCTGCAAAAGGTTAATCACCTGATAGAAACCATTTTATAAGTGATTTGACAAAGAGAAAACAAGGATTACAAAGGTACAAAATTTACAGTAAATAATTTCATCAGTCTCACTTTTGGGGAAGTGGTATTTTATTCAAAATTAAACAGGGTTACTGCTGGGATAAATAAATAATAACAAAGGACAAAAGGGCATATTTGAAGGAGGATATAAATCCATATATCATAGCGAACCAATTGGTCTGTCACTGAATAGTGTCCATCTAAGCAAGCTTGTTGATACTGGGGGAAACTGTACTTGTCATAGTCTAATGGTATTTTTATCAGAGTGTGCAAGAAACCTTTGAAATTATCTTCTCTTTTTCTGCATGTCTACATTCTCACAGAATCACAGAATGGCTGGAGTTGGAAGAGACCTCTGTAGATAATATAATCCCCCATTCTCCCTCCAGCAGATTCACCTAGAATGGGATATCCAACATCACATCCAGGCAGATTATCTACAAAGAAGGATATTATCTCCAAAGATAGGAGATTCTACAACCTCTCTGGTCAGCCTGTTCCAGTGCTTTGGCATGTTCACATTGAAGAAGTTTTTCATCATATCCTGATGGAACTTCCTGTGTGACAGTTTGTTCTCATAGTGTCCCTTGTCCTGTCACTGGGCACCACTGAAAAGAGCCTGGCTCCATCTTCCTGACACCTGCCTTTATGATATTTGTATGAATTGATAAGGTCCCTTCTCAGTTATCTTTTCCCAAGAAAAACAAGTCCAACTCTCTCAGACCCCTATTGTCTTCTCATAACAATAAATAGAGATTATATTTTTGAATTGAAATATTTATCTCTTAAAGAGCATGAGTATGTACAGCTTCACTCTGCCAACAAAAGCTCTTAAAATTAAAAAAAAAATATGTCATCAGAAAGTCATATAAACAGAAGTAATGTAATATTTTCATATGTTCACATTTGAAAGCAAATTTTCTAGGTTTTTTTTCCCACACTATCTGTACTTCATTTATTGCTAACAATTATACACATACACACACACATACAAACACACACACACACACACACACACACACATATAAATAAAAATGTTTTGTTTTCTGAGAATGATAGTTTGAAGTCATGATGATTGACCAATATCTGAGGTTTATGTTCAGACAGAATTTGATCTTACCTCAGACTCAGAACAAGTTATGAAGGTCTGCTGGATCAGTGTCTCACTGCTGCTTCTTATATTTTGTTCACAACACCTCTTTATATAAAATTTTATTCCCCTAGTTTCCTTGTTACTGGGAATTTTCAATGATATTGAGTCCTAATAAAATTCAGCTTCTCTCTCACTCTGTAGTAATGGTTTAGTACATTTTTATTTTGCTGAAACTACTGTATTCTTTACTGACAATGTAGGAAAAAATTAAGGGGTGGGAGACTTTCATAAAGACCGACTTAAAAGATCTGAAGAAAGAAAAATGACTACCGGTTTCAGATTTATATTCAGATCTGGTATCTTCAGTTTAGCTTCTCCTACAAAGCTAAAAAAAAAAAAAAAAAAAAAAATCTTATTTTTGTTTGTTTGTTGTTTGTTAGTCTGGACTGCTGAAGTCTTCAGAAGCAGAGCTGTTCCCCAGGAGGATAGCAAACGCCCAGGGAATTCAGCCATCTCTACAAGGAACCATGAGAAGTAAGGTCTCAAGCCTTTTCAAGTAGACTGTAAACAAGCCTATCCTTCATTTGGAGTTACGATGAAGCCAAATCTAAAAAGGTATATATAACAAACCTCTTTATGAAATAAAAAGTTCCACTTTTTTCCCTTTACCTCTCTGTCTCTTACCCACCCCTAAAGATCATAGATAATTACTGCTGCAGGGTGAGAAAGCAGAAACAAAGTGAAAGTTGTTAATGGTTTCTATTTTTACACAGATATAAATGATGTTACCCAGTGGGACCATATAGAATCTAGGTGGATAGACATCAGCAATCATGTTACAACCAGAAGGAGTAAGATTTTATCCAATGAAAATTATGAGAATATTTTATCTATTAAATAATCTTTTGAAACTGATTATTGAACTGTAATAATAGAGGGGTACAATAATAATAGAGGGATAGGGGGAAATAGGGATCAAATTTTGCCACAACTGACAAGCCAGGTAGGAGTAGATAACATTAAATTTCAAGAAATTACCATTTTATTTCTGAAAAACCATTAAAATATTGACCCAAATGTCTCCTAAAATCAGTATAAGTACATAAGTGTACTGTAAATAAAGCATTTTGAGAGCTGAACTATTTTTGGACGTATAAACGTCTTTTGAAATTTGAAAGGATCTTTTGAAGACTCTCCAGATCAAGATCTGCTTTTGTTTCTTGCATTGTATGCATTCCCCTTTTTGTTGCTCTTGGTACATCTGCACTTTGATGCTAAGGTTACACTTCAATGGAATAATCATCTTCCAGGACAAACACCATCTAGGTTTAAAACAATGAATTCAAATGTTGTTGCTGCTATAGCAAAAATGTCAGTGCAGGTACCTGGGTTCACCAGTATCCTGGAACAATATTCAGGCAGCTAAATTGATCTGAGACCAGCACAGTCTACTCCTTTTCAAAGCCAGCCAGCTGAAAGCCAGCTGGGATACAGCCACAAAATCTGCACTCGTGACTGCTTTTGAAGGTGTTGACATATCTTAAAGACAATATAATCTTACACATAGTCCCCAGAAGTGTTAGCTCTTCTGGGTAAAAATCTCACAGGAGCAGCTCAATAGATTTGACTTAGGAGCCACCCAAGTAAATCTTGTAGAAAAAGCCATTCAACTGGTCTAATAAACTGATAATTAATAAGATGTTTTGCATTTACAGTTAGAAAAGCAAAATGATTGAGTGTTGGGGGTTGGGTTATTTTCTTATAGAATTTTTTCCCAGAAGTTGTTAAGAGGCTGATGGCTGGGTGCTTTTCGGTACTCATGGGTGCTTAGGAACAAACAAAAGAAGCAGCTAAGGCAGAGACAGGGTGGCACCATCTTCACTTCACTCTGGGCAGTTTTCTGCTCTGGGGAAAACAGCTGGGGCTGCTTGTCTCTGCGCGGCAGAGAGCTCTCACCATCCTTCACCTGGAACTCGGTCGGACCACCGTCTCTTCGTGTGTCCCCCGGGATTTTGGGAACCCGTTCCCTCCCTGCCCTGCCAGGAGTTCCTTCTCCCTGCCCTGCCCCCACGGCTTCTTCAGTTTTGTTCGAGGTCTCCCCACGCTGTATTTCTGCAGCCCCTGCCCAGCCAGGACATTTTCCAACAGCTCCAGCCACTGCCAACCCTCGGATACATCTCATCCTCCCAGGGCTGCTGCTGGCTCTGGTAGCTTGTAACAGTACTCAGGGGGGTGGGGGGTGCCAGAGGAAAACTGTAACTGGGTTGTTGGGTTTTTCTTTTCTTCTCTAATTCTGTTTGTTGTCAATATTATAGTTATTATTGTTAATTTACCTTGTTAGACTAACTAGTAAAGAACTGTTATTCCTACCCTCATTATCGTTGTCTGAGACACCCACCCCCCCCCTTCAATTTTAGGTTTTAAAAAAAAACCAAGGGAATTTTCCTTTTTTTTTTTTTTTTGGTTTCCTAGCAGACACCCCTGTCTTTCCAAACCAAGACATTGAGTCTCATTAATAGGGAGATCAACTCTCTGGTGTTAAATTTCTCCTGTAGACAAACTTAGAAAGTATATACATATATATTTAGTAACCTCAAAATGTGACTCTTTTTCAAGTTATTAAATTTCTTAGGATGTATTTTCTGTAAAATGGAATTGTTTCCTTAGGGTTTGTCTTTTTCTTTTTCCCTATGATTATTTTGCATAGTACTACAGCTTATAGGGTTTACATAGAGAGTTTACTTTCAAAATATGAGTTTCTATATTATAGTTCCAAATGCTGGCATTGTAAAGCTTTACATTTACAGTGTAAGAGAAGTCAGTGATACCTGTGTCCAGTAAAAAAAATTTGAATTTCAAGTTAGGTACAGCCAATATCCTAAATTACATCCAAAAGCACCTGGATACTTAGACAAGAAATCAAATAAATTATATCTCTATGATAATATTGAAAGATGAGAATCGGATTCAGTGGATTTGCACTTAAAAAAATGAAATCAGAATTTAGCTCTTGCACAGAATGAACCCTCAGCAGGCACTTCCAGTGTTAACATTTTCTCTACAAAACTCTGCCAATGGAGTACATCTCTTGCTTACATTGCCACTTGCTCCAGAAATCCTCCTCCTACTGAGTTACTTCCTCTCTTTGTGTCTCATCACACAACCCTCCTTTTTCACTTTACCCTGCAGCCAAATCCTCCCTCTGTTCAGCTCAGCACATCTCCTCACTGGGCTCACTTCAGGCTGACGGAGAACACTAGCATCTCAGTGCTTTAGGCTTTCAGTGTGCTTGTTCTTTTACTTTTCTCTATCCCCATAGAGTATGTCATTTTCTCCTAGCTATCTGCATGAGTGTAACTATTGCTAGTTCTGTAAAACATTTGTTCTTTATTCTGCCTCTCTTCCTGTAGAACACTTTATCACAGTTTTCATAAAGGCCTTTACAAAATGGGGAGAAAGAGAGGCAGTCTCTTTCTATTCATTCCTTCAAACTGAAAGTCGAGCATATGCTCACACTTGCTTTCTTTGAAAGATGTGATGAAAGATTATACCTGCCATATGCACAGAGCCCTATAATGTTGATGGAAAGGAAGGTTAAAACCAGCTTTTCATGAGTTCTGCACCCAACAGAGCGCCAGGGCCATTCACAGTGATATTCCCAACATTAATAGACTGCAGAGATTCAGCTGGCCATGTGATTGCTCTCAAGTGATTTTTATCCAGTGCCATGGCAAACATTAAGCTTTTCTTGTTCACCTTTACTGACAATGAAAGCTTCAACTGCATCCCTGATCATAAGTGCAACAGACAATGTAAATGCAACCAGAAACCACTGAGAAGTTCCTTTCTCTCTTATAACTCATTATCTCTAATATTGTCTCTTTGTATTATTATGCGTCTCCCCTCTGGCCACCCCTGCAAGCTGCTTAAGCAAAAAAGAGTACTGCTTTTCCAAGACTAATAAAAAAAACCCAAAAAAAACCTTCTATAGGTTTATGGAAAAGAGAGCTCTGGATCCTCAAATATGACAGTTGAACTTTACCCATATGACTTATTGAAACTGATGCATTAAATTAAATCAATACGCTGGATATTACTTTGCCATCTGCTATTACATCTAGGCTGAAATGATCTGATGTGGAGTGAATTCAGGTGGGAGTCAGATGAAATATTCTACACCAGAAGGCAGAAATTCCACTTGTTAATTGATGGGTTGTTAGCAAGACTTTAAACAACTTGGCAACTGGCTGGCAGGCCCTGTTCAGTGGGTGAGCACATATGATGTATTGATATTTAAAAGGATATAACCCACTCACCATCCATATAATCACACTTCTTCCTCACACTTTTTTCTACCTAATCTTGTCACAGTCAAGAGCAAGGAGTTATGGCAATGGAAGAGATAAAAACAAAATGCTTTCTGCATTCTTTCTCTTTATTTAGCCTGTCAGAAGTCTGAAAACAGTGAATTTTGCTATCTGCCCTATAAATTTCTAACTGAAGGACTAAGTTTTGTTTGCCTAGAAAAGAGACCAAGTACCTTTTTTCACTATTGTTTTTCTAGTTCTCCAACATAGTTTTCCAACATAGTAAGAAATATAATAGAAATAAGAAAGTTCTAGTCAGAAAACCTAAAAATCATCAAGCAGACCAAGATTAAGAATCTTTGCAGATTTCTGGTTTTCTCTCCGCACAGTATTTTCTCTCCGTACACATTAAATTCACAATTGTCTTTTCATTCACTGCTTCATGTCTGTATGTGTTGTACAAGACCACTGGAGTGGTATAAAAGTACTCACAATTTTCATTTATCCTTACAACTGCTGTGCACAGAGGGTATTTTGCTCATTTTATAAGTAATGAAACGTAGCACAAAGAAAATACGTGACTTTCTCAGTGTTAGAGAACAGAGAAATTTGAATCAAGCCTTCTTGTTCCAAAGATGTGTACAAACCTGGAGTGTGTGTCTCACTGGCATTATAGGGGGCTATAGAGGTCACATTTTTTCCCTTGCTTCAGATCACTCATGTGTTCCAGAGCACATCTACTTTTTGATGCCAAATGAACCTTTCTCCTCACTATATGACTGTCTTCTTTTACTGTGACAAGTTAACATTGTGCATGGAAAATTACTAGATGTCATCTGAGATGCTGGTCCATATATAGTGCCAGTCTCAGGAACAGAATCACCCCATTCAGAAGAACACAGAGTTGTAAAGACTTGCTAATAATGTGGTAAGTGCAATAACCAGAACCAGCAGCTCTGAGTGTCTCCCTAATCTTCTTTGAGTCCAAACCAGGAACCTTCTTCATAGGAGACTTATCCAGCCCTACCCTATATGTTTTAAGTCACATAATGAAACATCTGAACTGAGCTGTCTGGAAGATATGCTCCAAGAGTTGTCTTCAGCACTTCTCACAGCATCTCACAGGACAGATAGAGCAAGTATAGTGCAGGCCCCCTGAAATACATCTCAGATGGATACTGGTCATCAGCACCAAATCCTTCTGACTGCAAATTAACCTATGTGACACTGAACCACTTGATAAGGTAGAGCCCTCTTTTAGGCATGAACTTTTTTTGCAAGGTTCACAAATTGAACAAATGCTTATTTGTAGGTCTAGGTAATGTGACTCTTATGTGGATATTTGCTGCATAGTCTGAATTAAACTGGATTCCCAATAAGAACCCTTTTAAACAAACTTGATTATAAACATGAATGGGATGGAAATGTGAGAATTGTAATGGTTCTTCTAATCTAAAGAGCATTGATGGAGAATGACAATGAGTGATCTCCTTTGTCTTTACACTGTTTTAGGATAATGAAATACATTTTTGTAACAGGATGGTCTGCCTAAGTGGTGGTAAAACATCATTGGGCTTACACTGTTTATAGTCTTGAAGAGTGCTGAGATCAGCCTGACTCTGCAATCCTAAAGTTAAAAATTCTAAGGATGAGAAAATTATTATTTCCTAACAGAAACTGACACTGGTGATGATATGGCAAATTTCCTGATGAAGGAACCGAGAAGTGATAGCACTGATATCTTATTTAAAACTGCTGAGCTAAAGGCTGCTGAGCTGGCACACCTAGCCTAGAAACATTTGATTGACAGACAATCATTTGATACTATAAAAGCTCAGTGCCACTGTTTTATAGCACTCACCTAACACATTTCTTCTGAAGGTATGTGTGGAGAATCCTGCCTTGAGTGGGGATGCTTCAACGTTATTACCTGAGGCCAAGTGAGAGATTTGCCTGCAGTCATTGACATGGGTAGGTAGCATAAATCTCTACTTATTAATTATTAAGCTAGTTTTATAATTATTGATTAAATAAATATGGCACTATACTATTATTTTTATATATCTAGACTGTGTTAATTCTGATTAATTTCTTTTTATTCTAATTATTATAATCAATTTAAATAATCTTTCTAGCAACATATTTATATTTATATAAAATAACATCATATTTATATGTTTCTGTTATATTCATAAATGATAAATTCACATAAAGGATTAATTATTCCTATATAGTCCTTTAAGTGTAAATTTTTGACCAAGTTTGGGACTTGGATTGGGTCTAACCATAGCTAGACTCCTCTTTGAGAAGGAGTTTGGAAAGAGAACAAGGAGGTTGAACTTCATGACTCAGCAGGACTGCTGCCCTGATAAACTTTGTCTTCAGCTTTCATTCAGCCTGTGATAGTTAAAAAGAGGAAAAGCATGGTCATGTTTCTGTTAGAATGGTGGGGGATTTTGGTGCTAGCTGCAAGGACTGAATATCTTCCAAAAGTCCTAACATAAGGCATGTTCAATGAAAGTTCAACGTTCAGGGCGCCTCAAAATTTCTCTTGAGCCTTTAAATATGTTAGCTATCTCCCTTGTGAAGAATAACTGGCAGTGAAGAACTCAAAAAACTTAGAATAATATGAGACGATTAATTTTCTTAATTTGCAGTTTTATGAGCAATTTCTCACCCTGAAAGCTCCACTCTTTGAGGTGAAATGTTTAAAGATGTCTGCACAACTGCAATAAAATATTCAAGGTGATGAAACACCAAGAATATGATGAGGTTATTGCAATTATGGCAGAGCTTGCAGGTACAAACCATCTGGCAGAACTGCTAATTTCATAGCAGCATAATCTCAGCGTGCTAACTTTGTCAAAAGCTTTGAAAGTCAGCATCCATTTATATTCTGAGCTACTGTTTTCAAAGGTCACTCTCTCAAGTGTTCACACAAAGACAGAGAGAATAGAAAAAGCCTGACTGTTTATTCACATCTTGCTTGCACATAAAAGGCAATTCTGATTTTAACTGGGAGAAGAAATGTCGTATCCATTTAACAGTTAAGAAACATTGAGCTGCAGCACTTGAGAAGGCCTTAAAACATACTGATGGGACAGTACTATCTTATCCAATTATTAACACCACCTTTTCTTTAATATATAGAACTACTTTTTAATTATGAGTATTTAATTTGACTGTCTGATGATTCATACCCTATATATTTGCTTTCTGGCAGTGAATAAAAATTTTTCATAGGACCAATGGTCTGTCATAAATTTTTTGATTTGAAGTGCTCTAATATTTCTGCAGAAACACTGTAGTTATCATCAATTAATCCTTGACTCCCCAAAGACTGTTGTCTCTACAGACCACATAGCTCCCGAGAGAGACAAAATAACCATGTAGTCAGGACCAAATTAGAAACTGTTTCTGCTTCCTTGAAATATGTCTTCTTCAAATTCATCTGCATGAAAACACATTTTGTTCTTTACTTCTTATCTGATGAATGTAAATCACATGAAAGGTATTAATTCGTTTTTGTTAGAAAGGAAATTTTCCTTTTGCAGGAATTTCTGCTGATAACAATAGATTTTTATGGCCAAGGTAGAAGAGATGTTTAAATATTTCCTTTTGGGAACTTTATACTTGGCACATAGTTTTCATTGGGCAAGCATACAAACAAATTCAATGACAGTTTCTTTTAGTGATTTTAGTGGTTTACCAAAACCGAAGGGGATTGTATATGTAATTAATTTGTTTGTTTGCTCTCCCTTGAGATTACTTATTTAGATACCTCTAGACAATGGTGAAGACAAATACTTTCATCCTTGACACAATGTGAATATTTCATCCTGAAATGAGTTTTAAATATTCAAAAAATTTTATTAAAAAAACTCAGTAAATACAGATATTTGCCATTTGTAAATTGTCTATTTCAAAGATATGTCAGCTGGTATTCTGACTGCTGAGAAGAAAAAAAGTCTTCATTTATTTCTGTGCACAAGTTGCTAAATGTAAGACTGCTATACAGCCAATATCCATATCTAAAAGGCTCACATGTAGTGAAATATATTAAGAAGTATAACTCAAAATTAGTAACAGTGATTTTTTAACAGAACTGTCATATTCTGCAGTACACATAATAAATTCCACACATAAGCAAAATTTTAAAAGTTATTTTCAAGCTAAATGTTTGATTTAACTCCAGAATAAGGTTTTAGAAGAAATGCAACTAAATATTTTTTTCACCTCTGATGTGATAAGTTCGTATTATGCTTATTGAGGAAGTATCTGAGATAATGCTTGGAAGATTCCTTACTGGGAAAGCTTGTAGGAATGAGAAATACAAAAATAATAATAATAATAATAATAATAATAATATATATATATATACATATATATGTAATGAGAAAAGAAAGGGTTGGATTTATAAAGAATGAATGGCAAATATCACTTGGTTTAATAGTACATATTTCCTTGGTAAAATATAAAGAAAATGGAAAACAAAATGAAACAAATTAAGAACGGACAAAAGGATAAGAAAAAGAACAACATGTGAGGAACAAATTTAGGAAATAAACTGAAGAATAAAAGATAAAAAATATGACAGGACAAACAAAGTTTGAAATTCTGATAATTTTTAAGTGGACAAAAGCCATGTATTTGATGCCTTTGGTTGTATACCTCTGAGCTAGAATGTTTTTTGAAGATTTTCTCAGGCCATCCACCCTTTTGTCTGCACATGCAGTCACAGTCCAGGGCTGTAAGGAGTAAAGTCCAACATCAGTTTTCTCTGTAGTTTTTACTTTGTAACATATGGCAATAGAAATTGATTCAAAAATCTCTGACTGGAAAATCTATGGGAGTTCAACAGAAATAATTTAACAGATCAAAAAAAAAAAAAAAAAAAAAAAGAAATTTAAAATGCTTGTAGAAGTGTTTTGCCCATATTCATTCACAGCAAAACTCTGATTTTTCAACACATACTCAGTTTATCAGAGTATTACTTCAGGGAAGGCTTTTTTATAAGAAGTAGTTTAAACCATTAGTTTTTGGCATGATTTAGGAGAATATAGTCTAATTCAACTGGGCCTGCACTGTCCTCTATTGTCACAAAGGAAATTTAGAAATAGTATGGGAAGTGTGGAAAAGCAGGAAAATTCTACCCCTGTATGTGTGAGAGCAGAATGATGGTTACCCAAAACACAAGAACACAAAAGCTGGAGTTAAAATAACAGCAATAAATATTTTTTTTAGGCTACTGATTTAAAGGCAACTGTAGCCCTGTATTCAAGGAGGGTAATTGTCTTTTTTTTTCTATGGAAGTCAAATACAGAATAAAGCCCTAAATAAATTTGCCAGCAGTGTTGCTGCTCCCTACAGAGCGATGTGGGTTATATTTGTGCCCACATCCTGAAAACAGAAGGATGATGAGGAGAGATGTGTGACTGTTTACAGACAGACCTAACTAGCCTTGGCTCAGTGTTAGCAAGGCAGTGGTGGTTGTGACAAAAATAGGCAGTGTTAACGAGTAGAGTGACCCTGGATGAGTGACAATACGGCCAGTTTTTCCTCAAGGAAGATTTCCTTTAGAAGAGATTGGAAATCGCTACCTGTACAAGCATCTGGCTATCCAGGTCAGATACAATTCAATTGTTCTGTCCCTTGAGTATGAGTATTTTTATCACGTTTTCTAGAACCATACAAAATCAGGCTACTACACAAAATCATTCAGAAGTTATATCATTCAGAGGTATATTAGTATATCTTGTACAACGTGGTTCAAACAAGTCCACCTAGTTCTGGGAAGCTTAGGTATAAAAATAAAATATGATGGAACTCTGTAATTTTCCAGACATCAAAGTAGAACACTTGGATAGATTTAAATCCTAATCAATTACACAGGACTTCACATGGGAAACAAAACAAAACAAAAAGCAAACCCAAACCAAAAAACTCAGCATGATGAGAGGATGGTTCATGTGACTGTTGTAGCATCCTATGCCAGATTCATCTGCAGAGAAAGCAACAAATAGAATGCATTCAGGAGGAGAACAGGAAAAAGCAGTGGAATTCTGCCTTTCATATTTGCAACATAAATTAGAGAGAAAATACTTCCCTCTGCTTTACAAAGATGACAGATAATCTTCCAGCCAGTACATTCCAAGCAAGAAAGAGTGGACCACAGAGAAGCTAACAGAATTTTGTGACTGACAGAGAAATCTAAAAGGCCAAGGGAATATGGAGGAGAATATAAAGAGGTATCTTTACACAGTGTGACAAAAGACACAGTAATAAATACACTCTAGGCAGGAGAGTATCAATATATAGTTGATCTTGGGGGTTTGAATATTCTTAGAAAGCATTATCCAGTAACCAGTTGCTTCTTAAAGCTTTTTTTCAGAATTTTTGGAAGGTTATTCTAATAGGAGTATAAAAAAGGGATGATCAGTGCTTTGCAGAAAGTGCTCCTGAAACTTACAAAATAGCACATAAATTAATTCTCTGCTGGAAACAAAGGATATAAGAAGCTACATACTGTACATTAGAAGCTACATTTGTCAAAAAGAACTTCCAGTAGCTGAAGAAAAAGACCATAAGTTATGCAATGGAGACCAAGTAAATTCCTGATGTGACTAATATAAAACACAAGCAGAATTAGTGAAAAAATGTGACAGCACTGGTTTTCCATGCTGTGCTGATTTTGACAGAGATAAAGCTAATTTTCTCTATAGTAGCTAATAACGGGACATGTTTTGGATTTGCACTGGAAACAATGTTGATAACCCAGGGATATTTTACCTATTGCTGAGCAGGGCTTTCAGAGCTTCAAGGTCTTTTCTGCCTCACACATCATCCCATCCATGAGCAGGATGTGGGTGCACAAGGAGATGGGTGGGAAACGGCTGGGGCAGCTGATCCCCAACTCACCAAAGGGATATTTCATACCATATAGCTCAACATAGAAAGCCCAGGGAAGAAGGGAAGAAGGAGGGACTTTTGGAGTGATGGCATTTTTCATCCCTAGTCATTGTATGTGATGCAGACAGAGTTTCATGGAGATGGTTGAACACCTGCCTGCCAACAGGAAGTGTTTAAAAATTTCATCTCAGCCCATGAGTTATTTTCTTTCTTTTACCTTCTGATTCTCTTTCTCATCACATGGAGGGAGTGTGCAGATGGTTGTGTGGGGTTTAGTGGATGGTTGGGATTAAAACAGGACACATGCACACTATATACAAGCATCCTAGCTGTGCAAAAAAAAAAATCCTGAACAGCTGGATGTAGTCCCTTGTTGCCCTTCTTTTTAACAAAGGGACCTGCCTACTTTTGGAAATTATTGAAGAAATAATCACCTCTGAAAATTGCTGCAGAAATTCAGTAAAGACAGAAAAGGGATAATATTGTTAGATCTATACCTTTGTCTGAAACCACTGAAGTACAAAGGAAGGAAAGTTACTTTGTCATGGATTGTACTTACACATTTGATATCAAATTGTTTTTTTTCTGAAAACTGCATCTGGATGGAGTTGGTGAAAATATTCTAAAAATTATATAAAATCTCTGTGGAAATTCTCATAAAAAAAAAAAAAAAAAACATGAGAAAAGTAATTTGTTTAACTTGAGGGCAGGTAAAAAACAAGGTTGCAAATTCCACTGACCCTCTTTAACTGCTAAAAGAACCCAGAAACTTTCTAAAAAAAAAGAAAAAAAGAGTGTTATTGTTATTACTTTCAAAGAGTAGGCATCATGTCTTGATATGTGATATTGTGACATTTCCCTGAGTGGGCATTGCATAGAAATTTCAGCAAAAGAACAGCAAAAAAAAAAATTAATTCTAAATGTATGTGAAAGTACAAAAAGAAAGAAAAAGCCTCTTAAAATCATTGCAACCCAATGCAAAGATTTGATTAATTATGCTGAGCTCTTTGAATCCAGTACTTCGTGACAAAATCACCAGAGATGCTAATTATTGTGAGAGATGTAACTCTCAACTGTTGCTCTTGGGAAAATCTGCAACATTTGTGACATGCATATGCCACCATATCCTTGTATTCCTGTGCAGAAGAAAAGAAACCCTTTGTCTCTGGCATATTTGTGCAGGTCTAGAGATGGGAACAGTAAGAGACCAAATGTCAAGCAGTTTCCTGCCCTTGTGTATCATTACCCTCAGACATTATAAAATCTATGCCTTACCTTTGCAATTCATCACTCCCTCCAAGTTGTTGTGGAATTGAGTGATGCTTTATGTACAGGTACCAGAAAACACCCCACTGCAGTTAATAATTTATATCAACTATGTAAATTTTAGTTGAACAATTTAAATTTGAAAAGGAATCGTAACTACAGAGATAATGTCTTCAGACTGCTTTAGTCCATGCAGGAATACTATTTATGCTGTACTGTATTTCCATATACTGTTTGATTTGTAAAGTTAAACATTTATGTCCTTTATTGATATAATCATTTCATGTCTTTGGAGAATTAGTGAGCAGTGATCAATAATTTGGAGGTTAATCAGTACTTTACTTCCCCACTACAGTTAAATTTAGTTCAATTAAACAGAATTGATGCTAATTACTGTCCTGATTGAGCAGTGGTTATTACCATATTACCATTCACTATCAGAAAGCTAAATCAGTTCCCCAAGAGGCAGCTCAATAGAGCAGTTACAGTGACATAGCATGGCCCAATTAAACCGTCTATATTATGATAATATATTTATGTCGAAATTTTCAGGCTGATACAAATTAGAAATTTATATTATTTTCAATATTAGACAGCATATAGCCAAAATGTAGATGAGTGCACACCAGTGTAAAGATGGAAAAATGCATAAATTGACCCTAAAGCAATGTTCCATTGCACCTGTGAATAAAAAGACACAGCTGTTTCAAGATTCCGTTCAGTAATATACAAAGAAACCTCTACTCACCTTGTGGAGGAAAAATTGAGCAACTGCCTTTTCTGAAGCATTTAAAAATATAATTTTTGCAATTATTTCACACAGAGACTATGTTCTAGTCCTTTTCCTCTCTTTCCCCATATTCCTTCTCTCTGTTTAGGTGTGAAGGGTAGATGTAGGTGCTGGAATTGAATCTGTGCATGAAGTCATTTGTGCTAAACTTTTAACTAAACAGGGTAACAGTTCAATACTTCTTAACATTTATTTTTTAATTAAAAATATGTGACCATACTTATTATTTAATTAAAAACCAAAAAACAACATAAAAATGCACACAGAGGTGTTCCAAAAAAGAAAAAAAATAATTACATTACAATAGTATTTGTTGAATTATTAATTTAATTTTGTTCCTTTTCTCCCCAAACCTGCCTTTTCTGAAGGAAATCCAAGCATCTGTAATAGGTAACAGTGATAAAGGAGCAACACTTTATGCTTCCAAGCTGGGTAGAAACATTAAATAATTAACCCTTGTATGTCTGTCTCTTCTCTCATGTTAGAAGAGTGCAATTATTCAATGTGTTTGTATTCAATGTGTCAGATCATCTGGTGAATACAGCTTTGCCTATCCAAATGTATGCGGTTAAAGCCAGATTCATTTATCAGTTTAGCACAAAGCCTACACATAAGAAGATGAAAATATTATTTTTCCTATGATAGCTCTCAAAGGTTATGCTGTTCTAAGAGAACTTCTCCACTTTCTTTGGATCAAAACTTTTTATCTTTCAATATTTATGAAATATATGAGTACTGTGCTGTTAAGTGTGAGGCAGGGGGAAATGTTTGATTTTGTTGTTTTGGGGTTTTTTTAACTTAGTTTAAATCTTTCACATACAATATTATCTTTTGCAACAACTATTATTTAAGTTTCAGATTTGATATAACTTGCCAGGAAATAAGTTACAGCAGAGTTTATCTGAACTTACTAGTTATGATTCTTACAGGCAGACAAAGAAGGTAGCTGTGTGCCCTTCATCAGCCTTCTTCCACATAACTTTTCTTCAGAGTTAGAAAAATCATGGAAACAAAAAAAAAATAAGAAATAAACCCAAATCTTAAAAGCCACCCCTCTCTTCTTCCCAGGCTTTTCTCACAGTTTTCTCTATTTCTTCCCCCCTAGAAGTACAGCAGGAGAGGGCACAGGAGCTATGGTCAGTTCATCACATGTCTGCCATTCCTTGCTCCTCAGGGGAAGGACTCACACTCTTCCAGTGCTCCAGCATGGGATCCTTTCCACAGGAGACAGAAACAAGGATGTTGGTTTTGATTTGCTCCCATGCTGCTGGTAAACATCTTTCAGGCTTTGCAGTCACAGAGATGAGCCAAAGAGAAGAGGTATTAATTTGTTGCTATTTCACTAAGACTGAAGTTTTTAAATATTGTAAATATTTTAATCACTTCTAAAATTAATTTTGTACAAATACATTGCAGTGGGACAAAATATAAAATACAAAATACAATTCTAAGAAAAGCTAAAGGTTGGATTTTTACAAAAATGCTTTCTAATTCTTTATCCATTTCCATTTTTACCCATCATGTTTCATACATATTTTTGGTAAATTTACAATTTTCTAAATATTTTGGTTTTGATTTTTAATATATTTTGTTTCCAGATTGTTTAGATTATCCTGCTGGTTTATCCAGAGTAAAGAGACAAAAGGCACATTATAAATCAACCCAAACACAGACAGAATTCCTGACAAGAGACACCTCTGCTCTTCTAGAAAATGAAAATAAAGGTGGCCCAAAAAATGTTGTCTCAAATGAGATACCAGTTTGGATCCCATTTCTGCAGTCTCTCTGGTTAAAATACGTAAGTCTGAAAATCAGATAATGAAGCAGAAGTGAGTCTGTTGTAGTGGAAATCTCAGCTCTTCCTTCAGAAGTCAGCAAAGAAGATAAAATGGTCCCACGTCTTCCTCTCTTCTTGTGAAATTCTACTGGAAATCAAATTCACAATCAAAATTTCATTCACCTTCCTGACACCAGTTAATTGTTTCTTTTTAGAATTGCATAAAAACAACTATATGAAAAATATATTCATCAAGCTCTCCATAGATGGGCCTGACATGTTTAGTCGAGTAAACCAGTCTCAATACAACAAACTGTTTCTGAAGCATGAAGAGGGGATGATTTTTATTGGTTTCCTGGTCTTCACTTTCACTACGACAGTAACAGCAAAATGAAGACTTAGAGTCACTCTGCAATACTAGGTTTGGAAACACTGACTCGATTTCACCTTGCTTGTCAGATTTTTTTAGAATTTGCCTTACATCTGAATAAAAACAGAAAGGCATTGGCTAAGCTTCCCTTTGGAGAAAAAAAAAAAAAAAATATATATATATATATATATATTTGCAGTTGTGTATAAATAAAGATGCCAAGTGCTTAATTTAGGGAATGTATTCATGTTGAGAAATGAGCAACACAGGGTTGTTGGATAGGCAGAATAAATGCAGGCTGTCTCAAAAGTTTTCATAATTCACATAATCTTATAATAAGCATTAGCTCCTTTAGATGCTTAATTTTATCACAAGCAGCTTCTGAACCTTTGGAGGTGCACAGAGCACAAACTCCAGTCAGAATTCTTCTCTGATGTTTAAATAATTTAATTAATTACTATAAACCTGCAGAAGCTTGATGGATTTATAAGAAAAATATGTGCCTTTAATGTAGCACTTACATCCCTGTGGGATTGCTCTAGTGAATAAGTCTTTTTATTGGCAAGATTTACTTTCTTGAGTACCTGTAATGATTTTCTGGTTTCTGAAATTACTTTTTTCTCCTATCACTGCCCATTTTGTCTATTTAGGAAATATTCATGTCTGATAAAAGCAAGTTAAGATAGTACTTTATCAAAAAAAACCCCAAAAAACAACAACAACAAAAAAAGAATAGGAGCTGGTTAATATTAAGCTGTGTAATTAAAAGTTATTGATAATACCTGTGGGTTTGATGCATTATTGTTCTAATATTGAAATCAATATAAATGCATTATTATCATTCATTATGAGAGCAATTAGGTGAGGGAGAACACATATTCGTGTGTAGATGTGTCTTGGGCACTTGGCAGAGTTACTGAACAACATTTGCTGGTTATGATGGTTTAAATGCATAATTCTTTATTCTAATCTAATACAATAAAGCAATAATTCACTTGTTTACAGAGCAAATGTAACAAATACAGAAAAACTGCCTGATAATAGTGAGCAAGCAGATACAACAGACATTTTTTGCCCCCCAATGGTGTATTGTCTCCTTTTTTTACCCTATAAAGTTTCTACAATTCTTCAAGGGCTCCTTAATAGTATTCTGGTATAGAGGAGAGATCCATATTGGCATGAGACTGATTAAGGCATTCTGCAGTCTAGAGACTATGAGTAGGAAGAACTGCTTAGATAAATTGTAAGACCTTATGGTGATATTCTGATTTATGTAGGGATTGCAATAGACTTCAGAGTCTCTAGTCAGAGCACAAGATGAAGGCAGCTCTGAATCTATTCTTCTGCTTCTATATTAGTCTTTTCTCCTTTTTTTTTTTTTTTTTTTTTGTTTTGTTGGGGGGGGAGCTTGGCTGGTTTGTTTGTGTTTTTTTCCCATGAAATTCTAAATCTGTGGGTATAAATACCAAAATGTCAGTGAAAAATATTATGTATCATTTTGTTTTCTAGAATATCATTTATTATCATACTCATGGTCCTGGTTAGCTCCAGAAATAAGTAATTATGCAGTAAGTGCATTTTTGTTTTTCACTGCACAGGGTTTAATTTCTGTATAAAATGTTAGTCAACTGTTTCCTCAACTAACATATTAATGATATCATGTCTTTAAAAATATATTTGATTTCAAGAGCATCCTAAATCTATTAAGCCAGTGCTTATCTTTCATTAACTAAGCTAAGCTCTTCATGTGATTATAGTTTATTGCAATATTTATAAGGTTTCAGCAATATGCCAGTGATATGAATGAGGAACTAAAAGACATATGCTTACAACTGCAAACTTTCAATAAGAAAAATAAATAAATAAATAAATAAATAGAGAAATAAATAAATAGAGAAATAAATAAATAGAGAAATAAATAAATAGAGAACTAAATAAATAAATAAATAAATAAATCACAAACAAACCAGATGATTCAATCTAATTTATCCCTAAATTATGCTGGGCACATAGTCCTATTATAAGCAACAGCACCACAAGGCTTCCCACTGGTTAAAAGGCTGTAGGTTTTACCATTTTGAATTAGATGCATTTTGTCAAAACAGCATACTTACTGTGTCTGTGGCATTACAGGTGAAAATCTCAATTTTTGAAGCTTTTTATCATTTCAACTAACATTGGCTAACAAAAATTTTTAAACTTGAAGACCATTTGTAAAAAAAGGTACTCAAGTATTTGATCTTGAGAACAATTGCCCAGCATTATTAATTTTGTGCGCTTGTAGTAACACAAGCTGTCTGCTCTCTAGTAGTAGTGGAATGAAGTCTCCTGTTCACATTCCTCCATTCTGTTGAGAAATCTGGGACAATATTCAAAATCACTGCAGCATGCACTGAAGAACATCTGTCAGCTGAAGCATCAGCACAATCAGTTTAACTATTTCTACTGACATTAAAGGACTAGCAAATTAACTTCCCTACTTAAAAGTATTAAATATATTAATTAATACATACCCAGGCTATGGTATTTTGAGGTTATGGAGACAACTCCTCTGAAATAACTTGGAACGAATTCAGAAAAAAAGAAATCATATGCAAAGCAAAGTACCTAGAAAAATCCATCTTTAGGGTGGGCAATTGCTTCTATATTTTGCATTTATTTTCATTTGCATAAAATAAACAATAGGACCATATGATAATGATACACTTCTGTGATTTTTTTTTTTTGTTCCCTACAGTAATTTCCACTCCAAAAATAGAATAGCAGGAGTCAGAGGCTTTCTGAGGGCTAGGAGCAGTGAAGGAACCCCCAGGGCAGCAGAGGGGGCCCACTCCACTTCCTTGCACCAGGGGCAGTTCCAGCCCTGGCCATTGGGCAGCTCCTTGGGGATGGGGATAGATCTGTTGAAAAAAGGAGCAAGAATGACATTTTCTGGTTGGAGGACAGTGAACTTTAATCCAATTTAATGTCCCAGACCACAATACAGGGTAAATTGATCCTAAAGCTTAATGCAAGTGGCCCAGGGCCCTAAACCTTTATCAGAATATATCTCTCACAAGACAGCTTCTGACAAGCACATATCCACAAAATACCATAGATCAGAAACTTCCACAGTAACCATTCTGTGAGGGAAAGCTTTCCATCTGCAAATATACTTCCACCATAATTCTGAAAGGACAAAGTACATTCAAGTACACAGAGATTATTAACCTATAAGAAAAATGTAACTTTGTATAAGTATAAAGCAATTCCACTGTCTATGCTTTGAGACTAAGCTTTGACACATCAATGTGAACTGCATTTGTTATAAAAATTATAGTACTTTAAGATTGTCTAAAAATATACACTAGTTGACAATTTGAGATGGGAATTCATTGGTATTGCAGCAATCTTGTAGACTACTGAAATTCTAATACACTGAGCTGTTACATTTAGACTCAATGGTAAGGAAATGACTAATACCTTAAGAAATTCTTACAAAAAGGAGGGTGGCAGAAAACCATAAGTGTTCATCCAGATTCATTAAAAGATCTTTGAAAATATAAATTTAAGACATTTAATTATACAAATTTAATGTCTAAAAATCTCCATCCACTAAGGAGAGTGAAAGGAAGTTATGTTTGATAATATTTAATATGCACAGGGTACCCCAAAAACATAAGCACCATTTGCGCTGAAACTTACAGTTTCATTAAATTTTTTATATTAGAAAAATATCTCCGTTGATTCAATGGCTCATTAATCCTGATTCTGACAATCAGTGGAAGCTACATTAGTGCAATTGCAACTGAATATATATGGATATTGGAAATCAGGGCTGAAACATTACTCCATCAAATTGCAAAACATACAAGTGCCACATTACAGCACTCTGAAAGCTGCACTGACTCTGGATATATTTAAATGGGTCCTTACTTGTTCTTTTGCCAGGACAAGAGACAATGGCCAAAAACAGAGACACAGGAAGTTCCATCTGAATGTGAGGAGGAGCTTCTTTACTGTGAATGACCATGTACTGGAACAGATTCCCCTGAGAGGCTGTAGAGTCTTCCTCACTGGAGATACTCTTGAAACACCTGGACACAATCCTGTGCAATGTGCTCTAGGATGACCCTGCTTGAGCAGGGAGGTTGGATGATAAGACCCACTTTGGTCCTTTCTAAACGTCCTTTTCTGTGATTCTGTGCCCATATATAGCAGGGCACAGACCCTGCTCCTCTTAAGGGACCCTAGGTGGTCTGTGGCTGCTTCTCTTCTGTCGGATCTGTTCAAGCTACAGAGTCATTTCAGCCTATTATAATGTTAATTATGGATAATTTAATCCTAGTCTAGAAGTAGGAACAACACCAGTAAAACTGTCATCCCAGCCTAGAAGATGAAGATAAAACAAGACAAAAAATTAAAGGGGAAGCTGAATAATATATTCAAATTTAATTTAGTTTCCAACTTTTAAATGAAAGCAATTTGCCAATAATTATGGTAGGCTTTTATTCCCGACAATTTTAAATAGTGATTGAATGCTTTGTTTATGCTGTCTAGTTTAAATATGAGTTACTTGAAGTAATTCTTGTGCTCTTTGTTAGACAGGAAACTAGACATACTAAGTGGGTCCTCTCCAGCATATCTCTCTTTATCCTACTTCTCTTCCTGAAATGAGGAGTGTCCTTGAATGAGCAAGAGCTTCTAGGGGAGAAATTCTATAGAAGGACAAAGACATTAGAAATAACTTAGTCTCTCAATCACAGACTATTGTAACACATAGATGTGCTTGTCTACAGAGGCTAGATAGAAAGCCTGCTCCTCCTGCAGGAAAGTTGATCACCACAGTGATATTTACTCTGAAACTTGTGTTTTATCACTAGAGCTGAATTATTAAGCTTCACTTACAGGCAGGATATATGAGTTTTACACCTGACAGTATTGCATGGTATCCAGGCAAAATCTGGCTCTTAACATGCATCCTTAAAAGTTACATCATACATGTCTGAGAAGATTTATAGCCCAAATTTTGAGAAAGATGGAAAAAAAAAAGAAAGGCTTTCCAGGCTGTCCTTACACCTAAAAAGATTCACAAGATCAAATTAGCTCTATAACTAACTAAAATTTCAGAAGTCTGTGCCATTAAATAAAACAAGCCAACAAAAACCTCAATTCAGCTACATAGAGAAGGAAAATTTAATTCCTGAGAGCATTTTCCATCCCTCTCCCCACCCTGTTTTGGAATAAAACACAAATATTCCAGATCTCTGTAGGAAAAGACTTGCGCCTCCAGCACCCAAAACCCTAGCAGATCACATCAAGAAAGTCACATTCTTGAAGTCCATGTTCTGGAGTAGACCCTTGAACAGTACACCATTAATTCACAAAAGGCTATGAAACCATGTAGGATTTGCTATAAAGTTCTGTGAAACTGAAGGCATCTCATTCGTTGAATTGATAAATGGCAAAAATCAAAATGTGCTTGCTCCTTTAAATGACAAAAGACAACTACAAAGTTTGTTGAAGTCAACAGAATGACTTGAAAATATTGGCTATAAATGTCTGTAGCATGTGACTCTAGTATTCATAAATTCCTGCTGTGGGTCTTTAACCATATCCAGCAGGCAAAATATTAACACAGAAATAAATTAGATAAAGATGTGTAATTTCCATTCAAATTACATGGAAATCTGATTGCCCCTGGAATATGCATCTGCTAAGGAAAAAACACCTTCATATTTATGGTTTTAAGACTGAAAGTCCAACAAATCACAGAGTGATTCATTACAAAACTGTATATATATGATCTTCAGCTGAAAAGCCTCAATAATTTATTAAGTGAACCATTTACTGGATTTTTTTCCACATATGTCAAGAGAGTAAAATAAATTTTTTCATTTATACGATATTTTAGGTACAACAACTACGTCACAGAGACTCAGTGGCTTTGTTCACCTAGGAATTCTTGTAGAACAGTCTTTTGCTGAGAAAATGTAATACCTATTTTTCTTTGCTATTTTTTTTTAATATGAAAGCATGGCACTTGGATTTGGTGGGGGTGAAGAGGCTTGTTGTTAGGAGGTTAGTTTTTTCTCTCTTTCCTCCCTGCTCTCATGGACATTAGTGATTCCATCCAGCACTAAATCACCATACAGGTGTTGAACCTTACAGTAGTGAATAAATAATAAAAAATTGCACACGAAGGTAGTAAAAAGTAGTTTCACTATTTGGTGAAGCTTCCTGCTACACTAGAAGCATAAGTAAATATAATTTTGGTGTCCTTATCTCCATATTACACACAAGTTGAGGGTTTGTCAATATTCTTCCAAGCTCTTTTGAACATTTATCAGTCAGCATTGGCAGCTGTGACAGGATGACTGCTCACTGAATACCAAATGCAGCAACACAAAGCTGTTATTCTTCCGCAAGTTATTACTTTGAAGTGATTATTTTTAAGATAAGTTTTCTACAAGTACTTAATTCAGACTTTCCTCCATCTGTGAGTTCTAGGAGGATGTAAAGTACTTTGATGCAAATTGTATCTGTAAGCAGAACATGTAACAGGAATCTACCTGTGTAAGTGGATTTTTTGTATTGAAAAGGAATTTGATTATTCCCTAACATATCAAGGTCTTATATAAACTAATGTTTATACTAATGCTTATAATTAATAAACTGTAAATATTTTGGATGGAAGCTCATGCAGAATGTAATGGTATTCTTGGATTAACATATGGTTTTTACATATTTATAAAAAATCCAATTTTACTTTTATTAAGCAGATATTCTGCACCACACTGAATGCACAGAATGTCAAGGTTAGAGGTGAATAATTTCTTTAGGACATAGAAGTGCTTACTTCCAATAATTTAGGAGCTGAATGAGGGTGCAGTGGGAAGAAAAACACTTACCCTAAAGAATTGCAGGTGTGCATTTGGAATAGAACAGTTTCCATACCATTATACATTTTTGCATCTGAAGTGGTCTTTGTTTCTGCGCATTCTCCACTGCTAAGAGGGTGAATGAAAATAACTGAAGAATTAAAGACAAACCATGTTCCCATTAAAAAAAATCCTGATCATATTAAAAGGTTTTCTAATCATCCCATAGCAAATAAAATGTAATGATGGTATGAATGCAATGAAGAAATTTTCTGGCTGTTAAAAATAATTGACTGGTTTTTGCTGATTACAAGACACACTTTTATAGCATATCTTGAAGATGCAGTTTCATCAACTAGATGAAAAAAGATTAATTAGTTAATTGATTATAATTATTTGGGAAGATGCTGGAAATGGCTTTTATGTAATTTAGTTTCCTTTATTCTTGAAATAATGTACTCTAATGATAATAACTAAGATAAACCATTTCTTTTTTTCTTACAAAAAGAATCTATCTATAAATAAAATAAAATGTGGTTTCAGTGTCTGAGAAAAGAAATTTTTAAAGCTGTCTAGGGAGTGGGAAAACCCCACCTTTTAGCAGCTATAGAAGCAGCATATGGTATAAAATATTCCGTATAGCCAATGGCATTCTTCTAGGTGTACATGGCATAATATTTATCTAATCTAGTAAACAATAGTGATAATATATTTTCCCAGTTAATATTTAAAAACTTTTTCTGTTGTCTTATCCATCAGTATTAGTTTTTTTCTGCATTATTTGGTCTCACTGCTATTTTCTTTGGTTCCAGTTAATATTGTTGCTACCTCTTAGCTGAGTAAAGGTTACCTTTAGACTAACTTTTTGTTAGTGTTTACGATGCTGGAACTCAAATAAATACAAAAAGAAAGAAAACACAAAGGGATGCAGACACCTTTAAAGAAAATTCACTAATAATGTAAATAAATACTGCTGCAAGTAACATTTACTCAACTCTATTCTTAATTACACCTTGAAATCTGTAAGCTTAAGTCTGTTGTTTCACTTAATTAGTCTTTTTCCTTTTAATTCAGCTTATATTTAGCTGGTTGTTTCCAGATCTCTATTGTTAAAATGGCAGAAGTTTAATTATATCTTGATTTGCATGGAAAAACAGCATCATTAATGGCATTACAAAAAGGAAAACATTCTCACTCTTTAAAGTAACACGGGTTTTGTAGCCCAATCTCTAAAAAGGTAATCCTACATCTGCTTTGTTTTATCCTGTTTAGAATCTTTGTGCTTCCTAATTGCTGTGCCACAGCACACACTAGTAATTAAGAGAAAAACTGAGGCTGATGGAAACCATTGATTTTGGATTTAAAACAATTAATTCCTCCAACTCACAATATGTGAGTGTTCATATTATTTGTTGTTATAGTTATTCAGGAACCAGTTGAGTCATTTATGCAAATATCTGTGTATCTCCAAGAGTTCAGAGGATCTTTGAGTGAGTAATTAATTGTGGTAAACTTCTCATTTGAAATGGGTCATTCATTTTCCCACTTAGTCTTTTTATCATCAGAGGAGCCATGGTCATGGAATAGCATTTTTGTTAGATAAGCAGGCAGCTATAACACAGACACATAGAACTAACCTGAAGCCAGCACAGTTCAAATGTAAGATGAAGGGGCACCTAAAGACCTGGGGGAGCAAAGAAAACATAAAGCTTACCAGGAAACTTCATTGACATATCATCAGGAGTGTTATTTTCAAGCTTTTTTTATTAGAATTTGCATTGCGAGAAAGAATTTTGAAAGACGTAAAGAGGTCAGTACTTCTGCTTCTCAAGACATGGTCTCTCCAATGTGAGAAACAGTGTCTGTAAGTATTTGAAATTTAACACATGAGTAATAGAGGCAGGCAGAAGCAGAAGCGGGAGTCAGTAATGAGTGTAAGGTGACAATAAGTAGGAAGGGACATAGCTGTGAAAGGCTTTAAAAGTGAGGAAAGGATCTTATGCTTGATTTGTTGGAAAGGGAAAAGCAACAAAAAGAGTGGGTGGTATCAAAGATTAGAAAATGTTCTTCAGAGAAGCATTAAGAGCAGAATGGATCTGTACTTATCATTAGACAACTGAGGTGAGAAAAGCCTGAATATTAACTGCATCTGAGTTTCCATGTCCGCAAGGACACTGGATTCTTAAGGAGACAAGGGATATCTAAATTATATGTCCTGCAAGGCAGTGAGGGAGGCTTGGGTAGAAATATCTCTTGGAGGTAGGAGTGAAGGTTTATTGGGATTTTCTCTGGTTCTTATTTAGTTTATTTCAACCAATCCAGAGCAATTTCCTTGGGGTCAGTTCTGCAATAAGGAGGCTCAGTTTGTTTTCATGATAAAAATGACATTTGAACGGACAAGGTCATTAAATTAAATAATTTTTGATTAAATAGAAAGTACATTTTCACCAGGAAATCATTCCAATGAAAAATCTTTAACTATCTTAAAGTGAATATTTTGTAAGCAATAAAATATCTGACAAGGATTATAAAAAAAAAAGTGGTTTTGAATGATGATACATTTTGCATGCAAACAAGACTGGGTCATGAATAAATTGATAATCCAAAAGAGACTACATTTGCATATTGTTAGTAATGACTAATCCATCAATATTTAGGAAAATATTCCTGAATCTAATTTTTTTTTTCTTTTTGTTTCTGAGTACTGCACATACCGTCAAAAAATTCTACTTTCTAAAATTGTAAATTAATATCGGTGCTGTCCTTACCAGTTTTTTTCTTCATCACAACTACTTTTCTTTTTCCTTCCCAATTTAATATAAGAAATTAAGTATAGCAAGCACTGTAACCTAGCCTACAGAGAGCAAATGTGCAAAAACAATGCTGTAGGTAAAATATCCCTGAATTATTTCTGCCTTTGTGCACTATCAAGAACCACAGTTAGTGACACTATTTGTACATATTCTTTTAAGTGACCTCAGGTTATTTTAGGAAATTTTGCAAATAAATAGGGGCTCATAAATTCTGTAGATTATATTGAGAGAGCAAGAAAGAATCTGAAGAAACTGGTAATCCTCTACCTCTTCATTGAAGCTTTGAATCACAGAATTTAGTTGGTAACAAGAGCTTGCTACTGGAATTTTGATAATGATCACCTGTATTTACAGTCCTAATCTGTGATGGACTGCACTTGGAAATAATTCTCATTCTGGGGCTTACCTTTCATTAAAACACAAAATCATTTAGGATGGAAAAGACTCTTAATATCATCAAATCCAGCCATTAACCTAGGGCCACAGAGTCCACCACTAAACCATGTCCTTAAGCACCACATCTTTATGTCTGAAATAACTCCAGGGGCAGTGACTTGACCACTTCCCTGGGCAGGGCAGCCTGTTCTGATGCTTGACAGCCCCTTCAGAGAAGAATTTTCTTTTTTTAATGCCAATTCTAAACCTCCTCTGGCACAGCTTAAGGTTGTTTCCTTTTATCCTATCATTTGTTGTTTGGGAAAAGAACCATCTCATCTCTACAACTTTCTTTCAAATAGTTATAAAGAACAATAAGGTTTCCCCAAACCTCTGTTTCTCCAGACTAAACACCCTCAGCTCCCTCAGGTGCATCTTCTAAGACTTGTATTCCTTCATCAGCTTTGTTGCCCTTCTCTGAATGTGCTCCAGCACCTCAATGTCCTTCTTGCAGTGAGGGGTCCAAAACTGAACAGAGGATTCAAGATGCAGCCTCATCTGTGCTGAGTACATAGGGGTAATCATTTCCCTGATTCTGCTGGCCTGATTCTGATTCACAGTAGTTGTGATACAGGCCAGGATGTCATTGGTCTTCTTGGCCACCTGAGCACACTGGTGGCTCATATTCAGTCAGATGCTGACCAGCATCTCCAGATTCTTTCCCACTAGGCAGCTTTCCAGACACTCTGCCCCAAGCCTGTAACACTGCGTGGGTTTATTGTGACACAAGGACAGGACCTGGAACTTCACCTGTTTGCACCTCATAAAACTGGCCTTGGCCCATCAATTCAGCCTCTCCAGATCACTCTTCAGAGCTTTATTGCCCTCCAGCAGATCAACACTCCCACCCAGCAAGGTGTTGTCTGTGAACTGACTGAGGATGCACTTACTGTCCTTATTATCGATGACATTATTAAACACAACTGGCCCCATACTGAGCCCCAGGGCTGAATTCCATTAACTTTGTGGATGTAGGCGTTCAGACTGTTTATTATCCAGAAAAGAGCACACCCATCCAAGCTATGAGTACCATTTTCTTCACAAGAATGCTGTGGAAACCAGTGTCAAAGGCTTCACTATGTAAAGTCTGTGAAGTCAATGTGATACCCACAACCTTTCCCACTTACATCAAACAACTTTTATGATGCACCATTACAACTTCTGTATGTATTTAGACTATTTTGCATATACTTACTTCCTTCTTATGTAGTATCCATAGATATATCTATAGACAGCCTGCTTTTCTCTTCTTTGAGAAACATTTTTCAAGTATGTTTGTTGTCATGTTCTTTATCTTTTGATGTCTCTGGATATGGTGGAACTGTTTTGCAATAGCAAGTGGTAGACTTCACCAGACAATTTGTCCACCTTTTATGTGGAACTATTTTTTCCATGGGATGATTTTATATATAAATGTGATTTCAATTGTCAGATATGTTTTCAGATTTTTAGGTTCAGATCTCTTGCACGTACCAGAGAAAAATATATCATGCCAGCCCAGTATCACTGATAATCAATTAATGTAAAAGGTCCTGCTCTGCCCCTTCTATACCCATCTTGTCTTTTAAAACATACTCTGAGAGACTCAGATCTGAAGCAAGTGGTACAAGTAGAGGTTAGTGGGTTGCAGCCTTTAATTACCTGTGATATCCTGGAGGACTAATGACACTCTACCACACAGATGCCTGCAGAGATCATTACTTCCCCTTTAGAAAGACTAATTATCTCTAACATGATGAACTATGCCACCTAGCATACAGAAATTATTACTTCAGTTTAAAAATCAAAAATCAGGAAACAAAGATGTTCTGCTTTTTTTTTTTTTTGCACAGTTGTTTGCTTTATGTTTTTCTATGATTGGTGATATTGCATAAAGATTGTATTAACAATACAATGTTCACATCTAATATGAAGATACTTACTGGAATATATTCATGAACTGCTTTCACTGGGGCCACTTCATCTCAATTGCATGAGACACTGGTGCATGAGATCTTTCATATTAGTGGGTGCTAAATGAACTAGGTGAAGCCTTAGGCTACACAGTACCACAGAATTACCTAATGTGACTATATCCTAAAGCAATGCATGCCCTGCTACATCTTATGACTAAATTGTCTCATGAATATGCAAAATGTGGTTAAATTGTGGAGAATACAAAATTATTTACAATTCAAATATCATCACCCAAATGCATATTAAAATTAATGGCTTTTGGATAAATGCTAATGAATAGGAAATAATTCTGCTTAAAAAATATTCATACATCAATAATTGATGTATTTTTCTTTTGAAACTAAGTAGCTTCATTTCCAGTTAGAATAGAAACAATAACACACTAGTTATTTGTACTAAATGGTCTTTTATCAGAGCTTATATTTATGCCCACATATTGCTTTTCTGTTTCTCAACATGGCCTCAGTCAGAATTATTTTATGCATAATTAGTTTTTGCACATACAGATCAATACCTTAGCACAAACACTACACACTACTAGATTGGGCATGCTAACTGCCAAGAATTCATAATACAGATATTGACCAAAAAGTGAAAAGTACACATTCTTCAGCATATGTGTGTGTGTATGTGCTCTTTGGTGGCAGGGATGAAGTCCTGAATGATGGGGGGGAAAAAAAACCACAAGAAATCAGGAAATTTCTGAAGTTATCATCCTAAAATGCACACTTACACTCAACCCTGGAATAGCACAAGCCAACATCTACCATATGTGATTCTGCTTTTCAAATGTCAGTTTCTTTACATGTGGTTTTGTGATGACTAAGAAGACAAATCCCTGGCTACCAGTGTGCAAAATGGTCAATTGCTATAGTTCAAGTCAGATAATTTAACATGCAATATGGTTCAGTAGAAAATATTCTAAGCAGGAAAGTGATAACTGAAAAAGTTAATCTAGTCATTCAGACATGTTCATAAATAACATAGAATCACTGAGAAGCATAAAGAGAATTCATTTTTTGCAAATATGCCATGTTCCACTTTTCAAATTCCCAGTTAATAATCAATTAAACGTACTTCTTGAATTGTTTAGGTGAACAAATTCAAGAACAGGAACTAAATGAAATAAAAGTATACTCCATTTCACTTTTCATTAAAACTGAATTTTTATCTCAGCTTTAGGAAACAGAGGCAAAGATAGGTTTATGTTGGTAATGTAACCTGCAAAATCTCATTACTTCATGATGGTTTGGGCAAACTGTTTAGAGAGACCAGATATACAGAGTCATTTCCAATGAAACACTGTTGGACATCCACCTGTGCTATGGCTGGATTTTGTCTCCCCTGCGACTCTGCTGTGCTAGGCTCTGGTTCCCAGGAGCACTCTCTGCTAGAGAAAGGCAACTCACGTGCAACCATCTTTCTGAAACAATTGCACGGAATGAGGCACCTGGGAACAAACTGCAAATTTCTGTTCCTCATACACCAAATTGTTCAGAAATCCTTTTTTTTTTTTTTACAACCCAAATCTGTGTTGCCTTAGGCTGCACTGGCATCTATGGTTCTGAATTTTAGCAGATTCTTCCTTAGTACGTATATCAATTTTTTTCCTGGCTATACAAGAAAAACATCATATATTCCTCCATCATCTTAGTGAAAAATAATAAAGTAATATCATCAGCAACACAGACTGTATTTCAGCAAAAGAGAATTTCTGCAAGGCACCAGAAAGTAAATGACACTTTACAACAATTTTCAATTATTGTAAAGTGATCCACTCCCATTCCCTCATGGATTTTTGATATCCATGGTGTAGGTCTGGTTATAGTAGTTAAATACTGTTGCAGCCTAACAAATCTATCTTGGCGATTTTAGTCTGATTGTTAGTGTTGAAGCAAATACTATTTATGTCTCAAGAGTGATTAGAATACTTTCTACCAAGTATGTTTCTGAACTATTTCTGATTTAAGTTTTTTTATTTCAATTAACAAAAACCAAAAAACAGTGATGAGAAAATGATGGAGAAATAATGGTTTATGAGACCACTATATCCCATCTCACAATTTTTTCTTCTACTGAATATACCAGAGTGGTCCTCAGATGTGATCACACCTAAGACTTAGAATCAACATATTAGCACAAAATTTCCTTGCAATTAACTGTAAAGAATTACCAATTCATATTCTGCCATGATATTTTTGTAGCCTATTCACATTGTCCAGTGGAAAAGGAATATCAGTGTACTTGTATTGAGAAATATTCCTTCTACATGTGTAAACTAATATCTAAGGATGACCTCCTGATGTGTGTTTCATAATGTCAAGATCACTTCAATGGATTTGTGATAATCTGCCTATAAAGAATCTGAAAAAGAATCTAAAAAATGTCTTAATCCTATAAATCACTTTCAGACTAACATTCCAATGAATAGATATCCACCCAATGGATATGGTGGATACATTCCACACTTTAAATTCAGAAGTTCCCAGAGAAGTACGCCAAAAAATAAAAACAATTTCCCCAAACCAACCTCTCCACTTCCTTTGCAAAAAACACAAAAAAGCCCCCCGCAAAACAAAACAAAAAATTCAAAATAAATAAGCAAAAATGTTTGAAAGTACACTGTGGGGAAAAAAAACCAAACAACCTAAACAAGAAAACAAAACCAAAACAAAAATAACAAAGGTACTGTTTCCAAATAAATGTTTTCTTTTATGTTTCTTATTAAAACTTAAGTACTTGAAGCCACTTAAAATGAACATTTTTGCAGTCCACTTATTTGGAGAAGTGAAAATAAAAATATACTCTACATACAGAAAATATAGATATTTACAGTATACATAATTCTATGCAGTAATTTTCAGTTCTCTTTTGAATGTGTTTGTAGTGTGCTGCAGAGTTTTGATCATGAATGAGGCAGAGCAACATTCAAATCCAAAGAATTCTGTCTCTATTAAAATTACAGTAGTAAAATATTCTGCTTATGACCTTGGCAATATGTTAGGCTTTTTTCTTGACTTTCCAATATTTCCTATGAAAAATATGATAAAAATATTTTAAAGAAAATAAATTAAAGCAAAGCAGTTAAATGACTTAGCTCAAGGCAGAAAAGAACTCTCCATCTCAATTTTTTACTGAAAGGAATGGTGTCTGATTAAATTTTGTATTTCATGCACCAGAAAGGATGCTTTCAGTAATCCAAATCTTTGATCAGCTAGAAGCTGACTGGAGACCATGCAATCTTTGGAGACAAAAATAAATGAAATGTCTCCAAACAGCTGAAAACCAACTTACTCACTTAGGGGAGTGATAAACCAGGTTTTGAATTTGATTTTTTATCATGATAAAAGTGCTCTAGTAATCTTTAAAAAAAAAATTACAGGACATAGAGGAATCTCATGCACTCAGTAGGTCATATCAAAAAGCAACAGGCACAACAGATTGTGAGGCTGAATGATTATGTTACTCAGAAAATGTGTTGTAATCAGACTTCTGTGATATAATAAATTGATATGTAAGTGGTTACTTTCTAAAGCTAATTTCTCTGATCTGAAGTCAATTTTATATACAAAATGTGAACTGAGGGCATTGTGCTTCTGTTAGGTTTCTGCTTACATTTCATGTCTGTATTTTGTTATTTTTAGAGTGGAAATATGTTCAATTTAATACTAAATGAATATAAAGTAGTTCCATCAGTGCATGAGAGTGTGACTCAGGACACTACTGGGAATAAATAAGGGAATGAAGTAAGAAGCCATTTTGGCTGGTTTTTATGGTATAATGGGATACAATGGAATGAAGATTCAGATTCTTGTGGTGTTTGGTTTGGTTTGGTTTGATTTTTTTATTTCCTTTTCTTGATATTTCTAATCTAACACAGAGTTGTTTTCTCTCAAAACAGTGGAAAAAAAGAAAATGTGGAAATCGTGCCATTACACCTTTCAACAACATTTTGTCAAAATGTTGCCTTAGGAAAAAGTGTATGTAACAGTAAAATCTGAAGACGTCAATGGGAATTGCAGGGACAATATTGGTTAAGAGTAAAGCCCAGAATTGCTCATTTGCTCATCATTATACTACTCTGAAATTAGCTGAAAACAGTAAAACTGAGCACACTATTGAGATGCTGGCTTTGGCCTCCAGACCTTGTAAATAACGTTCAGGGTTCTGGATGCAGCAGCACTTTTGGCTGGGTTAGATTGGAAATCAGCTTTTGCTATGTCCTGCTCTCAGTTTCAGAAATATGTCCAGAAAATTTAGGTTCTTGCACTAAGGTGAATAACTTGATGGAACTTTTGGAATACCTAAGGTATTCCAAAGCTTGTTTGTCCCATTTAAAATGTTACTCCTACCATGGTACTCTTTTTTCATGGCAACCCATTTTTCATTTTTCATTTAAAATGTTACTCCTATCATGGTACCCTTTTTTCATTCCAGGGTAAATGTTCAATGCTCTGTATTACTTTTTCTGTGTACAGCATCAAAACTCCAAGGACAAAAGGATGCAGGGGAGTGTTCAGGAATATAAATCAATAAGGATCAACTCCATAATTCTATGTCTGACCTAACAAACCTCCTTCCATCAGAGTCCAGTGCTAATTAGCATTAGGTCAAGCCAAATTAAAAAGACTCTGCAGCTTTAAGTCCCACCTTATTCCCTGAGTAAGTTTGCTGGGGTAGCAGCAAGAAGCATGGTGCAAATGCCATCCAAAAACTTAGATAATGGGATGCTTACACTTGCATCCCAGATTGTTTGTTTGGAGAGAAGTACATGAAAGAAATATAATAAAACACGGGCACTGACCTGATTGGAATAAAGCATATGTATTTATTATGTGTCAAAATGGAATCCTATTTACCTTCATGGTAAAATCATGTTAGCCCTCTTGCTATGAGTCTTCTACCATATTCAAAGACGGTTCCATAGAAACTTGTCATTTGATAATATCAGAAAGGAAGAACAGCATATCCTGTTTACACAGATCAAAGTATCTGAAGCATGGATGAGCAAAATCTCTTTTAAAGGTTGGATGACATCTCAACATCCAGATTAGATAGCAGAGAATGGACTCGCACTCCAGTCTTCCAACATATAAACCTTTACGTTCCAGTTTGTTTCTCTGTTCTTATCTTATTAGTTCTCTGTGAGATGTTCTCACTGAATGGAAGCTGTAAACTAGCATAGAGATTTTCATATATATAACCTTTCCCCAAATACAGAACAAAGTTTTGTCTAAAATCCTAACATATCTTCCACTGAAACAGTTCATTACAGCAGTCTTATAGTTGTAATCAAAAAGTTTAAAAATAATAGTTCATGGTAAGACAGCAACCAGAGATGATAAATAAGAAATTATGAGGTACATGTTCTGTCAGCAATGAAAACAAGCAAGTGAACGTATGATTTGTCACTATATCATTGACACTTGGGTAAATAAGCACTTTGGGAACAATCCTTTAGGGATCAATTAAAAAATATGCCCCAAATTATGAAATGAAGCTCCAATAATGGGCTCAAACTTCCTCAGCCATAGTACGCAGCGTAATGAAGAGTAAAAATGGAAAATGTTGCTGATAAAGAGCTTTTATGCTTAAGTCTTCTACATTCAATTAAAGAGGCAAAAATAATATACACTAAGGACTAGATTCATTAGAAGGACTAAATTCCTCTTTAGGCAACCATTTCCAAAAAAGAGTATTTTGCTGCAGATTCCCTGGAAGAGAAGACTTTTATTTTGGCTAGGAGAGCATTCTGAGTAAAGGGAAAAGAAAAATTACATGAGAGTTAGACACTTCCAGTTTTCTTCTGTCATTGGATGTTTACCAGATTTCTATCAAGTGTGTTGTGAATGCAGTTCTTCAGCAGCAATCCCTTAAAATGGCCTTATCCTGCACCTAGAAATGTGTTAATTTCTAAATGAAAGAAGTTGTCCCAGGGGATATGGAAAACATATGTTAAAATGCAAATGTGAAAGAAACAAAGAAAGGTCAAGAATGGAAAGAACTTTGTGTGCTGTTAGCACAGAAGAGATGCCAGGTGCTGAGCACCCAGAAGATATAAATTAGAAGCAAAATTTGGAGCCCTTCTGTTACATAGCTAAAGAAGAAGAAAGGAGTCACTTACTTAATGAAAGGAACCATGAAAGATGCAGGAATAGACTCAAAAAGGGATAAAATACGACTCAGAAAAAGGTAAGATTTGAAAAATACATACAGCATGTAGGATGCAAAAAATAGGGCCATTAGAATGAGAAATGATAGGATGAAGACAAGATTTAGAGAATGCCTGAAATCCTGCTGGAAAATATACTAACAGAATAACAGCAAGGGAAAACCTGAGCTACAGAAAAGACTTTCTATATTTGAACGGATGAAGAGATTGTGAGTTTACGATGTTGGGCACTAGAGCAGTCTCCCTAGGGAAGTGGTCACAGCACCAGCCTGACAGAGTTCAAAAAGTGTTTGGACAATCCTCTTGGCTACACAGTGTGACTCTTGGGGAGGGTGCTGCGCAGGGCCAGGAGTTGGACTTGAGGGTTCTTGTGGGTCTCTTCCAACTCAGAATATCCTGTGTCAGTCTGTGTAAGGCATGTTGTTTCCAAAGGACTTAGTAATAGAGAGCAATAGCGAGAAAAAGTTATGAGAGAAAGTCAAAGGTGGAATTTTTAAGAGGAGAGAGAGAACATTTAGGTGACATGACACTAGGTTATATGTGATATGTGAAGCTATATCTACAGTCTCATGACACATCTATAGCAGACCTAAATCATCAAAACACCAAGAGACTTCTCTCTGGGATTTCCTACATGATCAGCTTGGCTTTTGTCTGGAGCAACAGTACTTGAATAGAAAATTACTATAGTCATTAAAGAATTATTTCTCTCTATCTTTGTTACCATTCTTTCAGATTTTAGTCCACTATGCGGGAAAGGAAGAATATAAACCAAACCAACCTAGGGAAAGTTAAGATCCATGTAAGTAACACAGAGCTGTGTCAGTAAATATAAACACACAGTCATAACTATGTACAGAATTTCAACATTATGTAAATACATCTGGATAAGCACACAAGGTCAGTCATGATTTGTTTTTCAAGAGGCTGTGGACCTCTGGAAAGAATACAATACAGCTGAAAATTTTTAGGGACCTGTGCAGCTGCTGAAAACAAGAAAGTAATCAAGACTGTGGGAATATAGGGAACGTTTGTGAAATTGATGGTACTGGAAACTGGCACAACCTCTATATTCAAAAAACAAATATGGTGTGAGAACGAGCAGTATAAACTTTCCTATAATTACATCCCTGATATGTGGGAAATAATGTGGGTGGAAGAAGAGATTCAGACTATAAACTCTTTTTTTCCCTTCTTTTTTTTTTTTTTTTCAATCCAAACAAACACTTATCTAAGTACTTAGATACACAATTTAGAAATGTGCAATCTGTCAAGTAGACTTACAATATTAATTTTATAGAGGATCTAACAACTACAATAATGAGTTTAGTGTTTGTTGATTTCAGCCAGATTTGGACTACTGACTCAGACTGGAGAAGATTAATTTACAGCCAAACTTTTTCAAGTAGTGTTGAACATGGAGACTTAATTGATTATATTTTTAATAACTAAAACAAGACAACACTGATGACAATTAGCTCAATGAAATTATTTTGCATTTCCCGAACTAACAGTTGTTTTCTGGAGGTTTATCTTAGCAGCAAAACCATATTTCAAATTTAGCCAGTAAGGATTTTTTCATCCCACTAATCCTATAGGGATAAAAATATTCAGCAGTAAGGGAAAGGAAAGAGCATTACTATGTAATATTTTAATTATTTACTAGAATTATTGCTTTATTATCAATTAATTATAAAATAACAAACAGACATTCCAGAAGAGGCTTTCAGAGTTACCTTCAAATATTAGGAAATACAAAAACTGTTGCAACCACATTACCAATATCATAATCAGCAGAGTATGCTTATTTTTTAACTCTGTTTAAAATCCTGGTCTCAAGTGATTATCATTTCAGTTCTGTTTTGCCATATGCTGTGTTTGCGTTTTTGGGTACATCACATCTGTACCATACTGTTCTCAGCTTTAAAATAGTAACAACTGTAGTTCTTTATCTCAGAGTCAGAGTAATTCCTCATGTTTTAATATTTTATTTAGCATTTCATCTGAAAATGCTCACTGGGACATTTAACAAAAGAAAAAATTGTGTCACTACCTTTATGGTAAAGGAAAACGGGGACCGACCTTAGACGACAGACCTACATCAATCTTGTTCTTGTCCATTGTTTTACTTAAATAAATGGGACTTCTGTGTGTATTGTGGACATCTGCTGAGTGTTACACAAATATTTTTCCCATGAAAGTTTCCTCCACAACATCATGGAACAACAGTAGGCCAGAGACTCTCTTGCATTGTGCCATAATCTTGCTTCAGCAATTGGTATTCATTGACAGCTGAGTTCCAACCCTTGTTGTCAGTATTGCTGATCAGAATTAGAAAGCTCACTTTGTTCTGTGGATCAAATCAGACTAGCTCAATCCAACTACTCTTTATGTTGCAACAGAAAGAGTAGATGGTCCATACTTAAAAACCTTTGACTCTAAGGTAGTCCCACTGAGTTAAGTCAACCAGTTGGACCACATTTGTATAACCCAGAATCAATTTTGAATGTTAGTGGAGGTCATGTAGGCACATGCAGCACAGAGGTTTTTGATCCAGACAAAAGAATAGTCTGGTTTTTCTCCCTGTTTTTTCACATTAAAAAAACAACACCAAGATAAAAAAAAGAAAACCCACAACAACAACAAGAAACAGCCCCAACACAGCAGGAAGAGATGCATGATGCATCTACCTCCAAAAACTGGAAGTTGTGATGCCAGCTTAAGTTTTTCTGATGGACTTCTTCCCATACAAATCTTAGAAAACTTACAGAAACTGATTCATAATAGACATTTTAAATATAATTTATTAAAAAAAAAATCACTAGAAATATAGGCAGAAAAAGCAAAATCCTTTATCTTCTGCACAACCTTCCATTTCTACTGAGCTCAGCAGGTTTATTCACCCAGTGAAAGGCAGAGTGTGACCCAGATTTATAACTTTTCACAAAATTTGCAGATATTTCAGACATTTCCCATGTTAAAGACAATGTTAAAGAATGTAGGGTTTGACTGAGACTGTACTCTATGAGAGCAAAGCCTCTGATTATTAATCCAACAGAGGCTTTCGAGCATTCAGGAAATTGTGGTGGATTTAGGTCTGAATAGTTAAATGAGAAGAGAGAATCACACTCTATGCAACTACTGTAATAAATGATGCTCATTTATTGAGCATGAATGCTTTTTTCAGCAGAAAACCCCAAATTGTGATCAGCTTTATCCTAAACAGGAACAAATGCGGAGTAGGTATGAACAATGAGAAGAATGGATCAGCCTCATATTAAAAAAAAAAAAAAAAAAAAAAAAAAAAAAGACATTCCTGAAAAACAAAAAGCGTAGTAAGAAATCTAGGATATAACACAGAAAAAAGTAGTGGTGAAAATATAATCAGTGTTTCCAAAAGAACAATCACAAGAGAGCAATAAACCTCTTTAATCTCCCACTAATTTTCAAAGATCTATGCTCCCTATGGAAACAGAGATATAAAGCCTGCTAACCTTAAGAATACAAAAAACATCAAAAGCATAAAAGGTCACATAAAGTTCCAGAAGAAGCTTGAAGCTTTACCTTCATGTTAGCAAGAGAAAAAAATCAGCTTAATTCTTTCATGGTAGTGACTTAGAAAGAAGCTTTTTAAACCATTTCCCCAAATGTAAAAATGATATTCAGAGACAGGATGTCATTTTCAAAATCAGATTGGAACAGGATTACTTAATTAAAAGAGACAAATTAAAAATAGGAAATAGTACAGCTGGTGCCTAGGGAAAAAAAAAAAAAAAAGGGTGGGATGTGAAGCACGTCAGTAAATGTTAAAAAAAAAGAAAAAAGAAAGAGATGAAAAAGTTCTCAGTAGATGTGGACATCAAAAAAGAATAAATGTGGGGATTTGGAAAATAATTTCTTAAAGACATGTGGGCTATAATTTTAACAGCAGAAATTGCATTAAGTATAGACAGAAAGAAAGAAAGAAAAAGCTCGTTATCAAATATTAGCTTTGAAGTATGGAGCTGTGACAAAGGTACTGTAGTGGATGAAAGCCAGCAATATTCAAGGCTTAATAATTCAGTGTTTCTCTCCAAGGCACTCTCTAAAGCTGTATCAATCAAAACAAAAATGCATTTTGAAGCAGGGTACATATGCAGAGCAAAAGACCATGAAAGCAGTCTGAATATAGAAAAGCTGGAGAACCTCCTGTCCAATTCATTTAAAAAGAAGGTCTCATTAAATGTCTGCTGAATGTGTGCAACCAAGCTTATGGGTAGTGTAAGATGACAATATGTAGTATTTGTTATTTTTTATTTTATTTTTCCTGATGGACTGGGAGATGGAAAAGAAATATCTTAACATTCAAATAAATGAACTGCAGTGTATAATATAGAAGGGTTCACTGGGTTCAGTAGGTCCTGTGAGACTTAATTGCAAGGCAATTAAGGTGTAAAGTGCTTAGAATTCCACTTTTTTTTTTTATTATTATTGTATTGGGAAAAAGTATTTTTATTTCTCATCTCAGAACTGCATAGCGTAGATGACAATGCCCCATCAGACTGTCCTGAATCACAAGGCACTGGGAATCTTGCAGCTGAACTTCTGGCTGTCTCACAGTAATCATTTTCCTTTTCCAAAACATTTTAAGAACAAGAACAAAGCACTCCTGCTACACTTTCTAGGCTAATTTCTACAAAGCTACTGAATAGGAACAGACAGACAAGAACATTCTTTCTAAGCCCCAGTTGATAATTACATTTCTAATGAATGCCTGCGAATGCTGAAAATTTCTGAAAATCAGGCTCTTTGTCCTAAATAACACACTGTTCACCAAGAAGTTTTCATACATGAAACTCTTTCCTGTCCGTCCTATAATCAGAAACTTTCTTCCTCTGCTCCTCTGTTCTTTCTTTACTCTCTACCTACTTCCTGCTTTTACAACCTTTCCTCTCTATTCTTTATTTCTCCTTCTTCTGTAGTGCTTATTCTTGGTAGAAGTTTGTTCAGGCATCCTCCAAAGTATACTCTGCTTTGCTCAACACAGCCACTAATGGTAGCAATTCATTTTGTTTTCTATCTTCTCTCCATCAGAATGAGTAAAAAATATGACAAGAATCTCAGAAAACACTTAAGTGAGATATTTTTTTTACTCCTCAGAGCATTCTGTGATATACCAATTTGATCACAGAACCACATGAAATGAACACAGAAATTTTGGAAAATCTACATTGAACCCCAATTCCAAAAGAAAAGAGTGAAGAGATAAAACTTCTTTCCTTTGACAGCATGTTGTCATGGTCCAGATTCCTGTTTGCCAGCAGGATGGAAAATTGAATGACACGGGAAAAAATATGAACAAAGAAAGCTGAGGTCAAACCTTATACTATGTCAAGGACCTCAAACTTAAAAAGAGATGTAGCTCCATGTGGCCCAAATAGAAAGAGAATGACATAAAAACCCCATACTTGAAAAGAAAAACTGAAATCTGGTTTAATAATAGATTTTTTTTTTTAATGGACTCTCTTCCAGTTCACTTTTATTTTTAGGAAGTTGGTGTCCTACCAGTCACTGGAGCTGGACTTTCACACAGTTAGTTACCACATAACTAATGCAAGTCATTCTAAGGAGATTTTGGTGAGACATGTTTCAAGTTTGCAGAGATTATTGTTTCATAAATAATTTAAAATTACACAAGTAGCTCATCTGTACCAGTTGAATGTTTCCACCAAATAGCTTATTAGTTTCCTTATGGCCATTTCAGCTCTTTAATTAGGCATTTCGTTCCCCTCCCTTATCTCCCTTTCAGAAATTATCTCAACAATTAGAGCAGATTACAAAGATGTCTACACAGACAGCCTACCATCAAGCCCTGTGAGCTGCCTCTTCAAGCCTTGCAATCAGAGGTCTATTACACTCATTAAATTAGAGTTGGAAAGTAGAAATTCGACCCCATCTGGAAATCTGGACCTGAGCTCTACAGCTAAGTCCTTGGGCTCTGTAGGTATAAGGCAGAGGTAATTGGCACAGCCAATGTCTGATGGTCAGACTGACTGGTACCACAGTCTTGTAGAAAATTCCATAATGCTAACAAAACTTTCCTATTGCTTGTGTGTCCTTTCCTAAAAGCTAAGAAATATGAAAGAGGTAACTCAAGAAAAGAGGTGGACCCATTCAGCAACAATTCCTATAACTGAGGAAAAACTGGCAACAATACAAAAAGAGAGTGAAAATCAAGAGGTCATTATTCAAGGTTATCAACAGGTAACACCACACATCATTCTCGGGTTTATAAAAAATACTTTTTGTGTTTGTCTCTGCTGATCGGCTGTTTTTCTGCTGACCCGAGAATGCACAATTTTGTTTTCCCCAGCCAGAGATCTTGAAAAGGAAAGGCTGTGAGTCATGTCTTCTTATGTTTTCTTCATTATTTATTATTTCTTATCATTACATTCTGTTCCTGACCTGCAGAGCTCTTTCTTGCAGGTCAGTCCAAGGCACAAATCCCAAAAAGTCCAAATGCTCCCACCCTCAGGGTGGTGTGGATATTTATATTACAATTCATGTAATCAGTATTTATAATACTTCTCCAATAACTATTGTCTATGTTAGAAGGTTAAACTGTATTCTAAGCCAACATAATGTGCAACCTCACTGCAGAAGATGGAGGCAAGGAAGAAGAAGGGAGAAACCCAAAAGCCATGTGCTTCCTCCATCTTGCCTTCACCTGTCTGCCATCCTAAAAACCCCATATATCTAAAATTCTCACCTTGTGATAAAACTACACACTATTCTACTATGTAATACACACTCTTAAAAACTCTGGGTCATTTCAGAGCCTAAAGCATTTTTTCCATGTACAAAGGTTAAAAACACTGTCAGAGATTTCCAAAATCTCTCAAACATGCAAAGAAATATTTCTCATATTTCCAGACTCTGACACATCATGTTGAGCTGTGTTCTGTCCAGTTTCAGAAACAAAATTGTTTAATGGTTGCTACTTTTCTGTGGAAAATAGGTACCCTGCAACAGGCTGGTGAAGCTGACTCATGGCTTACATGAAAGGATGCTGCCTGCTCATGCAGGTCAGCAGTATCTGTCTCTGAGAAAGACCAGCACACCTGCCTTACAGCTTCTGCTGAAATGGTAACAGGGTAGCAATACCTCATTCTGGGCAGGTACCCACTTTTCTAGCTCTGAACTCTTAAATTCTTTGATTTCTGTTTTATGGTGGACATCTGATTCCATCAGTTGTCAGCTGTAAAAAAAAGGCCCACACAGATGATTTAGCAAAGGCCAATAGTTCTACAGAATCAAACTGAAGTTAGTATAAAAAGAGTGCACTCTCTTTTGCATGTAAAGAAAAGACAAAAGAAAAAAATGATGCTGGATCAAAGAGAAACCACCTAAGGACAACTCACCTAAGAAAACCCAAACCTGCTCAGCTGGGTTTGCTGAAACAGTTTTACAGTTTGGAGGAAGGATGGCCCAGCAGTAGTGTGAGAGGGTCACACTTACCAGGCCACTGCTGTCAGTTATGAGAGAACAAAAAATGCTGCCACAAGTTTAAAACATGGACATGTTGAAGAATGCTCCAGGTAATTAACCTGGAGCAGCTCAGCATATTATAGTCTCCTAGCATGTTATAGACTACTGTAAGTCTTCTTGCTGTCTAAAGAAAAATATTTTTTCTAAAGTATATTTGATCATTATTTTTAAAGTTAATGTAGTGGAAATTAGATTTTTTTTTTTTTTTTTGCATCTAATTGGTAACTTTTATAAAGATTGTTCTGTTACCTTTTATACAGGGGTTTAGAAATTTTTTTTTGTGAATACATTATTTATATTCAGATGGGTGTGTTTAAATAATACTTTCAATTCTTATTAACAGATATTCTCAAGATGATCAGTTATCTTATATTTTAGAGAAACTGTAAATTCTGATGGAATGCTTGATTATCTAATATAAGCAACAGGCAAAGTTGCTTTGATAGCTTGGCCTTTTTGGGGAAATATGTAGTGCAATCCCTGTATGCAAACGCACTTGCAGAAGCAGTATTAGCTGTCACACTTCCTGAAGCTGTCATGATGACTGGTGATGGAAGACAATGGGTAAAAGTCAGAGCCACTTTTCTCACCCTTGTTAAACTTTCTCTTCAGCAGCATGTGGCACTGCAGGTAATGAGTTCTATCTGTGTGTCACCAGCCTCACTTACAGAGAAAAAGCACTCAGATGTTGGAGGCAAAAACTGACTTCAGAGAAGCCAAAGTTTTCAGCTAAAAATAAGCCTTTGAATTCAGTGCTCTGCAGAAGTCCTAGATATTCCAATTACTTTTCCATGTTTGGTACTCAGAAAAAGCTTTCAGCCATAGGGTTATTAAATACGGATAACTAACAATCAGCAATAGTTTCTTCAGCTATTGAATTCTTGAATTTGTCAGTTCAAAAAGTAGAAAATGACCTTAAACTGGTAATATTCTTCTGTGGCAAATATTTAGCATTAAAATTAAGAAAGAAAGTAATAGACAACTTCAATAATGATGAACTTTAGACAATAATTTGGTGATAAAATCATACAGCAACCCAGCCTCTGAAATGGCTAAAACAAACTGGGCATCAAAATCAATGCATCTATATACTGGGAACTGCAGTAGCTAATGACTGTGTGCATTAATTTACATTTTCTGAATTAATGCAGTAGAACCATCTGAAAATGAAACAATGATCACCTTTCATACATCAGCATTTCTGAAATTTCTATTCCAACCTTTCATAAGAGGTAAAGCAATTGTCATGCTGGTCAAAGCAAACATTCCTATAGATGCTGCAAGACACAAATTATCATAACAGAGTAGTATATCTATTCAACACTTGTAGCAGTGTCATTGCACTATATTTTTTCAAACCTTTTTCCTAATTTTTCAAACAAGGAGAAATTTTGATCTCACACTTAGACTTGCAATGAAATTTGCCAAAATCTAGTAAACTATGAGTTGAAAAGGGGTTTTTGTTTGCAAAATTCCATGTTATTTTCTCCAGTTAATAAAAATTATATTTAAAGTCTCTTTTGTAGACTTTTTTTTTTTACCCAGACTGCAGCTGAAAAAGAGTAGGCTAAATAAACCAGTCTTCAGACATATACAAGTACATGCCAGGAGCTTGCCTGTTTCAGTCACAGTTCACTCCTTTTGTTCCAGCAGAAATCTCATTCACTTGAAATTTTGACTAAGGACTAGAATATTTAATCTGTATGTCAAATGAAGGAGCAAAGTATGCTGTTTTCCCTGACATTTTAACAGCTTTAGCTGTATCTGTGTTGATGGCCTCCAGTATCACCAAGCAATATTTTTTCCCCATAATTTTTTTCTTACCAGAGTTTTCTCACTGTAAATTTTTGATCAGGCTTGCATAACAGAATTCTCATGCATTATCAACTCTGTTGAATATTCTGATAACTTTCAGAAGCTTAATTTTACATGTTCAACAAGATTTGAGGTCTTTCTGAAATAACCAAGTAAACACTGAAACTTTTCACATTGTACATACAAGGGCAGTTCACAAATTCCATTCTCTGATCAATAATAACAGGATACAATACAAATAATACAAAATTCCTTGTTTTAGCAAAGTGCTTAGTTAAGTAGCTTTGGAAGAACCTGGTAAGTCACTGGATACAGGAGTAGCTTTCCAAATATTTAAAATATAATAATAGCAACCCTAGATATAAATTTTAATAACATCTGCTTTAAGGGGATAATATTTCATAGCAGACTTTAGTAAGTATGATGTTTAGATGCTGCTACAGAGGGCTTCCAAAATACTCATTTTCACAGCCCAAGTAACATCAGAAATTGTGGGGTTTGCTATTTCTTAGTGTGATAATAATGCTTACAACATATCCAATCTTTTCTTGCCTGCAAAAATAAATACCTGCTGTGTTAGCATATATCTAACTGCTAACAAATTAGCTATACCTAACTTGTATAAATTATGCCTCACTTTAGCTACAACTGTCATCTGTAGGCAGAGTGAATTTATTTAACCTGACGTAACTGACTGCACATATTTCTAAGAAAGATACAATTTCAATTTCTTCAATTACTATGAAACATTATCACTGAAGATCTTACCCTGAAAGCTGGGATTTTCTTCAGAAATGTTTGAGCAAGCAACATCTTTTCCAGTATTTCTTCTTTTATCATAGTCCACACATCTCTTCTTATCAGCACTGAAACACGTAGCTTAAAAACACATACACGCAGATAACAATTCACTCAATATTTGTCCTGTGTTGATAAGAAAAGAAAGCAATTTTAGTGGGATTTAGATACATTTTGGAAAAGTCATAAAGACCTGATGAAAAAAACCCTGTTAGTATGTAATAAGACTGTGAAAATAGCACTGCCAAGTTCACTTCATGAATATGGACAGCCATACCAGGGGTTAAGACTGTCTCCTTATGTCTTCCTCTGTTTGGAGCTTCTTTTTTAAAAAAGATGTTCTATTGTTAAAACCATATGGGTCAAATCAGTTACAGGCTTTACAGCTTCACCTTTTACTTATATTAAGTAGACACCCCATAGGAGAATTAGAAAACCTTATTTTTTTGCAGCATTTGAACAATTTTTAAAGCCTTAAATGCTCAACCATACCTTGTCGATGTCTGATCAAGACCCTCATTTTAGCAGGTATATCTTTTTATAGTTTTTACTTATATTTTTACTTTTGGGTGGAAATTGGTTCCTATCTATGTTCATCTCAGATCTGAATTTTCAACAAACTTCTGACAAAGTACCTTATCCTTCTCTGAGGGTGAAGATGAAGAAAGCCAGGAGTATTCATAGACTAAATTATTTCTAATAATTTTTCCACAGGGGAGATTGGGTGGATCAAAAGAAGCTAAAAATTATCTGTCTTCAAGTATGATGTGTTATTTTCTGATCTAACAAAAAAGGCTTGATCAAAGTGCAAATTTACAGTTTGTATAAAGTCACTATAAGAATTGTAGCTAAAAACTCCAAATACTCTACAGTGAGACAGTGTTAATTTACCACTGCTTAGACTTGGTCTGATGCCACAGTTATAGTGTCCATTTTACCAATATTATCTCTCCATTTATTTTGGTATATTTTTGCAATGTTTATGTCAAAACAGTCCATACAAATATGAGTCATCCTGCTTTTATTGCTATCTCTCTCCATTGTAAAAGAAACATTAATTTAAACATATATGTCTTAAAAATACCTCTGTGTTGTTTTTTAAAATCCATATTGGTTATTCCATCAACAAATTAATTTCCATCACCAGTCAGGGAATGTTTTTGTTAAATAGTACCATGATAAAAAAAGTATTCTGTTGTGGCTTTTTATCTTTGTAGTCTATTTCACCGGTATCTTTCCATTTCACATCAGCCTTTCTCGACTTTCAGGAAGTAATCACATAAAAACCCACATCCCTGTGTTCAAAAAAGCTTTGAAACAGCTTCATTTATATTTTTGTGTCTGATAACATACCTATGTCTTATTGACTAAAACTGTCTTCTTAGTAAAGAGTAGGAATAATTAAATGTCTATTTATTTTCAGATAATAACTCTCATTGTGCTCAACTCATCATTGCCCATTAAGACAGCAAATATGGCTATGTTCTAAAAATAGCAACAAAATTTCAGACTCTGAATAATGTTCTCTTTTTTTCTATAGACAAAAATCTGCCATCAATAGAAAACTATGTAGAAAGTTGAATATTTTTCAGTTTATTTTTGTTTCATGACAGCATTTTTGTGCTTGTGACTCTAACTCCTCATATGTATGTTAAAAAAGATGTGCTTATAATAAAATTTGGTATTAAAATAAGCGAATACTATGCTGAAATAACACATTTATCAATTTTTTTTTTTTAATTGGTTAAATTATACTAAAATCTTTTTAACTGGGAGATTTTTCTAAATTCCTGTGTAATTTGTTCTCAATCTCTTTTGATAATGAACTGTAAAAAAATAGTAAAATATCTAATATGTTAAAGAGTGAAGACAAATAGATGGACTAGTGACTGGGACATCATCCATAGCCTAGGGACCACAGAGCACAAAATAAATACGCAATAGATATGTGTAAAATTTCTACTCTATTCTAGGCATATAGTATAAGTGCAATATATTTATAAATATATACATATTCCTATGTAAGTGTACAAATACTAAAAAAATATACTTTTTGTGGAGTGAACATCCAAATCATAGAGCTAGTGATATTCTATATCATCTGTCTATCATAAAATGAGACATAAGAAAAAATGTAAATCTTTATCCATGTGGTTCAAGTTTCACAACTATTTCTAGCTTAAAGAAAAATTAAAAGGAAGATTGACAGTAAGATAGAAAATGTGAGGAAAAACATTTTTTTAAAAATGTAAGTATGTTTTATGTCAATCTACCTTCACTCAAGAAATATATTAGAGTTTCATACATTTACATTGAAATGAGTATTGATACAAAACTGTTCTCTTGGTTAGGATAGAAATAAACCTTTGAAATCTGAGACAAAAAAAAAAATGTTGAGTGCTTCAGCCTTCCTCTCATTCTTTGCCAGTTTTCCAGCCTTTTTTATTGGAGGATGAAGACATTGCCCTACCTCTTCTTTAACATTTCTTTTCTGGTTAATGTATCTTTCCAAGTTATTTTTGTTGAAGCCCTTCTTGTTATTTGTTGTGTCCCTTACTAAGTTTAGTTCCAGTTTCACCTTGGTCTTCCTCACATTGCCCCTACACAAGTGAACTTCATCCCATACTCTTCCCAGGTTACCAGTCTTTGTTTCTGCTGCCTATTCATTTCCTTCTTTCCATTGAGTTTGACCAGCAGGTTCCTACACAGTCGTGGCTATCTCTTGCCTTCCTTGCCCAATTTCTTGCTCATGGGGATTGTTGACTCTTACACTCTATGGCATCTTCCATAAAGATGTTCCAGCTCTGGTTTCCTCCCTTGTCCCTGATAGCTGTAGCCCAGGGAATCCCTCTGACTACCTCCCTGAAGAAGTGGAAGTTTTCTTTCCTAAAGTTTAGGGGCCTGATTTTATTCCTTACCTGGCCAATATCCCTCAGGACTACAAACTCCAGTAAGTGATCACAGTAGCACCAGCTGGCTCCAGTCTTGGTGACCTCAATTCGCTTGTCTACATTGGTGGCCATCAGATCCAGCATTGCATCCCCACTAGTATTACTGTCTATTACATCACTTAGGAAGTCATCCTCCCTGTATTCCAGGAGTTTCTTAGGTTGCCTACAGCTTTCTGTGCCTCCTTCCCAGCTGATTTTGGGGTGGTTGCAGTCCCCAGCCAGAAAAGATGCTGTGAGTCAATAGGCTTCCCCTGATCCTGCAGTAGACACCAACCATGAGTTTCCCTTTGTGGCCTCAGTCTCTGGCTCTTACCCACAGACTTTCAGTCTGCTTGGGGCTGTTCTTCAGAAGCAACTCTTCACACTCAATGCACTTCTTGAGGTACAGGACAAAATCTCTGTCCTTCATTCCTCCCTTACCTCATCTGAACAGCCTGTAGCCATTAATAGTCACACCCCAGTCATGGGATTCGTCCCACTGAGTTTCCCTTGGACATGTCCACAGGAAAATTCTTTCTCCTAATGTGTACTGCCTAGACCTGTGTCTCTGATGTGAGACACACTGTACATATCTCTTGCTGAAAAGAAAACCTGATCATTTAGTAAACTCATTAACCAGCAATCCATTGTAAATAAAATACATTAAATTAACTGATCAAGACTTAAGACCAGGTGTTCTAGTAATGTATATAGCCGATGGTTAACCACTTATTTTGGGTTTAACTGTTGAGGGCTTTTTTCAAAATTAATATATACCAATTCTTAAGAAAACATGGCTGTAACTGTTATGAGTAGAAGCTAAGAAAACAAATAATCATTTGTGTTCTTTAATTTTCTTTACTTTTATGTCCTGTTAGTTGAATATAAGAATGTAAATACTGAGGTAGTATTTGTCAGTATGCCCTTATAATTCATCCCTACTCGCTACATTACCTAACTTCCAGGTTCATACCACAGCTGTCTTTCTTGAGGGTTGTACATGCAATTGATTTTTCAGTTCACAAAAGAAGTGGAACTTGTCCTAATGTGAATGGCACTAATAGTTTGGAAATATGTATACAGTTTTTCTCCAGCTGAGCGAGAAGCACACCAAAATATTCTACACTGTTTCCATACTTGAGAGGGCAGAATCTAGACAATATCTTCATGGATACAGAAAATGGGGAACAAATGCAGATCATAATCTTTACTAATAAGCAGGGAAAAAAAAATTCTACTCCCCTGTCTGTCCTTGAGCTGCTCTTGTCTTTGTCTAGTTGCTTCTTTTGTATGTAGAACTTCTGGCTCTGTCAGATGATGAACAGTTAAGCTGTCTCTCTGCACAGTTTGACCACTGCATTTTAAATCTTAATAGGTGCATTTGTTTAAAAGCTTAAATTCTTAAAATAATTTTTTCCCATTATGAATTTTCAAAAATTCTAAATGTTTTTTTTTTAGATTTGAGTCTTCACCTTATATGATTTTACAGAGGCACTAACACAAATGCCACTAAATTTTTGGAAGCTGGGTCTTGAGTACTGGTTCAGGCCAAGTGTAAACCCTCAGTTTAACTGTCCTAGATTTGAAATGCATGTGACCTCAGAGCATGACTCAAAAGCACTTTTAAATAGATATTAAAATGAAGCTAAAGTATACCCATCTCACTGGTTTGATAAAACATGAAAATAATATAAAAGCAATAAAGCAGAACATTTACGGGCATCAACTTCAAATTTATTCTGAAATATTTCTGGATTTTACAATGCATAAATTCACAGCTTCTATGTAGAGGTTCTTACTTTTATTTTTTTCAGTGTGTGTGTGTGTGTGTGTGTGTGTGTGTGTGTGTGTGTGTGCGCCTGTGGTACATCCTTATAATTTAAAAAAAAAGAGGCTTATGATTTGCCTTGAAGTTATGAATAGTATCTGGGATAACTCATTTCAAACCCATTTTTTCTCCCTTGCAATGTGAAGAGACGTTGAAGTTCAGAAAGAAAGAGGGAAGATTGTCAAATGCACTCTTTACTAGAAGAATAGTATGTTAAGAGTTTATGTCTCAACTGTAAGGCGTGCTTAGATTTCATGTCTGCCAACTTCAGGAGATAAAAGGATGTGGAAGAGAATCATATGGTACTCATCTTCTCTTGGGAGCTTTGAGCATACAAAATAACTAGGTGTGCCTGATATTGACTCTGGTCAATTAAATGCAAGAGTTCTGTCAATTCTCTTTTCTCTTCTCTTCTCTTCTCTTCTCTTCTCTTCTCTTCTCTTCTCTTCTTCTCTTCTTCTCTTTTTTCTCTTCTCTTCTCTTCTTCTCTTTTTTCTTCTTCTTTTCTCCTCTTCTCTTTTCTTGCTCTCTTGTGAGAATAATTACATGACTTTGTCCAAAGCCTAGATAAAACGACAGCACTAACGTAAACGTGTGTGTGTGTGTGTGTGTGTGTGTGTGTACATGCATGTAAATCACCAAGGAATACTTGCGTATTTTTACTAACGATAGAGATTAACCATTTAGTCCATTTCTTGGCCATGAGTAGTATGAAATTCTGCAGTTTTGAATGTTATTCATTTAAGTGCCATTTAGTTCTCAGTAAAATCCATAGGGATTTTTTCCCCCAGCTCACAAACTGCAAAGACAATTCCTCAGTTCATCCTCTGAACCCCCTTTTTGACATTGAAATGGGGGGGACTGAAGACAATGTCAGTTAAGAGTTAGTCTGTTTCTTTGAGCTAAAATAACACGGCCTTTGCATTGCAGAACTCTTTGACAAGGTTTAAAAATATACTTCTGAACAGAAGTTGTGCTATCCCTCTGCTTATATGCCCAATTGTGCAGTAATATAATGCACTTTAACAAAATTTGCAGAAATGTTCTACAAGTGCATGTTGGAAAATTCAAACAGACTGGCTCTGCCATCTGCTACTTCTGATAAGAGACTCATCTGTCTGTTGAGCAGGTAGTGGAGAGACTCACTGAAGAGAAGAGGAGATAATGAAACACTGAAAACATGCTGTATTTCACATTTACTTGTGGACATGCATCACCTAATTGGGGGTCAAACCAATGTTATGAAGCATTTAGAATGCATTGTGGATTCAGTTTGAATTAACTATGAATATATGCAGAACATTACAAAGTAAACCTATTGATGTAATTTGGGCACTGAACTCAACTCTGTTTCAATGACAAGACTAACAAGTGCAGGTGTAACTGCGAAGGGACACTTATCTCTACTGTGACACTCATAGCACAATACCAAATTCCTCAGTCTGCTGGAGCACACAATTAAAGCAGCGTAAAGGTTAGTTCCATAATTACAGTAAGTCTGAGTAAGGACAGTGTGCCGTTGCAGTGTTCTAGACAAAAACAGAAGTGACTCTTTCCCTTTCTTCTCCCAGTACCAACAGGAAAGTACTGTACTTCTGAGTTATTTTAGAACACATTTTATTTTCTATACAAAGTTGATATACATGCCAAGGCATTAAAAGCTTGACTTTTACTAAAGTCTGGCTTGATGGTTGCATCCTTTGTAGGCATGGTTTCCATCCCATGTACAATATTCTGAAATGTAGTTAGATTAATAAGCCCTTAATACTCTTGCATCCTTTATTTTCTTTCATGTTGTCAGACAGACAGTCCTTCCAAAAGCTAATGAAATTAATGACATCTGTTGGCTGCTATGGGATAGGGGCCCACCATGACCATCTGTTGCTCTGTGACAAGGTTAACTCTTAAAAAGCCTGAAAAAGTAGCTGAAATGTGCTCTTGTTGGTGACACCTGAAGAGGTGTCACCATGTTCACGATAAAAAAATGAGATTTAAAAGAAGAATCTAAAGCAGATTATGGAGATCTTTAGAATGGTGGTGTTTTCAGCACGATCCTAAGAGAGGATAGGGAGAAAGCCTCACACAGGTCAGGAGAGGCTGAAAAATGATCACTCACTGGGGAAAATGCGAAGAACCAAAAGATAGGAACTGTGATTAGCTCCAGCTGTGGATCCTTAAGGGGAAAGATGAATTGCAGAGAAAATTCTCCGAGTGGGATAGAACTAAACTTTTATTTTAAGTGACTGGAACAGAGAGAAAGCCCACATACAAGGCAATGTGTTCTTCAGTGGTTTAAGACTCTATTCAAGGATGAAAGGCACAAGGCCTGGGAAAGGGTAAAATTGAGGGAGATTTGACTGAAAGTTAGATACTCCCCCACATGAGGTAAGTAATGCCAAAAGGACTACTCTGAAATGGCAGATAGTAGAAGTATAACACGGAGGAACTCTAGGATAGTGAGACTTACCAAAAGACTAGTCAGGAAAGGTCATTTTTGACAATTCTCAATAAAACTCTTCCATCTGCTTTTCATTCTCTCTTGCCCTCTCTTTCTCAGTGAAGTAAATCAAGAAGTACCTCTCTACAGGCTAGATGAAATATTTATGTAGATCTTCTTTCTTTTGCCTGACATATTCTATCACCAACTTCCACAACAGGATTTCTATTTTCCCACTGACCTAGCTGTGCCCTGTTTCTAGATGTGCCTAGGTTTCACAGGCTTATCTCAACATTTCATGTAGTTTTGTGAAGTTTACAGACCCCTTAGACCTCACCCCCAACTATATACAAATGTGAAGAGATTTTTCAAGTCTGCCATGATAATTTAAAAATGGGGATTGTAACACAGCAAATATTACTGATGAAATGTAGTTCAAAAGGTAAAATATTCAAATGTTGTTGGGGATACAAGCCATTCTTGATTAAAACTAAATGACTTTTCCTTCACTACAGAGTAGTTTGGAACGTTAGTCACTATACTCTTATCTGCCTTATTTCCTTTCAGTGTGTGTTAAAAATTTAGAAACACAGGTATTAAACAAGTGTCCATCTTAATACTTTGGAAGAAGTATTGTTAAATCAATGCAACAAAGCCATCTTAAAATACAGATTAACACAGTAGAAAACTTGTTGTAGGAGCAAATAAATGTTCTAAGACATTTGATGTTCTAAGATCCTAGTGAATCTTTAATGAATTTCATTCGGAAATCTGATCTATTTATATTTGTTGAACTAGTTAGTTCACTTAAGAGCAATATAGTTTGGTTACTCAAGAAAAAGTGTTTTTCACAGTGGGTAAGAAACAGTATGAGAAATTATTACAATTCTTAGAGAATTTCTTAGTTTTATCACTGTATAAAATTCCGTCCATGAATCCACATGGATTTTTCAAGAACACCATTGAAGGCAAAACTTTAATAATTATGGGAAACAAAATGCCTGTTACATTTCTGTAAAACTCTAATCCATGTTAAGGGAAGTAATAATGGAGAAGGAGGAACACACAGGTAAAGTACATAATTTTTAGTAAACTAAAATAATGGTGAAAAAGCTCCTGACAAAACACAACTTAATAGAATCATAGAATTTTTTGGTTTGGAAGAGAACCTTGAAGATCATATCATTCCATAGGCAGGGGCACCTTTCACTAGACAAGGCTGCTCAGAGTTCTGTCCAGCCTGGTCTTGAACACCTCCAGGAAAGGGACATCCACAGCTTCCCTGAACACCCTCACAGTAAAGATTTCTTTCCTACAATCTAATCCAAACCTATTATCTTTCAATTTGAACCCATTCTTCCTTGTCATGTCACTACACGTTCTTATAAATAGTCTTGCCCTATTTTCCTGTAAGTTTCCTTGAATTTCTTGTAAAGTATTTCTGCTGCATTAGTACTTTGGATGTCTATTTGCCATCAGTACAGTATACCATTCCCATCTTATTTTCCTCGACAGTGAAGCTTGGTAAACTTGTGGTTTTATATAGAACTGGAATGAAAGGGAGTAACATTAATTGTCCTTTGTAGTAGAAGTTATGCATTTTAAGCAACTAGACCATATTTGACATTTTATGAATATTTTGTGTTACTGCCATGCTCAGGCAAGCTGTTCTATGCACTCTGCTACAGGAAATCTCTCAGCTTCATTCTTCCTATTCTGTTTATACATCTGCTCCAAAGAGAGCAGATACTTTGCAGCTTTCAGAATTCCTTTTCATAGTTAATCCCTTAAGTGGGAACACAAAAGCAGTATTTACCATGGTGGATGTGACCAAGCCTGACATAGATTCCATTTTTTCCTACAAATGGATTGTCCTTGAATTACTATAGGGAATGACCCTAACCAGTGGGTCTTTCCAGTAGCATTCTTTTGAGATGCTTGGTACAATTTATACCCTGTAGATAATTTTGTCAGGCTTTCTGCTGGCACAGAAACCATTGACATAATCATTTTTCTTGGCTTTTATCTTCAAGCTCTTTGTAAAAATTATAAGGAGTTAGATAAGCACTTCAGTACTAGTTGTATTCAGAAGCTATGGGCACATTTGTAATAACAAATACTGCCCCTGGTTATCACCCTTGGATATCGGCAGTGACCTTTCTTATTAGCACTACCCTCCAATATAATGAATAGAGGCTTATAATCACCTGAAAAGAACTCATTAATTATCCTTATCACCTTTTTGTTCTCCAAGTGGTCTTTATCTTACAAGATCACATATGTGACTTTGGAGAATGTTACAAACCCTAATCCTGATGTTGTACACACACAGTTAATGAACAGTAAACTACAGTTTCTACAGCAATAGTAAATGGTCATTATGTGTAGATGTATTAGAACAGTGGCATCTTGTTTAAATGCATTTAATTATTCACTAGCGTATGCAGAATATTTGTTTACACAGTTCCTTTGCGTATACAGGAAACACTCCTGGCAAAGTGAAACACCTTTACATGCATACAAAATTTCCTATTTCGATTGACAGAGCTTCATTAAATTATTTATAATTACCTTCTTCATTCCTTTTTGTAATGACTGATTTGAAATAGACATGCACAAAGGCATTTGTAATCGTGCACTGCATTAATATGTATAAATATTCCAGAAGACCAAGATTATTCACCTTTCACATATTTTCCCCCTGTGGAATTGACTTAGCAGAAAATCATGAATCACTCAATTTTTCTGATAACATAGCAAGCAGTTAAGAACATTTCCTTTTAATAATCTCTTGCTATTTTTTTCTTCTATTGCAACCGAAGAAGTATGGAACATAAAGATGATAGGGATACATTTGGAATAAAATTTATAAATAAATGGTACAAAGCAAAAAAACAGGTTTGGCTTTTTTTCCAAAAAGTATTCCATTGGGGTTTCTGGAGTTCTGCAAAATTAATGCATCCATTAATGAAAAGACAGTTTTTACTGTATTGCAAGGTACCTATAGTAACCATTGATATTTTGTGATATTTAAAATCTATTACCTTGTATTAAGAATTTAATTCAGTTCTTATCTTTTTAAAAAATAGATTAAAATAATGGAATTCAAGACACCTGCTGAACTTTGGTTTTTTACTATATAGCTGCTAACTTGAAATTTGAAAATTTGTGGTTTGGGTCTTAATTTTAGTATCTGTAACATTCTGAACTGAGTATTCCAGAAGTCATTTCCATTCAATGTACCATATTTTTACAGTTTGCAGGTTCTGAAACTGAAGGAATACAGATTCAAATTTGAACACAGCTATGCACATTTGGGACTACCAAAGCTGCTGAAGTATGACTGAACAACAGCTCTCTCTCAACACCATGTTTAAGTAGCAGGGCTGAGTACTCAGATAACATAAGGGAGGAAAGCAGACAAACTTGCAGTACTGCATAAAACAGAACTTTTCACCAACCTTTCCCTAGTGCAGATATATGTGTTTGTGTGCATGCTCTACCTATGTAACAAACACAGGGTAATCAGTGTTCAGAGTGTAGTGGAAAGAGGGCTAACCTAATTAAAATTACCTTGCACTTACTTGGATAAACCAGTTCACCCTGACAATTCCTGTGGATCAGCTGTGTCTAAAACCTTAGTTTTTTTCTTGAGCTGATTTTCTGTTGTGCATCCCAATTAAATATTAATTGTCCCAGAGATAAAAAAAAAGGGTTCATCTGGTCCAGTTGTTAAACACTGATATGAGATGAGTTGTCTTAGTTGAAATTGATATATGATGGAACATCTTCATGAAAAGTTTACCAGTTTTACCTGTTAGATTGATATCAAGGGTTGAGGGATCAAACATTCTCATTTTAAATATTTGCCTAACCATTAAGAAGAAAAACAAGTAGCATCATTCTCAACATTCTTTTGTTTGTTCATATTCTCTTGCATATGACACGAACTACAATTTTTGAGACATTTTGCATGAACAAAATTTAGTGTATTGTTTCAGTGGCAGTTACACATTTTAATTTGGGATTTATCTAAATGGATTCTTTTTATTAATTTTGCTCATAATTTCTGTCACTGAATTAAAAAAATTATCACTTATAAAAGAAATCAATGAGCTCTTGCAACTAACATGCAAGTGCTTGTGGCACATCATCTCTATTTTAATGACCAGAGGCTGGAAAACAAAGGTAAAATCATAATCCCACTAGTAAAATCCCAGTCTCACTAATTCCTTGAGATTGACTACTGGATTCCAGGATTATTACCCCTCCACCTTCCTAAAAATCACTCATATCAGATTGTTGGATAGGCAGTAGCTATCTGCTATACATAGTATATTCATTTTTATATTTTATGTGTCTATATGCATATATATATATATATATTCCAGAGGGTAGATGTAACAGGAAAGGAATTTCATTCAGACATATACCACCAAAAATTGCCTAGAGTATTCATAAAAATCAAAGGTCCCAAGAGCATAATTACAGTTGCTGTACAAATTTCAGGGGGTTTTCATAATGCAATTTTTATGACTACTGAAAGAATATCACTGTACTGTAGCAGAAGAAAATTGACATAATTTTTCTTCCAATAAGCCTGTGAAATACATAGAATGTGGTTATTTGAACAGTCTTCTCTAGGAAAAAAAATTGGTTCATGTTTGTCGATGCTAGTTAAAAATCTGTGTTCCTGTACAGTCAATGGAGAGAAGTATAATGTGCTGAGGAGGAAATTCAAAGCTCAGAAGGGAAATGTCTGAGGCATGAATAACCCACAAAGCATGCAAGCAACATACCTACACCTTCGACAGATGGCAGACACATTAAGGTTGGATGTGAATATAAAAGAGAGAGCCTGCATTTCTTTATGGTCCCAGAACACCAGTAAAAATACATAAGTTATGAATCTAAATCTCTCATGACAATAGTTGCGTACTGGAGTAACCACTGATAAATAAAACAAAAGTCAGATAATATCTGTAACAGCACAGACAAAGCCACACAATCTCAACTCATCGCTGACTAGTGATCAATGTCATTTCACACAAAATAAGCAAAGGTGAAAATGAAACACTGACATTGTGAATGCTTGATTAAATAGGGAGCCAATTAGGCTGGCACAGTTTAAGTTAAGAGTACAGGTGGTAAATCATCTGTCTTAGGTCAAATCAAAGAAGAGATACAATTAGAAAGCATACTGCAGCCAAGATGATTCAGAGAGTGGAAAATTACACGGTTGTTAACAAAACCCTGACAAGCATTAAGAATAATGTATTAAATAACTGCTTATTTGTTCTGTGCAAATCTGTTAACAGGGAAGTTATAGTCATTTCTCTATACTTCTATAATTAGAATTTTTGCCTACAAATATGTGATTTCATTCACAGGAACCAATTCTTGTAACTTTTCTAATACTCAATTTCTTCCTCCACACTGGTATATCCAGACCACGTTATGGCTTTTTCGTTCGAGGCATTTCACTGTGCTTTACTGTCTCTGTGTATTCTACATAATTTTAGGATCTGGCTTCTTTCCACTACTGCATTATGTATCAATTAGTATGCTTTAGCACAGCACAAAAGAAACCTTTGTCAAGTGCAAATTATTGGTATTGGTGCAACAGTAACTCTGTGTACAGGAGATTGAGTTGTCTATAGGTCTGTTCTGTCTAAAGATTTGTGGTTATCTCTGGAGCAGCTGATGCAAGATCATGGGAATGCTAAAAGGTTGATGTTGACATAAATCAGGCCCTCCTTATCCCCAGTTCACATCCAAGGCTTTCTCTCCTAAGAAATGAACACTAATAGAATCACAGATTATATTGGAAAATAGCTCCATGATCAAGTCACGTGTGGCTTGATCAGTCTTTGACCGATCACCTTTTAAACTATACCACAGCACTAAGTGACAGGTCCAGTCACTTCTTCAATACCTCCAGGGGTGGCGACTCCACCACTTCCCTGAGCAGTCCATTCCAATGCTCAACCACCCCTTCAAAGAAAAAATTCTTTATGATGTCTAACCTGAACCTCTCCTGGCACAGTTTGAGGTCATATCTTTTTGTCCTGCAACAAGTTTATTAGGAGAAGAGGCCAACACCCACTTTGCTACACCCTCCTTCCAGGCAGTTGTAAGGAACAATGAAGTTTTCCCTGAGCTCCCTTTTCACCATCTTCATCCTTCCCTGGACACACTCCAGCACTTCAAATGTCTTTCATGAAGTGAGGGGCCAAGAACTGGGGCAATACCCAAGTATTATAAGGATTTTAATCCCATTCCCATTTGAAATAATCAGGGAATAAGGATTCTGACACCTTAACACCTATAACATGTCATATTCAAACTGTAAAACTATGACTGCCTTGTGGCTACTCCTGACTAACTGTGTCTCAAAAATGCATGAAAAAACTTGTCCTTCTGCAAAAGGGTCTGACCATGCTTAAAAGTAAGAACTGTACCTTTTGTTGTATTATGGAGCAATATTTTTACAGATCTCTTGAGCTTTGAGAATCGATGATTTAAATAGGGCCGAAATCAATAGGTGTGACTGTTAACTTTTGTAGGGACATCTTGTGTGGACAGACAATTGGATGAGTCTGTTTATGGGATCCTTGCTGTTGATGACACAAGTTTCAGTGCTGCTATTAGTAAAGCTTTCCAGAGACTGATAGTTTTATACTGACTTTTTATTTATGCTGCAGGACACTTCTTTCTATCCTTATCATTTATACAGTGTTTGGTTTTCTGACTGGTCTTGGTTTGAAAAAAATTGTCTTTCATCACACTTTTACTTTTGCAAGTCAAATGGTGTGTTCAGGTTTGATTAGAGGCCATAAAACACTCTGGTAAAATTCTGTTGAGTTGGAAATAACTTTGAGATACTCAAATGCACAATTCACTGTACTGAATTTGGAAAAAGATATCATTTCCACAGATGAACAGGAAATATGATTTACCATTAACTGTAAAACTACTAGACTGATGTTTTGATAAGACTTAATAGAAGTTTAACAAATTGGATTGTGTGCTGCTCTCAATGTAGTATGATGCAAATGAGTTACATAATTCAGATGGGCCTGTTTGAAAATCCCAGTCTGTATTTAGCTTTTCAATTTTCTTGGCTTTTCTGGAAGACATACACTAAGCTTTAACAGCTTTTCCAATGTAAAGCAATTGCTTTCCATGTCAAAGAAAAGCCCTTATTAGTGTGAGGTAATGTGTTAGCAACTAAGATTCTGGTATGCTAGCAAAGAAATAAATATTCATAAATAAACTTGAACTAGACAATGCACAGATTCTCTGAAGAATGTGCTATAGTCTTAATCCAGAGAGTGTTGTAGTAATTAACAGATAAAAGGGGAGGTTCATTAAATGAATATGCAGTGTCATGAAATTAGAGCTGTGCATTGATCAACGCTAACTTAAAGATTCTTCCTTAGCTAGAATATTTTGACACCCCATTTATCACTAGTACTATTTTTAGATTTTTAATTAGGAGATCACCAGCCCTTACCTCATTAACTTAGCTTCTGCAAAAACATTATTTCTAGAGATAATAGCTAGGTTAGAATAATCACCACTCCCAATTTCTTGGGCTGTAAGGAAGGACAGGACTTCAGCTTCTGTGACATGAAAATATATTTCATAGCAGGCAAATGTGACCTTGACTCAAGAAGGAGTGTCTTACTTTCCAAAAAATTTCTCTTGACTTTATTTTCCTAAATGTATTAACCTCAAAACATGCAACTTTTCAAAAACAACTGAAACATTTTCCTAATTTATTTTAAAGGCTTATTTTTATACCTGTTTGCAAAATTGGTTTTGGATATATTTCAGCAGAAAATTGTACTTTGATGTGTGTTTAACACACCTTGCTGTATATTTGTGTAGATAGGGTTTCAAGCACTTTATAGTGCCTTTATAGTCTTTTTATGAAAGAAAATATAATTTCCAGAAGCTAAAATGAACCAAATAAAAACATCTTCACACTTCTATTTCCTAAGTATAAAGGTTTAAGAAACTAATAAGAATCAGACTATTGACAAATCAATTAAGTATGACTTGTGCAGGTGTTTGCTTCAATTAGAAGTGCCTATTTTATTGCTTATACTAGTGGAAGGTATGTTCCACCACTAGTGATGGATAGGAGCATACCTCATGCCATACGGTTTCAAGACTATATAATTATCTCTGCAACATGCGTATTTTCTACATGCTGCTTAAGGCTTAAGGTTTTCCTGTAGCACAATCCACAATTAAATCATCTTAATGTCCTTTTTCTCTAATATATGTAGCAAAAATGAAAACATTAGACTAGCCTCAATTAAACAGCCAATGAATTAGGTAGCTGAACAATATTTGCACTCCTAGCTGTTCTATCTAATTAAAATTCCTATCAAATGGAAGAATTGATTAGTCTCTTCAAGCAGAGAGGTTTGCATCATGCAAGCAGTATAAATAATTTACATTAGAGCTTTCAACACATTTCAAATGCTGCCATCTCTGCCTCGCAAAACCATTTATGGCATCCTAAGACTTGCTTTCATTACATTCACTGATTTTGCAATCAATAGCAAGCCAGAAGTTCAGAACACAATCTAAGAAGGTCATAGTGCTGCCACTGAAGATAATCTGGGGAAAGGTCGCCTAATTATTTTGTGGTTTATGATGTTTTCAGCTATGGTCTGATATGTAGCCATGTGTATGCAAACTTATTAAGCACTAATGCCAGCTTTGTAATGAAAACAATCCATTTTCAAACTTAAAATTTAATTTTCTCATTTGCAACATTTTTGATGCAAAAAATTAAGATGACTTTATCAAGATGAGTACACAAAATCCAAATCTTATCATTACGTTGTTAAATAAATGCAATGGATGAAAAAATGAATTTGTGGGAAAAATAACATTTGCTCTAATTATAATGGAATGTTTCAATTCAGACAGTCACACACATATTTGGAAAGACTCATTAAGGCTCTTTTTCAGTGAATGATACAAAACTGGATGATGTGATAACCTTGTGCAAAAAGTTTGCAATATACAGAAAGAAAATAGTGTCAGGGGAGGTTTAGATATTAGAAAAAGGTTTGTCAACCAGGCTCCCCAGGGAAGTGGTCACAGCACCAAGGCTGACAGAGTTCAAGAGCATTGTTTGGACAGCGCTCTTGGTCACATGGTGTGACTCTTGGGGATGGTGCTGTGCAGGGCCAGGAGCTGGACTCAATGATCCCTTCTAACTCAGCTTATTTTGTGACCGTGAAATCCTTACAAAATTTGTCAAGAACACTGGTATCTTCATGAAAAATTAAGGGGCCTAATTCCACTGGTAGATCCCAGGAATTACAGCAGTTTTTAAATGTATCTGGAGGCTTTCACAAAGTGTATAATCTTAGATCTCTGTTCACCTGGACCAATATTGGATGTTGTGAGAGTGAAATTCTAATGGCTAATGACTCAAACAATTGGCCATTTGCTGAGGTAAGGTTTGCACTCCAGACCAAAATGGAGAAGAATTTTCTGTGTGTAATGGCAAAATGTCTGAACCTCATACAGACAGAAGGGGTACAGAACCACCACCAGAGGCAACAAGCTGGTGTTTGAGTCAAGTAATGGAGAAGGCCGTTAAGAAGCAGACCCTGCCAATGCAGGGTAGTGCTTTTTATCATGCCAATATCCTCTTTTACACAACTGGCTCCATTCTAAAACTCCCCCTCCTATTCATTCCTTCTGATAGGGCATAACTAGCTCAATTACACCATCATCAGAGGTAGCTGCCACATCTTACAAGATGTCATAAGCTATTAAAGACCCCTAAAGTGCCCTAGACTAACTTCTGGTACCTTCCACCAGAGGACTGTCAGTGATCTACACTGTTGTAATAGATCCACAGTGTTGCATCAGACACTGTAAAACTCTCCCGTCCAGGGGTTCCTGGATGTTCCTGGATGTTCCTCCAAACCTGAACATATATTAACTTGTTGAACATTTATGCTTTGTGAGTTTCCCCAACCCTCAACAGATCAAGCCTGGTCTCATCACTGGGTCCATGAGTGGTAATGTCTTTCTACTCTTATCCTTCCTTTCTCTTTCTTTCTTTTCTATATATATTTTCTTAAACATTTTTTATGCTTTTATATCTCTATATTTCTACAGATGAAAATAAAATTGTCTCCATGCCTCCTTTTCATTGCAAGCAAGTTGTTCTAAAATGAACCTTATATATATATGTATATTTATATATGCACACTGGTCATTCAGTGTCATTTCACTCCAATCTGCCTTAAGCGATCTATTTACAAGAACCTCAGTTCTTGCCTTCAGGGGCAGGTTGTAACAGATGTACCAATGAGAAATTAATGCCCTTATATGAGAGTAACTTTCCATAAGTCATGAAATTTTCAGAGTCCATAAAAGTACTACAGTTCAGAAAACAAAAAAATTTGAAACTTATCAGAATTTCACCATGTTTTCATTTTTGCAGATGTCCTGCCCAAATTCAGAGCACATCAACTATTCAGTAGTAAAGCCAGGCTATTTCAAAGACAAATTTCCTTTAAAATGTTACCAATAGATACTAACTGAATTTGCACATACACAAAGAATTTGCCCAAAAATTGGCAATTCAGACTCCTGAGGAAATATCTGAGATTCTTGACCCTTGCCCTATTTTTTTATTCTTCTGCAGAACTATTTTTTTTTTTTTTTAATTTATTGTTTATCTTCTTTTCATCTCTGCCTTGGTACACACTTGTGGGTAGGAAAGGAGGTCAGCTTGCTCCAGTCTGAAAACAGTGAGATACACCTGTGTAACTGTCCAGTATGCATGCTAGAGTGCTTTTGTATTCTAAAAACAATGAGTCTTGCTTCATCCACTAATTGTGATTACCCCATAATGGCTGGTCTGTATCCCAAGTGGGTGGAAGCATCATGACTTTCTTCACAAGGCAGATGCCTTTGTCCAGGAGAAAAGCAGGCACAGGTGAACTATCAGGAGGACAGAGGGCCTCTGTTCCCCACACCAGCATCAGCTAACTTGGCACATACATTCACATACGCTGTGACAACACACTTGTGCAGTGGCCCTGAAAGGACAACAACATATTAAATGCATATTAATGCAAATACATAAAGAAAATGTGCACTTCAGCTAAAGAATTCCTACATCTCACAGTATCTGTAACAGCACAGCAATCCTAGCATCTACAGAGCAACATCTAACACCGACAGCAGAGCATCTAACATCTATGGCAACACAGCAAAGGGACCCCAGACGAACAGAGGAGCTCACAGTACCACTGCCAGTGCCACTCAGCAGATATTCAGAAACACCAATAAGGCACTGTATTAGAGAAGCCATGAGAAGCTGCATATAGAACTAACATTTTATTGTCTTTCTATAAACTGTGGGGTGCTGTACTCTCATCCTGGCTGCAACACTAGTCACCTTGTCTTAGGAAACATGTGCTGAAGGCAGAGACAGAGGCTGCTTGCAGAGGAGTGATGAATCATCAAGGGCATCTCAGAGATTAAGAGAGATTGAGAAGATTAGGATTGTTTACCTTGGAAATAAGAAGAGAGGACATGATCAAAGTATCTGAAGTACTTCAAGAAAAGACAGAGTGGTGTGCATAAAAATTAATCTTTTCCATGTCTCAGAGCACAAGACAAGAATTGACTCAATTAAATTAAAGTGAGGAGAAATTAAAACTGACTCTTAGGAACCTGAGGGTACTAACGGGCTTTTGTCATCACGCCTAGTCTCCCAGATGCCTCCTACACCCTCTCCCTTTCCAAATAACCAAGGATCTCATTTCAGCTGAACCCAGCATCATCAGTCCCTGCACCAGAAATAACACCAGCACCCATATCACTGTATGATATATCATAGCTTTTATGTCTTTGGCTGACCCAGATCTACTGCTTCCATCTCCCTGTTGCTCATGGGGCCAACAGAGCCAATAGTTGCTATGACCTTGCTCAGTCCTGCCATGTTCTGTGGAGTGACCCCCCTCAGTTCCTGGTCCTGTTCCTGGGGGAGCTGCCTGCCTGCAGCCATCTCAGGCCACCTGGAGCAGGAGGCCAAGCTCATGCCAGGCCCATGAAACCCCCTATGGCCATGGAGCCCCAAGGGCTGGTCAACATGTGAAGGCAGAGCACAGCCCTGCTGGCTGCCTGAGAAGGGGGTTTAGTTCCATCAGGAACTAGACCCCCTTAGGATTCCTCTCTCCACCAGTCTTTACCTAGACTATGCTGTAAACCAAGGTCCAGAAATCATCACATGTTTCTAAATCTGCTGTTAAACTATCAAATGACTAGTAGACTAAGATATTGGAAACTTTCTAGCAAAACTAAAGCTTTTATTTGAAAAATTCAGCTTAGTCACCAGAAAGCACACGAGAGCCCATGTCACACTTGATCTATGAATTGATATGGCTGTACTTGACTCTGGATATCCAAGTTACCTTGGTTAAGAGTGATCTCAGCTATCCCTGAGATCCCTACTGCTTATCCAGATGACTCCAGGGTCTCTCAAACATTCTATGATTCTGTGATACATTAAAAAATAGTAGTTTGAAAATTGAATACTTTACAGATCAGTGACTTATGAAAAGCCATCAATCTCTTCCTTTGAAGAATAAAGAGCGGGCATTATTTTTACTCCATCTCTGTCTAAGACATTACTCTCATGAGACATCCCTGCTCTCAAAAAACAGGCCAAGAAGACAATGTTTTCCAACAATATCTAGCAAAAGTTTGTGTTTCCTTTATTAAAATGCATTTCTTCTGCCCTCTAGGATCTGAAAACCCCCGAAAGACCTTCATAAATTGTTGGAGTACTTTATATTTGCACTTCTACTTTCTAGCTAATTGATATGTACTGCTCAGTTACAACTAAGCTCCAATTTTCACTTGCCAGCCTTTGGCTTCCTTTCATGTACATAACTTCAGCTGTTAAAGTCAAATTTATAGTATAAGTTGTTCCAATTGTAAATTACATGTTTTTCTTTCTTATAAAGATAGGCTAATTATTAAATTAAAAAGAAGCACATCATTTTTTCTGTATACCTGGGAAAGAGGTTTGTATATTTGTTCCTGTGAATATGGCTGTCATGAACATAGCTGATTATTTTGTCAGATCTTTATAATGGTTCATTTTTATGTCTTCTTCAGGTACATTTCCCTTTAACTTGAAGTTGTAAAATATGAAGATAGCAGTAATTAATACTAGAGGTCTGAGGGGAGTTAAGAATCACACCAAGGCTCTGTCAGTGGTCCAAGAAATATTTGTCTTCATCAGTTTAGCATGCTTTACCAAGAAGATGATGTATGTGTTGTACTTAATTTTGAGTATGGAAATTAAAATAAAATAAAGCTTTTTCTTAACTAGAAGCTGTATATATAACTAACACAGGTTATCTAATATTCAGTGCTCCCTGGATCAGCATACTAACTTATAGGCTTTAGGAGCTCAGCTTTGATTCTGCTTGTAGATAACAATATTGTACTTGATTTATCATTAAAACCCATATAAATGCCTATTAAATGACAATGAGAATAAGTTCTGAAAATCAGAAGAAAATTTTGATAATTTTGCTGCAATGTTTTTGTCCAAGTAATTTTTTTACTTTCAAAGTACCCATAATAAATGCAAGAGTCAAACTGTTGCTCTAAAAGAACAAATACCAAGTACCCATAATAAATGCAAGAGTCAAACTGGTGCTCTAGAAGAACAAATACCAATAGTCACTTACCAGTTTTTATCAAAGGATTAGTGCAATCAAGAATTGACAGGGGGTTTTTTCCCATGGCCACGGTGAAAAATTTAATCCTTTTGACCTCAGTAAGTATGCACAGGAAGTTAGTTATACTTTGTAAAAACTTGTCAAAGCTGGAGCAGGACCTGGTGGCCCTGGACAATGGAATCTTGAAAAGTCTCCCCATAAAGTGCTTGAAAGGACTCTACTAAGGTATACTCAGATCATGAATTAGGTGGTCCCAGGTCTGAACTGGATTAAATTGCATTAATGTTGTCCTTACCTTGCTTCAATCTAGATCTTATTCTCCCTATGTCATATTATCAAGGGTCAAAGCATAACAAGAATGCTTAATACCTCATAACATAAAGATTTTTCCAGTACAGAGGAACTTGTGAGATACAAGGACATGACTCAGGCAAGCTATGCAGAGTCTTTCATAAGAAGACTTTTTGAATATAGTCCAATAATAGAGACCTTGATTTTAAGTGACAAGAAACCTTTTTACAAACAACATCTATTGATTGAAACAGCATCTATTGATTGAAGCCCTCTTTTTGTTTGTATTTATTTTCATCTGAGTACAAGACCCACAGAAGAAAAAAATAAAAAGGAAGGCAAATAAAAACAAACAAGCAAAAAAAAAAAAAAAAAAAAGAAAAAAAAAGAAAAAGAAAAAAGAGTGGGGGAAATGGTAGAGATGGGGTGAAAGATTTTTGTGAGATTGTTCTGATTACATACAGTTGTTTTTCAGTTGCACTCAAATGGCCTACCTGCAAGGTGCTTCAGAGAGCAGGGATGCTTTTTCTATAGTCATGTTTCATTTCTTATACTGCCAAAGTGTTACATATATGAGAAGAGGCCAAGAATAAGTGTGATGAATATTATCATGGCAAGAAAAGTGACAGTTAACTTCCAAGAATAGCATAATCTCCAACTTTTATTTTAGACAGTATGTAGAAATAGGAACAGATTCTTAAAATAAATGAATTTTTAATTTTAATAACTTATTTGGAATATTTTGATTATCTTTATTTCACATGCAGACCATAGGTAGGTATTTAAGACTTTTGATTTCACAAAACACATAACAGAACCAATGGGTTTTTTCTTCATGGCCTTCTTACATCTTATAACTATCTAATGGACCCAATATAAATTTGCAACTTCTTAAGTAAAAAATGAGACCATAGCTCTTATGTTGAGTCCCACTGCTCTCCAGAGCCTTATTAAAGAGAATAGTTTCTTGTGGTGTTAAAAGTTATTCAGCAGGCATCAGTTTGTGTTAAAGTTAGTACCCCTAAAAATCTCATTTGATAAGGAACTGAGTATGGTGTTAAAGATGTTACCTCAAGGAAAGCTCGGCATTTCAAATTAATGATTTAATCTTTGAAACATTACAGCAACAAATATTAAATTGTTTAAGAGTAGTAATTATAAAGTGGATATTATAAATAACAACATATGGCACCACTGTGAGTATGAGGCTGAATTAATTCCTGAGGCTCTGATGCCATTCATAAAACTCTCACAGTTTATGACTGCAGCTGAGTTCTTGAGTGAAATACAGCCTTGTGTTTACTCCAGGGCTATCTATTATGCTCCATGTTATTCAAATGGATTTTAGTGTTGATCCTCATGCTTTGCCTCTGAATTGTTTTCCTCTAATCATTAACACAAGCTTATAACTTTTTCCCTTAATACAAGTCCTTATTTTTTTTCAAGAACACATCTGAACAGAGACATTGCCTTATTGATGCAACAAATCACATAGTCCACCAATTCACAGCCTTTCAGCATTCATGGCTGGAGTAAAGGGAGCAATTTTATATGGAAAGGAAGATTTAGAGACATTTAATTCAGTTTTTCATCTGGATAAGAGAAACCAATTCTGGGCAGCCAGCTGGCTTTCCAGAGATCAACCTTGATTCATGAAATCTAAATAATGCTATTATATCACAATGACCTTCTTGATATTAATCTAAATATAAAGCTCCTGGAAACAAGGCTCATTAGCCTAACAGAGGCAGGCACAAAAAGTTCCTGATATGGAAGTCTACAGACACTCAAGAATTCATACTGCCTTGTCAGAGTTGTTATACAAATCAGAATAACTGAGTAGTAGGTAAAGATAAGATATAATGAGTTGTACTGCAGTGCTATAAAGCTGGTAAGAACTAGAATGAAAGTTTTTGAGTGTCTTCTGAGAACTGTGTTAAGGATGAATGTGACTGAATGTGACAGTGTCTGTCCTGTTTCATATCTCTTTCAGAAATGTTATGGGAGGCCTACTGTAAACCTAGCACAAGGAATCTGAATTCTTTCTGCTAAGTTGAAGGGTCTCTGCTCAGGAAGTGCAAATTGATCACAGAAACAACAAGCATGCAGTTTCTATGAAACTCATGAAAATGCAATTATTTATTATGAAGCAAAAAGAAAAGTTTGCTGAGATCAATAAAATATAAATGCAAGAGTAATGTCCCTAGTTTGCAAAATGTAAGAACAAGGGAATGTGAACAGTGAAAACCAGATTGACTTCAGAAACATAATTTAACAGTCTGTGTTCAACTGAAAAATTTCAGTAGGACTTGCACGAATGTCTAGACTTTTGATTAATGCATCATCTTACTGCCATTTCCTGGTTTTGCTACTCCAGTTTGAGTATGGGTGCATTATTTTAGTAAGAGTATTTTTTCATTATTTTAGCTTCTGTTTATGTTGAAAAATTAAACATTCTTGGGAACGTTCACTGGAATTAAAGTCAGCTGGTCAGAAATGGCTCACATCTAGGCTGTCATTCTTCAGACTCAAAAACTTGGGACCTGAGGCAAAAAACCTGTGAGAAAGGATAAATTATTTGAATGTCTTATCTCCCAAAGTACAAGAGAATTACCAAGAAGACTGTGAGATGGCATGAACCAACTAATCTCTCTGATGGTATCAACACGCTAAGTCCAGAACAAAATATTTACAAGTTTGAGGTGGGAAGGAATTTGCTGGAGGTAAGTTGTCTGCATCTGCAGAGGTAATTATTCTCCTTTCCCACTATGTTCCTTACAGCAGGCCTTAGTTTCTCCACTGTAAGAGAACAATCCCAAAGCACACTCACTCTTAGCATTTCAGATTGTAGTTCTTCTGATTCTTCCTGCATGCCACACTAAGATCTTAGCATAATTCTCAAATGTATGCTCTAATTTGCTAAAATGAACCCCAGAACTATAGAACCTTCTCTGACTTATTGTTCTGCCTATGCTGGTTACCTTCAGTGAATTGAAATTGAATAGGAGAGACCACCCTGTGGCAGTAAAACTTTTTTCAAACCATTATCTCCATGAGAATCCAATTCTTTTCAGTCCTTTATGGTTCTGGGTATACCAGCTTCTGTATGCCTTAGTGGCATTTGTTAGGTTTGGTACACCTCTGAAGGGTGTCAGTGGAGATCATTCCCTTCGTATTGCCTGGTTATGATACCTCTAATGCACACACGTATGGTCATTTGATAGTCCATCTACTCATAAGGACTCCTAATTTATCTTTTCTTACTTAATACAGCATTTCTGCTGGAGTCCTGTAGCTTTTCTTGGACATTCATCTCCGATTCACAGGCTTTGTTACTGTAAAATTATCAAGACTGCACTATTTGGTTTTATTGGTCAGCTTACACATTGCTGCATTCCAAAACTTGTCATTAAATAACTTGCATTTTATAAATAGCATTTTAACACTAAAATTATGCTGTCTTACAAATCAAGTTAGCTATGCTGCTAGGGAGTTCTCTATATAGGGATTTTTTTCTGTTCCTCAGGAAAACTTGGCAGAGCATTCATCCTTAGGAACAAAATATAGCAGCTGTAATTACTCATTACACTGTTTAGAATAATAGTCTGTATTAGGTGATTATCACCTAAAATCCCAAAAGTTGTTTCTCTATATTTTAAATCAATTTCAAATCAGTTTCAAATACCACAACACAAAATGAGTCTGCGCTTATTTATCTGGATTTATGCAATGAATTCTAATAAACAGAAGATGCATCCTGTTAAAATAGATTAAAATTTTACAAACTTGCCAAGATTAAAGGAGGCACAAGTTTTTCACATCCCTGCCTCTTATGCTGTGCTGTTGGAAGATTATACTGGAATGCTAGTAGGCTACAAGTAGTCTGCAAGCTTCAATAATATTAATAGGGTGATTAAAAAATACATTGGTTGTTAAAAAGACTTTTAACAAAACTAGCAGTTTTTCCAAGAATGAGGGTCAGAAACGTTATGGAATTGCTTTTTTCCTTTGCTATCTTGCAGTGAATGGTAAAATTGCTTCCTGTGTATTGTCCTATTCCTACATCTGGTTGTGAATTGCTGCCCTAAATAATGAACTAAAAATACGAGTTCATTTCTGTACTGTATTATGAATGTGTTATTGGCACAGCAGGTAATTACAATCATTCACAGTGTGAATATAAGGCCTGAATAGTAAATTGTCCTGAAAACAGTCTTCTCCTATGAATTTATGAATTTTCAATCTTACTTCTTGATACTGACTAATACTGTGTCACCATTTAACACTCAGGTTATTGAACAGAACAGGCATCATACCTCAGAAATCATGTATGTGCAAAAACACTTACTGGACAATAAAAGTAATGTCTTATGACAATGTAATTAATGGATATTATACCTTTATAGATTGAAGATGTAGGCAATAAACACAAGAAATCTTCTACTACTGCTGCTAAGAGGAAATTTAAAAAATAGGTTTATCAGAGTAAGAAAAAAACATCTTTATGGTGTCACTTAGTATTGTTTATACAATAAACAGGGAGGGAAGAACAGTTTTCTATAGACAGTGAGGAAATATCTACAGAGAAAAAAATAAAAATACTGCATTAAAAGAAATTTTTGAACCCCTGGTTGGAAGATTTTTACTTTGCAGTACTGTACATTCAAGTTTTAAAGAAAATCTGTTTCTATTAATCTGTAATGACAATGTCTACCTTATAGTGAAAGATTTCTTCAGTGAATTTTGAGACAGGAATTTTTCTGATTTTCTATTTGAGCTATGTTGATGCAGTAGTTCAAAAGACATTCAGTAAAACTACTTACCTGAATTCTAAAATATATCCTTGATGTTTAAAACAGGAACATGAAGTTGGATATTGCTACATTTTATCCAATTTTTCATGTTGAATTTTTTTTCTTCTGAGAAAAATATTGATTTTTAAAACTCCTTTTGCAGTTTTAAGCCCTCTTGGAAAATGCATCTTCTTTTTGCTTTTTTAGTAACCTACACAAAATCAAACATGATCACATGATGTGAAAAAAAAAAATTTTATGGAAGCAATTGAAAGATTATTCTTTAACAGCTTAATTGAAACAGAAAATTTTCAACTGTCATTCTTTCAAAATCCAATTTAGTTGAGTTTTAGTTTTAGATTTTGTTTTCAGAGGTCAGTGATTGCATACACAGTTTCTTTCAATTTTTAATTATTTTCAAGTGGATTTTTTTTTCCTTCTAGAAGAAAAATCTGGTTTCAAATACTGCTATCAATATGTTGGTTTTAACCCAACATTTGTTACTATGTGTTGGCTTATCTTTAGATTTAACTAGACTAGCCTTGTAGAATGTTGAGATTGTTAAATATAATGACTTTTTAAAAATTACTGTTATGGTATGTCTATATGACTAAGTCTTAGCCCTTGTTTGTTGTGAAATAATTAATGAGACTGTTTAAAGCAATGAAATAATATAGGTCAAGAAATGTCATGAAATATGTTGCAGTTGATGTGGTTAGTAATCTCCATGCTTTGTAAATGAAGTCATATGGCTTCTTCTGTAGATAATACAATCACCAAGCAAGAAAAGAATATGCATAGGTTTCTCTCCCATTTATGCCATCATCAAAGGAATGAACAATACTGATGAAATTATAAAATTAAATAATAAGCCACACAAAACTAATTGAGTCTTTCAGTCTCAGTCATTTCAGTGGAGGTTAGCACCTAACTCATGTGTGGGGTTACCCCTGCACTACACAGGAAAGGTACATTGATTTGGGAGCCAATTTACTCCACTGGGATGTCTGCTTTTGACATATGACTTTACCTCTTTCTAGGGAAAAAAGAAAAAGAAAAAAGAAAAAAAAGAAAAAAAAATCTTGTTCAATACAAAAGTTTTGAAGCTTCTTTTCTTTCCCTGAAAAAAGTGGACAGATGTGTGGCTGTTGTGGATTTAGTTCGACCTTTCCTAGCCAACACACCAATTTTATGTTTTGGTTTTGGTTCACCAATTTGAAATCTCCCAATCAGGATCAAAGCAGGCTTAAGCTTAAAAGTAATAAAACTTTATTAACTAACACTAAAAAGAGGAAGAAAACAAGAATCAGAATGAAACATTCAGAACACTCCTCCTCCCTCTCCACACCTTCTTTTCTTTCCAACTGACAACATACAGAAAACAACACCCAGAAATCTCAGTCAGTTTTCCACCTCAAAAACAGTCTTTCTACATTTCACTTAGGGAGGGAAGCATCTCTCATTTGCTATGGAAAATTCTCCTACAGGAAAACAGTTCTCTTGTGGTTTCAATGTTTATGAATAACAGCCGCCTGGAAGCACAGCTTAATTGCTGTGAGGAAAGTGATACAGCTAAGGAATAGTATCTAACCCATTTGCAAAAGCCACTGAGATAGGTGAAATTGCAAAGCATACTTTCTTTAAAGTTTCAAGATTTGGGAACCTTTGGCTCAGATTTAAGAGAAGACTTGTTTTCTATCTTATGCTAGGTTTTTTTCCCCACTAACACCTAGTCCATTATTCTTGTCTATTTACACATTGTGCTAATTTAAGCTTTTCCTAGCCTATGTCTACACTGAAAAGAGTCTTCTTAATTTAGAATTTAAAAAGCTAAAGTAAAAAAAAAAAAAAAAACTAAAGTAACTTTATGTACAACACGTATGATTAATTATAGCCTATTCTCTTTACAATCTTATGCTATGAAGAGTAAGATTATTTTCTCACAAAGAAGAGCTTGTACAGAGGCATTAGTTTAGTTTTGTTTGGGTTTTTTCTTTGCCTTCTTAATTGATTTGAACAAAGATGGAGGCTACAACATATGATACCATTGCAAATCACAGGTAAATTCACTAGAAGATGCCATTCAGGATATTTTCTAGAGTATTTGAAGTTTTAATATTAGTGAATACTGTGACTAGGATATAAATGTTAGACAGAGATGTTACATTTTGACACAAGCCATAAGGAGGAATACATAAATCACTAAAAGTCACTATCTCTGCTGTGGTACATTCTCATTTGAACCATGAAGGAAGCAGGCTCCATAATGCCCATGGCACTTTCCTGGTGCTTCTTCTCAGCATTAGATGGAAGTGATGTGCTGACACTGCCTCAGTTTGCACTACATCAGGTTTTAATTTCTGTTAGTTCCCAAGTGCAGAGGCTCAGACCATAACACATGCTGCCACCTCCTTTTGGAACATCAGAACTACAAGAAGATGCATCAGCTGGCGGGTTAGCTTAGGATAATGTGATGAGAGAGTCCATTTATTTATAAAACATTATAAAAGAAAGAGTGAAGTGATAAAGCATCCCTGATTTGTTCTCCTCCTTTAATGAACCTCTAGATCAAAAGCAATGTCAATGTACTTCAAGTTCATAGGCTATATAGACAGTAAGTGACAGATTCTGCTGCCAGTTGCTATTTACTTTGAGCAGTAACTTTTATCTTAGAGGATCCTATTGATGCTGGAATAGTATTTGAGATACTTAAGGATAACAGAATCCAGTATTAATGCAACACTGTTCCAGATTCAATCTGATTGCTTCTGTTAGTCACTGTGCATGTAATATTTATGTATCCTGTATAAGAGATAGCAAGCAACTCTAAGGCACGAAAATATGATTTCAGTTACGCCATATCTGCAGGATAATCTGCAAAGTTTGCAAAAGAACCACTTGTTTCCCCTTAGGGCCTGACCAATCCTATACAATCTTATTTAAAAGCAGACTCCTTTATATTCTGGAAATCTGAGGTCTGCAAGTCCCTGAGCATGATCATCATGAGGATCATGAGATAGGAATGAACAAGGCCAGAGTTTCTGGGTAGCTGAGACCAGAAAGATCTACCTTAAAGAAATCTCTAGAGAGAAAGGAGGGCTGTAGGCAAAAATGAACACCTTTGTTATCAATAGTAAATCCCAACACTATGGTACTGTCTGTTTACTTTAAAATTACTAATGTAGAGAAGGAAACTGAATGAGAGGAAAGAAGAAAACAACACAATTAAAATAAACCGCTAATAATCTTATTTAATTGCTTAGTTGTGGTGGGGGGTTTATTTATATTTGATGCCTGCAATAGAAGGAAACTTGCCTAGCCTTCTGAGGACAGACTTAAGAAATGGTGTTCAATAGATACTTAGATCTTCCTAAGCAATAATCAATAAAGATTTGCAGCTTATGGAGCTGCAACCTGTCTAAAGTGTCTTTATATATAATGGAAACATTTCAAGTTCTGCTGCCTAAGCATAGATACCTTCACGTAACTGTAAGGCAGAGGAAGGAGTGATTAGCAAATAATGTAGTCATATAGGAAAGTGGGTTTATTTTCCTTTCCCATAAAGACCTTGACACAAACTATGCCACATTAAATTTTATTTATAAATTTTATAAATTTTATAAAATTTTATCATTTGCATAGTGTTTGCGATATCGACATATGAAGAAATTTACGTTATATAAGGTATGGCAATATAACTTTCAAATCTGCTTTACTCCATTTGGGAATCTTTGATGAAGTACACAGACACAGAGATATTTTAGATTATATGAAAGTACATATCACATCTTTTTTAAATTGGTGACCAACATCTAAAAGTTCAAATTGCCTTTGAAGTTTTAAAATAAAAGTGGGGTTTTAGGAAATACTATCTAGTTTTAGAAAAAATAAATAATTATAACAGAAATAATTTGGGTACTCAAGCAGGTTTGAAGAAAGCACAGAAAGCATCACCCGAACAGGATGAACAAACTCTTGTTACTCTTTTCTATTTTAGTTTATCATTGGGGAAGGGAGTGAGGTGGAGAGGAGAGAGAGTTTTCTTTAGCGTTTTCTTTTAGTTATTTTTTCTCTATTACTGATGGTATTGGTCACTCAATTTTCAAAACCCCAAAGCATCATTTACTCTTACCTCAATATCTGACATTGATATACTTCAAATACAACATTGTCTGAATTAATGTTTTAATAGCAATTTATATTCAATACTTAAGTACTTCCTTTTTGTTTTTACTTGGAAGCAACTGTTTCTATATCCCCATTTCTAAATCGTAGATTTTAGTATACTTGTTTTGAAGAGATGATTAGTTTTGTCTATTTCAGTTACTATGTGAATGTTTATTATTACAGTTTTACCCTGTGTAGTTTTGTGTATAGTTGTATAGAGGTAGTTTAAAAATATCTAGGAACTTAAAAGTAGATTTATTATTTAGCTTAGTGCTTTACACATCTTGTGCTGAATATAATCTTACAAAATATCCCAGTAGATATGGAATAGATGTAGTTGCAGTGGATTTCAATGGGAAACACAAGAGGTTTGTCTCTTCCAAATTTTCTGGGGATTTATCTGTAGAAAAAAAACCTTAGACAGTACTAAAAATCTGAAAAATAGGTTCAAATGAATAATTTAAAACTTTTCATTCCATTCCAGAACATTTTGTTTGAAGAAGCTGTTTATTTACAGGATTTCACCACATTAAACATACAAAGAGTGAGAAATATTCCCATTTCTCATTAACCTGATAAAACCTGAGGATCTATGTCAGAGTCAGAAATTCTGAGAAATATTTCTTTGCATGTTTAAGGGATGAAAAACCTCTGACAAACACCGGTTTTAACCTTTGACCATGGAAAAGGACTTTTTAGGCTCTGGGATGAAGCAAGAACTTTCAAGAATGTGTATTAGATAGTACCATAATATGTAGTTTATCACAGGGTAAGAATTTTAGATTTCTGGGGTTTCTAGAATGGTAAACAGGGAAGACAAGATGGATGAAACCTCGTGATTTCTAGGCTTCTTCCTTCTTTATCTGCTCCATCTTCTGCTGTGAGGGTGGCACTTTCTGGTTGGTTTAGAGTAGAGACAGACTTTCTAACATGGATGATAGGTATTGGAAAGATTTTGTAAATACTGTTTACGTAGGTTTTATATAAAAGTACACGCCACCTTAGGGGCAGGGGATTATGTCTGAAACTGACCTGCTACACAGACTTCTGTGGGCCAGGAAAAGAATGTTATAGATAAGAAAAAATAAGTAACCTTGAAAAAACAGAAGAGACGGATCACAACCAGTTCTTCAATCTCTGGCTGGGGAAAAAAGGCTTTTGCATTCTCGGGACATTCTCAGCAAAATGGTAAAACACATCAAAACCATTTTTTTATAAAACCCGAGAGATCTAGGAGATGACTCTACTTTAAATGCTGGCAGGGGGCTCTTTCAAAGCAACATGTGAAAGTTAAAAGGATACTCCTATGGTTAGCATAAATTTATCACTATTATTTAATATGGTGATATATTTGCTGTAATAACAACTTAGATAGAGGTCAGCTGACATCAGATGGCTATATATAAAAAATACATACTTAAAAATTTTAAAAGTTAGTTTGATTTGATCTGACATTTGCAGGTAGCATTTGGGGTGGTGTTTCTGAATTTTTTCACCTGTCTTAGTTGTTTTTCTTGGTCATAACTCTGTATCATAAAAAAAAAACAAAAACAAAAACAAACCAGCCCCCCCACCCAAAAGCAAACAAAAACTGCTTTTAATGTGTTATGTGAGCAAACACAAAAGAATTAATTGTGAAAGAAAAAAATTCCACATATAATATTTATATTCCCCTGTTCTGATTGTTAAAAGCTGGGGATTTTTTACCTTTTCTGTTTATCTATGCTTCCCCTTAATAATGTAGCACCTTACTGGACATTCCCAATAATACCCATCTATTTACTTCAGAAAACCTTTTCAGATCAGATGAGTTGCTTTCTGAAGTGTCCTGGCTCTCTCCATCAGCTATAGAGAGACTCTAAGCAATTTAAAGGCTATTAAAAAAAGCACCAAATTTATATAAAATGCACTTCTGCTGTGCGACTTACATGTTCTTTATGTAATTAGATCAGTGATCCACAATGCACATGTAGTATCACTGTGCAGATATTTGAAAATGTCAACTACATTCACTCATATCAATGTTTTAAATGTAATTGCTGCATATTGTTGGCATAAAGAGAAATCGTATGGCAAAAGAAAACCATGCTAGCTTTGCCTTTATTTTTTAGAGTCAACTTGTGTATCTGTGCAGAACTTTCAAACTATACTTAAGGCAGCATTGCAGAAAGCTAGACACTACTATTCCACCTCCTCCCAAAATACAGGCAGACAGACAGATGCAGACAGGTTTAGAAAGACTAAACCACTTCAATTAACTTATAAATGCAGAATATTGTGGGGAATAATAAAAGGTCTGTTTAGTTTTGAAACGTAAGAGGTAAAAAACTAAGTTAAGGAGAGTTTCTATGTCACTTTGCATGGCCTGACTACCATTTGCTTTTAGTTAAAATATAAAATCAGGCAACTACTAAACCACAGCTCATGACATTTAAACAGACGTGATTTAGACACATCAGTTTTGTTCATTTTAATGGATTTTTTTTTTTTACTCCTCAACAATTTGCTTTTGATGTTTATTGAAAACATGTATTTAATGAGCAATCAGGGTAGACAAAATGTACTCAAATTTAAAGAATATAAATAAGACAAGGAATTGCAGTAATTTAGAAACAGTTTTAATAAAGCTTTTATTATTATGCAAATACATAATTAGGAAAATAAATCCAGACTGGCTTGTAAAAAATCTAGAGATGATTAAAAAATTATTAGAAAAAGCAGAACATCTGCAAAAATAATCTGAAAAATAGACTCTTAGTATTCTGAAATCTACTTGAAATAGCACTCTGAAATCGAAGCAGCAACAGAAGCTTGGAGATTAAGATGGACAGTATGCTTTATAATAACTTTGTGCCTACTTTGTGAATAATTTTTAAAATAATGTTCTCCAATGTGTTACTTGAAAGCTGCTAAAGTATCCTTTTTCTTTTATTTTCCTACATATAATCAGAAGGGAATTACTGCAGGAAATAAATAATAAAACTTTTTCCTGGATAGTTTCTGTGAAGAAGGGTAAAGAACGGTGTGATGACTGTTTAAAACCATCAAAGGCACTAGTTAACATCAAACAAAGATATGCAACATAGGAAGCCGTGAAGTTAAGAACTCTAAGCCAAAGGTCTTGAACACCATCTTGGCTCAAAGAGAGTTACTAAGCTATGGAATTTCCTCTTGAAAACTGTTTAGATCTCATCGCTTTGGTCTGCAAAATTTAGATGAGTGCTGTGTAAAATTTTCTAATGTTATGAAACAAGTTTCTTCATAATAGACTTCTAAGCATTATCTCTCATGGTTTCTTTTTAAGTGTTTTCAAAGACACGTATGTGGAATCCAAAGACAGAGGTTTGAATTTTATGTCTGTACAACACATAAATGCATTCCCCTACTTTAGAACATTGATGAAGAATACCTATATTTTTAACACAATTTTCATGTTATTTGAATGGATACCACACATAGAACAAAAAAGAAACTACATCTGAGAATGTGACAACTAGAAACCTGCTATACTATAATCACAAATTTAATAAATTCCATATATACATAGCCATTTGTCTTTCAGGGGGTTTGCTGTTTTTCTCATTTCTGTTCTTTTTTTTTTTTTTTTTTTTTTTGAAATAAAGAAATATTGTTTCACTCTGTTGAGTGAAATCCTATAGGAATTTAGTGGAGTAAGTATGGTTTCAATAACTGGTATTTTATAATACTAGTAGAGTATAATAATATTCTCAAGCCAGTAAAGAGAGTTTTTTTCCCTTTTCTCAACAAATACTAGAAGTTAACTACTGCAATAAATCACCTTTTCTCAGTGTAGCAAAGCTAATATCTATGAGTCCAATGTATCATAGCAAATGCCATAAAAAATGGTAGCTTATTCATGAGACATGATGATTGTATATCTTACCAGTTTCAGTCTGACTTCTCTCACTCTGTCTTTATAATAAAATAAGTACTTGATTAAGATGTCAAGTTTTGTTTTTTATAGAAACTTTCTTTTTGTTCACTTTCTGCTTACTATAAGATACTATCAGCGCATTGGAATTATTTCAAACCAGCAATAAGGCATGTTGGGACACATTGAAGGCAAAAGACAAATAACTTTTGTGTTTGACTTAGGAGGAGACACACAATATCCATAGCCAGTGTTCACTGGGCATAAAATCACCCTGATGGCCTTAGATGCTGTGAGCCATATCATTTAACACAACATATTTCTGACTCAAGAGTCTTTTTATTTCAGCTGTTTTTTCTCTGTGACTTCAGAACATCCTCACAAGACATATGTGGCTCTCATGGCAAATATGAGGACTGAAATATAAGAGAGAATTCCAGCCATCTAACTGAAGACATTTAGATGTTGGCCTAGCTGGTCAGGCTAGTTAATACTAGCTGCTTCTCTAGAGATGCTTGTGGAATCTCTACAGATTACTGAGGGTACCTACACATTTTCTTTATATGAGTTTAGACCAATTTTTACATCCTAATGTAGGCAAATGTCACCTAACTTGAGGTATTTTATTCCAAAAAAGAAGAAAATTTTCTCTCTTTTTATAAATTTGGGAACTGAGGATTCAAGGGTATCTTTACATGTTAAATATTCTGCTATCAAGATATAGAATCATAAAATGATTAAGGTTGGGGCAGGCCTCTGAGTTCAAGTCCAACCTTTGACTAAACTTTACTAAAAGTAAAGTTGACTAAACTTAACTAAACCAAGACTAAATGCAATGTCTTGAACTCCTCCAGGGACAGTGCCCACCCCATCTCCTTGAGCAATCCATTCCAATGTCTTACCAGTCTTTCAATGAATAAATTTTTCCTGATGTCCAATCTGAACCTCCTCTGGCATAGTTTGATGCCATGTCCTCTCATCCTGTCACTGGTTTCCTGGGAGAAGAGGCCAATCCCCACCTGGCCACACCCTCCTTTCAGGTAGATCTACAGAGTGATAAGGTCTCCTCTGAGACCCCTTTTCTTGAGGCTAAACACCCCCCGCTCCTTCAGACACTCTTCATATGACTTGCATATTTTATTATATGATTATATATCCAAGTAGAAAAAAAATCCATTTTATTTGCATGTTTGATTCCATTCAAGTTAGAATAGCATTTTCTTACAGAAGAGCTTTCAAAAGGCAGAATAATTTTTGCATGGGTTTTTCAAATATAGCCCTAGTCTTTGCATAACTGAAAAGTGCTTGATCTCTTTTGACTTTTTCTCCAGATTGTATCCTCCTCCTTTTATATTTTCAGTTCACACACAAGAGGACCGTGAATATTTCAAGCAGATCCTTTTAAAACACACTAATTTTGCTTATGATACAGTACTTTGGAGCAGGGGAAAGAAAACTTGAAGAGACAATAATAAAAATAATTTCTAGCAATGTTAATTGAAGTTAACATGGTCTGCCAAGGTAACATTAACCTGCCAAGGTTAATGGCATTTAAACATGGTAATTTTTTAACAGTTCTTTTTGCAGCAAATAGGTATGCAAGAGTATTATATGAAACATCAAGTCACACAGTTTTTGAAAGGCCAGCATTAAATCATTTTAAAACCAGAAAAATATGAAAATATGCATGCACAAAAATAATCCACTGGGCACACTAAAAAACACAGCCCCTTCCTGCAAAGGAAGCCCTGTGTTTCACTTCACTGCGACAGAAGCAATGATGGTTATGAGTCAGGTTAATTTGATCCAAACAGACTGATAGTCATCACACAGCCGTCAGCGTCAACTACACAAATGATGGTTAGGAATTTAACCTACTTCAGAGAAAAATGAATCTAAAATAGGAATGCAAACCTTACAAAACTGTGTCATCTCTAAAACAAAGAATAGCTCATATCTAAGGTCTCCTTAAGGAAGGAATAAATCTTGTATTCTGCCTGGGAATATTCAAATGGTTTCTTAAAAAAAAAAAAAAAAAAAAAAAAAAAAGTGACCACAAAGTACAATGTATTATCAAAGTAGATCTCCCCACCGTTACCTCAGATTCTCTACATACTTTTTTTTAACAAGATTTCTGCATATGTGCATGCCTTATATAATTGTTCAAGAATTTGCCCCTAAGAAATTTTATCTTCCTGCCTATCTTCCTAGTTGATAACACAATCATGTTATCTATATATACTAAACCAGTGTTTGAGTATTGTACTTTGCAGCAGAGAGTATAAAATATTCATGGTGTTTAGAAATATTATATTATTTACATATTATTTAGAGAGAATTTAAAAAGCATGTGATTAGAAAGTGTACATGTGTAGCCTGCAGTATCTAGTGACCATAATGCCTGAATGTTTTGAGACGTTTTAATATTTTTGCTCTTACTTTTCACAGGTATTTGTATAGAAGAAAGCTTTTTATTAAGTGTATGAATGTATGAATAAATGTAGAAAAGCAGTTTTGGTCTGACAGAGAAGAATTTCACTGATGACACAATTAAATTGTCACTAAATAGATTTTTTTTTTTTTTTTCATTACTTGCTGGTTAAGTAATAAGAGCCAGAACTTCATTTGTGCACTGTAGCATGGATGGGAATAAGGACAAGAGAAGACTTAAGTAGGTAGTATCCCTGGGGAGGAGGCATGGTGCTGGGCATTGATCTCATTTTTGTGGTCTGCCATTAAATATCCTTCAGAAAGTGAACCCAAATGCAACACAATGGGCTCCACATGACTTCTATTCATGCAAACTATAAAGATTAGAAACTCATTGTTCAAGACAGTCCCATAAGAACTCATGGTCTTAGTTTGCCTCCAAAGAGAAAGAGAGAGAAGATAGTTACATGATGTCTCAAACTAAAAAGCCAACAACACTGAGTACAGTTTGCTACTCTACATGAGGTTAATATTGAGCATTCATGGCATCTGCATGCCATTCTACAGCTGGAACATCATTAAACAAGGGGTAGAAAGAAATCTACACAATATTCACGTTGCGTTTGCTGGAAAAGCAAACATGTTGAAGATGGAAATTGTATTTTTCAAATTTACTTTGTTAGTTTAAAAAGTTTTTATGTGAATCATAACGTTGAGAAACTCAGAATTACCGATTATTTCTATATATTTTGCTCTGCGGTTCAACTTCCATAAATTTTAGTTATCATAACAAACATTTTACTTCTATGGCTTTAATGAATCCTGAACCTTCTATAGTAGAATAGAATCTGGCTATTCTTGTCCAGTTGAATTATTTTTCTTAGTTCACTTGAACATTGCATTGATAACAGGAAGCTGTAACAACTGCATACCACTGGTTTATTGATTTTTATATGATTGGGGAAGAGGAAGTGTTTTGTATGCTATATCTAGTAGGAGTGAAATAGAATATGATTTAAAGCATTTAAATATATTGTAAAATGGAAAACACTGGGTATTTAGATCCTTAAATTAAAAGCATATGATGCAACAAAAATATAAAAAAAAAATATGGACCACAGAATTAGGGAAGTACCCTTGTACTCAGAACTGGTGTGGCCTCACTTTGAGTATTGTGTTCATTTTTGGGTCCCTCATTACAAGGAAGACATTAAGGTGCTGGAGTTTGTCTAAAGAAGAGCAACAAAGGCTTGAAGAGTCCCAGCAGAAGGGTGTGGAGCACAAGTCTGACGAGGTGCAGCTGAGGGCATTGGAGATGTTTAGCCTGGAGAAAAGGAGGCTCAGGGGTGCCATTATCACTCTCTACAACTGCCAGACAGGAGGCTGTAGTCATGTGTGTGTTGGTCTCTTCTGCTCAGCAACAAGTGACAGCACAAGAGAAAATGGCTTCGAGTTTTACTAGGGGAGGTTTAGATTGAATATGGAGAAAAAAATTCTCCACCAACAGAGTTAAGCATAGGAACAGGCTGCCCAGGGAAGTCACCACGCCTGGAGGTAATTAAAAAATGTAGAGATGAGGCACTTAGGGACACAGTTTAGTGCCTGGCTTGGTAGTGTTGGGTCAGTGATTGGACCTGTAGACCATAAGAGTCTTTTCCAAAGTAAATGAATATATGATTCAATATTTGAAATATGACACTTTAATGGATTTATACGAAAATCCCATATTTTCCTATGATTTGCAAATCCAAGTGGCTTAGCACATGTTTTTTGAGCTTAATTGCTGTTAAGAAAGATATCAAACAGTATGACATATTCATTCTTCACACTTCAAAATGCTATTCACAAAGTTGAAATTCTGATGATTCATGAGATTCAGATCACTGGTAAGAGTCAATATTGTATGTTTATATTAAACATTAAAGTTTTTATAATTTTAAAGGTTTTTCTCATTGAAAGCCCTGAAAGAGTATTTGTTTTATTTGCCTAAAATATCAGACTGAAAAAAATGGAAAGAGTTGTCTGGTAGTTCTCTCTCAATTTATATTTATTATTATTTTGTACTCAAAATCTATTAATATATATATAAGCAAGAAAAAAGAGGTATTTTATCTTTAAACAGAACGTAAATCAGGATGCTTTGTAAGTAATCTGAATCACTGTAAATTTTTTCATAGCTTTTTCTTTCATATACTGAAAGAATTTTTTTTTGAGAAGGATCTTCAACAAAGCATGAGTAATTGTAACAAGATCACTTGAAAACATTAAAAACATTAACTTACACCTTTAATCTTGGAGGGGTGTGTGTGTGTGTGTGTGACAGCAAACTGAGCTGAGGTAGTAAACTGAAATATTACAAAATGTAATGTTTTATAATTACAATTTTTTTTTTGATTATGCAATCTTTCTCATATCATTTATTCAAATGCATGCCGGACTGAAGATGGAAATTTATTTCCATTTTCTAACTATTTAAGACAATTTCTCTATTTAAATGTACATCATAACAAATTCTTCCTGTGGTTCTCAGTGTGTTTATAAGCACTCAGGTTCTCAGCACAGTTTATAAGCACTGAATTAGTATCACCAAAATAAGAAAATTGGAAGAAAGTAACCCATGGTTTCCATTTATTCACTGAATGGTTCATATACTCTTCAGAGTATATGAAGAGTTGAGACAAATCAAAGCAAAGTTTCCATTCAATCAACTTGCAAATTCCATCTTCTAGAGTTTCTTTTGTTTGCATATTTTTTTAACTGAATGAGAGCTGAATAGCTTACCTTTCAAATAAACATTGGCTTCATTAATCAGTAATTGGTATTCCCTGATGCTTTGGCATTTAAATAGTTTTCAGGGGAAAAAATCATTAAATCTTCATGTGCTTTAGCTTATTTCTCACTGAAAAGTGTGAGAAATTTTGGCATATTACATAGAGTTCCTCAGGGTGCTATTGCAGGTTAGTCTGGTAAATCAATCTCTGAAAGAAGTTTTCATTTTGCAAATTCATATGATATTATTTAATTCACTATACACGTAATTTGTAAAAACCTGAAGTGACAATACAGTAATAAAATTTCATCTCTCTTTGAGTATCTAAGATGATGTATCTGTATTTAAAAAATTAAACAGTACATTGCAATACACCTACTATATGGTTAATTTGATTGGATGGTCTTTGGCATGGTCTTGTTCTGGACCAGTTAGCAGTCTTCTAAACAACTCTTTTGCTTTGGGATTTAGCACAAGCCAGACAGTGGTTGTTAGCACATTTAGTTTACTAGCACAGCAGTAGTCCTAGTGAGATCTAGAAATGTAGATTCCCACCTCAGTCAGGAGGGCCAAGAGGACGGTGAAGAATCTGGAGGGAAAGCCTTATAAGGAATGGCTGAGGTCACTTGGTCAGCCTGGAGAAGAGACTGAGGGGAGACCTCATTGCAATCTACAACTTCCTCATGAGAGGAAGCAGAGGGGTAGGTACCAATTGTTCACTCTCATAACCAGTGACAGGACTCAAGAAAACAGCACGAAGCTGAATCAGGGGAGGGTAAGGCTGGATATAAGGAACCCAGGGAATAGTTGAGCATTGAAACAGGCTCCCCAGTGAGGTGGTCACAGCACCAAGCCTGACAGAGTTCAAGAAGCATTTGGACAATGCTCTTGAGCATGTGATGTGATTATTGTTGGGGTGTCCTGCTAAAGGCCAGAAGATGAACTCGATGATCCTGCTGGGTCTCTTTCAACTCAGCTTATTCTATGACTAGGATTCTATGATGTCACCCTGTTTTTGCATGCTTTTCTAAGCCTTCTTATGTTTTACATTCTTGTAGTAGAGTTTCTCACGCACGTTCTTGTATACAAAGATTGTTTTGCACTCCTCTCTAGAGGAAAAGAAACTTAATGAACTTTTGTGTTGACCTGTAGAATTAGAGAGGTAAAACTTCACCCTCCAATCCTAAGTCACCTTTAAAATTATATATATATATCAAAGTCACACAATAAACTTTCTTCTTTTTCCTTCTTTCTCTGTAAAGAAGGTTGTCATGCATGTGTATTCATTTCTTGTCAAGCAGCTACACTATGGCAACTATATTAGTCATAGGAAGAGCTACCTCTGTGTCTAAATGGAAGAGAACTTTAAAGACCTTTCTTGATTCAATTCAATTACTCAATTCAATTACTATATTACTTCTGATTGAAAATATCCATACTTCATATTTCAGTTTACCCATCTTCAAAGTGGATCCAATACTCATCAAATTACTGTAATTTAACACTGTGAATGATCTGGTAGATCTGAGGCACTATGTTTGTTTTAAAACAAAAATTGTATTTCTTTCTAAAATCTCTTGCACTATGAAAATGTGAAATATGAGCTATAACAAAACCTTCAAAATTAAGCACTATCATTGATGTAAAACAGTCATTTTTTTTCTTCTATTAACTAAGTCTTTATCAATTCAACAAAGGAAATGGCTTTTAGTGGTTTGCTTGCACTAAATAGGAATACTGGCTGGAAAAAAGAATATCTCTTTAGAGCATCAGCCAAATAGTCTGTGTTCACATAATAAATACTAATGTAGAACTGAAAATGGCCATTGCAGGCTGTAGTTAATGTTCCATGTGTACACAGTAGGAATGAGCATTTCAAACTAATTAATGTCTGAGTATGCCATCCAATGGACATGGAATGAAGGAGAACCTTTCAGGGACAAGAATGAGGGTGAAATTATTGAGCTGGGGAAGTTTGAAACAGTGATTTAGGGAAGTTTAAAAGAGGGATTCTGGACAATCCCAGAGAGGTCTGATGTCTTGTATACAACAGGGGGGTAGATCAGCTGCAGCATGGAGATATAGAACTATTTTAGAAGTTGTGGAAAGTATTAACCAAGGAAAATTTGAAAAAAAAATAAAGAGAAATATGATGACAGAACAACTGGGACATTACTCGGATGTTTTGCATTAAAACTAACACAAACCTAAAGAAATGAGAGACAAAACCACTGAACACTTCTATTTATTGTTTTCTCAGAGCATTCCCAGACATTCCCTGATATCCTGGGCCTCTTACCTAGAAGGCCTCTCTCCAAGAAGGCCCAGAAGTTCCCAAAGCACAATTTAGAAGCCATGGCACAACTCAGGAAGTTCTGTTCTAATCCTGGCTCTTACAAAGGTCTCTCCTCAGCACTGGCTAAAAGAGTGCTTGACTCTCCATAATCAGGAGGCATCTCCAACAAATACTACAGATTTTGGGACAAGAACATCAAGTCATGCTCCTTAGAAGCTGCTAGAGCCCCCAAATATTTCTACATCCCTCATGAATTTCCACAAGGGGAAGACCTGCCCCTGTGGGAGGAACAGTCCCATGCAACAACACAGGCTGGCAGTGACACAACTAGAAAACAGCTTTGAGCAAAGGTCCTGGTGATCAGTTCGAACATGGGCTGGCAGTGTGCCCTTTTGGCAAAGAAAGTGAGCAGTATCCTGGGCGGTATTACACAAAGTATAGGCAGCAGGTTGAGGAACATCATCCCTCCTGTCTGTTAGCATTGCTGAGGCCACATCTGGAGCTCTGTGTCCATTTCTGAGCTCCTCAGTACAAGACAGACATGGAAAAGGTCCAATGAAGGTCCTCTATGTTGATTATGGACCATCTCATCTGTGAAGAAAGTTAGAGAGAACTGGGACTATTAAACCTAGAGAAGAGAAGGCTCAAGAGAGGTCTTGTTAATGTATATCAGTTCCAGAAGGGAGAGTGCAAAGATGCAGCCAGACTTTTTTTAATGGTGTTTAGTGACAGGGCAGGAGGCAATAGACAAAAACTAAAGAACTGAATGTTCCATCAGAAAATCAGGTAACACTTGCTTACTGTGAGGGTGACTAAGTGCTGGAACATGTTGCCCTGAGATGTTGGGATTTTAAAAATGGATCTTACCATTTTTCCTAATTGAAACCACATAAACCAGCTTAGAACCTCTCAGCAGTCAGTATAAAGAAATAAACTTGTCTGGAGAATAACTGATCCAGTCCCAAGGTGGCTATAATAAATTTTTCTCTAGAGATACATCTGTCATTTTGTCAATTACAGCAGAATTGACATGGTTGGGTGTCTCACAGTTCACTTTCTATGAATGCAGTAAACTGAGATGAATTCTAGCTCAGCAATCCACATATAGATGATTCAAATGTTGAAAATCAAAAGAAAGCGAAAAAAGCACTTTGAACAGTGTAGTTTCTCCTGTCCCTTTAACCCCCCCACAAGCTGCCAGCCCAGATTTAGGGGGAGTATTGGAAGAGGGAACTACAGAATAGGGTAGAGAGAGTTACAAAAGAGGCCCTCTTACCCCAGGATGTATTCCAAGGCCTTTATTCCTTGAAGGGGATCCGGAGCGAGAGAGAGGAGTCACATGGGGGAGAGGGGTTTTTATCACCTTTGGGGTTGGGGTCAAGTTACCTGTCCGATCCTATAGGTCAAGAGACCAGGGGGCAGGTAACCCAGGCCGGTCACAGTTTCTGGGGGAGGGGTTTTTGGGGGAAAGACATTCTTAAAGGGAATACAACATCTCACCCTTTTTTGTTTAAAAAAGTTAAAGGGAAAACATTGTGTTACAGGGAATGAGGATAACAAGAAATAGGGAAAACAAACATTTTTAAAACATGTTAAAAGTCTCTGTTTCTGTCGGCTGGAGTCCTCACTCAGGAAGGTTCTTCTTTTTCTATCCGACGGCGTCTTCTCTTGGAGGCAGTGGCTACCTGCCTTTCATCTCCTTCTGCAGGAGCTGGGTTTCTGGGAACAAAAGGCTTTACCCACTTCTGGGGGATCTATCGAGGACCTGAGGGAGCAGCTACATACGCATAGCCACGACCCCAGGTCACGAGCTCATAGGGACCCTTGGTTTCCAAAGTTTCTGGGTCCTTAATTAGGACTGGAGGACGCTGAGAGGGCTTGAACTGATTACCACTGTTAAAATGACGAGTTACAGGTGGATTCATGTTTTCAAAAGAACAGTTTAGGAAATTGATAGTAAACATGGCTTTGCAGAGCTTCTGTTGTGGAGGCATCCACACAGTTGTGCTGCTCTGTTTAGCCAAAACCTGTTTGAGCGTCTGATGTGCACGCTCAACCACAGCTTGGCCTGTGGGGGAGTGGGGGATGCCAGTTTTATGTTCCACTCCCCACTGCTGGACAAATTCCAGGAACTCCTTGGATGTGTATGCTGGGCCATTATCAGTTTTGATTTCTTTTGGGATCCCTAGCACTGAGAAAGCTTGCACTAGGTGTTTTTTAGCATGCACAGCTTTCTCTCCTGCATGGGCAGAGGCAAATACTGCACCTGAATGTGTGTCAATACTCACATGAATATATTTGAGACGACTGAAACTAGGAATGTGTGTGATATCAGTCTGCCACACTTCACAACTGCCAAGGCCTCGGGGATTAACTCCCATACCCATTGATGGCATAGCCTGGAACTGGCAATTGGGACAGGTGGCCACAATAGCTCGAGCCTGACTCCGTGTTAGCTGGAACTGACGGATCAGACCTGGCACATTTTGATGATATTGTTGGTGACTCAGTTTTGCCTGTTGGAAGATATCAGGGAGGCGTGCTTTCTCAACTGGTGCAGCAAGGGAGTCTGCTCGGCGATTCCCCTCTGCAACCTCTCCTGGTAAGTCCTGGTGTGATCGTACATGCATCACAAAGAATGGATGTTCTCGATGAGAAACCAAATAAATTAGCTTTGAGAGCAATCTGAAGAGATGCTCATTCTCAGTTTCTCTGAGTACAGCCTGCTCCGCTCTGGACACTATCCCAGCTACATATGCCGAGTCAGTTACCAAATTAAATGGTTCAGAGAACTTCTCAAAGGCTCTTACCACAGCTGCTAGTTCAGCTAACTGGGGGGACCCTTCTACAAACTCCACATCAGCTTCCCAATGCTGAGTTTGAGGATTTCTCCAAGTCATCACCGACTTGTGGGAAGCCCCAGATGCGTCCGTGAACACTGTGAGAGCTTTGAGTGGTCTCCGACTTCTTTTCTCACAAGGAATGAGGTGGAATTCCTCATTAAACAGCTTGTGAGATGGGGCATGGACCGATATTTGTCCCCTTTAGCTGTCCAGATATAGCTGGAGATTGGCATTCCCCCAGAGCAACTGTACGAACATCTCTTTGGTCAGTCTCTTTGGAGAGTTTCTTCCCTCCTCTGAGAGCTTAACCGGAAGGTGAATGCATGTAAAATCACAACCAGCCAGTTCACACAGCCTCACCCTGGCTTTCTGAATCAATTGAGCTATTAACTCTTGTGGCTCAGTGATGGTCTTGGATCTCTGGTGAGAGAGGAAAACCTACTCTATGATTAAGAGTGAATCTTTCTGCCCCTCGATCCACTGGTAAATCAGGCCATGCAGATGTGGCAGTTTTCCTAGTACTATGAAATGGAAAGGTAGGCTTGGTTCATACCTGTGAGCCTGCCTCTCTGACAAGGCTTTCTGTACCTTTTCGATTGCAGTCTTTGCCTCTGGGGTCAGTTCCCTGGGAGAGCTCAGCTCTGTCTCCCCTTTCAATAATTTGAAAAGAGGGTCTAGATCCTCATTTGTGAGGCCTAGCCAGGGTCTTACCCAATTCAATGATCCACACAGGGAGTGGAGATCTGCTAGGGTCTTAGGATTACAATTGATTTCCAATTTCTGAGGAACAACGGTCCTCTCTGAAATTTGTAAGCCCAGATACTTCCAAGGTGGCATCCTTTGAAGTTTGTCTTCCTGTAATTGAAAACCAGCAGAGGTTAAAACTTTAACCACTAGGTCAAGCGTGTGTTGTAGTATCATGTCATTAGGGGCACACACCAATATATCATCCATATAGTGGAGGATGATGGCATCCTGTCTCTCGGCACGTACAGGTGACAGCAATGATGCTATGTACTGTTGGCAAATGAATGGCGAGGCTTTACAACCTTGAGGCAGCACCTTCCAGTGATACCTCTTCATGGGGGCCTGGCGATTTAGGGTGGGAACTGAGAATGCAAACCTTATGGCATCTCCTGGGTGCAGAGGAATCTGGAAGAAACAATCTTTGATATCTAATACTGCTAATTTCCAATCTCGAGGGAGCATAGTTGGCGAAGGCATTCCTGGCTGGATTGGTCCCATATCTTCTATGATTTTGTTTATTTCCCTTAAATCATGTAAGAGCCTCCACTTGTCTTTTCCCGGTTTTTTTATTACAAAAACTGGGAAATTCCAAGGGCTTGTTGTTTCTTCTAGGTGGCCTTGAGCCACTTGCTCTTGTACCAGTGTGTTGAGCGCCTCGAGCTTATCTTTGCGCAAAGGCCATTGTGGTATCCATTTAGGGGTATTACTCAGCCATGTTAATTTGTGGGAAGGGTGGCCCACAGTGGCTACTTCTAAAAAATCCTGGGGTGTCTTAGGAATAATTAGTTTTACACCCCAACAGAACAGTGTATTAGGAAATTTCATTTTGTTAAAGTATTTTATTCCACAAGTATTTTCCTTGTCAGTCAGGAGGTGCATTGTTCTATGACCAATTTAATAATAAAATTATAAAGCATCAAATGTTCCTCTCTTTCAAGTAATAGAAATAGTGGCTAGACTGCAAATTATGTATGGCTTTGGAATTCTGTTTATGACAATCCATTGGAAATACTAACTGTAGAGTTGTCAGTGTCCAAACAAGACAAGATACGCAAATATTTTCATGTGGTTGTTGGGTTCTGCAATTTTCTATGGCATTTTTGCTCATCTCCCAAACTGAAACTTGACAAGGAAAATTTTAAATAAAAATATTACATTCTTATATTTTTGTTTTATTTTTCTTGTAGAAGAAGGTTGCTGTAGCAGCACCAAAGAAGAGATGGATACTATTTTTTCAATCTAAAAGTAGGTAGTGTTCGGAATATCTGTATCAAAATTTATAATTTGTCTCTTTTTTTTTTCTTCTAGTCTATTGTTTCCTTCATGTTTCATATAAATACGGTTTCTAATTTCAAAAAAAAGGTTATGTATAACATGCATAATACCATACCTTCTTTTTTCATTTCTCATCCTTTGTCATATTTTTGCACTCAAATCATGATGGTGAACAAAGAGTAAAGAAAGAGAGAAAAATACTGCAAAGACTTTACTAGTTTTGCATCAAACATGAAAAATCAGAATACAGGCCCCAGAAGTCTTAATATTATTCTATTCCAATGGCTACGATCTCAACATTCCAGCAATATGATCCTTCAGAAGTATTCTGCAGAGTCATATATCAATAGAAACACATATACTTAAGGTGAGGAAAAAAGGCAGCTGCAATAAGCATGAAATAAAACGGTAGAAACTGGTTCAGAGTTTCAGCTGTATGTATAAAGAAGAAAGTTTATCTCTTATAAATATTATTCAGAAGCCTATATATACCTCAAACATCAATTCTGCAGCCCTCCACTATAATTCCTATGAGTATTAACAAATTAGGAATATGGACAACAGTAAAATATAAGATTCTTCACTTCAAAAAAATTTTAAAAAATCAAGTCATAGATACAGGGATTTGGACAGTCACTAAAAGCAACTGTCTTTTTCAAAAGGAAAATCTACTTGTAGGAAAAACTGATGATACTCTGCAGCCTTTAGTTAATATCCCTTTACAAATACAGAGCAATGATCTGAAGCCATATTTTTCCTGTGTTTCTTACCAACCTATATTCGTATGGATTAAGCAGCTATACAGTTTTTAAATTGAAAGTCAAGCAACTTGGTTCCAAGGATCATTTAAAAATTTGTCTTCCAAAGATTACCTGGTATTTTTCACACTGTCATAATGCTTATATATCTTCCTGATTTTTTTCAGACTTTTTTTTCATGCTTTTTCTATACTTCTCCAGCCTGTTCTCCTTTTCAATGCTGTTTTGCTTTTGCAGGGCTCCCATACAGTCATACTGAAATAATCTGTAATGCTTATATTGGCAGAATCACTATTCATATATCAGACTGTTTGCTTAACTGACTTTTTTATTCAGTCCTTACACATCCAGATTTAATTTACTTCTTCTGGTGCTTCCTCTAAAAATATGAATTTTATCCTTTTGTGCCTTACAAGCAACAGATACTGTAAGCATCTATGAAATAATAAATACTTTGCTGCCTTTCTGAGCATAAAGTCATCTTGATGGGCTTGAAAATAATGTTGCAGGATGAAGGTGGCAATCAACTTTATTCTGAGTGAATCAGAGACTTGTATCTCTCTGCACCTTTCCTGTCCATTTAAAATATATCTTTGTTTTTCTCCAGTGTGTGCTGGGAAGAACTGAGATAAATCACTCTCTTTCTATGAAATCCGTGTACATGAACCTTTTATTTTAGGTACATCAAAGCCTTATGACACTTACTTCTCCAGAAAAATAAGTAAAAGACATTCGTTACAGATTTAGTTTGTATAAATTAATAAATTTTATCATCTGATACTAAAAATGGCTCTATGTTAAAAAAAAATATATAGTCTTGATAAAAGAAATTGGTTTTTAGAAGAAGGAGACAAGACTTTCATAAGCAAGGAATGTGAAATGTTTCTAAACATAGGAAGAGACATGGAAAAAATAGCAATGTTAGAAGCTCAAAAGGTAGAAGATCAGAAAGACCCAAGAAAAGAGCAAGAGAATGGGGGGAAAAAGGGTGGGGGGAAAGATCAGAAACAGGAAAAGTGAACAACAATTTGTGGCAAAAGAAAATCAAGTAAATCCTAGCTAATGAATGTAAGATGGGGAAGAAATCATAGTGCAGTGGTTTTGGCAATGCAGTGACACAGTTTTGAGCATATAGATAAAACGGGTGTTGTCAACTTAATAATATATAGGCAGAAAAGGATACACCTAAATTTCTTTAGTCATCACCAAGAGACTTTTCCCATATTTCTATCTATTCTACCAGTCTGTGAGACCAACTCTGGAGATTACTCCATCAGTATTTCAAGTGCTGCCGCATTACTTCTAGATATGTCATATTATCTCTAGATACATCAGTATGTATAACTACCGATTCACAGTAAATAGTCAATTGCCTCTAATAGTAATGTACATTTCTAGTACTAATGAACATTTCTACTGGCAATGCAGAACATTTTCAGCAGGAAAAGTCTTGATGTGTGTCACACAGACATGCTGACACACACAAAAGATCAAGTACTGGCTCTCAGAGTTAAAAATTTGAGTCCAAGATAGTGTGGAATGATATACCTGAGGTATTCCAAAATGGATTTGCAATGAAATTCCCCAATGCATGTACATGTAGATAACCTTATGCAAAAATGTCAAAGCACAAATAGATTTTGGAGTCACTTTTTTGAGATTTGGGCTATCAATCTGACATAAGGGAATGGAATTAACTTCATTTGATTTTCATGCTTTAGTGAAAATGTTGCAAAACATGAGTGTTCAGAAAAAAGACTTTTACTCTTGTACTCTTACACTCCTGACACTTTTCTGCAATGATTTTGTTGTTTATGGAGAATCAGATTTATGCTTATCTCAGCAATTTTATTTCTTTTTTTCAAACACAGATGATTCATTTCCAAACTGCAAAAATTGAAGGGTCTGACAAATCTGAAATATATCTTCATCCCTCATGTTCTGTAACTGCTTCTTTTTTCACTGGTTGTAATTCCCAGAAATGTCAAAAATCCTTTTGAAAGATATCAAAACGTCAGAAAAAATGGTACTAGAAAAATGTATCTCTTATTTCAGGGTGAGACACTACAAAGTGGCCGTAATCAGTGAAAGCAGGAATAAACAGCAATTGAAGAAAGTAATTATGAACAGCTCCTATGCTCTTTTTTAGCAAAAAATCCTCAGATGGCAGTCCAGTGCATATTATGAAAAAATATGTATTTAAAAAATAGGAAAAATCTGGAAAAATACAGATCTACATATCATTGTAGAACAGAATTGTTAGTATGACACTCAATATTCAGTAGGAGATACCTGATTATTTCTGGTTTATGTTGCATGTTTATTTCTGGTTTATGCATTCAACTACAAGGTATCTCACTCATGCCACAGCAATTTGATGCCCTCATTATTTATTCTACCCTCTTTCTAAAATCCTAAAGGACATGAACAAAATAAGCTTCCAATATGCATTTAGTCTTAGAAAGATGAACCAGCACTGCTACTTTCAAAGTGTAATTTTTGAAAGATGTATTCCTGTGAACAAAATTGTGCCCTGATGGAAAGATGAATGTCGTGGTTTCTTTGGGGAAATCCCTGTGGTTACATGAGATGTAGGGGAGGATATAACCTGAGTGAACTAATAGTGCATCAAGGAACATAGAAAGTTACAGATTTTAAGGCAGGATCTGCTAGGATTAACAACTTGATAGACAACTGGGAAAGGGAAGAGAAAACTTGGACCAAACTAACCAACCTGGGGAAACCAGGAAAGATCCATTAGAGGAATTATAATAGAAACCCACATTAAAGAAAAAACACACCACCTCAATAAATTAGCAGGCTTTCTGTCTGAAGATCTGTGCTTATCACTGATTAACAAGGCTAACAAAACTGAGCTTCTGTTTGCTATTAGAAACATGAATAAAAGCTACTGCTTCATTGAGCTTTCTTTGCCTGCAGAGAAATGAGAATTCATTTCTTCTAAATTCAGTCCTGGCTACTGCCACTCATGCCTCCATCATTCTGACACTGCCTTTCTACAGTGCATTTCATTTGGGGCAACATTGCTTTATTTAATCAGGAGATTCAGTGAACTGCAGTGAAGGCACTTAACAGCCACTTAGCATGCTGAATCTTTTCACTGTTAACTTTAAGCTCACTTTCCTTATAACCATGTCCTAGGAATATTCAAAAGGTTAAAAGCTCTGATGTTAATACTAGGAGTTTGAAATATAAATTGCATATCATATTTTAACATTAGAATTACAAATATACTTACTTGAGTTTCAAAGATATTAAGTAAAAAGTTATAGTCACAGTCCATATATGATTAAATATTGTCAGCAAATAATTTTGAACCGCTAATCAGCACTTAATATATGTGTGAAATCTAACACGGAGATTTACAGTGTTTATTGTGCTTTATGCTTCTGTGAAACCACCTTATTTCATACTGATGAATGGAGGTAGAGTAAAAAATGTCACCTTCTTATTTCCTTGTGGATGCGCTGTATAAAGAGCTTCACTTTTTCTTTAAATTTATATGGCTTTATTCCTACACAGAATGCCATCAACTTTTCACTACTGAGCACTGCATTAAAAAAAAAAAAAAAATAGATAATTCAGTGCACTGCTTATTTCATAAGATTTTGGGAGTACCCATAAATGTTCCCACATAATGTTTTAATGTCCAAATTTAAGCTTCATGATTTCTATAGGAAAAAAACCCACACAGCATTAGGATTTATTAAGTACAAAACCAGAAAATTTACCAGTCAGTTTAGGAAAGGACAGCAGAATCATTTTATCAGCATATAAGTGACATTTCTTTCCTACTGTAAACAGAATTTTTTTGCCAACTTTTAAAGCTATCAATTATTCTAGTTAAGGAATGATACTTTTAGAATGAAAGTATTCTGATTTAAGTAATCAACTGTTCTTCCAGGAATAAAATATGCACAAAAAAGATGAACACCTTTCATGCTAACATAAACACACCTCTGTTAAGATTTAGCTCTGGTTTATAGAGGCTCATTCATTCCTTATGCTGCTCTAAAACTAGAGTTTAACAGAAACCTGTTAGCATGCTTATTCCTGTAATATGCAATGCTGATGCTCCTATAGAACTCAAAATTCCATGTATTTAGTCATAATTTTTTGATGGCTTGAACTTCAGTCACTGGAAATTGGTGCATATCAAAATAGCATAATTTTCATCTTGGTCCTTATTTATAGCTTGCTCATAAAAACAATTTATAGACTAAGGGGCTTATTTTTGCTATGATATAAAGTCATGTTTTAGAGGTCATCAACACCTCTAAAACACCAATTTTAGATATGTTTCAATAAGCTGCATAAATTTACTATTTCTGAATAAAAGTCACAGATTAAAAGGTGACTCCATTGTCATTTCTAGAATTAAAATAGTGTCCAAATATTTGAAATCTAGGGGAAAAATAGAGCCCTCTGTGACATCACTGCTTTCCCATGTCTTATTGTTTAACAAGCCCAGCAGAGCAATGCCTGGGGCTATGAAGAGAGTGTTTGAGATCACTTAAAAGCATGTGTAGTCCAGCCATCATCACAGAATTGTCTATTGCTTCTGAAGCAATTAAAGCAAATTTTTCAGATTGGTTTTATCTTCTTCCTCACCTCATTAAAAGAAACAATAAAAAGGTAGAAACGTTAGTTAGAGGTTTATCCTGAAATTTTACCAAGTAACACAGAAATAAATGATAATGTTGGCTGATAATTTTTGTACTGAATCTCATTAGTCACTGGAACTAACCTTTCCTGATTGTTTTTCTGCTGATCTTGAATGTGACCTATATTGTATGACTGACAGAGGACAAAACAAATTCTAAAATGCCCTTTTTCGTATGTTTGCTCTTTAACAGTCATCATATGTAGCTTTTCATAAGGTCTAGTCTCCTTGGGTACAAAACAGATGGCTGGAACTTAATAAAAGGGATACTATGGGGAATACAAGAATCACTTGTACCAAAACTAACTTTATGGTCCCTTATAGGACCCAGATGAGCTATGATGTGAATGTGAACTCTGAAACTGCAGCCAGATTGGCTTCTAATACTGGTAAAGCGATAATGTCATTAAACTGGATTTTTTTTTTTCTTTTCCACATCTGCCAACTTGAAAGTGTCCTTCCACATATTCCCCAGATTTAACATGAATTTTTTGCCACTTAGTGCTGTTACTGTCTGTGTTTCAAGGCTCTTGGTCAAGGCATAAGGAGACTCATCTCTTCGGAGGGTATTGCCACAAACAAAATGCATCACATGAATTGTCTAGGTTTGTTGAAGGCAGTAATTAGTTTTTAGCCTTTGCCTAATATTTCATTGAGCTGTAATGAATCCCCAGTGATTGGGTACTGGATAATTTCAACACTTGCACCATTAAGGAACATCATTACTTCTGCAAAAATGAGTTTGAATATGAAAGCTCAGTTTTTTAAAGACCAGTTCTGAACACAGACATGGATAATCTTTACCTTTTAGTCTTCATGCAGTTGTCTTGTTTACTCTCTGCAGGGCTTTGGGCCAGAACTGATGTGCCAACACAGAAATGCCAAAGATGAGCTTTGGTAAGCAGGGTCCCATATATCCAGTAGGGAGACTCAGGCAGCACCTGAGAGCACATTTCCAGATTCATTATCTGCATGGAGAGCAAACAACTTTTGTGTCAACCTAGGTTACAGCCCAGAATACAGCAGAGGCATCAGCAGAGACCATGCTGACACCACAAGAGGCAGGACATTATTACAACTAATCAGCAGAATTACATCACTTCAACTACTAGTGTGTAATGGTAAAGGTACTAGGTTGAAGCCTAATCCGAAACCAAAGATAGAACGGAAAGCTAAAAAAGCCAGATTGTCAAACTAAAGGAAAATAAGAAGAGATCTGCCTTAGTTCTGAAATTTCTGGGTCTTTGTGGTATATCAATGTGCTGATTCTACAGTTGCTAGCATTTTATAAAACACATGAGGTTATATACAGTTGTTAAAGAATTTTCTAGTCACCTGAGCTATTTATTTCTCTTGGATTTGTCTTTCAGTTGATATTTATTTAATGAAAATGCACTTGTTTTACATCCTCTTTTTTGCCTGCTGTCATTTGTCAACTCATTGTTCTAAAATTGCTCCTTTGGCAGACTACTGTCAAATGGATTTCAGCTGAACTGCTCAGTAGTTGAACTTGTTAGCAGTAGGAACTCTATTGCACACAAACCAGCAAGACACGATTAGCAACTGTCTGTAACGATAGGAGACACTGTCCAAACTACACTTTTCTGTTCCCAGACAATTTGTGTTGTAATATTTTTGGTGAGATGGTGCAATTAGAATGGGTACATTTTGAATCCAGTCCTCCAAAAATAACACAAAATTTTCATGTGAGTGGAACTACAGAAAGGAAATCTTAACACAACAGAGACAAAAACTTGTATCGTGGGTGATATAATAAAGTCAGTCCTAAAATGCATTCATGATCAATCTGTTCGGTAAGTGCCATCTTTGGCAAAGAGGTTGAGTGATGTTATTACTGTTAAGATTGCACTAGTTTTGTTTATTATTTTCTCTTAGTTATAGTATTAATAAAATAAGACAATTCTATTTTTTGAATAATCTTTTTTTTTCTCCTTATCTGAGGTAGATGTATAGCTTAAAACAAAACAATAATTCCTTGAAATGCCTAGAAACCATAATCTGTGAAGCACATAAGTATCATTTTAAGTAAAAAAGAATCTTTTCTACTGTTAATTATGATTCAGCAAGAAGTCTTTCAAGTATTCTGTGATAGTAAGAATAGTAACACAGAAAGATAGCTTTTATTAAGTGAACTGTTGAAAAATAAATTCTATCTCCATGACATAAGAACATGCTGTCACCTCTGTCTAAATTGTGGGCATGCATGTGGGAAGTTCTTCCAAATTCCATATCTGTGCATTTGTGCACAACCTTTAATGAGGTCTTTTTTAGAAATTCAACAATACAAAAGTCCATTTCTAAGACCACGTAAACTTATTTACAGATAAGACAGGCTGCAAAGGGTAATTTGGAAGGGAAAATTTTGTCTCATGCTGGGGATTTTTTCATAATTTTTTTTTCAAACATGTGATTTCAAAATAAGCATTGAATGTAAACACTTCCTAGACAAAAATACATATTCCAAAATGGTTTATTATTTATTTTATAATTAATAAAATTCATTTTAGTGAGAAATAAACTTGTTTCAAGGAACACACGTAAATAGCAATGTGGTTCTTGGTTTTCCTTTTTATTGTCACTAAGAGAACTTGCTTTATTATACGACAGAACTTGGTAATCTCATCTTATGGACCTTCAACATATTTTATGTGATTGAATTTGCCTTTAATATACACCTAAAATTTTATTAACATTTAAATCACTGACTTTTATAAACTAAGTGTAATACAATAAAATAAACTAAGTCGAAAATTAAAATTATACTGAATACAGTATTTTCTATTCACAATTTTGTTTAGTTCATGCTAGCTTCACAAATAAGAAAAATAACCTGTGAGAAACAGTTGAAAGATTTTAAACATATGGAAATTAAAATCAAACATAACTATATGCTTTTTTTTTTACATGTAAATAATGGGTTATTTCTACACTTTCTTATTTTATTAAATAATAAGAACAAAATCCCTGTATCCAGGAAGCAAGAAACTTTAGCAAATTCCTGACTTCATTCTTGTGACTCAGGTCTGCCTGTAGTTAATTTAAAGCTTAGTTCACTGTACACTCTGTGATAAGAATAATAATGAAAAGTTGTCAGCCCTAGGAATATCCTGCAGCAAGATTAATGTTGCACTTAGAAATTGTGAAAAGTGTTTATTTCACTGAAAAGTTTTACAAAAGCCTTTTGGGTGTTATTGTTTTATATGTGAGATTAGAACAAAACAAATTGAAATTGTTTAAATCAATAACAGCTATCAGATACAGATCTGCAATGATGTTCCTAAACAGTCACTTTAGTTCCCAGGTTCACAGTTCTGGGTTATCAAGAGATGAAAAATGATAGATGGGTATAAATTATGCACAGCTTCTAAGCTTTCTTCTTTCTTCTTAAAGATTTTAAAAGTTTTCTCAGCTATGACTTCTGGCTGCCTACAGCCTATTATTTCCTAATACAAACCGTGACCATACAGCAGGAGAGTAGAACATGTTTAAAGCAGTTTCCTTTGATGCACAAAGAGTTTCTTCTTCTCCTGTCTTTGTTGACTGGGATTAAGGCTTCTGTAGGAACAAAAACAGCAGTACGTGACTCCACTGCAGAGCAAGGTCCCCTCCAAAAGCAGGGAGAGCTGAACTTCTGTACACCCTAGGTATTATTTGACAGAAGTGTAGGTTGTCATACATGAAGCTGGAGTGTTGGTTATATAATAGCTTTGAAGTTTCAAACTCCTGTATTCCTAGAATTGTGAATCTTGCTTATCTCCATGAGGTGAACTGGTGTGAACTTGCTTGGTGAAGTAGTCCATTCTCACTCCCTCTCTCTCTCTCTCTCTCTCTCTCTTCATATACATATATATATATATATATATATGTGTGTGTGTGTGTGTGTTATATTACATATATATATAATATGTATATATTATATATATATGTACACTGTACAAACAGACACAGACACAGGGAGAGTTTACATATGTGCACAGACTATATAGAGTATACAGGGATTATATTTATCTCTATGTATCACACTGCCATGTGATTTATCTGTGTATGTGTCTTGAAATATAGAGATGCATAGATACAGATATATACATATACGTAATTTATTTTCGATTGCCAACATGTTTTCTGATTTTCTTTATTACTTGGGAACTGCAGTGTTTTTCCTCCTCTGTTTTCTTTTCCCACGGCCTCCACATTTGTGCAATCTTCTACTATCATTTTTATCACAAGTGCTCCTCTCTTGGCTCAGCTGCTTGGTAGTTGGCACTGTCACCACTGGAACTCTCTTAGGCCTGGATTGAAATGGTACTGTTGGCCTCGGTGTAACAGAAACTGCAGCCAAAGTAAAGTGTACAGATATAGTTAAATGATGATCTCCAGAAAAGCACTTGAATTATTATAGTTCTCTGCTATTTATGTAAGTTGCTCACTAAGCAGTATCACTTGGCCATAAACAGAGCTTTTGGGGAATTGGCCAGGTAAAAGCAAATGCCCATCTGAGTGATTTAAGTAATTTTATAGCTCATATATAGAGAGAAAACACTTTGTAAAATAGACCAATATTGTGGGAAGGGAAACAAGAAATAAATTTTCTGTTTGGAACATTCCGGATACTATGACCCAGAACTCCTTTTCTTTATCTGCTATCCAGAGTCTGTTGCTGAGAATGTCTCCAGGGGTTTTTAAAAGTCTGATATTTTTCTTGATTATGTCTTGAATAAGTATTTCCCTTTTAGCTGACTAAATAGTCTTAAAATCTTGTGTAGAGCTACTAATGTATCACATCATAGGAACAATCATTTTTACAGCCTGTACAATCTCCACTGCCTATTCCTGTCTGGGAAGACATGATCACTTCACTGTTTTCCAATCCTGCTTTCATTTTACAAAGCAGAATCCACATTCTAAGAGGTTACTGGGGTTTGTGAAACAGAGCCTTAATTAGCATACAAAGGCTATTAGTAAACCAGGAATTTTATTTATTAAAGAATTGTTAATCACTTGCATCTTGTTTTCCCCTCTGACTGCAAAAGTCCATTTTAATTATTTCACAGAATGAGTTTTATAAATTAAGCCAGTTCATTTCTATGGTTGTGCCTCAGATGATTTCTTTGATTTTTGGTAGTGGCAGGGGAAAAAAGCCCAAAAAAGTGATATTCATCTCCTGTAAGTTTTCTCTGTTTGCAAGCTGGTAGCTTCAATTGGTTAGTGGAGCCTGCCATGGGAAAATACTAAATCAGTAAAGTGTTAATTACACCATGGTTTACAGCTATGGGCTAAATAGCTTCATATCTGCCACTTATCCTTCACAAACTGCCTGTCTCAAAGTATCTTTGGAGAAACAAAAAACTGGGCTCAGAAGATCACATAGCTAGATAGATCTAGCTGGAGTTAGGATGAAAAAAAATAGTTTTTCTTTCCTTTTTGTCTTTTTGGAATGTTACTATTTGATAAGTTAAATGAATTTATAGGCAGAAATCTTCCTCCACTGTAGTAAAATGATGTAAGAGGGGATTAGCTGAACTACTAGGACAATATCCTGGTATGTTCTCAGAAGCCATTTTCTTCAAAAGACATACCAACACACACATTCTTTATGGCATGGAATATTTTATGATCTGTTCAATGAGCAAAGTTTGAGCAACAGCAAACAACATAATATTTCACGGTATTTCATATCACAGAGGGGATTTGGAGGCATGATTCGTTTGGCCACCAGTAGCTCTCCAAATATGAGCTACTCAAAAGTCATGAACTGTCACCAGTGGAGAGAATTCTAGAGGGTGATTTATTCATAATACACATGATCTGAGTTAACCACAACAGTCCTAATGAAAATATTATACTTCTCTTTTCTAACTATGAAGGGAGCCCAAGGTGACTAATCTGAATGATGTGCACATTTTAGCTTTCTAAAATTACAGAATATCTAAAAGTAGATCATATGAAACCCAACTGTGACTCACAAAGAAAGTGGAAGTGATTTAGGCATAGGCTTACACATCTCATAAGTATTCTTCCAGTATATTTTCCAGCTGATTTGTTTTAAGTTTACTGGTAGCTGGTATTTTTTGTTCCTTGACTGTTTTCTCCTGTATGTTAACCAAAATTCATATTTGCTTTTTGAAACCTTAGACTTATAAACTCTTTTCTAAAAATGATCAGGCAATAGGCATCTAGACAGTTCCCAAGACTGGACAACTGCCTTCTAGTTTCAGGACAGCAACTCCAAAACAGATTGAAATTTCTTAGTAAATCAATACCTCAGAGGCTGGAGTAGAGATGGCAGCACAGATGACCATCTCATTTATCAGGTCTTTTGTCAGCTGATACTGGCATGATGTTACTGAGGGTTTTTTTTGAAATTATTGCATAGCATTCTTTGGCTTCCCTAACAGAACAGAATATTTTGTACTGCCTTTATCTACCCTTCACTCCTCCTATGCTGTTTCTCTTTCCTGCTAGCAGAGGTTCCTGATGGAACTGAACCACAGCCTTTTCTCAGCTGCTGTCTTGCTGCCCTGTCTTTTTCTGGGAAAAAGCTAGCTAGCTTCCCATCCATGTCTTAGCCATTGCACTATCTAGTTTGTCCTTACATTGTTGTGAAATAACATGAACATAAAGAATTAAGCCTTTCTTTTTTCTTTCTTCACAGAGAGCACTAAAGAAAAGATGACAAAAAGTGACAGGGGAAAAGTGCACTGGTTTGACTGCAGTTTGGGAATGTCAAAAACTATCCTGAAGAAAATTAATTGGAACATGATTTGGTGGAGGGTTAAATTCTGTGCATACGTGAAGAATTTCTGTAACTGATTGCCTAAAAACTAGGTACCTAGTGTGCTCTGTTTGTTTCAAACTCCTTTTAACAGCAAGGAAAAGAAACAAAGGTGTCCACAGAATAGTTCGTTCTGTTCAAAGGTATGCAGGGATTGTCATCAGGGTATTGCAGGAAATGAAGTGATGCAGTACCACAACCTAAATTTCAAAAGCAGAATATCATCTGTATGACATATTCACAGACAACAAAGAAAACATTTTCTTCTGGAATAAAAGCACACTCATATAACGTTCACACACCTATGTGAGGTATTAATTTAAAAAAACTGAGTTATAAACTACAACCCAGACCTAAAGGTTTATCAACTTAAATGGAAAGCAAGCTGAAGTCCCTATTTCAAAACCAGTCTCTCATATAAGTCGTTAATAAGGTTTTTTATTAATTTAAATAATCCCTCACATCTGCTGCCATTCTAACTCACTGTTCAGTATTAAGTAATCTACTATATTTTCAGAGATGAAAATAGTGTTGCAATTTTTAAGCATTTGCATGACCTTTAAAGTTGTTTTTTAGTCTCTGATTTTGCTGTTGATTACTGTGTACAGCACTATCACAATACAGAGAAGCAGCTCTGAAAGCATGTAAATGAAGTCATTTCTCATTTCAGTTCTCCTCTTTCCTTCCAAGTGAGTTGTTCAGAGGAAGAACTTTCAAAAGAAAATAATCACCTAGCACTATGTAAAGCAGACGTGCATAATTCTGTTATTTATGCCAGACTATCAATCACTAATTCCTCTCTAAAATTTAATTTTAAGAATGTCCCTTATCTTTATATATTACCCATCTATCTTAAATATTGAATCATTATTTCACATGAATCCTCTTGTACATGCAAATGTTTGCAGGGTTCTGTTAGACTATCTCAGTGCAGAGATATATTTTCAGTTCAGATCATTAAATGTTTGTGTTTTCTTGTCTCTTAGAGTCTCTCAAAATTCCAGGGAGGTTACTGACAAATACCTGGGGGTTTAACTTTGTTATAGAAAAATCACAATCGAATGGTTTGAAGTTGCATTTAAGACATCTTTGTGCAATAGTGTCAACAGGGGACCAGTAATAATAATTTGGTGTCAGAAAATCTATAAAACACATTAAGCCAGTTTCAGTTCTACTTTTTTTTTTTTCCTTAAGTCTTGTTGCATTCAAAATTGAAGTCACATAGACAAGATCAAAACGCCAGGAACAAAGCTTACCTTGAAGGCTTTACTGATAAGAACTTATAAACAAAAGGTTTAAGATTCAGCATCCAAACTAAGCTTTACTATTTCTGTAAACACTATTGATTTCCCACAGATTCCTCAGAAATATTTAATCCAAACCCTATTTGTCCTATGAAAATGAAGTGTCAGAGTTGATCCATATTTTCAGTTTACAATATTGAGGTCCATAAGTTAATACACTAAGCAAACTGCAGACTCTGGGGGTTTATTCACTTTGTAAGCTATGGGAAAGACAGGCATTTAATTTTTTTCCTTCACAGGGTCGTGCAGCAGAAGTATTTGTCCTGCATTGAATGTAAATATGTGGTTCTGCATTGCAGTAATATTCAATATCCTATTTACGTTGCATTCTGTTTCTGAGATAAAAGCTTAGGCTGTGATATGTGAATTTTCACTTCACTGCTTAATTTTAGGATTCTGAATGGATAGAAAAAAAGTCAAACACCAGTTTCTCTAACTTTGGGGTTTTTTTTTTTCCAGTGGTCATCATAGTAGGATATAAAGAAATGCTCTTTTTTGGGAGAAAACCCAGAGAAAGATGAATATTTAAAGGTAAATTTCCAAAAATAAAAAATATTTTTTTTTAAATAAAAAAAATTTCCAAAATAAAAAATTATTTGGAATTTATTGTCAGTTAATTATATGGAACAATTCTACTTTTATTTAGTTTAAAGTAGGATGTACATTATTCTACTTTCTGCTAAGATTCATTTATAAACTATTAATGGTTACATTTGCATTTTCATCAGGAAGAAAGACAAAGTCATTGCATAGATCTTTCTGTAGACACTGATATATTATTTAATTAAATATAGTTCATGATTTTGTACAGGACCTGCAGAGTTTTGATGGAAAACAAGAATAATTGCACAGTAATTGTTCAGTGGTTATATTTTTTTCTAAATCACATGTCACTGATTATTTAAATTTGCTGTATAGGCAAGTTAGCTGTGACACAAGGATTTACACAACTTTAACCATCTTAAGACCCACAGAGATATTGCCTAACAAGAAATATTTATTCTTTTCTGTGGTGATTTATGTAGATTGTCTATTTTTTTTAATTCATATTCATGATTGTAAGACCTGATTCCTGAATCTGTAAAGGTCATGCCACAGCAAGTTAATTCTGTATCTATATGTCCTCTCATTCTTGACTATGGCACCCTTCAACAGAAAGTGATCACACTGAATTAAAAACATCTTCTTCAAAACAGGGCATTGTTATTCATTTAAAAGTAGATAGTGTGCAAAGTAATGAATAAAACCAATAAAAGACCATGTGTATTTTTTTTCTGTACTAGCTCCATCAGCTTTCCAGACTTGCCTGTTCAGGGGTGGCTGAGGGAAATTGTCTGTTTCAAACCCAGCTGGAAGGTATCATTGCCCTGGGTCATTATTTTCTGATTCATTATGCATATCCATATCCAACATCACCACCCTTTCAAAACCAGCATAATTAAGGGACAAGCATGTTTTGAGTCTAAATGTGAGCTGAGAAATACACTTTTTGCCAGACTTTGCATTGCCAAGCAATCAGCAGTCAATAGATTTCCTAAAAAAAAAAAATCTCATTTCTCCTGTGTGGAACTACTTTTACTTTGCTTCTACTTTATTTCCTGTGGAATTTCTTTCCTTGTCCTTGTCTTTTGATTTATCACCATGTACTTAGTCAGGGTAATACCTGATAGGTAAACTGATCTTCAGAATTTATTTTAAAATTAATATCCATACACATCTATTTTCTCCAAAAGAAGTTGATGGATGACAGTTAAATTTATGTAATCATATAGGAGGCATAAAAGGGTAATGAAAAACTTGTTCTAGGAGTATGATGAGTCAGTATTTCCTATCAAAGAAAATTTGTAATGATCTGCAGTTCAGCAAAAGTAGTTTATATTGTCTTTCAGACTCACAAAGGGCTTTTCCATTTCCTTCGAAATTACTTTTCTTGATTTTTGGGCCAAACTACCACAAATGAAGGAGGATGCAAATGGACATGACAGACTGTTTCTGAAATAGGAAGATATAAAGACAAAGCTAAGAAGGGAAACAGAAAGGAGGCAATGAACACAAAGGCTATCAACAGCCACTGTGAAGACTGCTTTTTTTTTTTTTTCAGGAAGGGCATAGCTGAAATGGGACTGTAAAATGCTCTTTGGAAGTAAGACAGAACAGAATGTAAGGGGTTTCAGGATCTACCTTTGTAGGAGTTCATTTATTTGAGGTGAGGCATGACCATGGCATACGAAAAATTTATGTAGTGTGTGTCTTTCACCTTCAGAACCCAAGAGCAGACCTTAAACATATACAGGGCCAACTCCATTAAGTCAGGTGATCTGAAAAACTGAGAGAAAGAATTTAAAATCAGTCTTCCTCTTCATGCACAGAGAAGGGAATATGCAGAAGCATAGGAGAGATGTTATGGGAAGTTTCTTATAGATTAAAGTGGTGAGCAGTAGTGGCAGTGCCTTTTGACCAAGACACAAAGGACAAAGCAGACCTCCCAAGTGTCTTGGGAGGAGAAAATTAAAATAAGAAATTTAATTTTGTGGTCAGAAGGAGCATGTTAGTGACATAGATTACTCATGTAAAACAACCTGAAAGTAATCTTTTATATTGTATCTGATGTATGACTTCCATGCAAATGAGCCCTCAGAAATTAACATTTTTACTCAACTTCTTCCAAACTAGATATTTTCTTTAACAAACAGAGGTGCAATAGAACAGCAGAATTTCCAGAGTACATGTCCTTTACCTAAAAACAAGGCTTCTGTCCTTCTATGTTTTATGACAAAAATTGCCTGACTATGCCTATAATAAAATATTTTTTTTTTAGAAGAGAACCCACTTTGGCTAAAGAGCAATTTCTAAGAATATCTCCCAGCATTGCTTTTTCTGATTTTATTTGCTTAGGGTTTTTTTCCCATGAAAGAAAACATTAGCACATAGTGCACTAGCACGAAAATCCAAAGCTTTAAAGAGGGCACCACTGTACATTCCTTGTATGCAAGTGTTGATGTTTCAATTAGCAATAAACCACAAACAGTTGCCATAGACTGCAACCATCTGGTGGACTATTAAAAAAAAGAAAAGAACATCTTATAGATATATAGAACTTCCTAAAGAATAATTTCCTAGTGCAGAAATGCTCAGAGTTTCAAGTCTACCTCTTTCATTTATTTCTTGTAAATAGATAAAGTAAGTGAGATACTAACAATGTAATAGGAAATGTAGTATCAAATGTGACCCTTGAGGTCTGAGAATACAGGTAGAACTCAGATCTCTTACTGGAAGATAATGGGACAAGTGTATTCCAGAGGTAAATGTTAATTGAATAAACTTCATCTCTTATAATAAAATGACACTTTGTGAATAACAGGTATAAATGACATGGGATTATGGTCGCTGCCTACTATAGAAGCAGGTTGAAAGTTCTTGCATGGATATCCTTCTTTGAATCTGTAGAACTCATGATCTGTATTTGATCTCAAAGTATTCAGAGAAGCAGTTGATTATTAGAGTTTCATATTCAGAGTAACTAAGGTAAACATAATGTTACTTGTTAACATCTTAAAGCCTATGAAAGAATCATCCAGATCAGCATTAAACTCTCAGTGGAGGTTAGAAAAATCTTCTGTTAGGAATATTATAGGTACAGTTCACCCAGCCTTCATCCAAGGATGAACTAGAAGAGTTTTCAAGTGCTTTGCAAATTCTGTGGCTTTAGAAAGCATTCTTGTGATGGACAAATGTAGAAAAGAGAAAGCAAGCTAAAATCCAGTTCAAATTAAAAAGGCACAAAATGGTTAGAAAAATTATCTAAGTTATGTCTCAAGAAATAAAATAAATAAAACACATAAAAGATCAAAGCAAACCAACACCTTCTTCTATTTCATCTGTGTCCTGCTTATTTTTCTTTATCTTGTCACATCAGCAGATATCCCATTGTGATGTTACAATACTTCTGTAAGTGCACAACTTTGCTGTATTTCCCTTCTACTTTTATCAAAGGTACTTTAACACAGGAATTGTGTTTTCTTTTTTGTCTCTGAAATGCATCTTCAAAAATAAGCAAGCCATTATACTTTAATACTTTTCACAGGAAAAAGAAAAAACTAAAAAGCTGTTGATTTGAACTTTGACATCTTCTATGATGGCTCACCTAACTTAATTTATTTAATACAGTGCAGGAGTGAGCCAGTATGATCATAATTCAGAGGTAGAAGGCTTTTTATATTCTTCTCTCAAGGTTTGTCAATAAGCTAGCTGAAGCACTATATATGTTGCCATGGGAAAAATAAGTAGGTTCTATAACTGGTAAATATATTTACTTCCTGTAAAATCTAAGCTTCGTTTATTATGTTTGCATAGAACTATTTCAGACAAAGTGAAGCCATCAAGTCAGTGGGGTGCTTGTCGAAAAATAAAGGCTTATTGCTAGTTACTCCAAGACACTTTTTCTTATCATAAATCTTGCAATTTACAATATCAAAGTTAATTGAAGTATTTTAGTTTTATTCCATTTCTTCACCATTTGTAAAGTTGCTCACATTGCAGATGTTCCTTAACTGGAATCAAGCAAGACCAATATGACTTCAATCTCTTCAACCATTACTTCTTTGTGCAGCATAATTTATATTTTGAATGTGTTGATATCCATGCCTCTGCCACTTCCTCAGCCTTGCATGAACACTTGAAGGTTCAGTTCTTTAATCCATGAATTGTGAATCAGGAAGGAAACACTATAGGATTAGATAAATAAATGCATGCAACAAAGAAGATAAAGGAATAAAATCTATTTTTTCTTTTCAGTTCAACTTCTATTTAAATAGAACAAGACTATAAAATAAATTATTAAAACAAAAAATAAAAAGGGAAATTGGCAAAAAATGTTTGGGACAATAGCAATGGAACCTAGTTTCTAATATCCAACAGTCAGTTTTTTGTTTTGTCTGTGAAGCTGAACTGCATGCAAATCTTTAATGATAGCCACCTTCAAAAGACAGATCTTCATTTATGCATCTGCAGTGACAATACAATAGCTGTGTTCTGGAGTTCTTTTAACAATAGCTCTATTCAGTGATCTGTGGTTTTTTTCTAATTAATTATTAAAATATTCTGTCAGGTGCTGCAGTTAAGTCTTAATCATTTTGTAAATTGAGGAATAGAAACAGCTTAAGTGACACAATCATATCAGAATGCATTAGTGGTATGATCACAGAGAGGAAAGTCATGGGTCTATGTCCAGGCAGGTTTTGTGACATCAGTGCCTTTAACGATGAACTCTGGAGGAACTTCTAAGTCTGTCATTCAAATATGCTAGACTCATTTAATGCCAGCTAGGAAACATAATACTATCATGCTTAATGTTCAAAAAACTCTCTAAGATCTTATGACATTACAGAATTATGTATTTATTTACACTGATTTAAGCCTGCATTTGTGTGCTGGGACCTAAGACCTTTCTGATTCTTTTAAACTGGCACTATTCATTGCAAGAGAAAAAAGATAACTATTGAAAATATTGCACCACATATGATATACAGAAGCACTCCTGGATCAAGTTCTCTACTCTGTTGTTTGTAGAGTTGATGTTTCATCTTTAAACCTCAGTTTTCTGAAGTCAGAGTCCTCTCACGAATCATAAACTTTCCCAATTCAGAATGGGTTGTATCATTAAATGTATTGGTAGACCTGCTTATTAATTTTATTACTATTTTATTACTATTTTTATTACTATTTTATTATTATTTATACCTATTAATTTTATGCATATCAATGTGTCACTTAGACTATCAAAATAATTTGATATCAAATACCTCTCAGGGAAAGAGGGGCACAACCTCTACCCCAGAACTCCACAGTCCAACTATGTAAAGCAAAGGACTACAGATAAAATACAGCTGAAGAGGAAAATATTTTCTCAGGGTCATGAAATAAAGTAGTGGCAATAAGAAAAAGACTCTAAGATTTCTGTTTCCAGTCTTCTAAGCATCCTACTTATTTTCTAAATAGTTCTTCTATTTCTTTTCAAATTCCAGCAGGAGATTATAATTTATATTCAGATCTGGTATATGTAAGTAGAATATTACTGATTTGTAAATAAGCTGAGATAGGAATTTTCCTGGTGAGTTACACTTTAGTACAAAGCAAGATATAAAAAATGCAGTACTTCACAAAATTTGATTCGAACAATATTCTCAAAAGTTCCTTTGTTTCTTCTGAGATGCTCATACAGCTGTCAGAACCTGTAACGTTAATGAGCGATGCAAACAAAAGAGAGCTATAATTGTGTTTGCTCCAAATAACAGTAAAAAACCATATCACATCCTGCTTGAGTGCTGCAGTATCTAACACCACAACCATTGCTGAGAGGTGTTATCTTCAGAATTATCATTGTTCTCCTTGTGAAATAGGAGGTAAAAAACAAGTCTGTAAGAATAAAAATGTTTAATTAAGGGCAAGAAAAGTCTTGTGAACAGCAAAATTCTCAGCTCACAAAGGAAGGAAAGCATATCCAGCATTTTGCTCCATAAAACTCATGAAAGCCATTATTAGGGGTTTAGAAATACAAAACGAGATTCAGCCTTTACATTAGAAAGGTCTTACACCAAGACTGCTACTGTAAGGAAGGGAAATTTGTCAAAATATGTCATCTCTACTGTTCTGTTCAGTTTTTGCAGTGATCTTTTAAATGTCTCCATACCATACCCATCCACATTTAGAAGCAACCTCCATGTCCTCATTTTTATGACTATGTTATAAAGTTATGAAGAGATAAGACCCTTTTGCACTGCATAAATGTTACAAAGAAGCAATTGGCAATGTATGATGTTATGGTAATGTGGTGGCTCTAAAGAAACCCAACCCAAAATAACACATAATTATGCCATGACATTATCATGGTACCTTCATTACTATCTTTGATTGCAGCTTGGTCTGGTCCTTTGCCTCTTTCATTTGCAGAAAACACTAGGGTGAAGGAGGAACACTTCCTATTAACCCAAACATTTATGTATTAATCAGAAATGTGTGGGTCATGGGACAGAAGTCATAGGGGCTAGGAAAAATGTTTTTGCCTTCTGTATGTCTGGGGAAGAGAGAAATGGGATTCTTGAGTCCCAGAGCTGCCTCATACTCCATCCTCCAAAACAAGGAAAGTTCCGTTCCAATTGCTGTTTTCTTAGGACTTTAATGAAAGTTTTGCACAGTGTTTTTAATGTGTTCACCTAAAGCGGGCCAGGCTTAGAACATTCTGTCCAAGGATGGGTCCCAAGACTGTCTAGTGCTCCTATCAGTCAGGTAGCAGGCAGTCATAAGGAAAAAACAAGCACACTGCTGCCTGTGTCTTCCAAAATGCTAGTCACTACTTGTCCAGCATTTGAAAGCAAAGAAAATTTTTATATTGTTGTGACATTTGCGTGCATTTTTAAGAGAAAAGTTTCATATTCATATTACCCACCAGAAAAATTTTAGAAAATTAGAGGTGTTATCTTGAAATATTCAGCATGATTTCCTGATGTTTCAGTAGTATGCTGACCCCTCAAAAGAAGCCTGAGGATACCAGTATGAGGGATGAACCTGTTTATCAAGCAATGATATTTAAGTAATGTGTGAAAAAAGTCATATTCTAAGTTTATGCAAAAGCCTCCTCTTTTCTCCAAACATTTTGATCCTTTTTCCAGTCAGTATTGAGGTTGCTTTCTAATAATAATCTAAAACTCTATATTGTTGGTTTATTCGCTTTATTTTATAGTAGTCCTGCTTATATTATCAGTTAGGTAATGTTATATGGCATTTGATTTTCTCAAACACAAGAAATGGAAAAATACTTCTTTCATGCATGAGTCTCATGTTTCCCATACTTTCTTCTTTTTAAAACCTTAACCTCCTTTATGCTTTTTTTCTGTTTACTTCTTACTTGTTTCCATTTCTTTTGTCTTCCTAAATCTTTTTTCGTATATGTCAGTCCCTTGACTCTGTTACTCTTCCTATTTGAAGTCAAAACCAGCAGGATTCCTCCTTCTTCATCCCACTTATTTCTGATTTTGACCTTATGTTTAATTCAAAATATATTGAGTCTTTCATGAGCAGATATGAGATCCAGTCTGGGTTAGTCAACACAAATCTAGATCACAGATGCTGCAAATAACAATGTGAGCAAGACTCCAGGTCATGCACCCTCACAGTGTGCTACTGAATTGAGGCTCTGTGATGCTGCATGAGACCAGTTAAGAGTGCTAATAAACCCTGAGTTCTACAGGAAATAGTGTTTTTCTCCTTGTCCTGAAATATGAACTATTGTATAATCCTGTTGTTTCCCCCCCACACCCCTGACATTTAGACACACAGAAGGAATTCAGTATTTGGAGCTGCTCCTCTTTCACTCTCTTGACCTTGGCTAGAGCTCTAAGAGCAACATGGACATAGAAACTTAGGGTGTGAGAGAAAGGCACCACAAACTGAGTCCTAGAGATTTTCTCACCACTGCATGAAAGAATTCAAAGGATTTGTCAGATGGACCAAAAATGTGTCTCCAGGGCTGCTTTTTTTTCTGGAGCTGAGGCTTTTTACTCAGGGTGCAGGAGTCTTCTAAACTCAAGACTGCAAAACTTTCTGAGAGATCAATCTTTCAAGGCACACCAAGCTGGAACAGCATTTCTAAAGTTTCATGTGAACAGAACATCTGTGAGAGACCAGTGTTAAAAGCCACCTAAGTGATTGAAGGCAGTGTCTTTACCTGAGGCTGTAAACCAGGGTGGACAGGGTAGTACTTTCTACCCTGACTACTGAAGTTGGAACATTCAAGGGAAATAAAGAATTTCAGGTGAAAAAGATAAACATTAATAATTATATACCTCCAGTGGTGAGAGTACTTATCTGCAAATAGGCAGATGGGAGTTCCAGTTCTTAGTACTTTCTTCATTTTAATGCAGAGAACCCATACTAAAACATACAGAAACATCCCTAAAATAAGAATCAGAATACCAACCTCCCAGCAGATGTGAAAGCCATAATCTTTCCATGCCATCTTCCTGATCTTGAGTAATTTGTAGCATAGTGCCATCCCTTATAGGCAGACAAAGTTTTCTGCTATGTGCTTCCTTCAAACATTTCATTTAGGATGTCCTCCCAGAAAATCAGCTGTGAGTTTCAAATACTTCGTACAGAAGGAGGACACAGGTCTGGTTTGCCCTTAGTAAGTGGAATAACTCCTTTTCTGAACAGCTACAAGTGCTTGTTTTTAGCATCATTGTGCCATCCACTTAACATATTTTAGGAACACCTAGGTATAAAATAATATACACCAGATAAAATTAAATCAGAAATTGAGGCAGAAAAAATGCCTTGTTCTTTGTTCCCTCATGGAAGTAAATGGCAGAAGGTGGCAAGCTGCTGAACATGACATACTCTTCCAATGTATGACAGCAGAGCTCCTTGAAAACCCAGATTTGAGTAGTGATGTAAATGCAACTGAGCAGCAGGTAGATTACATTTCATAATTTTAGTCCTAAATTGTGCCTGAGTCTTTCTGTAAACAAACAAGCCTCTCAATGCAGCTGTCTGTAACTCAATATATTAAATACACATATTTCTTTTAAGAAGTGAAGGTGGATAAATATATTCTCCTGCAACAGCTGGGTGCCAAGAGATTAGAATTGGCACTTGCCACAGGAATACATGCATTCCTTCAGTGCCATTGACAGAAAGCAGCAGGCAGCAGGACTACCCTGGTTGTTGTCCTGGCAGACAGGTGGCTTGCTTGGCTGACCAGCTCCCAGTCTATCCCTCTGGGCAGCCAGGGAGACAACCAGTGTGTTAGCTTGCCAGGTTCTTGGCTGTCTGAGTGGCAGATGGACTTGCAAGCTGCCTGGCTGGCTGGCTGCCTGCCTAGTCTGATTTTGCCTGATGGCTGATTTACCTGCTGCCCAGCTCCCAGATGCCTGGCAGGCTGCCTGCCCAGTATGCCTGATCGTGGGTCAGGTTATGGGCCCAAAATAGTTTGTTCTGCAAAGCAAGAGACTGCAGTGTTGGTGTTTTGTTCTCATCCAATCTGGAATGTCCCATGAAGCATAAATTCCCATCCCATCAAGCTTTAGTAATCAGTTTACAACATTTATCCATGTATTCTGTACCAGGCAATTTAGACCTCTTAAGACTGAAGAAACACCTCACTGAAAATCTTGCATAATATGTGCCTGACTTGTTTCAACTTCTCAGATTGCTTTGTACAGATTTTCTCTAACAAAGTCAGAAAATATTTTTAGACAGACTTGTAATGTCATATTAATCATTGGCTCTCTTTCTACTGAATTAAGCTACAGCCCAAACCATAAAGTACTAATAAACTCTAATATAGACTTATAAAAATCACAATGATGATAATACTGGATATGTGGCCAATATATGCGCCAAGTGGATTGGACCTTTTCTTACTCACAAAAAATAGAGCTATAAATTTCTATTTGTCATAAAGATGGCAGGAGTCTGCCTTTTCTCAGAATACCTTAACTTTAATATTCCAATTTCATTTTAATCACACTGTCCTAAAGATTTCACTCTGCTTAAATAATGGAAAAAGGTGTTATAAAAATTGCATGAAATCAGCTTGCCCCAGGACAGGTTCTGTTGGATGTAATTACATATGCTTCAACAACTGGAGCAATGTGTTGTAAGAAAGGCTTTTAAGGTGATGGAAGTTAATTGTACAGGTTTTAAGGTAAAAAGATAGTGAAGAACAATGACCAGTACACTGAGAAGAAGCTGTTCAATTTCTTAAAGCTCAAGAGAGTAAAAGTGCTATTAAATTATAAATGGACAAAAAAAATAGTGGTAAATAGGTGATACACTTTATCATATAGGGAAAATAAAAGCAGACTCTGACCTGGTGGAAAGTATTGTACTCTGAGAAAGACTGTCAGATACAAAGTTCTTTATGACATACCTACATATAAAATAAGACAGTTACCTATAAAGAAGGCTGTGATATTTCCCTGGTGACACTGCTTTAGAAGGCAGTACTATAAGAAATACAATTTTTTTCTGCATTACTGGTAATGACAATACATCAGAATTGAAGTCTGAGGCTAAGGAAAACATTTAGACTTCTTTTTTCCAGATGGAATACACAAAATTTTTTTTTATAGGACTCTCTGGAGGGCATTTCTTGAACCGTGAACTTGTTTTCCTAAGATGTGTCAGATAGTCAAAAAGAGGACAAAGGGACTGTGCATGCCTGTAAGTGGTTTATTAAAATTAATAAGTAAATATATAAAAGACCCTATAAATGTTCTCATCTCCTTATACTGTTCATATGATATAACAGCTCTTTAAAACATAGAATAATTGGTGTATAATTAATCCTGTTCTAGTTCCTGATAAATAAGATTTTCACTTCATATTGACTTCCAGTTATTTGGCTATCAGGTCTCTTATTATGCAGGAGTCACTAGAAGCACAATAGGTTGTTTTATTAGGCATGATTTCTTGAATTACAGCCCTTGTTCAAGGATATTGCTACCAGTACATTAATTGCTACTAATAAATTAATTATATTGCATTGAAATACTCAATAAAGTAGAGGGAAATTCAAAGAGTGAAGGATTATTGTTGAATTTTAATCTTAGGGTCAAATACATCAACTTTACAACTTTGTCTTTCCTGCTCTGTGGTCACCTGATTTTGATGAGCTGGCAGTATTCATAAGTCCTGCAAACTGTTTAAAAAAACAGCAACATTTCACATGAGAGAGAGCAAAGAACAATATGACTTTCACCCACAAATCTAGGTGACAGTATTTGGAAAATCTTTAATTTATTTCTTAAGAAAGGTTCTTAATTCTTATCTCTACTCCCCAGAGACCTCCAGCTTCTCCACTACTTGAATTTTTTTCAGGGCTAGTATGTTCTTTCTTCTAGTTTAAGTTTTAAGCTGTTTCTCATTACTGGTATTGCTTTAAATAAATCTCATAATCTGATTTCCTCATTAAGGTACACAGTGTGTATTGGTCTAGTCCCTAAGAGCTTCTGGAGCAGAGTTAAAGTATTAATGCCCAGATCCTGAAATAAAACGCTCTTACATAAGGCCAGCAGCCTGCCTTTAGTCAGGCCAGAACATCACAGCTGAGGTGAGGCAAAACTCCCAGAGCCTCATGACTGGTGGGCACTGGAAAGGAAGTGTCTGTTACAATACTGAATTTTGTCTCTAAAATTCTTCTTTTGTCTTCTTTTAGGAACATGAAGTCACTTTAAGATCCTCCTCAAAATAAATACCTGGGTGAGGTATTGCAAAGATGGGCTTCTTTCACTCCTTTCATAGCCTGAAATTCTTTCCATAAGACTGAATGCCCAGTGATTATTTATTTATTTATTTAAATTGTAGTCCATCTGCCATCCTTGTCTTAGCAAGATGAGTGATTTATACTTGCAAAAGTTCCTATATACTGTATGTTACCAAAGTCAATGAAGTACCAAAAATTTGAAAAATTTAATATATCCAGTATCTGAGGCTGAAGGGGCAAAAAATAGGTGGTTTATATTTTTGCTAGAGCTTGCAATCAAGATAGAACAACTTTTAAGGAATAAAGGATCCAATCTTATAAAGACTACTTCCTTTTTATTAGGATAAACAACTCTGTGGAGTCCTGCTGCCTATGGATTCAGTTTCGTAAAACTCTTATACAAATGTTTTATTCCTTGACTCAATCTAGATGTAAATTACATCCTGGAAAACATCCAGTCCAAGGTACATGAAAGATAAAAAGCATCTATCTGTTCGGTGCATCTGCAAACTACTCTATAGGTTCACAAGGTACTCATGAGTTTTGCATTTTTCAAGTTTTTTCTTGATTTTGGAGAATGTTCATGTTAAAATGGAGACTACTTTGGTGGAAAGCTGCAATTCTAACTGTGACAAAGTGGTATGGAAGAAGGGCTGATTACAGCAGTGATACAGCAATCATTCCTAGAGATCTTGATTAAGTTATGCCTCAGTAAAGTCGATTCATGGCCTCGATTTCTGAGCCACTTTTTCAGAATTTATGAGTGCATTTTTATAGAACATGTCCAGCTGACTTGCATCTTCTTCATGACTGTGCTATCAGTTCACTGGCTTATTTTTCTGATATTAAGAGAATATCCTCCCCTAATGAAAAACAAGTTTTCAAATACTTTTGGCTACCATAATAATTTAGTGGTTCGCTGAGCCTACTCTTTGCTTGCTGACTTTAAGTTGTACTGTAGGAAGCAATATGGGAATAGAAAATTCACTAAAAAATGAAAAATAACAGAGTTAGAAGGTCTAACAAAATACATTTTATAAATTGTTGATGTCTATTATGACAGCACAGAAAGTCACAAGCTCATGATGTTGGTGTGAAGCTATGCAAAAACACAAGGACACAGTGATGTTTTCTCTCTTCACTGAATGAAAGGCAAAAATGAACATACTACCCTTTGGGCAAAATGTTCCTAATAAACACAATGTTGGCATTAAAATATGACAAAATGACAGGCACAACAAAAAAGAAAACTTGAATCATTCTTACTGCATGAGACATGGTGAAGGTAATGTATGAATATTCCAGAGGAGGTTATTCTAGATAAAACAACTTAATTCATCTTTGTCAGTTTGTGTCTAACATGCATATTGATTCAGTTCAACCTTTTAGAGGTTGGTATTTGAATCCATTGGAAACCTGCTAGATCAGTTGGATTCTTTAAAGGCGCAGAGATTATCAGTAATTTGTTGAATGCACAAACACATTTTTTACTTATGAAGCTGATTCAGTACATGACTTATGCTTCTTACAGAACTCATTCATTTATATTTTGTTAGAAGATTTCCATATTTTAACCTAAATTTTTGAAAAATATTTACTTACCAGAATCTCCAGTGTTTTAACCTTTGTTTCATTTTTGTTTTTTTTTTTTTTTTTGTTTTTGTTTTTTTTTGTTTTGTTTTGAAGTGCATCTGTAATAACTGCAAACTTTTAGCTTGGTAGCCTTTTATTTTAAACTAGAGAAAACAATGCATGTGGAAATCCCATGAGCAAGCTATCTCCAAAATGTAACATGGTGTAACATACACCTCTGTAACATCATGCTAGCAATTTTATTTCAATTTAGTGGCAGATGTTCAGATGTTCTATGTGCTGAAATAAGCAACACAGAGAAAATAAAGGTGCAGAGAGTGTACCCAGCCTGTAGCTAGCCTTAGTTACCAGAACTCACTTTTGAAAGCCCGTATTAGTTGAATTTGGACTATAGGCAAAACACAACGTCCAATCATACCAAATGGTTGTGTTTCTCCACAAGCCTGTGGAAACACGTTATTGTCCAGTTAGCTGGCAAAGAATTATCACAGTACATCTCCAGTTACATGTCCAGCTGAAAAATACAACTATAAATAAATAAATAAACCCCCTCCTAATTCAGACAAAAAAGGTTTTACTTGCAGCATAAGGAAAAGCAAGGAAACAAGATACAAGAGAAGCTATACAGTGAAGTCATATACATGCTCTTTTTAGTGATAACCTTTCTGGTTCTGGTGGACACTGAAATCTTACTGAAACATCATGTCCTTTTCTTTTTTTTTTTTTAAAAAAAAGGATGATAAAGTGTTTATATTTTGACTGACCATGAGTAAATTTCTCCAGCCAGTAACATAGTTATTTTATCACCTAAAAAGCACTAGAGGCATTTTAAAGCCATTAAGCTGTTCTTTATCTCTCTCTTTCAGTCTCAATTTATACTGAAGGAATTTATGCCAACTGGAAGAGCTTTGACAGGGAAGACTGACTAAGTATCACCTGATGCTGTGCTGTGCTAAATTGTGCTAATATTTTTTCATATTCTTTATGACACTCAGCAAGAAATAAATAATTTGAAGTTCAGCATCCTAGTATTAAAGAAAAAAATCATTTTTTTTTTCTAAACAAAGAAATGTTAATCTGTCCTAATAGTATTCAAAAAAATTAAGTCTTTTGTTTCAAACATCTCCAACATCTTTATCAAATGCAAAAGGCTGACCTTTTTACTTCTCCCTTGAGGCAGAAAATTTTAAAAAAAAAGGAATATTAGAAAAAAATACATCCTTTGAGAAGTTTATCTCCACAAAATTTTTCTTCATATTGAACAAATTATCTTTGCTCTCTGTCCTTTATGCCTACCTATAACTTACTTGATCAGCAAATTGTAATAGAACAAAATTAAACCAGACAAGAGTTTCTTACTGCACTTTATCTCATGGTAATAATGCAGAAAACCCTAAAGCCTGTACCCTGACATACATTTTATTTAAAACTTGCTCTATTCTCATTGTTTCATTCTAGCATAGGGATAAATAGTGCTACTTCTTAAGATGGGTTTTCTCCATTTTATGGATAAAATACATTACAACATGCAACACTTTCTGCTTTGTGGTTTCAGGTTTTCTTCCTCCCTTCTTCAATCCTTAGTAAAACCCATGCTCAGAAAGTAATAAATAGATTGCTAAATAGTTTTGACCAGGTCTTACAGAAATCTCTTTCCTAGCTTCTCTTGTTACAAAGGGTCTTTCCAGTTTGGAGCACACCAGAAAATTTGCATTTTTTTGACCATGTTCCTTTCATGTGAGAGCTGTTGAGAAGTCAAGGTTATATGTTTGGAAAGCATCCACTGAATAAAGCAAACCTCAGTGTGTTCAGTTTAAGCAGAAACCCTATCCTAGCCCTGAGAAGCTATACAAGTTGAAACCAATACCATTAACATAGACGCCACCAGCATTTTTTAGCAACTACCTCTTTCACAGCTGTCAGTAGTTACAATAAATCCAGAATGAGTGTTTAAGGCAGTTGGGGGGAAGAATTAGCAGTAGGTGGATCTGTAGAAGTTAGAACTCTTCCAGCTCTAAAAAAAAAAGAAATTCTGAAAATTTGAAAGAAAATCTGAAAACTTAAAGCATTTTAGAACTATTCCATCAAAGGCATATTTACCTAGGGGTAAGCCAATTGCTGTCTAAAATACATGCCTTTCAATTCACATAAAGCTTTTCATGCATGTTTTAAAGGAAGCAGCCTGTACATTGCATCAGCTCCCCTTACACAGTCAGCTCTGGGCCTCGCCTCTTCCGTTTCCGTGTCCACAGTATCTAAGTCTGTAGTATGGAAGCTATACCATCCCTTAAGAGAGAAATTGATGGCTAAGTGTTCCAATGTCTATATGGCAAACCATCTAGGTATTGTTGGATTTCCGTGGCTTAACTTCTTTTAGAACAGTTAGATTTTGTGCAGCATGAGGAAGGTCTGAGGATGCTCTGGTGCTTCTGTAGGCAGCACTGGTGTGGGGCAGCCTGTGTTCCCTGTCACAAGGGAAAAGGGGAAGTGCTGCTGCATTCAGGTCCCAGCAGTATTTATTTTGACAGTAAGGATGGTTTTCACCTGTGGAATCTCCTCTATTTGTATTGAGTCATTTATCTTCAATATAGTTTAGATAACCTCTTCAAACCATTGAAAGTAGGTGCAAATCTATGAGTGTCGTGGCATAAGAATGATTGAAAATCATTTAATTATGCTATTTGAAAGAGTCTCCACAACAAAAGCCTCCTTACAATCAGCACAGTAGAAATATCTTTCTCTGAAATTAGTATCCTTAAATGAGGGATACAAAAATCAGTATCAAGCAACTATTAATATGAAATCTTATATCACTAAGCCTCTCAGAACCTGCTCTGCTGCACCAGAGAAATCAGGAATGTCTTATGAGGAAAGACAGTTAAGAAACACAAAGTGCCTGGTCTTGGGTTATATTGATCTTCAGTAGCATCAGGCAGTCTTCATCAAACCTTTCAGTTTTCAGGTTGCAGCCTGAGAGTATGTCAGAAGTTGCCCTTTGGTTACAATCAATTCACTGCTTCTAAGTTTTTCCCAAGACCAAACATTTAATCTGTAACCCAGAGTAAGAGTCTCATTTTAATGGTAAAATAGAATCCTGTGTGATGGGGATAGAGTACTAATACATGTGCCTACACATATCCACTGTAGAATAAATGTTTGGCAACATCAGAGTTTTTTGTAGATAATACTGGCCTTTCAATTTTACCTTTGTATTTACTTATGTTCCTGAAATTATCAATGACATACCAAAAGGCTGTTTCATTTCTTATTAGCAGAAAAACAACCTCAGAGTGTTATTTGGAATCAGTAGTTTGGATAATTTTCCATTCAAGTAGGAGCGGCTTACAACAGTGAATAAATTTTCCCAGTATGAGCTGCAGATGAATTATAACCAAGCAAGGAATTATTTATAAAGACAGGTAAGCTATGTTTCCATGTGAAACTTAGTCAGTCTATGATATCATTGCCACACAAAGAGAGGTCTTCCCTTCTCCACATGCATTTTAGCTCTATTTTTACAGTTCCTCTCCTTCTTTTCACAAGCTCCAGAACTCAGTAGAGCTTTCCTGAAGCTCATTCGATTCACAGTTCAATTCTCCATTTCTGTTTCTCTGTTTGTTTTTTCTGTACTATCCTTTTGCAAGGTAGGTGGATTGGATTAGCTCACAGTGAAGTCCAAAACTGATTCAAAGTATGCAGCAGCAGCAGCATGTGGTCAGGGGCAGGAAGGGAAAACAAGGAAAGAGAGAGAGTGGCAGTGCCATCATCCTACACTGGTTGGAATGAGCAGAGGGAGCTATTCAAGCTGCCCCAGAGAACCTTCTTCTCAAAGTTATGTAGAAGCCATGTAAGGCATACAAAATGGAAACTGAATACTGCTTCTTACCAAAACCTCCATTGCACTATTCCAAAATGAAAGAGAAAAAGCTAGATTAAACTGGAAGGGTAAGAAATCCTCCTTAGAGCAATTTTACACAGATGAGCAGAATTAGGACTAGATAATTTTTGCCCCCTAGTGTGCTGAACAATACAAAGTATGCGATATGATGTGCCAGATCGTTATAGAATGCAATGTCATATGATGTCACCAAATACAAATCAGCACAGAGGGATTTCATCTCAATTTGTACCCCTGCAAGGTTCAATTTCCCAGCAGTTAATGAAGAGATAACTGCCATGTTTGGAACAATTTAAATAATTTTAAATATTTAAGCTATGTTCTCCTATCAGAAAAGAAATCACACAGGTCAGAAAATAGAATTTTTATTTGTCTTAAAAGGCCTTGTCCAAAAAAAGAAAAATAAGTAAATGTATATTTTAGATGTAGTGGGTTTATATTTAAATGTTGTACAAAAATATATTTGTTTTGTGAAATGGAGCCCTTGGGTCTTAAAATACATTGAAAAAACATTTTTTTCCACACAAGGTTGCCTCGTTTAGTGCCTTATTTGTAATATTAGACTTAAATTAGGCTTGTTTATGCGCTTTAATTTTGTTCACTCTCTGAAGTAGTGAGTAATAGTTTGTAGGCACTGAATTTTAATACAAATATGAAAAACATCAAAGTGTGCTCAAGCAACTTTTGTAGAGTATATGTTGTTTTAATTATTCTTTTCCTGTGCCAGGAGCTCACCACATTCCCACCACAGTATGAATGTATGTTTTTAGTACAAGTCAACAGAGACATATCCACCTTTAAGGTAAAGGAGCTCTTCATTCCTATTCAATTTGCTCATGAAACTCCAGGGAGAGGGAAGGGGGATTTTCTTAGTTCTGCTTGTCCTGCCAGGAAAAGATTATGAGCTCCTACTGAAGAATCCAAATACTGGATGTTCCATGGTGAATCCTGACAAAATATTGCAGTCCCTTATATGTACTGCTATCATTGGAACACACTTCTTCACAATGCCTGTGGCCTTACTAGGACCCAGCTGAATGCTCTCATGCTTTAGACACTTAGGTGATGCCTTAGGATTTTAGTTTTTATATTTTTCAAATCCTGTACTGCATTAGTGTATAACTCTAAACTCCATATAGAGTGTTAGTTAACAGTCTTCACATTTTTGTCAGACAAAGCAATTCTTCTAGGCCTGAAAGTCAAGGACACTCTACAGCCTCAGGCCCTGAAAAGTATAAACAAAAATGAATTTAGGGGGGAGCAAACTGGGGGTGTATGACTTCATTACCTGAAGCTGTAACTGGAGGACTGAACCCTGATATGTAAATGGCCCAAAGTTCTGTGTCTGAAAAATTCCTGATCATCGTCCATCTTGGGTGTAGCTTCTAGGAGGCTTCTAACCACCCAAGGTGTACCTGTTTGAAGGCCTTTAATAAACACCTGCTTTTACTCTCTTAATCTTGTCTAGCCTCTGTTTCAGGTAGCCATTCCAAGGCATCATAGGCACCACATAGGTACACACACACACCCCCCACAGGATTGCAGTAGCTGGGGTGGGTCCTGGAACAAATAATGCCAGACTGTGAAAAAGCAATAAGAAAGAAAAAAAAAGAAAATAGCCAAAGAGCACTCCTTAGACTTCCCTGCTTTTCTGCACACACAAGTATTGATGTAACTTTCTCATCTTTTCATCTGTAAGATGAAAAAATGGGAATACTTTCCCACCTACTGCTACCTTTTTCTCTAAAATGCCTCACCAAAAAAATAAAATGCTGAAAATCTAGTTTCCAAGAGTGTTGAATCAAAGACACCAAGATGTATTGGTTTGAATTAGTTACAGGACTGAATCTGAAATATTTGGTGAACATTAAACAGTCATGTGGGCAACTTCAGAAATATAGTGGCAGTATTTCACTTAGTTCACTTCAAATGATGCTCTCATGAGGATTCAGTGCACTTTAACTAATACACTTTAAATTAAGACCTCAAATAAATTCGATTACCAGGTAGACAAGTTCTTAATTGGCCATAAAATCCTTTGAACCCTCTTTTTTCTGAAATCGTTGTGGTATTGCACAAAAGGTGACAACAGGCCTCAGAAGCAGGGGTGGCAGAGTCTAAGGAATTTTCCATTGGACAGAACTGAGTGGGTTGCCCACAGCATGTTCAGGATTGATGGGGTCAGAGCAACATATCTTGGAACCCAGGCTCCCATATATAACTGCTGCTGTATCTCACCATTGCACGTTCACACTCTTGTGTGAAAGTTGCATGGCTGCATCCTGCTGTCCTCAGCTAACCTTATGTTTTTCCTGAAGACCTCTCTGTCTGGAACGCCCTCAGTGCTGTTTCACACCTCCACTGCCCTTGGATATTCACAGATCCCCCTGCAGCCTTTAGCCCTGTAATATCCAAAGCTAATTTTGTCTTCCTCTCCTCTGACCCACTGGTGTTGCCCCAGTGAGTGCTGCTGCTCAGAGGAGTCTCTATGTCTCAGGTCATCAAACACTTACTTGATAGATGAGTTTTTAACATTCTTTATGAAGTGTTGAAATAAATGGCAAACGACAGATAAAATGTTGAAAGTAACATGCTACTTCAACACTTTGTGCTTCATCAGCTTTTTATTTCAGCACTATACACTCAAAGTGTGAATATGATAGGGTTTATCAAGGGTATTTATCTTTGGGTTATGTTAGCGTGGAGGATTGTGATATAAAACATCCATGTAACTTGCAGTTACAACATGCTCAATATTCAACACACAATTTGAAAGTTTTTTCAACCGTGTTTACTTTCATGATCTTTTTTTAACCAAGGATGCATTGTGAACATTTGTGAGTCAGCCAGCAACCAAAAGTCCTTCCTTCTCTTAAAATAAATTGCAATACAAACTGACTGACTTCAGAAGTCTTGGTGACTGCTAAATATGAAACTGTTTTATGCAGAAAAGCTTAAAGGTAGAAAAGCTGAAAGAAGAACCAGTCAGTTTCAAAGTATGACAGCTGAATAAGACATTTTCAGCACACTATTTAGTCAGTGCAAAACTTTTTTTGTACATTGCTAAGTAGTAGAACTTGTATAACAGTAGTATCAAACAAAATTCTGCATTCCATCACCCCAGGCATCAAAAGTGCAGAAGATTCAAACACTTTGCCAAATAAAATGCTGTAAAAATATCCATTTTTAATTCTTTAACCAGTTTGTCACTTATTTCTCATCCTTTATAAATATTACAAGAATATGGTCCATGGACAATGCAGAAGCTACCTTTGCCATTTATACATATTATTAGTTCATATAATAATAATCCATTATTACTCATATACATTATTAGTCCAATGTACAGAACCATCTGAATCATCTGTTTTTATTACAATTCCCACAGGAGCATAAATATAATTTTTACCTGGCAGCACATTAGAAGATGCAATAATATCTGACAGGAATCAATACTGTTACTGCAAAAAACCATTACTTGCTTATAAGGAAGTTTCTTTAGAAATTCTACATAAAAGTGTACTGTTTCTCTCAACACAATAACACTTGTCCCTCTATTTCAGTGCCTAGTAGAAAAAACTTTGATCACACCATTCTGAAGGTGTGATCTCCCTTTCAGGGAGACAGAGGATATGGTAGAAGTGGCCCAAGGAAATGAAGAGCATGAAAGCACTGTGAGTTTCCTCTGGGACAGTTTTATTTGCCTAAGAAAACAAGCACATGAAAACCGATTTTTCTAAAAGTTGCTGCTTTATTTAAAATTTATATTTATTTGAGCATAACACCAGTAATTTGTTTGGCATAGCTGAACTAATTTGTGAGCTTTTCAAATATTTAAAATGCCTATTTGCTCCAATGTGCTTTCTTTCAGATGCAAAAACTTTTTTTTCTTTAAACTGTTGTGCTCCTCAGTATCAAACAGAAGTGATGTATTCCGGGAATCATATTCTCAGGGTTCATTGTCAAAGGTACTGTTAATAATGTCTCTCAACCATCTTCCTACACATTATTGATATAATCATATAACACAAATGAGCTTATCTGCATGAGATGGTTCAACATCCCACAGTGCTGGGTAGACACCACATTTTGCTGAGTTCTGTATAACATCTGTCAGCAGACACAAAGCTTTACAAGTTGCTGTGAACAGTGGGAGCTCAGACATGCATCCATGGTGAAAGAAAAGAAAAGGATACAGAAATATTATTTTCAGAATATGTCAAGTTTGTAGGCTTTAGATTAAAGCAGATTACAGGATGTGGAGAAAGTGTGATGTTATGGAAAACTACACATTAAAAAGAGGCTTAGGGTGGTTGAAACTTGCTGGTGATGGGATGAAAAGTCCCTGTGAGCTTGATTTTCAGCTGGTCTCCAAGAAGACTTTCAATATACAGGGTTTTTTTCAGGTCTTTACTACTGAAACAAAACACTTTGAACCTGAATGTACTTTAAAGGGCTTTGGACAGTAATCATTTGAAACAAACAAAAAACCCCTTCCTTCAATGTTGTATATTTGCAAGTTGTTTTCAAAAAAAAAGAACCTGATTTTTCAAACACTATCTGAGCAGGGAATATCACCCAGCTGTATAAACAGATCGTTTAGTACACTGCAACAAACATAAATATGTATTTTTAAGACCTAAGGTATAATGTAACTTCTGTGGAACCATATGGGTAATCACTTCAGACAACAGCTTGAGAAATGTTTCTTGTCCTTAAAAAGGGCAAACTTTTCCATGCAAAGTCTTTGAGATTCTGTTTCTTCTGCAATCACCTTGAGAAGAGCAAGGGAACAGCAGTCTCTACATTACTTTTAATTGCTTATCAGCTATTATAGAGGAAAGAAATGCAATAACTCTGACTTTGGTCTTGCCAGAAGGAGAAAAATTGCTAATTAAGTATTATATAAATTGTACTGGACCTGGATAGAGTTCATTTTCTTCAAAGAAGCTCATACAGTGTTTAATTTTAGAGTTCTGACAAAAAAAAATGTTGGTAGAACACAAACTTTCAGGCTGTTGCTGATCAATGCTTGCACAGTGTCAGGTTTCCCTGTTTCTCACTCTGTGTCCCCAGGTGAATAGACTGGAATGCTCTGCAATAAACTGGGAGAGGAGACAGCTGGGAAGATCACCCAACAAACAGGAGGGCTTAGTAGGCTTAACCAGGTTTTTCTCAGGAGCTGGCTGGGCATCAAACTACTCATGGGAGGTGGTGAGTGAGTGGTTGACTTTGCATCACTTGGTTTGTTTTCTTCTATTTTCTTCCACTTACTCTTTATTATTTTTTTTTACCATAACTAGTAGTACTAGTACTAGTAGTAGTAACGAATAATAATAATAATAATAATAATAATAATAATAATAATAATAATAATAATAATAATAATAATAAT
>CM031858.1:109413447-109432417 GCA_018697195.1 Certhia americana
ATAATAATAATAATAATAATAATAATAATAATAATAATAATAATAATGTGGTTGCTGTTGTCTTGACTCCCCAGGTTTTCTTCCTCATATTTTCCATTTTCTCCTCCCCATGCTTGGAGAAAGAGGCTGGGGGGAGGGAGTATGCAGTCAGCTCTGTGGTATTTATCTGCCTGCTATGGTGAACTAGCAGCTTAAATAGAGAGAGACATAAATCTACAGATTTTTCATTAAGATTCATGCATTTTCTCACAGACACCTGAGTAACAGCATCCCCTCAGAATTCAGCTTCCTACTCCATCCTTCAATCCCTCTGGATTATCCAAAGAAATGCTTTTTTGTGTCTGTGCAGCAGATTAGTGAATTTTTTCATGTTCAAAAAATGTGGTTTTTCCCCTGCCTCCTCTCCAAGAAATCTGGCTTTGACACAACAAGAGAGATCATTAACTGCAAGACAGGGGTCTGGAATAAGGTGAAGTGGGTATGAAATAAGTGAATTTTATTGCAAATAACAAAAAATGTTAATTATCCTCTAGATGCCTTTTATGATTTCTGTCCTGTGCAGCCATACCTAAGCATCTGAAATGGATCAACCCCTCATCATGTCAAGCTCTCTATAAATCCATATCTCCAAAATCATTTTTAGCCGTATCAGACACTCCAGTCCAAAACTTGGAGTGGCAGTAGAAAACATAGAAGACAAGTGATTTCAGTCCTAGGGGTAAGTGACTAATAGAGCTGGGACAGAAGTTCAATTAGCCTGGTGACACCTTGTCCATTCAACTACCACGAACTACTAAGAGATCTTCCCTTTCTTTAACTCCCAGAGCACATTTTTACTGGCATTCAGCATCACAAAAGACTGAAGGTCAAGTAACCTCTTCAGGTCATGAAGTTCGGTATGAAAGACAGAGAGCATGATGTTCTTGTCAGAAATCTCAGACTTATACTCTGGTGGTTTAGGACATAGTTGTTTTGGGGGGGTTGACTGTTGGGGCTTTTTGGGTCTGGGGGTTTTTTTTATTATTTATTTATTTATTTATTTAATCTCTTTGTTATATGAAAAATATTTGGGAAAAAGCAAATAAAGTCATGCTTTCTTCATATTTTTTTACAAGATTGTTTTGCATGAAGGGCTGCTTAACCTTTTTGAGTTAACCAGTAAAGAGTAGGCTTTAAAACACTTAAAAATATATTTTTACTGTTGTTATGTAAAACATTTGCAATTGAGTATTCTATGAACAGAATATTTCGGAAAAACCTGCTGTTGACAGCACAAACTATGGAGTTTATTCATTGCCCATCTAAAGCAAAAGGTACCAGACTGCTGCTGGAAGCAGTGATGACTTGTTTGGAAAACGGAAAATGCTTTTCTTTAGAAAGCTTATAGTCTTACTAAATTTGTGCAGTGGCAAAAAAAAAGTTTGCATTGAATACTTGTCATCAACAAAAAGAGTTTAGGAATATTAAATTAAAGCTCAGGTTTCTCTGACTCTTGAGCTCCATATTTGGCAAACTATTTTTCTTCTCAGAAAAATGCATACTGACAGGGAATGAAAGTCACATGTTCATGATGTGCCAAAATTTTTGCATCCAAAATACTTTTTCTATTGTCTTGTAACTTGACTTTTGTCCTTCTGTTTAGAAATGCTTCATGGGGCAGAGCTAGAAAAAGAGAATTTGCGCAATCAAATAGAAAAAAATGTTGGGCAATCTGAGCAGACTTGTTGTGAAGCCATGCATCACACTGCAGTGATTCTGAATAAATCATCTGTAAAATTACACCTGTTTATTTACAGATAGAGTGCAACAAAAGGAATAATAAAAAAAAAAAAAAAATTAAAGTCCTGAGATCACTTGACCTAGTTTTTGCACAAAGTAACCCGCATGTTTAAAACAAGCCTACACATTAAATTATAGGGTCTTAAAGGGTTGTCCTGGAGTACAATACTTGCATATTTTGTAGTGAGTAGGTCACAGTTACACACATGCACATTTGAAATAAAACAAAGGTGCAAAGGACTTAACTGCTCTTGATCTGTCAATGCATTGACAGCCATAATAATGCAATCCATACATAATGCATTTCAGTTTAGCTAGAATGTTGTTATTATTGTTGTTATTATGTTGTAGGGCAAGTATTACATATTTTCCAGAATGTATGTAGCAAATTTCAAAGGAATATTCTGTAATTTTAAGTAATATGTGAGTTTGAATGGGGGAAAAGTGTTTGTTTCCAGTCCTGCAAATGTTTTTGGTTTTTTTTTTTCCTATTAAGTGAGTGAAGACTGAAATATCATTAGTGGCTGATGGTACAAAATGGCATATCTTCATGCACAGACCTTGTCAGAAGGAATGTGGTGGGGTTTTTAAGTTGCATTTCTAAATTTGTAATGGCAGGTTCTGGCTAGGACAGAGTAAACTCTTCAGAGTACCTAGCATGGGGCTATGTTTTGGATTTGTGTGGGAAACAGGGATCTTTTCCTTATTGATGAGTAGCACTTGCACAGCAAGTCTTTTTCTGTACCTCACCCCACCTCACCACCAAGGAGGCTGGAGGTGCCCAAGGAGATGGAAGGGAACACATCTGGGACACTCGATTCCAACTGAATGGAAGAATATTCCAGACAATATGGTGTCATACTCAGCATGTGGAGCTGGGAGAAGAAGTAAGATGGGGGGAGCATTCAGAGTGATTTGACTGGTAATCTGTTGTGGTTTAACCCCAGAGCAGAACCCAAGCCTCACACAGCTTCTCACTCACTCACTCTCCCACCAGTAGGACCGGGGATGAAATTGGAAGAATAAAAGCTAGGAAAACAATGGGCTGAGAGAAAAACAGTTCAACATGCACAAAGAAAAAAACAGTTCAACATGCAGAAAGCAAAACAAGGAATTAATTCACTGCTTCCCATGGGCAGGCAGGTTTTCAGCCATCTCCAGGATAGCAAGGCCCCAACACACATAACAGTTATTTGTGAAGACAAACACCATCACTCAAAACATTACCCCTTTTCTCCTTCTTACCTCAACATACTGAACATGATGTTATATGGTCTGGAATATTCCTTTGCTCAGCTGGGGGTCACTCTGTCACCTCCCAGCTTCTCACAACCCTAGTGTCCTTGCTAGCACAGCAGTAAAAAAAAGTGGAAAAAGCCTTAAGTCTGTAAAGCCCTGCACAGCAATTACAGAAACATCTCTTTACTATCAATCCCATTTTCATCACAAATCCAAAACACAGCTCCATACCAGGCACTCTGAAGAAAATTGATTCCACCCCAGCCAAAACCAGTACACCGTCACAAGACACCATTATCCATGATGGAGCCTGGCTTTCCTGGGGGTGGGTGAAACTGCCTGAACCTGGGAAGCAGTGATTTAATTGTGACCAAGCCTGCTGGTGTGGGGGGAGTGAATGAGCAGCTGCGTTGGACTGAGCTACTGATTGGAGTCAAACCACAAGAGAGAGATGTGTTCTGAATTTAATATTTTTCCTCTAGTTTTTGAGGATTACATTATTGAATCCTTGGCAGCTGAAGCAAGAGTTAAACTGATAATATATATCCCTTCATACAGGACAACTGGATTCTGTGGATCCTTTCTGAACACTGATAGGGCAGATTAAGGAAAAAAAACCTAACATTAAGTAATGCTTAGGAAAGAACTTTGTCAACATCTGGTTATTTTAAACTTATCTCATAGGAGTAATTTCAAATGTCTTGGGTAGTTATTAGGCCTCACACCAATCAGAAAATACTCAGATGGTAAGTAGGACCAAAAATAATGAAGAGATGATCAGATACCAGTTTTCTTACCACTCAGGAACCAGTTTTCTCACAGCAAAAGGGCAAGGTAGCAGAAGAGCCTAAGACTCTTCCTCTCTCTGAGGAGAGAGAGAAAAATGAATTCGTTCCAGAGGATAAATACTGAAACTTAGAAGGTTGAGAAGAAAAGCAGTTAAACAGATGCTGTTACCCCTGAGGGACTAACTCTGTTGCAGGACACCTACTAAATTACCTGCTATGACATACACTGACATAAGGAATGGGAGAAGGAACACTGCTGCATGTGAAACATCCTGCCTCAAAGTTCATCATGCTCTTGAGGCCCAGATACGTGGGTCTTCCTTGTAACATCCATAGAATACACATATTCTGGAAAGAAATTAGTACATGGTCCTTTCTTTTTTTTTTTTTTCTTTTCTCTACCTTTTTTCTTTTTTCACCACTTCTACATGTGAGTCTTTTCCAGAAAAGAGAATATATCAAAAACCACAAGTCTAAAAAGGCCTAAATTTTATGTAGACAGGTAATGTCATATGAACAGAAGTGCAGGGCTGGTGAAAATGAGAAAGCACTTTCTTTTTAGCTCATATCTACAGTATGATACAAAATTGATTACATTCCAAGCCCATCCCCACAGAGCGAAGCAGCATTTGTCTGTACTGTAAAACCAGCAAACATCTAAAGAATCCTGCAAATGATGCATGATATCCTAATCCATCTGGTACACAACAAGTGTCTCTCAAATTCCCCTATGTAATATTCACCAGCAGGAGAGGTTCTGTGTTTTCACTGTTTAAAACCCACTAGGAGGGGAAAAAAAAGGCTCCCCTTGCCAGATTCCACTCCACTGGCAGCATAAAAAGAGTTAATGAAGTTAATTCAAGCACTGTCTAGTACAGTATGTCTGAAGAAGGAAAAGATCCCAGAGGATACTATTCCACTCCATTTGTGTTGAGAAGTTAAATCATTTGTTCAGAGAATGATGTTATCCATTGGTTTTGTCCATTTCTCATGTTTTCATCAAAGAATATCTTTTCAGACAAGAGAGACTGTACTGTTGAGACAGGTCACTCCTGCATAGGCCACCTTCTTTTATAAATCTCTGACTTAATATCATGTAACAGACAGTTGAGTACTAGGCTGGTGAATTTCCATGATTTAGTGTAACCTTTTGTATAGTTATGTCTTTTCAATATATCCAATGGGTTTCCTTGGCTTCATATGGAGTTTTGCTTTTATCTTCCTCATAGAAAATCTTTTTGCTTAATATTCACATTGTCTCACTTAATAATAATCTCCTCAAATTTCACTTTAAAGTGGTACAAGGCCAGGTTGGATGGGGCTCTGAGCAAATTCTAATGGAAGTTGTCTCTCTCCATGATAGGGGGGTTGGAAGTAGATGCTCTTTAAAGTCCCTTCTAAGCCAAAGCATTCTATGACTCTGTGAATGCTCAGCATCTTTCAAATTATTCTAATGCCAAATGCCTCAGTTGTTTCTCTCACATAAAGTAACTGCTTCTGGCCCATTGAGTAATGGTGCCTAGCAGTGCACAGATCTGGTATTTTTGCACTTCAGGAAGTAAAGTTTTATCAGCTTGTAGTTTCCTCAGCTCCTGTGAAGCACATCTTCTTTTATTCTCATTTGTAAAGAAACCTCAGCAGTGGTCAAGGTTCCTCTGTGCATGCAGGATTCTTGCAAATTCTTTGACTTCACAGACGCCACATTTCACTTGCCCTTCTTATTTCTTCTTTTCATGTTGCAGCCAATTCATCTTCTTGGCATTTATTATGAGTCAAAGTTGACCAAACCAATCTTCCAAGGTTAATTATTAATTTCATTCATCAATAATTCAAGCATTTTTTCAGCTATGTGATGTCATCTGTGTTAGTTAAGGACCTTAACTTTAGATTATCTCAAGTCATGCCCTCTACCTTATTTATCATTCTTACTGTCTTGTTTAAGAATATGATTAAAAGCTGTAGTGATTCTATGCTTCCTTACATTATATCAGGCTTTGGACTTGTTTAATTTTTTTTTTTTTTTTTAACAATGCTGCAAGAGTTTTCAAACATAACTTTAATATTTGTAATTATATTATCTGAATGTCATGTGACTTTGCAGGTTTCCACATTGTTTCCAGCCAAGCTGAAACTAAACACAATGAAAAGGACAATCACTGCTGGCTTCTTGCTTTCTTCAGCAGCCAGCTGAGCATACATACCCAGTCAGCACAGCTTCAGTCTGGTTTGAAGTTGCCCTAGCTGTCCTCCCCTTTTACTCTTTAAAATGGCTTCTATCTGCAAATTAATGTGCTCACCATGACTTTCCTGATTTGCATCTCAGCAGAATCTTTTTACCAAGTCAATTCAACTACTAATGGTGGTGATTTCTTTCATATTTCTTCTTCCCCTCATACATTATTCCACCAAAACTGATTAACAGTTTCTTTAGCATCAGACTTTTCATTAGCCACTGTGATTATTCTCAGCTTAACCATTTTGTACCTTCTTTCAATTTTTCATTATTCACAAAATCATAGAATGGGTCAGGCTGAAAGGAACCACAGTGGTTCATCTTGGTCTAATCTCCCTGCTCTAGCAGGGTCACTCGAGCACATAGCGCAGTTACATCCAGACAGTTCTAGAATATCTCCATTGAGGAAGACTCCACAGCCTTTCTGGGCAATTGCTTCAGTGCTCTTTACTGCACCATAAAGAGGTTCTTCCTCATATTCAGGTGGAACTTCCTGAGCATCATTTTCTGCCTGAGCTTCTATTGCCTCTTGTCCTATTGCTGGAGACCACAGAGAAGAACCTGCATCCATCCTCTTGACACCCTCCCATTACATATTTATAGGCCATATTAATGAGGTCCCCTTTCAGTTGTCTCTCCCCAAGCCTGAAAAGGCCCAGGTTTCCCAACCTTTCCTCATAAGATGCTCCAGTCCCTTAATCATCTTTGTCTGTGTGATCCTTGAATATCAACCAACTCTCTTGGACCCCTCTTAAAGTACAGGAACTTTTTAGAAACATTTAATTGTGTCAATATCCCAGTAAGTCTTCATAGAGATGCTCCATAGTCCTGCCTTGTGGTTAGATCTTTGGCTGCTTCCACTTGCTCAAGGTTTTCCTTTGCGATAATTCTCCCCTTCCCACACCTTATTTCCTTTGGCCTTGACCCTATCCCCATTTAAATCTAGTTTAAAGTTCTAGATTTCTGATCTCTTAAAATTGTTTTCTTTCTTTTTACAGGTCTCATTCTAGAAATGCCTTCATTCCTTACAATGATGTCATCATACTTGCAGCTTATCCCAGAACTATGATTTCTTTCTGTATTTTAATCTTTGTAAAGTTTATCCAGCTATTTCTGTCCTTGGATCTTCTAATAATTTTCTTTCATGCATTTAGTTTTGCTTTACAGAATATTTCTTGTCCAGTCTGTAATGAGATTTCTTCAACAACACGAATTAATGGACTGAAAAAACATCTAAATAGCACCCTGAATGCCTTCCTCATAGAACTTTCATCAAAACTGAATTTGGTTTCAACTACAACCAATTTTGGAATCTCAAAGTTGGGGGTTTTTTTCACTTAACTCTCTTTCCCACAGGGCTTTCATGAACAATTACATTTTCTACTCTCCTATTTTCAACAGCCAATGCCTTTACTAATAATAAAGTGCTCTCTCTTACATTTAGTGTGGGTAAATGGTGAATTCCATAAAACCTTCTGATGTCTTCAGGAGAAATACACCTGCAGCCTGTAATCAAACTCTGTATCTCAAGCCAATTCTGAACTTTGCCCTTGACACTATGAGAGAAAGAAATGACCGAGTTGGGAAGCAGTAATATTACCAAGAATTACATTGGGTTTAGTATTTTTGTAAAGAAACAGAATAACATCTTTTTTTAGAAAGTAACAGCCTCTCTTGAGAATTTTCAACTACCTGCACTGACAAACACTCTTCTCTTCTATTAAAATAAGATCTTAATAATCCATAAGGAACAATTGAAATAATAATAATGTTACCAATTTGCAAGAATTGCTTTTGTAATATGATGATTTCACCATTAAAATAATTATATTTTTTAAATGATTAGCCCTCACAGTCACTATTTAAAAGTAAACTGTGTCTACTGTTCTTGAATTTTTGATCAGTTTTGTCTCATGTAATGGGTGGGTTGGTATCAGATGTTTGGCAGACTACAATGTAAATTGAGTTTTTTATTCTGTGGAAATATCCATTAACCATACACATTTCCAAACTTCAAAATGCATGCTTGAAAATTATAGTTGATTAGACACTTTGTTGTGAATCGCAGAACAAAAGCTGAAAAATCTCGCTCTGTTTTTCATTTATTATATCAAACAATGCTGCTATTCCACCATTGTATAGCATAAAAGGTGTGTTCATGTTTGAAGAACATAGTGTCCATAAGGTTTAATCAGCAGTCTTATGTTCAGAGGGGTTTGAAAATCGATTCTTTACTAGATGTTGCAACTCTTGTCGATTGAAGATAAACGGCTGGATTCCAAGAGAATACAACACAAAGAAAACCATTAGCCCTGACAATTCATAAACAAAGTAAAGAATATTATTCACTCCTTGTTCTTGTAAAATAGCATCCAGGTTTCAAACAATATAAAAGAAGCTCACTTAAATCATTGTAATTATTTAGTCAAAATGAGTTTGTTTATGAACAAGTGTACCAAAAGAAAATAATTGATTTCTTTATAAGAAGCAAAAAGAGGGAGAAGAAGAAGGAGAAAATTTTATCATAATCCCAACAGCTATGTTAATAGCTATAGCTTTGTTTTCAGCCTTTTTTCTTTTATTATCTTTTTGCTGACCTATTTCTTCACTGAAAAAAGAGTGTCTGAAACACATTGAATGCTTCTAGGTCAGAGGTTCCCAGCGTCTGTGCACCATGGTGACAGTCTCAGGAGATTTTCAACCAGTAAGAGTTTTCACAAATCTTTCGTGAAAACCTTCGGGTTACTGGAGGCTAAAAAGGTTTGGGCTTGGCGTGGGGTTTATTTTGCACTATATGCATTTGTCTTCAGCCTTTGTGAATTTGTGATTCCCTGGATCACTTGGCTGCCTAGTCCCAGAAATTAAAATATATTTTACTTTTCTTTCTGTGACATTAAAAATGCATTGCAATGAATAATATAGTAGGGCTGTGTATAAAACTAAAGCTTCTGCATTCCTTTTAAATGTTTGTTCTTTAACAGAGATTCTCTGAGGGAAACTTATTGAAATGATGAACAGTAATTTAATTTTTTATCATAAGCATTAGTGGAAAATAAAGGACAAAAGTACTTTGCAGGGCTGAAGAAATGGAAAAGATATTTATCATGGGAAAATACAGCATCCAGGCTGAATCACTGGCAGTGCACATTCTTTTTCTGTTCAAAGAGTGGCAATAAGGAGATTAATATTTAGAGTCTAGAAACATTTTCTATTTATGTCGTAAGCAGCAAGTACTAAAGTAACTTACCATGAAAGTGTGCTTAAAAATAGTATATAGTCAACAGATGAAAGCAAAGCTTTTGTGAGAAATCATTTTTAAATTTCGAAAAGAAATTCAGTAACTACAGGTTTCCCAAAAGAGAAATTCAGTAACTACTGGTTTCCCAAAGAAACATTTTAGAGGAATGGTGAAAGTAATAGCAGGTCAAATCATCAACTCCTACATATCAGTATTTCTGTTACAAGGAAGACCTGAACTTTTAGAAGACATCTAATGAAAACTGTTCCAGGAATTCGCCAGTTGTTCAAAGATTTAAAAGGTTATGCCATATCACTGCAATTTCATGGAGAAAATTTAAATGCTGCTGTAAGATTCAGTAATTACTGAAATTAAGACACGTATAGAACTCTTCAGCTCATGAAGCATTTTTGATGTTCTTATTCACTCATTAACAACTTTTTCTAATACCAGTGTGAACCTCTACATAACAAAGAATAGGTCTTTGTAAACTGCCAAATGGCAGGAAGAAAAGATAAAAGTAGTGATATTCTTCCCCCTTCCTAAAAGAAAATATCAGCTGATTAATTGAAGTCTAAAACTACAGAATATTAAGTATTTAATTTCTCTACAGATAACTCATGAACTGACATCCTTTATAAAAGCCAACAGACAGCTTGATTTCAGTAGGTCAAAAGGATTTATTGAGGCACACACTGCCATTCCATTTCTGCATGACAGGTGCTACCCAGCTTTGCAAATTTTGCATAAAATGCAAAGCTTTTTCTTCAGGACAATCTCAGACCAAGCCCAAAGATATTTTGAGATTTTGCTGAGTTATGCAGAATATCCATCAATAATATTGTATACAGTAAATTGTGAATAAAATATTGAAGTTTTTGAAGTACTTCTTTAAAAATCCCATCTGTAATAGTGAATTACTAGTGACAGTTTTGTCTCAGTTTCTCCCAGCTGTAGTAGCCACACATCTCTTCCTTTTTCTCTCACTTTCTCTCACTCAACACACAGAGACATGGATAAAAGAAAAAGAATTTTTTTGTTACAAATTAAAATAATTTTTTTCCTGCCACTATATCTCAAAAACATGTCTATTCTCTAGCAATTTACCACAGCTTGATACTGCTAAAATAATATCTTGCACATACTATCCAGAGATCAAAAAGAGAACTGAATTCCAGAAGAAATCCTTCATGTAGACGCCTTGACACAAGAATATTACCTCAGAACAAGAATATCTCCAATGATGGGAATTCCTATGTGAACTGCTTCCAAAATCCTAGTTAATCTACGCAGCCATTTTTAACCTGAATGTGCTGTTAAAAAGTGTTAATCCTTTTGTTTTTGTCCTTGATATTATTCTAAGGACAATTATCTCATTGAGGAGAAATGGTATAATGAAAATTGTAAAATATTCAAAGGCAGAAAGCATCAAGATTTAGTGCATGCCTTTTGCCACTCTTACACAGCAAATCACAAAGAGTAGCAAGGATGTAAAAAATGACAATCGCCTCTCCGAACTTGCAGCATTCTACACTTCAGTTTACCAGGTCTGTACCAGATGCAGGGTGAAAACAGCATGCCTAAGTCAGTCATGGAAAATGCTTTGCTATCAAGGCCACCTAGTCTACTCCAGGATATGGAGACACCTCTCAGCCACATGCAAAGGAATGGGAGATTGGTGGGGCAAACCTAGTTATGCATAACTAGGAGTGAATGCAGGCTTCAGAACACCAAAGCTTTCTACCTAGTGCATCTCAGTTATATTACTGTGCAGCTTTGCATTTTTGTGCAGCTTCCTGATGCTTTTAAGGTCCTCATCTTGCAATTAATATTATAAAAACCTTGGTTTGGGAGGCAAGGGTTCGCTGCTGTTCATTCTCAGAAGGGCTGTGCCCAAAAAAGAGGGTTTGGTTTTAAACACATCTTTGTCTAATACAATCTAACTTAAGTGCTGAGTAAAAGGTTCATACAGAAAATTTTGATCCTGAAACCACTGGTATGGTTGCATATGTCCTCAGTGCACATACATGTGTTCTATTTTTATATATATATATATATATATATATATATATATATTCTCATGTAGTCAGGAGTTTTGTGGTCACAAGACCTAAGAGTCAAAAGCACAGTGTATATTCTACTGATTACGTTTAATATCATGAGACTAAGTAGAACAGCAGAAGTAGGAAATCTAGTGGAAAATTTATTTTCATGCTACAGAACTGAACAAGTCTTCTGGAAAGAAGTAGCCCAAGAAAAGAAACAGTTTTATGGATTATATTGTTTCTTAAGAAAAAATGTGAAATCAACTTGGGAAGTGAAAGTACAAGTCACAGGAAAAACAGGTGAGGAACAAAGAGACAGAAGAAGTAGTTGCATAGAGAAATGTCAGGTAAACCTATTTTTTGAAAGCATTTGAAAACACTTTGGAAAATAACAATGGTCTCCAAGGATTCTTGATGGAGAAGCCTCATATTTGATAATTTACACTGAAGGTTCTCAAATACAAGCAACAACTTGAAATGTCACCTTTTTTGTCTCTAATCTCTCAAGTGGATGTCCAGCTTATAACCTGGGGATCTCACAGCAACTAAGCTGTTAAACTTTTTGCACCTGAAAGAGTAAACCTTGTCACTTTGAACAGGATTTTCCTCATGGGCATCCAGTATCCTGTGGATTGGAGTCAGGACTTTTCTGCTATTGCCGCCCAAAATGCCAAACCCAAATTTTATAAAAAATTCTGTAACAAAGACATGCAGCAGGGAAAGTAAGTCCCTCCAGAAGGGTGAGGAGCTCCAGCAGGTAGTGCCATTTGACAGGTTCAGAACTTGCAAATTGTTTCGCCTCTGAAAATGTGACTTTGGGTAAGCAGCCTGACTTACCTGTCATTTCTTCTTTGTCTTCTCTAAATAAGGAATTAGCACATTTTGGTGCCAAAGAGTTTTCAAGATGTTCAATGCATATACGCAGTTTTGAGGATACTACTTTTTGCAGATACTAACACTGATGTTTTGATATTCTAAATTGTGGTTTTATTTTTCTCCTTTGTTACATGCCAGCAACCGCTCTTGTACATTAGGAGTCCTGAACAGTTCACAGAGTCAACACAGAGTAGGACTCTTTTGTAGAAAACCCAGTTTTGAAGGCAGTATGAAAAAGGGCTATAGAGTTGAGAAAAGTGATGTGTGTAAGAGGTAGGTAATGAATAATAAGGAATTTAATGTAAAAAAAAGACTAAGACATCATCCCATTAAATGGTGAACTATAACCCACCACTGCAATGTGCTGTGCAAATCAAAAGTAGAAAGGAATTTGAAGATGAATTGTATTAAGGAGAAGTAGGAATTATAAAGACAGTCATTTGCTTAGGCAAAGCATAAACTACTGACTCCCTCAAAATGAGATATTGCTGTCTGGAGAAAGCCTGCCCTACACTTATGTTCTTTCTTAAACTTTTTTTGTTCTGCCCTTGCCAAGAGGACATGTGATCCTGTGCAAGATGACCCTTGGCTCTGATCTAGTTGAGCAATTCTTATATTCGCACACTGCAGGATTAGCTCCCACTGGGAATGAGAGCCACAGCACTTTCCCTCTCCCCTTCATAGTGGAAGGAAGAAAAAATAATGGGAAAAAGGACATGACTGCTTTTGATTGCAGGCCTCAAGCCAGCTCAGTAATGTAGAAGAACTGGGATGTGAGGTGAATGAGAGAATGGTGCAGAAGAGGAAGTCCCTACAGACTCTGCATGTACGAGGAGGAAGCAGCACACAACTGGACCCATCATCTGGACAACCTATCATGTAAAACTCCAAATTATGGTTTAGCCCTTTAACAACATTCTAATGCCCTGTAGACAGAAATCAATGCTCCTTGAATCCATTTAGTCATATAGAGAAGTAAACCTGTAGTTCCTAGTGGATATAAGAGTCTCAGAGCAGTTAGCTAAGAGTGAAGTTAGCTTTAGAGAACAAGAGAAAAAAGGATAACACTGCAGTGTGAATCCTGACTAAGGCTATTACTAGAAATGTCCATGCTGCCTACAAGCAGTCTTTTAGCTCTGATCTCAAGGGTTATTTTCCTACATAATGAGAACAGCATGAGGAAGGAAAATCATAATGCATGTTCTTGTTCTATTAATATTTTTTTGAGCACAGGCCTGATGTCTGCAGTGTTTCACAGGCACTAAAGGTACTAAACATTTTTAATAGAATGCAGAACTTTACTGCAGAAGAAAGATTTTTCCCATATGAAATATATATTGAATGGAAATCTTTATAAATCTAGAAATATTTGGATAAAAAATATCTGAAACTTTTCTCACTTATTCTATAACACCCTTTCTCTGACTTCTCCAAATGATATTTTGATGCTGCTTGTTTTGTCGGGGTTTTTTTTCCCTTTTCACAGATCACACTATGCTTTAACACAGGTAACAAAATTTTACATATCGCTTTATACCTCTTATTTTCTCGGACTGTTTCCTCCGATTTGCATAAAAGGAGGGGGGAGAATAACATGGTTAAACTGTTCGGCAGGTCACTGTTAAGCAGTAAAGTGACTGAATTCAAATCCTGGAATAAGTTCCAGGTGGCTGCTTCTAAGTTCGGCGGAGAAGGGCTGAGGCGGTGGCGGGTGCATCATCCATCCCTTTGCTGGGAGTGATCAGCAGCGCTGATCAACAGCTCCATCTCCTGCCCGACGAGGAGCACGGCACCGAGGGGAGCCGCAGGAGTCACTGTCTTCGCTGCCTCGTTCTGTTTAGGCAAAAAACATATGCTGACATTTGTATTTTCAGTATTCTTCTTAGCTATTTCTGACTTAACATTAACTTCTCATGCTTTCTCTGGCAGCAAATGAAATGGTGCAGAAATGTAATGTACCTAGATAAACCCCCAAAACTCCTTTAAAACGTTGTTATTATTATTCACTTAAGCATCTCCTAAGTACAGAAATAAGGTGCAAAAAATGCGACCCCTATGTCTAAATATATGTATTTATATATACACACGTTGTTGAATATCTAACAAGGTTTTTAAAATGTGTTGCTAACAGAGACAGACAGAGAAAGATGAAAATAAATAAATTTATATTTTTTTTTTTATTTCAAAGTCTTCCTTAAATTGTGTAAAATCAATACAGCACAAGAATGAGATATGTAAGAGACTGAAGTCATTATCATGACTAAACTTCAGTGCTAAGCACTTCACTGCATTTTCTGGAGTAGGAGAGTTCAAAGAACACCATAGTCCGGTAACCACCAAGCAGAACCTTCCATTGACAATGTTGTTTATACCTGCATGTTGAAATTCAGTTATAGAACTGTTTCATAGTCATTCCTCTGGTAGAGGCATTAGTGTGCATTGAATAACTTACACCTTTTGAAATCTGCCACATACTGGATTCAGCTCTCACCATAAATTCCCTAGAATAAAGTGGATAATGGATTTGTTTCTTGGCTCTCTCTTTACATTAACTGAAGCATTTCTTATACTCATTGCCACTTTCTGTATTCTGGCTTTCAATAGCAACATTGATAGAAGTGGAGGCATGTTATCTTATCAGGACTTTATATTTTCAAATATCCAGGACGCTCTCACATTGTCTGCTTCCCACATAAAAGCTGACTTGGAAAAGAGAGGCTTTTCTCCCCACAATCAATATCTGAACAAGTGCTATCCAGCAAAAACATCTATAGTCTAGACATTAAAGCAAACCTTTCAGCAGCACATCCTGGTTTCTGCTATGTAGCATGACCATGGCAGTTTATTAAAGCATCTCTTTTCAGTCTCTAACTTAATGCTTTGTACCATGAATCCCAGACCTTGGAGGCTCTCTTCCCTACAAGAAAATACATAAGGCAAACGATCAAGCAAGTGAGAGGTCTGAATTCAGATACAAAAATGTGACTGAAAACTGCTTATTATCATCTAACAAGGACCTGTTTATCTGTAATCAGGCACTGCAATGAAAAGCCCACAAATCCACCAAAACAAGGGATGAGCAATAACCAGCCCTAGCAAGACAAGAAAAACAGAAAGACAGCCTCACAAGTTTTCTTAAAGACTTTTGGTTTTAGGGAAAAGCACAGTGTATGAAAGTCCAGAAACAAAAGCAAATACCATCTTCCCCATGTGAAGCCAAATAAAGCCCTTCCCACTAGTGTGGCCACTTCCTACAGGGCTCCAGAGGTTTGATTTCCAGCTGAATATGGCTCATTTATCTGCAATGTCTTCACACACACCAGTATCTGCCTCCTTCACCTATGCTGACAAAGGTGATGAGGGTCTTAACAGCCAAACATGCCACAGCTTTCAGAGCCATAAGAAGGTGAACAGGGAACATCCTGGCTTGAAGTTACTGCTTAAGAGAGCGAAAGGTCTCCCAGTAGGTTTTCAGACATTTTCCGATTGTTTGCAAACTATTCTGTTTTGCTACACATACAAATTAATACTATGGTTTCCAGTCATTCCCAGGATTTTTCACACAACAAGGGATAGCAGAATATGACCCTTCATCATTATATGTAATGTCATTTCAGTGAATGGCAAAGACATGCAAGTGAACTATTTAGTATTTTCTTTGCAAGGACAGAGGAGCTAAAGATGGTGATTACAAGTCACTCTGGGGCATGCCTATAAACTCCAAGTAATCCATTGAAGGGAGATAATGCTAACATATAATGGGAGCAAGGAGATCAGTATTCCCTTTTCACTGTAATACTAGGAAACATCAATATGCATTGCTCTGCTAATACAATGTGCGTTGTTTAGCAAAGTCAGAACAAGGCAAAAAAAGAACAAGATTAGAAACCCATGAAAGCGTGTCCTGTGCACCGATTGGCTGGAAAACACTTTTGTGCTGCAGCCCGAGCAGCTAAAATCCAGAGACTTATTTCATTACTACCAAAACGGAATGTTAAAATCAGAATTTCTCTCTATCGCTTCAGAGCTAATTCTTGCCACAAATCGTGACTTTGTTAGCACATACAGTAATCTTTGCTTCCTGGAATTTCACAGCAGTTTTTCCTAGTAATAATTAAGCCTAGGATGTTACTAAAGCCTGCTAAAAGCCTCCTATCTCCTAAGAAAATTTTTCTCACTTCTAGCCCTCTAATCTCCAAAACAAAATAACTGCTGCACAAAATTCTTGGAGGCGTCTTGCAGCAGGGTGAACATCGCCACCCTTGGGCTGATGTGAGCTTATAGGAGCTTTGGCTGAGGAGCAGGTAACAGCTCTTTTGAGACTGCATCCACAATTTTGGCTTCTGTAGCCCAGCGAAGCGGCGCAAAAGGCTTCTGTTCATGCAGAATTTCAACACTTTCAAAGGAGAAATCCAAACTTTTATTTCTTCTCCTGTCCTGCAGGCCTTAACCAGATATTACGTTTGTTAATACCCTCTAATCCTGTTTTTAGTCTGCTAAGTGTCATATGCATTATCTGTGTCTCCCCATTGTTTTTCCATTCAGGTATATTTACTGGCACTTTTATTGCCCTTCTTATGTTATAATTTCCAGCCTCTCTGCTCTAAGTTCCTGACAAATAATGTTTTATTCTTCTTTCACAGAGGAGGAAACCGTGTCAATATAGCTCTATGAACCATTTGGGAATATAAGTTTTTATTTGTTTAAATTCAGCTCTTAGCAGGAGTCAAGTAGTGTGGAGTTAGGGGAAATTCACATCTTGAAATGTGAATTGAGTCTATAAAACCATTAAAATTTATTTTCCATTAGAGAATTGTGAGGTTAATCCATTAACTTTGTGAATTTGCAGAGGTTTCCCAGAAGCTTACTCAAATCTAGTGTTTCCATCATGTTAAATCTATTCTACTTATTACCCTAATAGCATAAATGACCACTCACTCAATGGAGAGGGACAAGATTTTCCTCACAGTGCCTCTGCAAATTCAGGGTCACTTTGAAACTAGGTAAGCTACAGAAACAACTGTATTAAAACAATATGAGTTTTGTGAAGCTGGTATTCTCTTAGGGACTTTTCCAGTTATTTGGGTTTATGCATAAACAATCAGACAATCCAAAACAATCTTTGAGCAGTAAACACAGGGAAGTTTCTTTTTTTGTGGTATGTGTGTGTGTGTGTTCTTTTGGTTTTATTTTGGTGTAACGAGCAATAATAACGAACATAACAGGCACTCTAAAGGACAGTGATGATGAATGTAGAAACTCTAGGTTTGCTATCATCATTTTAAATATTTAAGAACAAGTCTTTAGTATATTGATTTACTTTTATTGCCTTCTTTGGGGGATATTTGGGCACTATACTCACTTCCCATGAAAATTTAAAAACAGCCTACTAGTCATTCTGTATTCCACCATTCCACACCAGGAATGTTGTGCATCAGCCTGGACCCCTCTCAACTGGCCTCCAGCACAGCAAGAACAAAATACAGGAACATTTCTGCACAAAATTAAGCCTTTCTAGCCATTTTGGGAGATACAAGACTGTTATAAATTGAAGAGGTTATACAGTTCTTCACATTCAAGTGCTTAATACTGGAGGTCTGAGAAATACAAAAAGAAATCTTCACACTCAGTCAATGAATTTCTTAGTTGAAATACTTACCTTAGAACTTGTAGCACAGACCTTTTTATTGTAGAACAAGAGAATGTGAGAAAAGTTCAAAAAATACTTCATCTCATTTATGTCTTAGAAATTTTGTCTTAAATCAAGGTCCTGAGAAATGAAAGGATTTGCTCCAGAGTCTTATGAGGACAATAGGAGTTTTTTTCCTCATCTACAGAACTTTTCTTGAGGACTTGAAACTGTAACCATCCCAGTTGCAAATTTTTGTGAGAGCAGAGCTGTAGGTCAATTGTTTGTCTGAAGACCCCATTGATAAAAAGGTAGCTGGAAAAAAAATAATATGCTTTCAAAAATGTACTTTTTTAAGCCTATCAAAGTCAGTTCTTAATCTTTGAAAGACCCAATATGTAACTACATAGCAATATCTTCTAAGGTGAGTTCAGACAGCAGAATACTCATCTCAAATTGTCTCAAAGTGTATGCAGCTAAAACCACTCAGGTTGCTAGGGTATTTCAATTACACTTATTTTGAAGTAATTATTTCTTTTCTACAGTAATGCAGAGTGCATAATTGTACTCTTGCATCCAACTGTGGCTTAATTGCAGCAATATTTGCTGGTAGCAGAAAGGGAAATTATTGATGGAGCAAAAGGTATTTGCTATGTTGTACCTCCCTCAGCATTTTTCTCAGCAAGGTATAGTTAATGGGGGAATGGGTGACCTCTAAATGTGCCTGAACTCCACTACATTCTGAAAGGATCATTGTCCAGAAGGCTGTTTAAGATAATTTCCTTAAAAGGCCATTGGCAAGTGCCTAAAACCTCTATTGATCCTGTTCCAGCAGGAAATAACTTCCCCAGTCTGAGCAACTAAAGATTTGCGAACTTAGCTGCACATGTGGCCCAAACTGCTTAGAAGTGAGAAAAGCAGAGAAAATCTTTCCTACTAAATATAGGGAAGGCAAAATCTTGATGATTACAGATATCAGCAAAATGCTTGGCAGAATGAAAACCTGCCTTTAAATGGATGGTGGTTGAGAGCACTTAGCCAGTGCCAGTCAGCAACATCATACGAGTTCACTTATTGCATATGTTTTGATAAGGAGAAAAAAAAAGAACCAAAAAAAAAAAAAAAAAAAAAAAAAAAAAAAAA
>CM031858.1:109432517-109446283 GCA_018697195.1 Certhia americana
CGGTCAGTTAAAGAAGATTCCCAAGCACAAAGGAGAGAGGAAATGAGTTATTTAGAAAAGAGGTATTTATACCTGCTGTGGATCTGTCCATAAGGATTATTTAGACTAGGAAAGCTATGAATCCCAGTGTACAGAGAGGAATTATGGTTTTTTTTAAAGACATTTCTTATACTTTGGGCATGTCTGAGTGATACATAATTGTAAACATATTTAGGAATGTAACTGCAGTGTTAGAAACTGAAATCCAAGATTTTTGCTTCGTTGACATTTTCAACAGTCCCATTCAGCTGATAAGTGATTATGGGTATTATCTTTCTGGTAGAAAGTCTTTCAAATTTTGATGCCTTCACCAGCCTATTAGCTGCTGCCTAAGCCCATCTTTTGTGTGGAGCATGATTCTGTGATCAAACTGTAGACCCAAAATGGGAACAAAACTTTCTGGCACGAGCAGGTGTACCTCTCTCTGTGTCCATCATTCCCAGCTGTGCCATGATGAAGGAACCCTCAGGAGTAAATGGCCTCTCACCACAGAATACAAAGCATCACTTTCAACACCAACACATCAGAGACAACTGCATCAGATCCCATTCAGCTATCCAGGCTTTTGTAAGTATCCATCAGAAGAGTTGGTTTCTTAACTCTATACTTACTCTTTATCTCAAAGACTATACAGTCGGGATCACTTAAAAAGGCACTTTATCCACCCTTGCATATCCCTCAGACTTGTGGTTTAGACACCAGGGGAAACCAGCTCCGATCACACAGACTGGATATGTGAAAATATTTCTCCATCTCCTAAGTGGCTTCCACGTTGACTAGTGGGTATAACCAGGTATAAGTGATCCTCCTTGGTGTTTTCTACAAGGAAGGTATGTCTGAGTTAGCAATCTAACTCTAGGGAACAATGAAGAGCAAAGAAACATCAGCATCTCTTGTTTCTTAGGTCATTTCACTTCTCTATTGGAAACTGTTCTGTTTCTTTCCCTCTCCAAAGAAAACCTCTCTAGGAGGGACTATCTCTGAAGACTGTGCAAGTGCAAACTAGTTTGTAAGACTTCATCTCAAAGCTCAGGTTAGATCCCGTGCTGTCTTTATAGCTGTGCAGCCATAACCTTACTGATTTGTCTGATTGGGCTGCCATGGCTTCTGCTCAGCAACAAACTGCATACAAACAAGGTATTGAAACCCTAAGTCATTTACTAATTCAATGATCATCCAGAGCATGCTGCTCTCACTAACCAGCAGTGTTATAAAACAGTAACTTTGAAATATCAAAAAGCTATCCAGTGTTTGAGGTCGGGTGGAAGAGTTATGTAGTGTTGATGGATCCTGAAAAATCAGATCTTAGAACCACACTATTTCAGTGACAATGACTTCTCTCATCTATATTATGTGCTTTTAGACTAAGATACAGACTTTGGACCAGACATGGTTTCCCATAATAACTTCAGACATAAATTTTAGTGGATTATCTCATTTGGAGCTAACAAGAGACAGAGCCTACAGACTCCTTGCTTCCTTGTAGGACTAATGTCTATTATTCATAAACATTTCCATTTTCTTTTCAATAAGGACAGAACATTTTTTTTCTCTAATGACATGACAAATAAGCCTCTGAAAAACTGACTCAGTCAGGATTCCTAATGCAAAAAGAAGTCAGGTTTATTGCTGTTTTTAAATTTAGCTTATAGCTTTGACAGAAGCAAGATGTGCAACAAAACAAAACATACAATAAATAATTATGAAATAAACAGAAAAAACAGAGGCTTGTAGTAGCAAGAAACATTGTTACTAAAAATAAAAAATATAGCTGCAATATTTATCCTTTAAAAACAGAATTCTGAACCTAAAACAACTTCAAATTTAAGTGGATGAATTTTTGAATCTTTAGATAAGTACCTATTGCTTTGATTCCATGTGAAAAACAGCAGATCTTCTATTTGTAGCTCAAGTACAGCCCTAAATTTTCAAAACCTTGGCTTTTGGCCAAAAGTGTCAAAAATTCCATGCAGGCATATCCTCTGCTAAGAGATTCACCTAAAATATATTAAATACATACTAAAATATACAGTAATAGTTGATGTATTCATTATTTATATAAAGTAAAGCAAATTCAACTGCTGGGAATACACCTAGGAAGTTGGAGACTTAGTTCAAGGTCCTGCTTCAGGGAACAATTAATTATTTATACAAAGTAGAAACAGGTTTGAAAGAGGCTGGAATCATCTGTTTCCATAATACCTGATAAACTGATAAGGCTATCCCTGGGGAAATGGAACATGATTTCAGAATGCAAGCATGTTAACTGTTTGGGACATCTTCTTGAATCACAATACCACAGACAAAATCTCATGAAAATATACCTTTTAAGACTTCAGTATTATCTATTCCAAACCCAATAATTTATTTGGCTGGAACTGCAGACCCAGCATCTAAAATAAATGAAGCAAGCATGCAGGTGCTTCCAACTGGCTCCTAATGGTGACTTTTTAACAAGTGGATCAAAATCCTGTCATGGCTTATATCTCTAGGAGCTACAGATGCATTTTTAAAGGTGTTTAGGCACCTAAAGATGCAGATAAGAAGCTGGCAAAGTTTTAACTATTAGACAGCACCTCTTTGCATCTTTAGGTGCCTAAGTACCTTGAAAAGCTTGGCCCTGAGAGCCATGCTGCAGGCTCAGTCAGCCACAGTCCCCCTTCAGTGGCTTTTCTGATTTTATTTATCATCTTGGAAATAACAGCTATCCATATAATTTTCCAGTTACCCTGATTCACTTATTTGAAATACACAATGAATTTTGCTTGCATTACATGTATGACTAGCAGGAAAAATTTTGTACACATCTTGGTTTTATATTAGTGGCCATTGAGCACCTGCAATTTCTGGAGACTGGAAACATCAGGTGTTTTTCATGTACAGTGATTCACATTCGTTTCTACTTGGCTCATAATACTGGGTAATCCTTCCTGGACTAACACAGATGATAAGCAACTTCTGAGATATCTTTTCTTGAATAATAAAGCCCAGCAAACCATTTATTTTTCTCCTTATCTCATGCAACATTTACAAATGCATAGCCTTTCCCATATTAAGAAAGACAACAACAATCATCAGAGATATTAAACATAGAACAGGGAAGACTTAGAATAGAAAGTTCAGAAGGTTATCTTTTAGGGGTTTTTTGTTTGCATTATATATTTGACACTTAAAGAAGAATCTAACGTTATAAGAAAATGATCTCTAGATAGACATTAGCATCTTAAAAAGTCTGACATAACTTACAACTTATACTCAGAATGATATGGGCTTGGTATTTGCTTTCCCCTTGACTTTCCAGCTTTGCTCTTACTCTGTGGCAATCAGCACAGTCTAAATCATGCCTGATGAAGATCCAGAGGCTCAAATTTTTTCTATACAGAAGTTAACATAGATATTTTGAATTTTATTTCTTTCCATTGCCCTTTCCTTTCTACCAGTAACAATTCTTTTGCCTCCTCTCAGAGCATTGGGTACTGAAGAAAGGACAGCCATATCAACACTAATGAAACAACAGATTGCATTTAAGTGAAGTGGTCTATTTCACAGAGGATCTCTTAATAAAAATGAACCACAGTTTATAACGTTATGACTGATCAAACATTAACATCTCTCTCTGCAGATTAAACATCACTTTCAGTACATGTCACTTCATGTTCCCATAAGGTTTACTGGCTTTCAGTACTGATCATGATTGATGCATTGTTTACATGCAACATTAAACCCATGCTTTGCCTGTTTCTGGTAAATAACACCCACTTCTGCTCCAAATGGTAAACTTGTATCAGTGTTTTACCTTATCCACACCATCACTCTTTTCACAGACCTAATGCTACATATAAAACCCTTGCTTTCTTTCCTCTCTGGACTGCCTAAAATTTAATCATTTCAAAAATAAAATTCAATGGAATTAATAGCAATTTTAGGCTGTCACAGTTGAAAGCCTAGATTAATAGTCCAGTTAAACTTCTAAATGTCTTTGAACACTAGAGGCACATATGCTTTTTCTTTGACATTCTCTCAGCTATTCTATTTGCCACACACAGCTGAAAAATTCCTTAAATCCTTCATTAATTTTCAACCTTCACATGTTGTCACAATCCTTTAAATTTAATTTCTCTTCTAGGAGGACTGTTGGCTTAGAGGCAGAATCACCTACCATTTGTAAAGGGGTGAAACATAAAAGTGTCTTTCTTTAGAAAAAATAATGCTTTTCAGTGGGATCATGCCCCAAGGGTAATTTTTGCGCTGAACACTGAAAGCTGGTTTTTTTCTGTGCCATGTGATTGCCATGAGCAACCAGTTCTGGCAGACTCATCAGCTAATCTAGGTGCTGAAATGGTAGGTGATGCTGGATTTCACATCAGGTGTCCAGTGGCTTAGTTCCACACAAAGGACCTGACTCATGTGTTGGAAGGCTACACCTGTGTCTGTACGTAGTGCAACGAAACCCAGAGAGAAATTATGCTGTGCATGTCTGTGGAGGCAATGAGAACAGAACCATATCATAACACCTGAAAAGTTATTTGCTAGAGAATAAAGCTCTCGTTTATTTGTGTAAACCACAACTTTTTTCACAAAAGGGAATCAGAGAACCCTATCTTGGAATACTCAATTACCTTGCAATCTGGATCTTTCTTCTACAAGTAGAAAGTCAATTCAAAAGGGTAAGAGAATGGAAGTGAATCTGAATAATTTATATACTAAAAAACCCCAGTGGACTAATCAAGCAAATGTGCAGTTTTTTCTCTGTTTTTGTTTGATGTTTGGTTTCATGAGCAATAAGTCAGCTCGACTTAGATAACAAACTTTAAGATGGGATCTAGTGACATAAATCCAAAGACAGAAATCTCCAGACTATTCTTGAACCTGTATCAGATGAGCTCTGTCCAAAGTCATCACCCCAGCTGCCTAATTCATTTTTTTTCTTAGAAATTACCAGGCTGATTACAGAGGAAACAGATACAACTCCTATCCTAATTTTTGCTGCATCAACCCAGCATCAGAGGTGTCTGTACACAGAAATGTAAGATTTTCTGTAAATTGTTTGTGGCTGATGTTTGTCTCACAAGTGATTTTGAATGTCAGGCAATAAACCTTGCCTCTACTTTGATTTTTCTGCTGAGTTTTGTAGTTCTCTGTGCAATGTATTTTTATTTTTTTTTTCCCTTGAGCATCATATATAGAGAAGACCTCTCTGTGAATTTTAGGATGACTCTGGCTTTCCATAAAGCTGCGTTGTACCTAAAAACTATGCATAACATAGTTGACCTTCCTTTGTTCAATGGTAAATGACTACAGAGGATGTCTTGATTTATCTTCTTTAAACATTCATTATTGGACATAATTGCCATATCTCTTATTTTCATTCCCTTGAGCAGCCCATTTTAATCCCATACCATATGGAAGTGATTGCAAGCCATCAACAGTGAAGGAAAACCTGAGGTAGATTTGCATCAAGATAAAATGCATCTGCTCTAAAATTATTGGAGTAATTTCACTGAAGAATGACATAATTCTGGATTATGTCAATAAGCATCAGCATGTTAGTCTGGGCAAGAAGACATTTGCAGTCCCCTCTATGTAAAGATATTGATCAGATAAAGTTAATGATCACATTTGGTGATGGCTAGCCTAACATGATCCTTTGTTTTGTGCACTGAAATTTGACAGAATAAAATATATCTTCATCTAACTGCAGGCTCCCTTTTGTGTTCCACAATGTCATCATGTTTTATATTTTGGATTCATATATTATTTCTCTAAGGTGTTCAAAGTACCTGCTTTCTGAGGTCCAAGGTTTAATCTGTAATTAAATTATAATCAAAGAATCCTGGTTTTTGGCCAGGATAGAGTTCTGGGACTGGAACGCTGGAACTCTGGAGAGAACTCTGGAAAAAGGACTATTGTGGTTTAATCCCAGCCAGCAAATAAGTACCACACAGCCTTCCTCCTAAACCTGCAGGTCAGATGAGGAGGAGAAGTGAAAAAAGGTAAAACTTGCAGGTTGAGATAATCACAGTTTAAAATAATAATAATAACAATAATAATAATAACAATACCCAAGAGAAACAAGTGATGCATAGTAAAACTGTTCACCACCAGTGTATCAATTCCCAACCCATCCCTCAGCCAAATCCTCCTACCAGTTTACACAGAGTATGATGCTCTATGGTATGGAATATTCCTTTGGCCAGTTGAGGTCAGCTGTCCTGGCTGTGCTCCACCACAGCCTCTTGAGCACCTGATTGCAGGCAGAGCAAAGAAAACTGAAAAGTCCTTTACTTAGGGTAAGCTCTATTTAAACAACCAAAACCCTCAATGTTTTATTGACATTATTCTCATACTCAATCTAAACAGAACATTTTACCAGCTACTAAGAAGATTAACTCTATTCCAGTTCAAACCAAGACACACAGTAAAACCCTTAGTGCTACATTCTGGGGTTATCCTTTCTACCTTACTGGTCTGCATTCCCAAGGTACAAAGTGCATTCCAAAGAAAAGGATTGACTGGAGTAAGCAGTGTGGAGAAAAAGATGGCAGTAATCTCTTATTCAGTGCCCTATGCACACAGAACTAGAGGGAAAATAAAAGAGTGGCTTGACAGAAATTCTGGCTGACTTTGGACTCACAGTAGCTATGAGGTCAATTTAGGTTAAATAGTCCACTAAACATGGTTTTCAGAAATATGTAGAACTATTTCCCTGAAGTGCTATGGCTGTCTTTATGAGTCACTTTCCTCACTTCCCTGTTACCCAGGAAGCCTAGGCGGAGAAGACTCTGAGAAGGAAAGACCTCAGAGAGTGGTTTCAGAATATCAGACAGCCAAGGACTCAATAGACAAGTTTTTTGGCTGGCAGTGAATGCCAAAGAGCATAGGTAATTTTCATAGTGAAATTGAAGAGATCTAGGAACCAAGCCTGAACCTGAACCTCTTGTTATCTGCTTCACATACAACTCTGTCCCCTTACCCCACTGCAACATGTTCCAGATAGCACTCCTCAGGATTGATTTATTTCAGAAGTCACTGCTCCTTAAAATTTGTGACAGGGTGCCAGCTAGTACTTCTTGGCCTTGGGACCAAAAGCCATGAGAAAAGAAAGTGATTAAGAGCTGAAAGAACTCAGAGAGACAATCCAGTCCATGGTGATTTAGCAGCTATAACTATATCCTTGTGTCATGAACTGGCACCACTAAATTTAAAAAAAAAAAAAAAAAAAATTAAAAATAACAAAATTAAAAATCCCAAAGCTAGTCCAGAATATAGCTGATCTCAAATAATCTCATTATGTCATTAAACCATATTTGTTAGTAAAACAGTTTTCTGAATGTTTGATTGCTCCATTTAATTCCTTTTAGCAGTTTCTTGAGGGCCTTGGAAGTCATCATAACTGCTGATTTTATGGAGTCTAGGGAACCTTACAGGAGACATTTGCATGTATTGCAAATATTTTAACTCACTGTGTAGTAGCTGAAACCAAACAGCTCTATAAAATATTGACCTTGTTTACTTCTGGAGAGCTGTGTTAGGAATTCTTGAGCTAGGTACCAAAGCAATTAGTATGTCAGATAATCCTTTAATTAGATTAGAGGCTAATGTATGTCAAATACCTGTTGGTAAATGAAAAAGTCTGTCTTGGGGTTTTCCTAAGTATGTAAGGTCTATTTACTTGTCACATAGTTGATTTAAAACTACTTCTAAAGAACTATACTGTTCAAGAGAATAGTTAGGTAGGTTAATCTGACCCAAAAAACCTTGAAACAATTTTTTTGTTTTGTGAGCCAGGGACATATTTCAGATCTAAGAGATTTTCAGATCTAGGAGGCCTGTCTCCTGACACCCTGTATGGGAACATGGTGGAAAGAGGTCAACATCAGCTCACTGCTAAGCAGCACAGGACAGGGTATATCTTGAAACCTCAAAGCTTTATATACCTAATACCAAAAAGCAGCCACTTGTGCAACATCAGGTCCCTGGCTAGGAAGCAGCTTTGATCAGAGTTATTTTATTGACAATTATACGGTCATTGCTCAGTGTAGTGCTTTCCAGATTTTTTCATCTGACTCCCTGCCCTCTCAAGTCTGACGGTAATTATTGAAGCTATATCTCTTCTTCCAGCACAGAACCCAAACCATTAGTCTGAAAACTGTTCTGGCGAGAACATTTTCCTCCCAAAAAGGGGCTTCATAGCACAGAAAGGTCTCTTTTCCTTTTCTAGCAAACTCTAGGTATCTGAGCAATCCAGCTCACCAAATTGCACCAAATTCTAGTTCAGCTGGATTTTTGTTAATGAGGTCTTCCAGAGGCATATATATGTAACATGCTAAATTCTGGACCATGACTGTGAAACATGCAGAACATTAGTATTCATAGAGGTTCTCAAACCCCCTTCCCTTTGTCTTATTTATAAATAAAGCCACTGTTTCCAGTACTTGATAGCTATGTCCTTATTCTGCAATTGAATAAAGTACATATTTGCATACCTATCAAACTTGTAATAATTCTTATCACAAGAAAGCTGCTGAGAAAAAGTTGGGGGTTTTACCAAATCACTTTGGATTAACATGATCTCTGTTAATGTCATTCAGTGAAAATTTTACAGTGACACTGTATTCAAGATCTTTACTGTTAAAATGAGCACTTTGAGAGTATAAACTGGATTGTTGCTTTTAAGGGCTTGGGAGCTGAAAAGGAATTCTCTGCATCTACGTGAAAATTGCATCCAGTGATGAATTTGTCCATTAAAAGTGCAGTGCACTGCTTTGTTGTATTGACATTTGCTGCTCTTTTTTTTATTTTTTTTTTTTTTTTTTAATACAGGAGAGGGCTTAGAGCAGGATGATATATGCCCAGCAGGATAACAAAACCACAGAGCGAACCACTCACCTTCATATGTTCTAACAGTTTGTATGAAGTAATGAACATGACTACAGAGCTTTTAACTGCCTCAGGCCCTGTATTAGGAACTCCAAATACATGGAAGAGAGATGTCAAAAAGAAAACAGTGCTTGATTTTGAAATAAATTTTCTTACCATCTTGGACCCACCACATCTTTGAATTTCTTACATAATTCAAAAAATATTGAAATACATGGCCTTCTGTGGGCTGAACAGTAATAGAATCTCACAACACAAATCATAAAACAAAGCTTTATTGAGGCAGTAGGAATGATGAGCACACAGCAGCTCACCCAATTGCTGACAACAGATACAGGATCATGACTGATGCTATGGTTCTGGTGGACTGCCAGGGACACTTGGTGTCTGGGGCATATGACAGCAAAAGCCAATCCTGCAAATGTCTTTTGAATGCAGTCAAGAGTCGTGCCACTCTTTGGTTCCACCAAAGATAAAGTGATTTGGGAAAAACATACTTTCCATGAATAATGTGTGTAGCATTTTGTCTGCACTACTGATTCTGGCTGAAGACAGTGTCAGGATGCTGCATGTCACCTTCTATTTAGTAATAGACATATATATATATATATTTACACATAAAATTTCACTGATAATATCAAAAGATTGTATTCTGAACTTGGGTGAATATGTAGCTAGAAATCTCTCTATCGCTGTTTTTATGTGAAGACAATAATATGTGTCGCTTGGAGAGAAAAAACAGACAACAGTCAACAATTGTCATTCAATGCTCAAGCAGCAGCCTACTTCTACGACTTGAAAACACATTTTAAAACTTCTAAACTATGAACACAAATTTTAAAATTGCACAAACACTCCTTTTCAGCCAACTAAATGAAAAACTTAGATATTTGCCTACGTGATATTTATATTTTACTCACCATGCATGGTGATAATGTTAAAAAAAATAGTTGTCATAATAGTTATTTTCCATTCTCTCTCTGTTATAAATATGGCTAGAATAAGAATAATTTTTCATTGTTTTGTTTCTTTTATTCTCTTTATTTCTCTCAGCTTCCTAAAATGATAAATTAATTGTGACAGCATTGTCGCGTATCCTTTATATGAGGCAAATCTCTTGATCTGTTCTCATTTAGAAGAGCAAATTTTAAGACAATAATCTAAAAACTGGTCTTCATTCTTCCAGCCCACCTACAATTACTGCTAATTGTATAGTTTCAGAAGTTGGTGGAGCATTATAAGAAAGGGAAACAGAAAAGGAAAACATCTTCACTAAAGCTCTTGGAACAGAGAGGTTATCTTTGCCTAAAGGGCATGTGAGGAAGTGCAGTGCTGAGAGCCTTCAGCATGGTCTATTACTTAGATGACAACTATCATTTACTGAATTAGTCATATTATTACTATTCCCTATGGTAAGCAGATGTGTTCTATTACTTGAGGGTGGAGATAAAAAACATGTAATTATTTCTGTGCAAGACCTGAGCAGGCTAGGGCTAAGACTTTAGGACTAGCTTCATTATATTAAAAGATTCAGTACATATGGGTGCTCAAGAACAAGTCTAAGATTTAAAGGATGAATCAAGACTCCAAATAAACTTTTATGTCACAATATAAATGCCTGTAATGAAGGCAAAGCTACCCCCTAAGTTTAGTTTGCCCACTCATAACAGCTTTTTCAACTTTACATATTTACAACTATAGCTTCATCAAGCTGCCCTTGATCCTTAATTGAAATTTAGATCATGAGGTTCCCTGTATTTCCCGTAAATACCGCATTAAACCAGCTATCAGGAAGCTATTGTTGGTGTCTCTAGAGAGTTGATTTCCATTCCTTGGACTTCAGCTTTAAGACCATGGCAGTGACACACTAAAGAGAAACACCTGCAACTGCTAACCATATGGGATCTGGGAACAGGTGCTAGCAGATCAGCTGAAGAGTACTGAGTACAGAAGTAAAAGGATCATTCTGACCAATTGCTCCTTTTTACAGCATAACCTATGTTAAGTATTATGAAGAAAATATTTTTTTTAAAAGCATATAAATTGGCTAGATTTCAAAAGTACATGACTGTGTTTTTTGCATCTGTTGATGAAGAAAATATGAGGTGTGGTTAATCAATGAAGTGTACTTCAACTAAGATAAAAAAATTAGAAATGTGTTCAGCTGCTTATTTCTTTATTGCTAAAGCACTGGGCTAAGTGTAGATTAGAAGGACCATGTTTGATATAAACACTAATGAAAGGAACAACTTTTGGAGATAATAATTCTTTTTAAAACATGGAAAATAGATTTAGGTGTATATGCAGCCTCCAAATTACAGGAGAAGGATTTGAACAAACAATAGCACTGCACATCATCTGTATGCTATTATACTGTTCACAGCCTCTTTAACAAACTTATTTTAATCAGGAGTAAGTAGCAGAAGCTATTTTGAACACATGTATCAATGCCAAGATGGAGAAGCTTTCATATTTTCAAAACAATACCCAAAACTTTTTTGTTGCAATCCATTTCAACAGAAAATACATACGCAAGTCTATAGGCTAATTCATTCACAGTTGCATAACTCTCTTCACTAATCAATGTTTTTTCCCATTTTTGAAAATGTGAAATCAGCACATGTAAACCATGGACCTCAGAGCAGTCCATGACAATATCGATCCCAGCCTGGCACAGGCACATGCCCTCAGTGATAATGCACATGAAAAATATTAAGATGATCATCCTTCCTTCAGGCCTGAAAAAACACACACAACCTGCAAGCAAAGGCTTCTGTGGGAGAGTTAAGTAATGTGACATCTGTGTATTTTCAAAGCACTGCCTGTTATTATTTCCCAACCAACAGTACTGCCACAAAGGCAGTTAAATAGTACAGCAACAATCTTCTCTTTTGAGTCTTGTTATTTAGCTAAAACAAAACAAAACAAAAAAACCCTTCCAATTATAGAGATTAAACTCTTATTCTGCTTGCATAGTATTCACTACCCCAAACCCTGCAAAACTTAAATTATCTATCAACATCCTTAAGTCTCACTCACAACGAAAGTAATTACGAAAGACAATGGGGAACGGGTTTTTCTTTTCATTAGTGTTTTTTGGGGTTTTGCTATTTTGAAGAGGAAAGGATGCAAGCAGAAAGAACCTTTTCCTCTTTACTCTCTCAGTAGCTAGCAGCCCTGTGACTATGGATAATAAAGGCCTGAACTGGCCAATAACCTGTGATTAAAAAGTCCTATCTAGTGGCTATATGGCCTCTGGTAGATTCAAAGCACAAGTCTTCCTGTGAGTGGCTGAGCAGACGTATGTTAGAAAGCATTACCTGGTAACATCTGCAATAATAACTACATCCTGCTGAAACTGGCTGTCTCCTACAACAGCTGCTTTCACTCTGTTCCTATAGGAAAGCATTCATGAAGAGTAAAAGGTTACCTGATTTCTTTTACAGGTTTGAAGAGCGAAGCAGGTTTCTTTAAGGGGAGTCAAGGTCTATAAGATCTTTCTTTCATAACTCTGTGGTGAACTCTTGTTGTTGCCTAGAAGACTGCACAGCAGATAGTAAGCATCTGGATCATAAAAGGTTTGTTGCTGATTAGAGCTGGATCCTGGAAAGGGAAGCCTTAATGAAACAGAGCAGGAAAACCTCAAAAAAAAAAAATTCTGTCTGTTGTTCCATTTGTAAAGCACAGCTGTAGGAAAAAGCAAGACTTTAAGCCCTTACAGCTAAAAGGTATGTTTACTGGACAGCAGGCCAAAGAAGGACTTTCTTTAGGTATTTGGAACTCTTAATTAGCAAGACACATGAAAGGCACTACAGTGATTTTTGTCCTTGCTTCTGTTGAGGGGAGGGTAAGTATTCAGAAACAGAGGGAAATGACGTTTCTGGCAAAGTGAAAGTTATTGAACTTGATCTTCTAAGAGAAATTTGTAGAGATATATTCCGTGTCATCTCCACAACTGGACTCTTGGCTGTTCTATTTCTCTTAAGCAATAAACCCTTTTGAAAAGGTATTTTAAAAAATCTATGAACTAGGCCTGCATATATTTTTTTTTTATTTATTATTTTTTAACAAAGACCATATTATTTAGGAAAAAGTATATCCAGCTCTTCTGGCTTTTAATCTTTTATCAACTAGCACATATTCTTCTGTAGGACAGATATCTTGAATGAGTCTGTCAAGTTTCTTCCTGAGTGCCTCCATCAAGGGTGTTTTTATTGCATTCAGTCAGTCAGTCATTTTTTAATTATTTATTGCCCAATTTGTTAAAAATCTTTGTTCAGAGGCTTTTCACGCTAACAAGTGGCAGGACAAAGCAAGAGAAAATGGCCCCAAGTTGTGCTGCAGAAGGCTCAGATTGAATATTAGAAAACATTTTCTCACCAAAAGGATTGTTGAGCATTGGAACTGGCTGCCTAGGGAAATGGTGGAATCACCAACCCTGGAGGGGCTGTTTAAAGGACATGTAGCTGTGGCACCTGGGGACATGGTTTAACGATGGAATTGGTAGTGTTGGGTTTATGGTTGGACTTGATGATCCTAAAGGTCTTTTCCAACCAGTATGAGTCTATGATTTCTTGCTTTTCATATTGTTGTACACAGTGGTGTGAGAGAAAAGAAGCTGTGTCTGGTTGATTAATGACTGGAGGCTGCAACAAATTAAAGAGCAAGGGTGGTAACCCAGCTGAGATCCTTCCAGAAAATCCTCAAAGCAGGCACTAGATACTTGCTTTTGCTCATATTACAGATCGTAAAACTTGATACAGAGTAGTTAACAAATGCCTCTAGTTGGTGCCTGCCTTTCTCTCCTCCTCTCTCCTCTCCTCCTCTCTCCTCTCCTCCTCTCTCCT
>CM031858.1:109446293-109662351 GCA_018697195.1 Certhia americana
TCCTCTCCTTCTCTCTCCTCTCCTTCTCTCTCCTCTCCTTCTCTCTCTCTTTTTTTGATTTTAGAAACTTGTAGGAATGTTAATAAGCAGAACAGAAGACATTCAGTTTTTAAAAATGCTTGATAATTGTTTTCCTTCACTGGTCTTTGAAAAATAAGTGATGTGCACTTACTTTTTTTGTAAATTTAATTTGGCAAATTAAAAGGCTATACACTGGCCTTAGTTCACTTTTTTTTCCCCTTTATTCCCTGAAGTAATGTCTTCTGTGTGATAATTTTTTTTCCCTGGAATACATTATTTGCCCTGAGGTGCATACTTAATGAGGGACAGACAAGAGTAAAACAAGAACAGAAATCTTCAGGCCCTTTGAAGGATAAAAGCAGAAGTTCACCTCTTGGAAGATGCCTATTATGCTAGTTCTTGCTTATCAGCTTCCTGTAGATGTGTTGTCTTCATCATATCTGTGCTCACATTTAAAAACTTATGAACACTTCAATGCTTATTTATGAAAACACCTAACATCTTTTTTTTTAGATCTTCTGTTTAAATTATTTCTTTTCAATTAAGCCTGAGCCAGTGAGCGTTCCAGCATGTTGACCTTTAACTGCCTGTATGAGTGGTAATTAACACATTAGGATTGCCAGTCACAAGAAACCTTCGCTGTAGGAGCAAGAGCACTGATGCTAGAGCAGTACTTTTCACCCTGACACAAAAGAAGTAGGGCGTTGTTTGTTTTGGGATTTTTTTAAATCAGAATAAGAGCAGAACTAACAGATCTATGATTATCCCCTGAGGGATGATAATTACTATATTTCTATGCTGTTTTCTTCATTTCCTTTGGTTAGCTGTTTACAATGAAATGGTAGTGAAAAATGGCAGCATATGGTGGTGGGCAAGGGAGAGAAAACAGAAGTGAGGGAACGTACCAAGGCAAAAATAAGTTAAAGTCAAATCTGTGCTGCTGGGTCATTTTTCTCATCTCTTCTTGTGGTTAATTAACAGCAAAATATGCCTTACACACATTAATGTGCCCACTGAGTCCCAGAGTAAGTGATTCTGTCTTCATCCATTAAATTACTGAAATAGCTTGTGTTTCTTGGCCTTGAATTTTAACCAGAGGTTGAGAAACAGAACAAAAAAGCAAACAAATGGAATTTCAAATTGACCCTCAGAAGCATTTTGGGTCTTCAAACTATGTGATTGGGTGTACATGTGAGTCAACAATATGATGTTGGAATACATTATTTTGACTGTAGCTGGAAAAGAGATGACTTGTATCCCCTCTTTTAAATTCTGTGAAAGACCAGATACTTAATGCTATAAAAAGCTATTTCCCTGGTGCAGCCTGAAAGGGCAATGATGTTGTTATTCCCCAAAACTGTCGCTTCCATTTGTGTCATGAGCTTCATTTTGTAAATAAATGTTTTATTTATTTAATAAAATAAACCATTACTTACTACAAGAAAAAGAAAATGTGTTCTTTTCTTAATTTAATTTAAGGGAGAAAGACGGAGAACATGGCTTTTAGTCTTAAAAAGATGTCGTTTCTTCTGTTGACACACATGTCAGTAAAAGCAACAGTTTTGTTTCTGGTACAAGAGCTGCTGTGCTTTGACTAGCAGATTACAAACAGTCTTGGCAGAGTCAGTAAACTGTGACAGCAAGAGATTCTAGCTACAGTGGAGTACAGTTAGGTAGGATGTAGTGCTAAATGCCTGAGGGATGAAAGAACATGCATTGAAGTTCCCCACAGAGATTTTGGATCTAGCACATATCCTGTAGTAGGACTAGTGCTGAAAAGGAGCAATCTCTTCAATGCAGTGCACTGAGTCTGCTTTCTTTACTCTCTCTCTCCCCTTCCTCCAAAAGGCAGATTTTGGATATTTTCTGCAGGAAGCAAACCTATTATCATTGCCAGAAGTCTACCCATACTTCCTGTCTGCAAAAGATTCTCACTTCAGGGCTACTTCCTATTTGTGTTGAGCAAAGTGGTGGTCATATTTGTTTACTGACTATAAGTTTATGGCATGCTCTGATATGCATTTGAAACAAAACTAGTTCAAAGTATACTTTAGTCTATAATAATATGTTAACCTCACTACTGTCTTACTTCTTCCTTTTTATGTGTACAGGCTTATAAGTCTGCTATTATTTGGGCATTTGTTTTCTGTACTTCTGGCTACCAGGTTTTTTAATACTGAGTGCTCAGATAATAATAATGCCTTACTCATCAACACAAAACTCACATCAATTCTCTTCACATCCTCTATCTCAGCAGTAACTGTCATTTTGCACAAAATGTTAAATTGTGTGAAGCTACATATCTTATGTTCAACTATGACTGATGACTGTAGAACTGGACTTTTGTTTGCCAGTGTTTTGTGGCTGTGGTTTTAACTCCAGGTAACTGTTCTTATTGACCTGATATATTCAGGTGCCCAAAACCACACTATTCTCTGAAGTATTTTGTTTCTTGACAAGAAATAGAACCAATTTCCAGTCTCTCAAATATTGAGAATCTGTCTTCTAAAATAGTGGAGGATTTTGTTTAACACATGATCAAAGAGTGGAGAGAGTTTCCTATCATTCATCTAGTTCCTACACACAGAAATGTTAAGGACTTACTCCTCAGATGATGAAATACAGCAATCCAAAATGTTCTCAAGACAGCTTAGATATTTTCAGAAGGCAATTATTTCCCATCATTTTCTCTATGCACTTTCCACCTAAATGGCTGAAAAGAGAAGAAATGGATAGAAAAAACTTCATCTGATTTGATGATACGGGGCAGTGAGGAAGTCTCTCCTGTGCCAAAGACTCCCTGTATCAGTAGAAAGGTACAGCAACAAAGGAATACCATTTTGTCTTTGAAAAAGATGAGATTGTTGCCATAAAGGAAAAGGGGAAGAAAATCAGACAGCTTGAATTCCTGTTCACAGATTGTGGACTATCTTACTTGTCTTTTTGGCTGTTAATAATTCTGCTAACATATGGTAGCCTTCATCATGGTTGCTGCTGAGCTTTTGGAGCATAACCTATCACACACTGTAGTGGGGTACTAAGCTATTACTTGATTTAAGCACAATCAATACCAAAGGCATATTTGAGTTGGTCTGACTGATGTGTCTTCTAATGATGTGCCTGGGTAAGATGGAGACTAAAGGTTAGTTTCACTCTGTGCATCTGATGATCTGACTGACATAGATTAAACACAAATCTCCATGGGCACAGCTATTGTGATTAGGCCTATGTGTAGGGGTAATACCTTCATTTCAGCCTGTAAATCTCTCTCCAGCTGATTATAGCATTGTACTTCTTTATTTGTGGCATCTAAGGTGTTGTTAAAGGCAGACTATGCTATGTAACGGCATTCCTTGCTTTACCCCGGGAGTCCATTAACAGTCCAGAGCTTTAGAAAGCCTCCTGAATGTTGCTTCATTTTGTGTGGCTTTTTCTCCTCTTTCATAACTGCTCAGTGTCAGCAGTTGCTTGGCATGTGGTTTTAAAGCTATTCCTGTATTAATCATCTGTACAACAAGGAATTTCTCCCTTGGGCTGCTGCATGACACCAGGTAGCCAGTGGACAGTGGGAACAGAAATCCTGACTCACTTATCTGGACAATTCAGCTGAAGTGCCACTGCTCTTCACACACACACTGCCTTGTAGACTGATGGGCTCAGGTCTCTGCTAATTTGGATATCTCTACACTCTAACCCTCTTTAGAGTATCCCAAGTACTGATATAGCCAATAGCTGCCAGGCAGCTCTGAAGAACTGAGCTGTAATTGCCTTTCTCTAACAAGAAGACATCTCTGGTAACATTATGTAAATCCATAAAGCAAGATAACAAAAACAAACACATGATGGACTTCTATTTTATTTGCATCTTCCTTTACTGCCAGTGAACTTGAACTGGAATAAGGCTGATTCCTCTGTTGTCTCCACCTTCTTACTTGCATGGAACAAATATTTTTACTGGCCTCAGTAAAAAAAATCAAGAAAAAATCTGCTCTGTCAAACCACATGCAACACCACAACATCAGTACAGCTTTAAATAGTTCTGAACACCACACTTATATGTGTCTTTGTGCTTTTCAGCAACCACAAAGTGAAGAACAACATACATGCACTGGCGTTAGTATTGCCAAAACTTCTTTTTTGCCAATTTTTTTTCTCATTTTCCTTTGAGTTTTGCTAATGCAACCAAATAAAAGAATTTAGCCCGAATGAGCAATATTTCTCTATTTTCTGGCTTGTTCAACAGATTGAATTTAGTGACACTAATCAATTATTCCAATTATACATGTGAGGTATGTGTTTTATTTTTGCTACCAAATATTTTTTAATGAAGAACAAAATGACAGATTGGAAAAAAAATTCCTCTTTAAAGGCATTGGTGATTTGGGGTTTTTTGTGGTTCCTCCTTTTACCTTGCCACTCTAAAAACACCCCTTTTATTATAAATGTGTGAGTAGGCATAACCAAACTTAAGAGAATTGACCTCTAAATTAGAATAGGAAAGGCAGGAAAAGCTTCTTTATAAAAGAGACATCTAAGTTCTGTTTTATCTTCACAACAGGCTATATTTATTTTGCAGTTTGAGGGAGTGTCAATAGAAATGCTTGTCTTTGCTGCAGAATTGTCTAAACCTCTGTAAATAATTTAATTGAGCTGTGAATATTCAGTGATTGAAAACTAATTACTTTGGCTTAATTTGAGTACTGCCTGACTGCTCTGGAGTTGCAGGTAATTTAACAATGTAGATAGTGCATGAACATGGAATCTTAAACAGTGCCTGGGACAGAGTTAAAAATTGAAAAATAACTTGTAGAGTTTACAACTATGCCGTGGGCTGGGCTGTTTGTACCATCCAAGGGCTTTTTGCAGACAGTTTTATGAGCAGTGCTCTCTGAAACATCTATTGGAATATTTTTGTACATCATTAAGTAATTGCTTTCCACTCCCCATAGAATTTTGCAATAATTTTGCTCATAAAGATTAATGATGTAGCACAATGAATCACATTCACTCATGTGAGCCTCAGCTTTCAGTTTTAATCATTGGTTAGGTATCATACAGATATTTTTCCTACAAGTTTCTTTAAACATTTCCACCAAGAGTCTCATTGTTCTTGGAGGGAAAGTGATATCTGTGCTTTTCCTGAGGAGGCATTTCAGTCATGTTAAATTGCACGGTATGCAATTCAACTTCATTTTGTGTTGCTGATACCTGTAAAATGAAGACATCATTAAATATTCTTCCTGCAGTCTTGAAGCCTTGTTTTCTGGGGTCATGACAAATCAACACTATTCTTATATACGATTTCATGCTTCTAGTTTTCAACTGGCTTGTAATAGACTCTTAATATGAATGTCTACTTTTAAATTATATAGAGAACTAATATTTAGCTGTCCATAAATTAGTAAACTTCTAAAGAAGGCTGCATTTTAAACTGCATTCTTATTTTTTTGGAAGTGATTAGGTAAAGTTCAAGGAGTGTGTGGAGGGAGTTAATTTTTTTAAAAATGTGTACTATGTACTTTCCAGTAGAAAGCAAGGGAAATGAGACCAATGCAAATGGAAAATGGAAAAACATAAATAAAGATGATATAATATGCTTTTACTGTTAATCTATTATTCTGTGGGCCAGTCATCAATAGTGATGTGGTCAATAGTTTACTAGCATTTTACTAAAATTAATAAATAAGAATTCCAATTCATATATCAATTTATTATCTAACTTTCTGTTCTAGGTTCACAGATCGTAAGGAAGAATTGTCAGGAGAATGAGTTTAAGAGTTATCTGTGTTTCATGACAATAAGCTAAAAGAATTCTTCTCTACTGAGTACTGTGATGGTTGAAATATTTGTTTATTTTGGTTTTCTTTTCCTAATTATTTTGCATGAGTTAAATGAGAACTTTTAACAAGAAGTTCTCATCTTCAGTAAATTAACCAAGGCCACAAGGGGAAGCTTCCTGCAGGTCAAATGCCTTCAAAGGTAATATGCATTAAGTATGTTACATTAAAAAAATAAGTTTGCATAAACTTGCAAAATAAAATCTGTGAACATAGTCTGAGAAATTCCTGAACCTGAAGAGAGGTTGACTGGGCTCTGTTAAGAGGAAGGTTCTCCTTAGTGGGTATCAAATTACCTCTGAGATGGGTTTCCTGCAAAGCTGAACAGAGTTTAGTGCCACTCTTGGTCTCCCTTGTGACACCACTGGGTTAGTTCTTGGGAATGACTGTAAAAATCCATAAAAACCTAATGGAAAAATAGTCAGCTAAGCTATGGGTGCAGCAGGAGAAGTTTTACTCTTTAAAAATAAAAATCTAAAATCCAAACCAAACCCGAAGCAATTCCACACAAGCTCAAGATTGGCTGAGGTGTTACGGTGCTTTTTATTAAGGATCTCACTTGCAGGTATGAAGAGCTTGAAACCTATCATACTGTTACACAATAGTCACCACATTGGGCAACAGAAAATATAACAGGTACAATGGGACAAGAGAAGAGACAGGTATGCAAAAATTGTCCTCCATGGAGCGTCTGCAGCCTATGATTTCCAACCAAGACTTTTAGACTAGGGTCTAAAAGTCTAGTCTGTGTGTAGTAAAATAAGGACAGAGCATTCAACTCACTCAAAAGGCAGAGGAGAGAATAATTCATACTCTGAACAGTACCCTGAGTTCTAGGTGTTGGTGTTACTTCACTAAGTTATTCAATAAACAGTATGCTAGCTGCATCTGGATCAAGGACTAATAACTAATTAGTTATTAACTAATAACTAATTTTGTGATATTCTTTTACTGCTCTTATTGTCCTCGTTTTGGCCAAGGAAAGTGTTAATTTTTGCAGTAGCCATGAGAGGCTGCAGCTGGAGCCATGTGGGAGTGACCAAGACCCTGGTATTATTCAATAACATCTTACATCATTGTTGGGGGTTGGAGGGCAAGTCTCTCTTTCCTGGGAAGAAGGGTGTTCCTTTCTGGAACTTGGAAAAATGTGTCTGTCTGCCATTGTTTACCATTGTCCTAGGCTTGGTGAGAACTGTGCAAAGCAAAATGCCTTCTCTTTGTACAACAAAAGTTATTACTGTTTGTTTTCTCATTTCATTGCTGTTTTCAATAAATTGCTCTTATCTCTCAGGCTGTGATCTTTGCCTTTTGTGCTTACAGTTGGAGGGGGAAGGGAAGGGAGTGCTGGCACAATTTCAGTGAGAGCAATGAATTGGGAACCACCATTCCTAAACCGCAAAATTTATCAGCTATTCTAGTTAGTCACAATACATGGTGCAAAAAAAATCAGACTCCTTGAATTTTAGAACATATTCACTGAAAAAGTCCTCTTCACTCCAGAGGACATGAGTAGCATCTCTTTTTGATTCTTTCCTCCTTCCTTCACCCACAAAATTCTCTGTGATGGTGTTCATAAGAAAAGTTTTGGGCACAAGGGGATCTGAATCTTTTTAGGGTATACTTGCAAGTGTTTTAATCACATGTAGTTTTCAACTTTGAGGTGAACCTGAGGAGTGCCTTTAAAACAATTTATACACCCAGTTTTCCCTCTGGGATTGTCTTCAACCCTGAGGAGATTTTTCAGAAGTTATGTATATCCAGAGGGTGGGCCCTCCAAACTCGCTAAATGCCACAAAGTGCAATTCCTTGACTCCTGAGTATAAAACAATCTAATGGTCCAGATGTTTCTTTCCTAAAAGAGATGGGTTTCCTAAAAGCATTTGGCAACCCTTGAGGTACAGAGCCAAGATTAAATGCTTTTTTTGTACTGTGAGACTACATAGGAATACAATAACTTTCCTAAGTCTGTCAATATAATGAATACTTTCTGGGTTTGTTTTTAAAAATCTATAAATGTTCTTGCAATGAAAGCCGTTAAAGAAGTACTCCAGAAATTTTACTTTTCTGGGAGGTTTTTTTCAAGTAATTCACAAGTTTAATCCAGATGAGAAGCTGTCAGACAGCTTTAAAATTCTATTGAAAAGTAGGACATGGACAAAGGCTTTGTTCTCCTGTGTTTGAGAGGGTGGAAGGAAGAGCCTAGCCATAAAAAAATCACATATTTCAAATTCTTTTTGAGACAGAGCATTATTATTTTCTAGGGCTGTTGTTTAATTTCACCAGCAGCAGTGGGAGAGTAGCTGCAAAACAGAAGTACAGAGAATTCTATGCATTCTGTATCAGGTGGATAACTGATGGATGAATGTGTGATATATCTCTTCAGTTATGCAGCAGAACACGGAAGTTTTGAGTGACTGAACAGATTTTTATATTCCCAGATGAAAAACAGGATTATCCTTCACTGTGATTTACTTTGCTATATGAAGAGCAACGAGATCAAGGTTCTAGTAGTAAATGGCAGCACCACAGTGGGTTTGCAGCAGTTGAAACACTTGTCACCATCAAAACAGATTCAATGACTCACCACAGCTTGAGTCCATATGCTGTCTCTAGTCAGTAAACTAAGTGCAGGAGACTTCAGACTTCCTGAAGATTAAAGCTTGTTTCTACCCAGCACCTTGTTCTTTAACTAAGCCAATCTTCTTCAATGTAATGCTAGTAATGGTATATTTTCAAATGGAACAGATGGAGGGAAGTCTAGGTGGCCATTTGTTTAATAGGAGTGGAAACTGTGAGAGTGAGTGTACCAGAGGATTCAGTGTTAATAGCATGTGATGAAAAGGAAGAAGTCTCCTGAATTGTGAAACTAACACTTTTATTGAAATCACAGAAAATTTAGGTTGGAAGGCTTGCCCTTTCAGTCAAAGCAAGAGCAACTTCTAACTTACATCAGTCCCTCATTCCGAACATAATTCAAAGTCTTGGCAAGGCAGTGAAGAGTTACACACAGAGTTGGTTTTTTGGGTTTTTTTTTCTCCCATAGTCCTGAGGAATCAGTCCATTTTATTCACAAGTTTCTTGAGGGTTTTGATCAATTCCTGCTTTAAAATACAGGAGTAAAACACAGGACATGTCTCCAAATTGTTACATGCTGTGTTTCTGCTCTCACTCTTCCCTGGGTCTACTTTCCTTGATGTGCTTCTGCATAGCACAGGGTAGGTCACAAGAAAAGGCAGCAGTACTCACAAGGGAAACTGCAGGTATCTGAAGCTGACCCAAGCTCTTCTGTTCTCTGCAAAGAGAGAGGCTTTTGCAGAGCACCAGAGGTGAAATCCTGCTTTGAGTTGTCCTCTGGAACTCTGTCTCTATTGGGTAGAAGACTAATTTCCAAATCTAGGCCACTTTCAAAAGTGTGAATATCTCCCAGGGTACAAGCTGGTGTAAAATCAGAATCCCAAAGGCCCAAGTGACCTTACCATCCAGGAGGTCACATATTCATAGCCAGCTTTTTACATATCCATGTTTGTTTGCTTGAGTCTTATCTGGATAGTGCAAAGATTAAATCAGGTATTTATAAGCAATCTGACCTGGTGCTGTAAAGACTATATAGTCCCTTTACACATAGTGAGTTGCTAATTTGAATCTAGGGAAAGGAGTTATTTTTCTACTGCAAAATCATCCTTTCTTCATTGTTGGGGTTTTTTTTGGGTTTGGGGTTTGGGTTTTTTTTTTGGGGGGGGGGGAAGGGTGTTTTTGTTTTGATTTTTTCGTTGTGGTTTTTTTATGTTTCTAATTGTTAAAATGCTTTCCTGCTCTATTCACTTTTCAGCATCTGAGGAAGTGGTAAGTGGAAATATTAAACCAAAAAATCTTTCATATTTGTATTTTTCTTGCTTTAGGAAGGCATTCTCTTAGTCAATTTTGAAAAAGGTAACTGCAGTTCCTAATATGACTTGGTTCTTGTTCAAACTTCTCCCGCATGTAAGAAGTGATGTCCAAACTGGCTGCATACTGAGAGCTTCACATCTATGGGGAACAGCAAATATTGCTTTGGAAAGCCTGAGAAACTCTGACTTTTTCTGTGCTTTAGCAGCCTCTCTGAAAGGAGGTTCCCAAAGTAATTGGTATTTGATAGAATCATACAAGGAAACTTTATTTAATTATACTCCCTCAACCCATCCTATACTTCATTTGCCTTGGATGCTCCCCCCCACATAATGAAAAAACAGTAACCACTTTGACTTCAAGTTATATTTTCCTCATTACTCTTAGACATTTCCATGATGACTCATCTCTTCCCGGGACCTACACTGACTCACTGAGATTCAGATGAACTGTTTCCTACTCACATTTTTTCATGGACTGATGGTTTGGGAAGCACATAAGAAGCCTGTTTTTTTTAGTTCTCTGCCTTCACAGGCATACAAATAGTCTTGTTTGCCACAATCATATTTGCAATGCAAATCTGAGTATAAGTTTAAATTCCTTTTTTTTTTCTCTGCAATGTTACCTTCACACAGAGGGAGATTTTCAAGCTATCAGCAAACCTTCAAAGAATTTTGAAGAAACTTCTTTCAATTTGAATAGCAAAATGCTCACTTGAATTGATCATCATTTGCCTCATGTAAAAATAGGCAATGGATAAATCTGGGAAATATGCTCGCTGTCTTACACATTTGATCTACTCTTCACACTTCTGCAGCAAACGCGGAGTATCACCAGAGTGAGAAACTACTTTGTTTCTTTCCAGTGCACTAATGAGGCTTCTGTTCACAGTTTCAAACACACCACCTTTACTTTGCATAGCACTGATTAGTCTTCCACTAGGATTAGAGAGTAGCAGTCATGCAATTTAACAAAGAAAAGGTGCTTAAATATGGCATCTTTTGACTTGTATCAAAAGATGGATTTGGGTGAGAGAAATGTCCCCAAAAGGTACTTAAGACAGGAAAAAAAAAAAAATATATATATTCAGCTTACCCTAGAGCTTGCTGACAGTGGGCAAACTGTAGACATTGAAGGGGCCTCTGTCTACAGGTTCAGTAATGGGGTTCCTGCTGACAGGAAGGGAATTCAGACCGCTTTTTATCTCTGGGTGATACTTTCCCACTTAATGGTGAGATACCATTCCTGTTCATGAAAACTACACTTAAGTGTTATATCCTAGCACACAGGAATCAATTGGGGCAGAATTTTTTTACTTAGAATAGCAATTAATTTTGCATGTGGTAAGATTGTACCTTACACTCTCCATGCACTGTATTTCATCCAAGGCTACCCAAAGCTTTTGTTAATGCTTGAACATATTTCAACAGGAAGAATGGAGATTTTTCTCTAGTTTTGCACTGGCAGGTTTGCCAGACCTTGGTCAGTCTAGACTACTTTGCAAGTCCACTTATGTTGATGGACCTTGAAATTCTATCTCAAATAGTAATTCAAGTTTCAGATTATAGCACTGATTCTGTTTGCTGTGATCACTGCCTGGGAGTCATCCACAAACATATGCCAAGGAATAATTTATTAGAAGACCTAATTTTCCTTATCATTGCTGTAGGATTAGAACTAATTTCAAACTCTGACATATAACTATTAGAAATTGATATTATAGAAGAATATCTGGCATTTATAGTCACAATTATGCTACAATAAATGCAATAATACTGCTTGATTAGCCCAAACTATGTGAAGTAAGTGAAAAAACCTTATTAACACACAGCTGGATTTTAGGTAAAATTTCCTAAGGGATCTGAGAATATAAACTTCTTTTCTTAATATTAAGTTTTTTAATAGCATACAATGTTAAAACCTTATTTCTGAACATAAGGCAAATTCAGAAAAAAAGGGATGTTATTTATAGTGTTCTTCAGAGCAGCTATTTCTGCTCTCAGTTATTTTTTTCTTTTCTCATTTGCCAGTCTGCCATTAATCTGTAAAGCTCTGCTCTATATAATTGTTTTCTCCCTTATAAGACATAGATACAATCAATTGTTTGGATCTTCTTACAACTCCAGGGGAAAGAAATTTGATACTTTATCCTTCTGAGTGCCATAAATAAATAGCATCAGATTGTGGAAAAGAGAGCACCAATACTTTCAGGCACAGGGAAAAAAAAAAGAGAAAACACTTTCATTTTTACTCTGTTCCCTAGTCTTTTCTTTTAACCTGATTATGCCTGGAATTATTATGGGAAGCTAAACATCTGACAATGTTTGGTTCTCTTCCCATGTCTCTCTAAAGGCCTGCAAACACTAGCAGTGCTCTGAAGCATTGCAGCAATTCTGAAACAGGGTTTTCTTTTTCAATCTTCATACATATTCCAAAGGATTGTGCAAGCTCTCTTCACAAGCTGTTTTAGGAGATGCCTGCAAAGACCTTTGCCTCAGCTTTCCATAACAGTCCAACACAGCCCGTGAAGGAATGCTGAACACCATTAAGAGTACAAACTTTTACACTCGCATAGTAAATGAGAACACTGGAGATTAACATTTTGGGGGTGTTTTTTTGAGGATTATTACAATATCTCTTACCAAATAGGTAAGAGATAAAATGAAAAAGATAAAAAAATTAAAAAGCAGTTTTATTTAATTAAGATCTGTTTTGAAATGCAAAAGCACACAGGCTATTTTCAAATCAATTATTTATAAAGTGTGTTTGGGTAGCTTTATATGTTTTGTAAGCAGAAATACTTACAGAATTACAGAATCATTGAGGCTGGAAAATACCTCCAAGATCACCAAGTCCAACCTTTCAAAATCTCTTTTTCAACTAGGTCACAGCACTAAGTGCCACATGAAGTCATTTCCTGAATGTCTTCAGGAAGGTAGTTCCATGACCTCCCTGGACAATCTGTTCAAATGCCTGACCACCCCTTCAACAAAGAAATTCTTCCTGATGTCCAGTCTGAACTTCTTCTGGCAGACCTTGGGGCTATGTCTTCCTGTCCTGCATTTACAGCACAGTATACGCTTTAACAAGGTCTATTGGAAATCTTTTTACTGAACCAGTATGACTGTGACAAAATTATTCAAATAATGTTTGATAGCAACATAAGTTTTCTTTAAATCTAAGTTTTGGACGTATAGCTGAAGACCTCAGATAGACTCCTATTACAAACCGTGGTCACAAGAAAATGTAGAGAAAGATGGAGATACTTCTTCCCCTCCAATGCTAATTATAAGGATGTACATAAGTCAAAAATTTAGTACGATAGCTTTTGAGAAGATTTTTCACCTTTTCTTCAGAGATGTCTAACAAATGTCACATTTTCGCTATACCTACAGGTGTCAGATAGGTATCTCAGAGAGCTTATAATATTCAGATTTTTCTATACTGTTGAAACTTCTAGTCTACAGGGTAGTCAAATTAGCTTATCAATAATGAGGACAAATCTGCAGTATTAATATTACCAGTTCCACCTTGTTTGCATTAGATTGCTGGTGAATACATGTTTGTTTAAGCAAATTTCATAATCACTGAATAATTAAGTAGGACGGGACCTCTGAAAGCCATCTGTTCCAAACCTTGTTCAAAGCTGGTCAAATCAGGTCAGGTTGCTTAGAGCGAAGTACAGTTGCATCTTAAACATCTCTAAGATTCCCAGCCTCTCTGGGCATCCTCATGTTCAACCACACCTGAGATTGCTGGTTGGGGGGGTTTTGGTAAGTTTAAAAGAGCAATAATAATAATAATAAAAAAATAATCAGAATTTCCCATTTTCTAGTCTGTGCCCATTGCATCTCATTTTATCACTGTGCACCTCCAATAAAAGTCTGGAAACCTCTTGTCTGCATGCTCTGATTATGTAATTATAGCATCTTTCCTTAGAGCTGCATGAAGAAAGGCTTTCATGAAAATTGTCAGTGACAATTATATGCACTGCTCATTGTTCATCAGTTTTATTAATTGACTATCCCTGAAAACAATTGTGTATAGGCAAAAATACACAGGCTGCATAAGTTCCAATTATTTCATTAGCTTATTCATTTACTCTGTTTTGTGAAAAATAAATTTTAAAAAATTAAGAAATCAGTTAGAATTCATAAAGCTTCCAAAGCTTTATGAAATCTAAATTCATTAGATAATTTATTCCTAGGAAATAATATAGCCACTTTGATTTATAATGGAGCTTGGAGCAGGGAGAACAGTACCCTCCTAACAAAACTCAGACAGATTGGTTCCTAATTACAATGTTATATGTTCCAGAGTCATGTAGTCTTTTGGGTTTTGTCTGTATTCTTCTCTGAGAAGAGACATCCATATAAAACAGCTGCAGCTCCAAAAGGAATTTAAGTGGTAAATTGATTTGATTGATTCAAATTTGATTACATACTGGAAACACATTTAGTTCAAGTTAAGCATATTAGCACACATCAGCTAGAATAAAATTCCAATTGCTTCTTTGTTATTCATTAATGGAACTTAATGACTCCAACAAAACATTAATGAAGAAAAAATATTGGCTTGCATAATTCATTTGGAAAAATTAATTAATTGTTGTATTAAGGGCAGTCTATTCCATGGAGTAATTACTGAAGCTTTGGTGGGGAATACTTCATGATATTTATTTTGCAAGCTGTTGTTTACTCTTTTCATTTCACATCGATTTTGTTATGCAGATAGTATAATTTTCCTGTGGAAGGAAATGAAGCACACTTTGTAATGATGCTCCTAACTAAATATTTGTAATGGATAGGGTCACCACAGTTTAACACTCAAGCTGTTAGCATGATGTTTACTATTTCCAGCACCTGAGAAAGATAAGAAAATTTTTCAAGAGATAGTATGCAAATTCAAGAAAAACCTTTGGTAGAGCCAATTCACCCATTCCACTGCACAACATAAATAGTCACTTCTGCTCAGCTGAAACTTTCTAACAAGTAGAAGATAACTTCTGGGGACATATTTTCTTCTTGTTGATATCCATTAAGAAATACATGAGAATTTCCCATAAATCCTTAATATTAAGACAATGAAGGCATTACCTAGAAACTTCTTTTTATCTTCTTTTGGGGTTTTTTGACAAATTAGTTATTCTCTAAATAAGGCAGATAGAAATACATTGTAATTTCTGATTTCACAGGAGTCTTAGTTCTTTACTGAAGCTAATCCTCAGTTGATAAAATTAATTTTAATTAAAGCCTGATATGAAAGTGGTTTTAGGTGAAGTAGCAGGTGGAATCATGCAGTAGTCATATTGACAGCAAAAACAAAGTTTACCTGGAGAAATAAAGTTCACTGGAGCCAAGTGTCACTTACCTGATAATGGGTATCTGAGAAGAAAAAAAATTGTAAAATATCAACAGTTCCTTTAAATGCTTCCCCAAGAACAGTAGGCTTTTTTAGTTTGTTATGGGTTTTTTTTCTTTTCATGGAAAATATATGTTCTTTTATCAGTGTTAGGTGAAAGGGAAATATGTGAGTGAAAATATTGCATACTTCTAACCAAAATCCCAGAAGAGCCAGTTCACTGAGCGCTTGGAAGGCTTTGCAGGCTCTAGATGCAAAGTAGAACCATATGTCATTGTATTAATAAAACTGTATAAAATAAAGCAGGGTTTTGTTCTGTAGCTGGGTTCTTGTTGTTGCTTAGAAATTTGGTGTGTTTAATGAACAGTATTTAGCTTTTTAATTTTGGCTGTTTAATCATTGCCTCAGCAGAAAAGCAAAAGCTGTTTTTTTATAAGACTTTTGACATTTTGATCACTGACCATGCTCCATGTATCTCTGGGGTTTTAATTTTTTTTTCTCTTTAGCAATAAATTTTAACAACTTCTGCTGTCCAACCAATAAAGAAGCTGCCTGACCACAAGAGATATGATCCAAAGCTCACTGTAATTTATGTGATCTTCTCCCTGCATTTAGTAGGATTTGCATTAAATTTTGTACTTAGAAATATGCATCAAACATAGTAGGGTGCAGATGGTGGAGATGTGGTAGTTTAGGTGGTCAGAGATGGAATTAATTACTAAAATCCTCTAGAAGTATATATATTTTTTAGGCAACAATTTTTCAACAAATATGAAGTGCTTTCATTACTACTACTGAGGAATGAGACAAAAAACTGCAAGCAATCCTCCTGTGGTTTGGGTGGAGAGAGAGAGAGTAAAGTGACAACCTTCTTCCAGTTGCTTTTATGATAACAGAGAAAAGGATACAATATGTATGTAATTTGAGGTAGAAAATTAAACTCATTACCAAATAAAGGCATAATTTTCCTTCATCATAAGTTAAAAAAAAAAAAAAAAAAAGACTGGTTTAGTAGAAATCTTAAACCTTCTGTTCACTGGCTTCTGATTGTTACTATGTAGGGCTTTCCAGTGAACCTGAAAATGACTCACAATATCAGCAGCTTCTTGTTTTACTATTTGGCAAGACTCTATGGTCACGACAGGCTGGATTTTCTGCCATTTTTGAGAACAATGGGCAAAACCAGGAAAGAATTAGAAGAAAACTCTCAAGTGCTACAGGGGATTCAAGTCTTCCATCTCTCTCCTGACAGAGTGCCAAGACAGCAGCAAATGGAAGAGAGGAACAATTGGAAAACATGCCTTTGTTTTTCCTATTAATTTTCAATGCAAGAGCATGTAACTTGCCACACGATGGCAGCACAGGCTGCAAAATGCAGAGGAGTCGCTGTACACAATAAAAGGCACAAACAGAAGATGTAATGTTGAAGATCCTGTCTTGCAAATGCTTCAGAAGGGTAGGGTACCGCTGAACACAACCGGCTGCAAAGTGAGGTTTTTCACTATACAAGGCATGCGTACAGAGATCACTTTTCTAGTAAAGACCATCTTTTTGAGACTGTATAGGTATTTATTCTCAGAATTATAAGGCGTTTTATGTCTCTAGTGACCTTTTACTTTCCCACTGCCCCAAATTTTCTGTGCTTTCTTTAAACAGAAGTAATGCCTTCATCTCAAGATGCACTGCTGCACTCTGCGACCTGCTCCACCTGCATAAGGTGAAGGTTACAGCCTAGCAGGACAGGGCATACTTGAAGAAATCTTTACTTTCCACATACAGCTATCTCTGGCACCATTTCAAAGATTTCAGGTTTCAAAAGGAAAAGCAAAATGAACTTCAGGAAGGAAAATAAGAAGTAATTTTGAAAACTAATTGAAGGCAGGCTTGGGAGCTGTGATGAAGAAGGGCTGGGTTTGAAAGCTGAACAAGGTGCCCTTCTCTGCTGTCTTTTTAACTTCTCCTTTGGGTTTTTTTACTTCCTTTCTGTCTCAGAAATCCTGGACATCTGACTTTGTGCTCCTTTTTCATCTGTCAGTGATGAAGTGGTATCTAGCAGACAAACACACACCAAATGAAAATACAAAAACCATAACACTTACCAAAAAGAAATAGCTGTCTAGAAACAAAACAGGATACATCACTTTGTCTGGATGTGGGTTTATGATACCTTTTAATTCTATTTCATCCTAAAATGATTTTGTGGTTTGTTACTGCAGTGTTTAGTCTGCATTTGGCTTGTTTGCAGCAGCCCAGGATGCAGTTTGGGTTGGAACTGATTATTAGAAGCTCTTGCTTTTCTGCCATCGCATGCTGCCATCCTGAGGCCAGTTCCCGCAGTGCCTGGAGCCGCGCACACTGCGGGCTGGCCGTGCCGGTATGCACAAACACTGAGCATCCCTGCCTGCTGAGAGACTGCCCCAGATCAAAGTTTGAGTCTATCGAAAATCATCGCAGTTTCAGAGGTAGCTCAAGATAATTTTTCATTCCAAGGAGTTCAATTTCACTAAGCACTGAAGTTTATCTTGTCCTTTTAGTACGTATTTTTTAGTCTGAAACCACACAATTACTGTTTTTACAACTGAAAGTTAAATTGGTGTAGTTCTTCACTTGGTGAATATAATTATGCCAGGCACAATCATTCTTTGTCTTTTCTGGATCATAGATTATCTGTAAGTGGTGTATAACTCATCACTGGTTATCTTTGGGTCCTAAATGCTGTCCTAGAATTTGAGAGGATGAGTCCATCACCTTCAAATCTGCACACTGTTTCTAGTGTATGTTTTGATCATAGGAAAAAGCCCTGAAGTGAAATTGAATGTTGCCAAGCTTTGGGATAACACACATGAAGGTCAGTGATGTCAGTCAGGTGAATGGACACTGAGAGAATTGCAGGAGCTAGGAATTGTGACCATTAGGATAATAAAGGGCACAATGCCAGCTATGTGGGTTAACATGGAGAAGGAGGCACGGTTAAAGACTCGGGAGCAAGAAACTGTTGCAAGACTGATGCACAGGGAGACTGTAAGGATATAAAAGCCCAGGAGTTCCTTAGTCAGGGATCCTCCTCAAGGCACCAGCTTTGGCTGTTTCTGTGTTACTGCACCATGAATAAATGGCTTTATGGAACAAGACATCTGGGACTTTGCCATGGGAAACCTGGGGTTGAACTGCTGCAGAAATCTGGCCTGGTTGCATGAGTGGGGTGTGTGGGGAGCCAAATGGGGACCCATTGGGTCACTGAGCCTCCTGCTGTGAAGGAGTTCCAGTCCCAGCAGTGAAAATCTCTGGCATTGGGAGTCCAAATGCTGGAGAGACTTGTGAATGGTTAGACTGGGAAGTTTCCTTAAAAAGTGAGCTCCACAAGATTCTATTACAGCTCACAATGACAGAATGGGTAAAAAGGTTGGATTCAAGGTGACATTTGCTCCCCTGTTCAACTCTGGATTTCTCTGTGCCAGGGAAATCATCTGCTTTGGCCCCAACAGGAAGAACGAGTGTCAAAATGTAAACTGAGTCCAGTTATAGACTGGACTAGTAGTAATGTAGTCCTGTATTGTGTTTCTAAAATCAACTGCAGACATTTTAAATGATGAACCATAAAACTGGTTAGCTATTAGTAATAAAATTGCTTGTTTTCAACTAGTGTTGGTCTTCTAATATGAAACACAGTTCCTTTAATTGTTGTCTCTGACATCATCCCCAATGTAGCTGCAGTGTTTTCTTCTGTGTGTAAAACATTAAATGCTTTAGAACTAATTACATAAGAGATCGCCTCTATGTGGCTTACCACAATATTTAATTTTAAATGTATTCCTATTTAGGATCAGTAGATTTGTTAAGGATGGAGTTTTACCAACAAGAAGCACAGAATGGAGCTTTAGAGTGTGCACTTTCTCTAGGAGGATCAAACTTTTCCAGGTTCTCTTTCAATCAATAACTGCCATCAGGATCCTCAAAAAAAAAAAAAAAAACCTGAAAAAAAACTCAGCAAAACTTTTTTCCTGACATCTGACAGCAGAAGAGATGGAAATGTAGAAAATTGTAGGACTGGAGAAGGAGGACTTTCAAGCTCTCTGTACTTACTGTTGTGGAATACATTGAGCTGTAAAACTGATTCAGGATCTTTATCCTGTGATCCTAAGTAAAATCAAGAATGCATACAGCTAAATGCCTTTTTCAAAACTTCTGCAAACAAAAATACATTAAATATGGAATTCTAATGTTCTTTTTTGGAGGGGTTTCTCTGGGAAAACTTGAAGGGCTAGATCTAGTGGAAGTCAGTTCTGGAACAATTACATCCCCTTTAAGCATGAATTGGTACAAGTGTTTTTTATCTCTGTAAGTACATGTGGCTGGATTTGCATTAATTTTCATTGATTGTTTGTTTGTTTGTTTTTTCTTTAAAACAAACTTGAGATATAGAAACTTGCTTATAGAAGATTTCTTAGGTAATAAATTGAGAAGTGAACTTGAAGAAAATCAGCTTGTAACAAATTATTGAGAATATTATAATTAAAATATTAATGGATTGTTGAAACTGGATAATTATGAAAATCCATGCAGCAAAGACACTCCATTGTCATATATGAATATTAAGGTAAGACAAGAAGCCCATATTACCTTAACTGAAATAGAGAGCAAATCTTTCCCTTTGTAGTAACATGAAATAAAAAAACATGAAGTGTATGAATAAGTGTTTTACATAAACTATAATTATCATTCTGAGGAAAAAAAAGACATGCTTCCCTTTGTAAGATGAATGAAAATATTTACACTCCTATGAGTACATGAGAGGAACAGTGTAAAACGTAGCACCATATGATAAAATCCAGGTGGAATACTGAGGTGCTGCTACATCTGTTGACTGAAGAAGCACCCAACTGTGTTAGGCAGTGTTGTACATCTGATAATGCTGTCCTTCACCTTACAATCAAATGCTCTTCTGGTTCACTTCTGTCATGGTTTAACCTCAACAGGCAGTTAGCACAGCTGCTTGCTCACTCCCCTGCAGAGGGGTAAGGGAGAAAAGAAGAGCAAAAGTGTGAAACCCATGGATTGAGATAAGGACAGTTTAAAAGGGAAAGCAAAGGCTGTGCACACAGCAAATCAAAGCAAAATAAGGAATTAATTCACCACTTCCCATTGGCAGGGAGGCGCTCTGCCATCCTTAGGAAAACTGAGCTCTATTACACGTGAGAGTTACTTGGAAAGACAGATTCCATAACACCAAAGGTCCCTCCTTCTGCCTTCTTCCTCTAGTTCTGGTCGGCTGGGGTCAGCTGTCCTAACTGTGCTACCTCTCAACTTCTAGAGAACTTCTTGTGCACTCCTAACCTCCTCACTGGTTTGGTGGGAGGAGAAGCAGAAAAGACCTTCAATCTGTGTAAGTGCTGCTCAAAAATAACAAAAATAACCCCAAACCTATAAATGCTAATTTCACCCCAAACTATTACCATAGCACCATTCAAGCTACTATACTCCAGCCAAAACCAATACAACATATTTAGAGTGCACTCTCTGAAGTGCAGGCTTTCTTGTTTGTTATCTGCTTGTACAAGATAAGCATAGTCAACCTCTGACCTCTGAGTCTAACTATTAGCTGGAGTAACTTCAGACACTGCAGTCTTTGGCTACAAAGCTGTAACCAGCCCTCTTACAGGAATGAAGGATTGAGGCAAAGAAAATTATCTGCTGCAATACAAAAAGCATAAATACTGTTTCTCCAGCATGACACACCATTATACATTTTTACTCTCAGCCTTTGTTTCAGTGGTGTAAGTTCACTCCCTAGTGTTTTTCAAGCAACTGGAATAGTTTATGTTAATATCTTGGCGAAAGAGTTTGTCTCAGCCACCGCTGTTCTAACTGATTTATGTTCATTGGGAATTGGCCCACGAGATAAATGCTGCAAATCTCAAAGAGCACAAAACTTAGAGAACTGCCAGCTTGCTCTTCCCTGCATTTGCGTCTTAGATAGTAGTGAAGTTCATGCACTCCATCCTGGTTCACTTTTCCTGTGAAGCTCAAGAGTTACTGCTTATCACTAAGAGGGATTTTTGCGATAATTTATTTTGTTTCTCATCTTCATTTCCTCTGATAGCTACTATACCACAATATTATTATTTTATATATGAACATCATAAAGCATTTGGGAATGCACTTGTTAGGAACAACAGTGTTAAAAAGTGGTATAGCAGTTCTGCCTGTATAGCACAGTGCAGATGAATAGGAACAGATATGTAAAGCAAATTGTTTGGTGTTAAGCGGCAGTGTCCACACTACAGGTGTGTCAGGGGAATTCATGCTCAGCTACAGCTATCCTCATCCCACAGGCTGTGTGTTCCTGCGTGCTTCACTGTTCAAAGTGAGGGCCAAAACTCAGGACAATGAAAAAGAAAATACAAAGGAGAAACAAAGAACTTTGACAAGCAACAAGCAGAGATTACGGTGATGACGTGTACCTAAGCAAGCTAAACTAAAGATCCACCCTACAGCTTCTGAACTCTTGCTTCCAGGCATTCACTGATCACGTTTGTAGTTTGGTGTTCTGCAACAGGTATTCACTTTGAAGGGTTTAATCTTCCTCAGAGTTTAATCTTCCTTTCATATATGATTTTCTGATGATTGTGTTGGCTCAGTTGCCTCACAGGACATTATATTTTAATGTTCCTTTCCAGAAGAGTAAATTCAAGACTCATGACTTTTGTCAAAATTAGCTTTACTGGGTGCCTTATGTGGCAAGAGTCAGCTTTAGTTGCTCAACATTTTTCCTCTTCTATTTCATTTATGTTTGATCTTGTTCACAATTGAGTCACTGTTGAGGTAAATTTTGCAATCATTGTTCTTTGAGAATTTTTATTATCATAGTAATTTTGCTGAGAGCCAATTAAATCATGTTGGTAAGACATGTTTGGACAGTAAAAGGAAACTGCCTTGTAGCAGCAGAACAGTACTCTTACTGAGTGTCAAATCACATCAAGTAGCGCACTTCATGAACAGAAATATGAATTTCAGAATGTTTTTTAAAGCAGGTTGCATGACCAAAATAGAAGTTAGGAAGCATGTCAGTGTAAACTAGATATTTGTACATCTGCTGATGGATGCAATGCTTTTAAATGTGTTTCTCTATTCTTTCTCATTGCTCATCTCGCTTCTTCCTTCTCTCCTCATTTCTTTTCATCAATTTTATTCATTGAGCAACTAATAATTCTGGCATTTTGAAAGGGTTCCTGGAATACATGTTTTCTGTGCCCATTTCATCTTACATTTCCTTTCTGTGTTTACGTGGAAGGTAAGGGAGTATTTTATATAAATCACAAAGACAAATACATAAGAAATATCATTTTGAGAAATAGAAAATGTTAATTTCAGAATATGAGGAGAATCAGACAGTATTATTCCTAGAAATATGAATAATTTATTTCTCAGTGCATTAAAATGCTAATGTTTTTTTATTTAAGCTCAAAGATGTAGCTGATGCAATACTTAAAGTTTTTTTTTTAAACTTGGCTTGAGAATTGTTTTGAACAACTCATATTCACATAGCCATTATCTACACTTAAGCTAACTAGTTTTGATATGTGCCTTCTGCCTTGATCTTAACTGCTTTTAATATTCTCTTCATTCTTAGTATGATGCTATCAGTTGTCCTAGATTCTGCACCTACTATGTCATCAAAAGTTTTCTGTGCTTCACTAGCAAGATGTTCACCAGTTTCAGCACAGCTACAGACTTACAAGTTGATCCAGACAAACAAATCCTGTTTTCCTTGTGCATTTGAGTTTCACACCCTGGGGTGTATATGACCTTGATTTAAATTATATCAACAAATTTGTCACTTGATGATTTTAAAATATTAAACCTGTCTCCTTTCTGTTTTTATTGCAATGAAACTGTCTTTTCATGTGGAGTGACCCAGATAAATTTGGTAGCTGTTGCTGAAGGCAACCAGAAAAATATTATATCCTCATGTATCTCTAAATTTAGTGAAATATGATAAGAAGTCCTTGACGAACCTCATGCAATATGAATTTAGGGAGGACTTCTTACAGTGTCAGACAGAAGACAGGTTTATAGCAGATGCCAGGTCTCACATGCTTTTGACAAACTGCTGGCTCGTACATATCTTGCATTGGGCAAGAGTGACCCAGTCATCAAAGCAGTTTCTACACTGCCACTTCTCTCTAGAGTACTTTGACATAAATGTCCAAGTCACCCCCACTTACTGCATACTGGTGCAGTTCTCAGACCAGTTCTGGTAACAGCAAATTGAATTTGTTTAGGAGGAAACTCAACCAAAATCTTTGCTCTGTATGTACATTAAATACACCCATCACTCCTAATGATACAAAGTTTCAATCGATGAGCAGCCATCAAAGGGCTTTTAATCATAGGTAGAGGATGTTCAAGTCAGGGAACCAGGTTAAATCTTGGCTGAGGTCACCTGAAATTGCCCTAATCATCCTCAATGTGTAAGCAGAGGCCTTGACACCAAGCACTTTTACCCACTGATCCAGTGTTGTGTGACACATCATTTGTTAACGTAAAATTAATCTGGAACTCCTACAGCCCCTGCAGGATTAGCCTCTGGGGCTCTGGTCACTCATTCATATGCAGGGTGGTTGTGGAAAACTCGCCTCATGCCAACAGTTTTGAGCACTATCATGCAATGGTCCAGCTATTGGAATTTAAACAATATCTTAAAAGGAAGTGATTGCTCCCTTTTAACCAAGCAGATCTATGCAGAGGACAAATCATTTCCAAATTTTATTGTTACTCCATTTCAGTCCTGTCTTGCAAAAAGTAACTTGTGCAAAAATGCTTCAGTTTCAGTATGTTTCAGTATGTTTCAGTATGTTTCAGTAAAAGGGTTTAGCATGCTTTCAAATTTAGGTCTGTTTTCATGCTGCTTATTGATCAATGCTGTCTCTGATTTATTCTAAGAAATGCTATATGTAAATGCTTGTTAAGGTATAATTGTTGAATTTTTTTGCCTTTATTTTTTTGCAATGAGCCAAAGACAGGAAATCTATGCTCTGCATATCCTGTGATGGATAAGTATGGGTCTGCTTTCCTAATGTCAAAAAAGTCAATTAATTATTTGCATTTTTTATCTGAGTTCACATACATCATGGTACATTTATACTCTATCAAACTAATAGCTGAATAATATTTTGTTTCCTGTCTTTTGCAGTTTCTGTTTCTACCATGCTCCTGTTCCCATCCTTAATGGAAACACCTTCCGGTCATAGCTGTGATGCTTGTCAGATCTGTCAGACTCTGTACTCACAGATTTTTATGTACATAAATTTATGTGGAACTGATAGTCTCTGTCCCACACCTGATTACAAGTCCACAGTTGAAAACATAACCACAGCTTCCAGTATCAGCTGATTGCACTGGTTATCTCCTGCTTAAATCAAACTTTGTGTTTCAGATGCAATAACAACAAATCAGTAGTTTATTTTATTACAACACCTGCTGTACTTTGTGTTTTTTGGTCTTTGGTGGGGTTTTTTTGGTTTTGGGGTTGGTTGTTGGTTTTTTTTGTTTTGTTTTTTTTTGTTTTGTTTGTTTTGGTTTTTTTTCCCAATTAAATCAGAAGCAACTGCCTTACAAGTGCTAAACTGTCCAACGGCTTTCAAGGTCCATCCTCCCTGTTAAAATTACATCAAAGACATTCTTCACCCTACGTATTTTCCTCTTATATCTTTTTTGTATATTATTGTGTACATGTATATGTCCCTGGAAAAATATAGAAAGCATTTAATGGTCTAGAAAATTAGTTCCAAACTTCATGTTTGTCAGAAGAGTGGCCTGCAGTTTACTCCAGCAAACTGTCATAGGAGACATTAGGTTCAAATGATATTAGGAGGTCCAGCTTTTCCATAACTGTATCAAGTTTCAGATAATATATAGTGCTGCATTCTTGGCAGGCATGTCTTACATTGCTGGCTGCACTCTACTCTTCCCTGCAAACCCATTTTCAGAAGCATTATACAGAGCAGAGCTGGCCTTGCCTGTTCTCCCAGGCTTGTCACCTCCTTCGAAGCCTGCCTTTGGCTCAGCAGCCAGGGCTGCTTAGCTGGGGAACAGGATGGGAACAGTGCAGAGATGTGCACCCTCACTACAGGGAAGGGTGAATAAATTGAGGCATATATTGCTGCCAGAAACTCTCATTCCTGCCAAGAAGTCATCCCTTCGTAAGCATTTCAGTTGACCTGTCCTCTTACATGCTCCTAATTGAAGGGGTGAATACTGCAAAAGTGCTGAGAGCAGATGATGTGAGTTTGTTAAACATGCTGTGGGGTACTTAGAAAGAAATGCATACTCCTCCAAAAGTGATGGCTTGGAGATCTTCACATTGAGTATTGAGATAGGGTGCCAATGCAAGCATCTAACAGAAACCAGAGCACTTTTTTGAAAAATTCTATACTTATAATAATAGTGATGAGGAAAATAAAGTTTCATCTTCTCAGTGTTTGCACCTGGTTTCATCCAAAGACAAGTGAATGAATAAAGAGGGCATAGCTATTTCTAACATCTTCCTGCTACCATTTCTCTGGTAAGAGTAAAGCATGCTTTTTTCCATTTTTTCCTGATATTCATGTTACATACCAGAGTGATCCATGCTATACTGTCACCAGTACACAAACAAAGGAGACAGCTATCCTAGGAAACAAATTATATGAAACATCACTGGTTAGAAAAAAAATTGCATTTTTTGTCCTAAAGCATGCACAAAATAGGGTAATATTTTATCACAAAATTTTCCCCCTATACAAATTCTGTAAGATAAAAACTAATAAAGCTAACACTGCAAAGGTTATGATTATTTGTATTGCTACTCCACATAATGGTATGATCTTTGAATTTTCATTTTGATATTGTCATTTCCTTTATAATCATTAATTGTGAAAGATTATCTGTTGTGTAAATTTCTGCTGGCAGTTAAAAGCACTGTAATTCTGGAGTTCTAGATATCTGGTTAACTTGAGAGAAAACAACTAAAACCTTAACTTCAGTAACAGAATCCACTGGTCACCAGCAAAGGGTTTTTCATGTGTTACTACAGAATTTATCAGTAGCATGATAAAATCATGTATCCTTTGATTACTACCTAAAGGCTTCCTGTATTTGCTTTATGTTAGTGTTATATACTTAACTTCTTCCTTTTATTTTTGTTACTGATGTAGTGACTGATTGAGCTGTGTACAAAAAAACCCACAAGATATAAGATGATTTTAAAACCATGTGTTAGGATGGCAAGGAATAGGTGCCAATCGCTTTTGTGTTCTAGAGCACAGGTGGATCGTAAAACCTCATCACATTCTCTTTGATCTGGTCAAATTACAGCCTCATTAGAGTGGGAGGAAAGAGTTGAGACTTTATGGGCCTATTTGATTTTTAGCACTTATGTGATAAGTTTGTCATGGTTTGGTTGTAGTTATGGGATGGCTTAATTATAGGTTGATCCAGCAAAGTTACCTGTATTTAAAGAGTTGCGTAATGCTTCCTTGTTTGCCCAAGACTACTTTCAGTCTAATAATTTCAAGTGATAAAGATGATCTGCATTGAAAACCTAAGTTGTTTAGCATTAGGTGGAGGCTGACTTTTCTCTCAACAGCATATATTTAACTTTAGCTCAAAAATCCTTCCTAGAAAGTGAAAAAAAATTACACACACACACACACACACACACACACAGAGCCCTTTCTGTTCAAAAGTTTCAGTGTCTCTAGTTTTTTCAATAGAAGTTTATTTCCATGGAGTTGTTCTACTGTCAGGTTTATGTCTACAAGGTATCCTGCTTGTCCCACTTGATCAAATTGTGAGTCTGATTTGCAATTTGCAAACAGCCTATGAGTATCTGTTGGCTCATATGCAAAGGATGTTCTTTCTGAAATGTGCTTTGACTAAGGATCTTTGAAGTTGACCAAGGCTTTCCTTTCAGTTGCCACTGTAACCATAGGCCTTCTAACTGAGATTAGATACAGAGGTGGGATTCATTTGACCAAATAGAAACCTTTATCTTCAGATTGAATGAATCATAATCCAAAACTCCATTATCTAAATCTCTGCGAACTAGAAATTCACTTTATGATGATTACCTCATTTGTAGATGTCTACATGTTTAAAATGTAAGTTATGCTAAGTTTTCTGCCTTTTCCTCACAGACCCTGTACTGGTGTGCAGACAGCCGACTCAGATCCAGATTACACAGAAGCTAAACTGCAAGAAGAGAGGGAAAATTGCAAAACAGGTGTTTGACATATGGGTAAAAAAAGACAAAACATATATTTTGAGAGGTAAGAAATTATACCAGCATTCACACAGACAAAAGTCCTGAGGCCAAGGCTGAGAATAAAAGCAAAGGGGAAGAGAAAACTAGGGTAAGAAATGGATCTGGAGGCTAGAGCTAAAGAGAAAAAGTCCCAAAATAGTATGAGGAGGCTGGGATCAGAGAACAGAACAAATTGCTTGAGGAATTACTTGAAAATAAATAATGTCATTTCTCCATAACATATGAAGCCAGTTTTTTAGAGTTGCAGATTTCTTCAAGGTATTTGCTGATGAAAAGCATTACATACAGGTTTTCAACGTGCCTCAGCCAAAATAAGACTCTAGATGTCTGAAAATTGTTGCAAACAATGTGCTGCTTCATTAAATCTCCTTGTTTAACTTTGCTGATCATCAATATTACCTGACAACTTTAAATCCAGCAAATCTGATTTTTATACATAACACCTTTTTTTTTTTTTATGTCACAGATTTAACTGAAGATATTACAGAAGTTTAAATGAATATTCACATTGTTCCACTTGAATATATACTGAAGGGTAATAATAAATATTTCAGTGGAAATCAACAATAATTCATGGGAGAACACACTGTCTCCCCCAAAAAAAAGATAAATCACAGAAGTTGTAAGGCCAAACAAAAACCATAGCAAACAATGATAGATTTTACAGTAGTCTATTTTCAGTAGCAACTCTATTAAAGCTGGTGCCCTTCTCATCTCAGGTACATTTTTGTTCTAATAAGATACCTTTTAATCTAAAATGCTTGTCTTATATTCCATCAGAAGGCTCTGAACAAGATTAAAAGAGCAAGAACAGCATGTTATGTAAGTCTCCTGATAAAAGAATGCTTTGCCCCCTTACTCTTCCCCTAGGAAAATTCATAAAACAAGGAGAAATGCAAGATCAGAGAGAGACTCTGAATTCCATTTTCATTGTTATGCTTAAGTATAGCCCCAGCTAGAGGTTGACTGAGGCTGAGGTGACTCGGTTTCAGGTCTTTTTTTCTTTCCCCTTGCACCACTTTCTCCACAGCTCAGTCACCCCAGCACACAGTGAATGCAAACAGCCTCCATCTCATGAGCATGGCCAGCACACAAATGCTGAGCTCAGCCCCCTGATGCTGGCTGCTCAAGGAGGCAGCATGGAGTGTCATGGACCATCTCTGCTGACTGTGTGACCTCACTCCTCCTCCTCTTACAGTCCCACAGTACCAAAAAACGCAAGGCTGGAAAGAGGGCCACCCTTTGTATGAGCTGAAAAGGACCAGTGGCATAAATACTGACAAGGAGTCAATATTATGGCAGGTTCACTGCCCTTAAAGCTAAGGAGGAATGAGGTGTGCTCTCAACAGAAGCATCTGCGCCCACTGACCCTGAGCCATGCAGAAGCACCAGGAGGAAGCAGTGAGTGTGTGACAGCAGTGGGTTCCTGCTTCGAGGGACAGATAGACCCAGATGTCAGACTGGCCTGCTCTCCAGACAATTTTGCTGCTTGCCCACTGAGAACTTCGGAGAGAGGATTAAAGAGTAGACAATGTGGGTGACAAGGTAGCAAGTGTCTGCTATGCATCCCCTGACCTGGAAGACAAGTGCATGAGGTTTTCCATGGATAGCCAGAAGCAGCCTCCCATCTCCAGACTCTGGTCCACATGGCGCATTTTATCCACCCTGATACCTGCTGGAATGGCATAAGCAGCAGCTTGGCTGCTTGGAAAGGACAGTTTGGCAGAAGAGGACCAGGAGCTCCTGGTGGGCACCATGAGTCAATGTGCTTTTGCCACAAAGGAGGCCAGTGACATTTGGGGCTGTATGTGGAGTGTCGACACCTGGTCAGAGGAAGTGATCCTTCCCTTCTAATCAGCACTGGTGAGGTTACACCTGGACTGTTGTGTCTACTTCTGGGCTCCTCAGTACAAGAGAGACATGGACATACTGGAGAGAGTCCAAAGAAGGCACAAGAAGTGATGAAGGGACGGAGCCTCTCTCCAATGAGAAAAGGCTGAGAAATGTGAACTGTTCAGCCTGGAGAAGGTTCAGAAGTGATCTAATATTAATTTATAACTGTATCTGAAGTGAGGGTGCATAGGTGGCAGAGACAGGCTCTTTTCACTGGTGCCCAGAACACAGGCAGCACCATCTGAAGACCAGGTAGCACATTTTTACTTTGAAGGTGACTGAGCACTGGAACCGGTTTTCCAGAGAGGCTCCATTTTTGCAGATACTTAAAATCCACATGGTTCAGAACAACCATCAATAAGTGGTCATGCTTGAGCAAAGAGGTTGGACCAGAAGACCTCCAGAGGTCGCTTCCAATCTCAGCTATTCTGTGTATTTCTCTCTCCTTGAAGTTGGATAACCAAACTTACATTCCAATTGTCTCATCATATTATCATAACCCCCACTATACTGGTATTCTGCAGCTTTACATGTCAAATGTTAAAAATTGGGGTTTCTGCTGCTACTGGATTTCAAATGTTTTTTATGAGGTTTACAAAGCAGGCGCTGTGTGGTATTTTTTTTTTAAATAGATTATCAGCAAGATGACAAGAGTAATGCTTTGTACTTTTAATATTCTGAATTTGTCAAATATAAACTCCAGCTAGACCCCCTGCCACAGTTCACACTGCAAAGACAAGTACTACTTCCATTACAGCACTATAGTGGCACAAAACCACTTGCATTAAAATTTTAAAATTCAATCCCCTTCAGAAATAGGCATACTTATCTCCATAAACTGGTTCATGCATAAGAAATTAAAAAGTTTTATAGAACATTCTTTTATTTTGCAAAAAATTTATTACTCACTGTTGTACAAAATATACCTAAAAATATGATGTTAAGATAATTTTGACACAGGTAGGTAGATTGCAGATTACCTAATTGAAGGGAAGAAATCTTCACAATTTTTAAGGCAATTCAAGACAGTAACAACAAGTGAATTACACATTTTTAAATATTCCATTTATAAGATTTACACAAATGTTACCTGGTGCTTGGTATCTGTAAACTTTAATGCTTTATACAAAATTTCCATTCACATAATTAGAAAATACTATGAAAATAATGTTTTGCAGTTCCTTTTTTTTAAACCACCTCACTTCTAGACTTGGCTTTACAGATATAGCTGTTTCGACTCAGAATTTTAGTTTTTAAGAGACAAAGGAGTAGAAGTGATTCCAGATTTCTACTTTGTTTGAAAATGTGGGGGGAGGGGGGGGAGAAGGAAGTAATTATCTATGTTTGCTGAAATGTTTAAAAAAAACCAAACCAAACCAAACAATAAAAATAAATCCAAATAGAACATTTTTAAGGTAAATTAGACTAGAAATGCATTATTTTGATTTAAATAATGTATTCTTTTAACTCTAGGAAGGTAAGTCAGCAACCATCTGGTTAAAACAGCCAAGAATGATTCCGTTTAAGCTCATACAAATTTGGTTTATTCTTTTAGAAAAGTACTACTACTATATTTCATGAGGAAAGAAACCAGACTCATAAAGGTTTCTCTACACCACCCTCCAATTTTCAAAAATTTTCAAAAGAGTGCAGTCGTTATTTATCCTAGGTCCTTATGAACCACAGAATTTTTATATAATTTAAAATACAAACAAACAAAAACACCACTGAACATTAAGATAGATAGGGAGGGGGAGACATTACTATTACCTTAAAAAGTATATAGCAAATAACTAAACATAAAGATGCAAGACACAAAGCAGCAAGAAAATCACTAGGGAACAGATCTTCATCTGGCATGAAGTCAGCATAGCTCCACTGGCATCAGCAGAGAAATTCTGACTTGTATCAGTCACAGATTTGACTGTCCATATACAGAAAAAATTGTTTATGTTAGTGATAAAGATGAGTAGTGTTCAAAAGTGGAGGCACACATTTTTTAAATGAAGCAAGTTCACAAGACCCTGCTTCTCATCTAGTATTTTGCTGCTGATGACAGTCATTCTTGGCAGTGTATTTACTTCAGGATGAATTCATTACCACTTTCAAATGATACAGTAAAATATATTTAACATTGTCTATGAAGTCCTTTACCACAGCTAGTTCTTACCAGCAATATTCCGAAGTCCATTTACAGTGTGAAACATAAAGTTTTAAAAATACTATTTTCTAATGTTGGTAAGTTTTTATACTCTTACAGGTTTTCACTGACCATAATTCATATGGAATGAACTGCAACCACTGAAGTCAGCAGTAACTGAAATTTAGAGCAGCATGACTCTTGGTTGTTAGCAATTATTTCTTTTACAGATCATTAGCTATATTGAATTTTTAAAAATATCTCTAAGGCATATGTTTACAGAGCAAATCCTAAAAGCAGACTTATAGCTACAGAAACAAGTAATTGCACAAGTTTCTCATAGGCACCAAGATGTTCTTTTAAGGCACAAGAGAATTCCCAGAGTGCAGAAGACAGATTACTTAACCAGGAGTGCAAACATTAAAAAACCCACTTAAAACCTGTGAAGCAGAGGTGGAATTCCACCTGCTGCTTATGGCAGCATTCAAGTCCCACTACTATTATCTGCCAAAGTTATTTCAGACTTTTGTGTGTTTGTGTATATATATATATAGTGTATATGTATGCTTAATCTAGTACAGTAACAAATGGGATTCAGATGGTTTCTGCCAGAGATGTGTGTAAACGCTGACACCTACAACTACCCCAAATTACACTCAAAACAGATGGTTTCTCCCAGTGTAACTTTGCATTTCAATAAAAAGCTATCTCTAAAACACATTAATGCAGTGTGCTCAAGCCATTTGAGCTATATCTTCTGTCAAGCTCTCCTTCCAAAAAGAAACAGTTTAATGAAGTCCGTAACAGGGCAAGTAGAAAAGGTAGTGGCAGCTACACTGGACAAAACTCATGGCAATGGTCATCATTTCTGCAATGATACTGTCAAAACTCACAACAAACTGAGGTACAAACTTGTGTGAAGTAAACATGAGATTTATATTGCATTCATTTGAAGTATAATAGTTCCATCTATTGCATGATTTTTTTTTGATCTTTTTTTTTCCTTAAAAGAAAAATACATCCTCGCATACAATGCTGATACCTTATGTGGTGATGTCATAAATCCCTTAGGATAGCAAGTTTGATGGGTGATAACCCATTAGGAGAAAAATATATTTTTGAATATTATTTTACATATATACAATATATATATATATATTTAATTTTCAATCAAAATGTAAAGTTTTCTAATATATTCATGAGTATTTTTATGTCCAAAATGAAAAAATATTTCGCATCTCAGTTCATATAAGTTAACAAGGTATTTGATATCCATGAATAATACGATTTGCTTCATTTCTACAAAATTAAAAGAAAACAAAGAAACAGTGAGTTATAAAGCTTTCCTTCTCCAAAGCCAAATACAATAAAATTTTGAAGCTGGATAATGAATTAAGAACACCAAGTTTTGCACTGAGAGCAACCACAAAGAATGCAAAATGTAATCTAAGTAGAAACTAGCATTACTATATTAACCTAAAGAAAAAATACTTTGAATCCCTTTTTTCTGATAGAATGTGTCCAGTGTAAGAATATGTAAATTTAAAGCAAGAGTTATTTAAACTCTCACCAGTCTATCTTAATTTTGATAAACCTTTACCCCCTTCAATTCCAAAGTATCTAGTATCACAAAAGTATGACAGCCACTTATTTACAGGTTCTTTTTCAGCACTGTGAAAGGCACATTTATCTTTTGATGCATGTTTCTGCTAATGTCCTAAACTTGGGTTCCAACTGATCTAAGAAGTCAAGTGCCTCTTCTTCATGCTGATCACTGCAGCAGCCTACAGAGCCAGCCAAGGATCCTTTTCCTTCATAGTTATATGAAAGGAGATAATCTTCAGAATGCTTCTGTTCTTCATCCTGTCTGCATAGGTGCACCTTCTGGATAGGAACAGAACAGATCTTATTATTTTCTTAAATTGTTATCCTAAACATATTGCAAAAAAATAATTTCTTTTTGATTTACCTTTCATTCAATTATTTTTAATCACAGTGTGTCCTCTAATGGATTCCTACATACAAAAAATGCACATGATTGGTCTATATCATTACGACTACAAAATATAAGTATTTAATAAAAAAATAATTTATACTAATTACATAACAATAAAAGAGGAAGAATCTGTTTAAATAACCTGTCAAGCAACTAAAATTCACTGAAAATTAAAAGACTGATTTATACATAACTAGTTAGACAAGCAGTGACAGTTTTTTGATCTCCAAGAAATCCTGCTCCATTGCTAAGTAAAGTACGAGGTTAATTTAAATTAGCACAAAGCAAGCAGTTAGAATAAAAGCAGACATCCTCCAAAAAACTCACAAAGGCTTCAGTAATTATTCTAAATTATTCAAAATGAAAAATAGCACAATGCCTATACTTTAAGCCAAGAGAAGAAAGTAATTTACACTTATGTCTGAAATATGTAAAGGATTACTCCTTGAAAGAGCAATATTCCAAAGGGGATGCAGAGGAGCAAAGGAGAAGAAAAATGAAATTAAACCAAAACCAGAAAGCCACATTTCTAGCACATTTACACACCCTCCTTGAAAAGCCTGTGTATATTGACCATAACCTACACTTCCAAGAAAATCAGTTTCAATACTTACTTCACCTAAACGAGGATGTGTGAAATTATGCCATTCTGAGTAGGAGTATCTACAAGTATCCATCATAGGCGGTCCTCCTCCTTCTTTAACTGATCCCAGAGTCTGATGTCCACCTCCCTTGACTGATTCCAAGGTGTGCCCTCTTCCTTTTACCATTTCAAATGCTTGCTGCTCTCCCGTTTTTACTCCATACCCTCCTTGATCACATGTATTTTGAAGAGGAATTATATTATGATCCTAAACAATACAAAACAAAACAAAAAGCAGTAGTGAGGACATCTTTTTTTTTTCTTTTTTTTTTTTTTCCCTCATTTCTTTTTCCTTTTTAATTCAAAAGAAGAAACGACAATCAGAAGCTGTCACAACTGAAATTTGAGAAGTCTCTACCTTGTGATATTTTGAACAGAAGGCTATTCTTAGTACTTAGTGTCTAAAGATCAGTAACTAATCTTGAGAAAGTATACTACAACAAAAGAGAAGAGATTATATCTGCATTTAAATATGATATGATATCAAGACCCAAAAGTTTTATCCCAGTGAAATGTGTATAATCCATATTCTAGTTTATAATGGCACAACATTATGCTTCATAGGAAACAAGAAATTCGACTCTTGCCACCATAACTATTTCTTGGTTTTCAACAGGAAATATCATTTTTAAACTTATTTCTTTTTCTGAGGGAAGACAATGTCAGGGGGAGGAGGATGACAGAAAAGAGGTAGAGTCTAAAGAGCTAAGTTGTTCTGCATAAACACAGTCCTGGACTGAACCATGTTCATGGTAGACTGAAACAAGTTTAGATGCCAAAAGCAAGAAAAATTTCATGAACACGGACTGTTCATGAAATCAACTGCCTTTGAGGTCATTTTACAGGAGAAGGACAGAAATTGCACCTGCAATTTACACAGCTATCTGCTAAATATAAAAATCCTTCTTCAAGGAAAAATAACGTTTTGCCATTAACACATATCCAACATAGGCAAAATAATTAATTTCCATCTAATCTCATTATTAAAAATTATGGCAAATGTTATTAAAATGTTCACCTGAAGCTTCCAACCAAATCCTTAAAATCTGGAAGAATTACAAGTAGCCAGCCTAATGACTACAAGATTTGTTTAAATGCAAACAGCATTACCACCTCTGCCTAAAGCAAGAATTTTCATATTCTTGTTAAATAGCAAAGTACATCTAATGATCCCTGCATTGATTGCTTATTTCCTGTATCAAATCACTTATTTGCAGGTGGTCCTGTTCTCAAACTGCTATGCTATGGACATCTCAATTGCAAGTTTCTATGTTGAAACAAACAGACAGCTTACCATCACTTCTTCTCCTGGAGCTTCTGTATTTGAAATGATTAAATTGTGATTGGCACAATCATCAGTCACCTGCCTGTGCATTACCCCAGCGCCACAGCAGCCACAAATTGTGATCAGGATTACTACGGAAAAGGAAACAATACTATAAATTTTACCTCACAATGGTATCTACTTATGTTGGATAATGAATTTTAAGGGCCTAAATATCAAGAATGGTGTTAAAAAAAAAATCCTTTTCAAAAATACCCAGACTTAAAGCTTTATATATTCACTTCTCTTTTTTTTTTTCAAACAGTATTCACTGCATTGTTGAATTATTTCATTCTTCTAAAACATATCTTGTTTTTCCAAAAGAAATGTAAGCATCATTTATGAAAGCACTGTGACTGACACAATTTCACAGTAATGAAAAATTTAGTCCAAACCCAGGTGAAAAATTGTGTCTTATGCCTACAATTAGGTTGTACATGAAGTATTTTTTCATGCCTGAATATGCAAACGTCAACTTATATCATAAGGAACTAATAGGCAAGCTAAATTCCCAACACCAGAAATTTCTGTTTCACAGGAAAGGTCAGCAGAATCCTGGAGGACTTCCAGCATTATGCTATAGAACAATCTTATTTAATGTCTTGTATTCATTTTATTCCTCTTAATACTACTGCTTTTTGTTATCAGAGACTCACACAGAAATTACTTTGAATAACAGAATCATGATCAACTAATATTTCTCTTAAACAAATGATTAAACCTTTCATTCAGAGAGGTTCACTTTTCAAATTGTTAGCTTAAAAATAAAGAAGCCCAGGAGGAAGAGAACAGTTCTGCCTAACTGCCCACTGAGAAATTTGATCTCTGAATCTATAAACTTCTGTGAAAATTGGCCAAGAGCCAAGCTAATTTAGCTTCTGTAGCATCAGCTGTCAGAGAGATCTGCATCAGTGATTCCAGCAGGTTGCCTCCTGATGCTGACAGATGGGAAGAAGACATCCATGACAGTACTGAGCACAGGATACACAAGGTAAAACTTATCCACAGTAAAATAATGGATCTATTTGTATGTGCTGCAGTCAAGAGGCAGTGAAAAAGAGGTAGGTGATGTTTCACATATTTTCTCTACTGCATGTTCCCACATCTGAAAATTCCACCTTCAGGATGTACCCCAAATTTGGGTACCTGCCCCTTTGAGATAAAACATTGATCTAGCTAGCCTTTAAGACATGCCCAGGTGCCAGTGTTCTAGATATTTAAGTAAGAACAGCTAGCTAGATTCAACGGGAGCAAGACAGTTTTACTATGACCAGAAAAAAATGGACAAGAAAGAAGGAAAAAAAAAAAACAAAACAAAACAAAGTCTGAAATACTAGCTACTGTAGCATGTCCTCTGTTTTTTAAGGATATTATTAGTCAGATTATGTTTGACTTTGGTAAAAAAAAAAAAATTAATTTTTTTTTTAAAATTACCCGCTTTTGTTTTTACATATCACCATCATCCTCTCACTGGTTAACAGCTATATTACTCCTCTCAGGATCAGTTAGGTTTTGGGCAGCTCCAGCAGCACAATACATTCAAGGTTTTGGTCTCTTGTGTACTATTCAATCTGTCCTTTAGTGTTTCTGCACCTCAGATGGGGGTGTAGACTGGGCAAAGAGACACTGGAGAACAGAGCCACAGAAAGGGCCCTGGGGGTCCTGGTCACTGGCAAGTTGAACACAAGTCAGCAGTGCCCTGGCAGCCAGGAGGGCCAAATGTGTCCTGGGGGGCATCAGGGACAGCATCACCAGCCAGGCAGGGAGGGGATTGTGCCACTCTGCTCTGCACTGGGGTGGCCTCACGTGTGTGCAGTGTTGGGTGCCATAATATAAGGAAGATTTTAAGCTATTAGGGAGTGTCCAAAGGAGGGCCACGAAGATGGTGAAGAGCCTTGAGAAAGCTGTATGAAGAGCTGCTGAGGTCACTTGGTCTGTTGAGCCTGGAGGAGACTGAGGGGAGCCTCACTGCAGTCTGCAATTTCCTCAGGAGAAGCTCAGGGGTAGACATTCATCTCTTCACTCTCCTCACCAGTGACAGGACTCAAGGAAATGGCATTAAGCTCAGTCTGGGGGGGTTTAAGTTGGATATAAAGAGATTTTTCACCCAGAGGGTGGCTGGGCACTGGAATAGGCTCTGCAGGGAAGTGGTCAGAGCACCAAGCCTGACATGGTTTAGGAAGTGTTTGGACAATGCTCTCAGGCACATGGTGTGATTCTTGGTGTCCTGTGCACGGCCAGGATTTGTATGCAATGATGGGTGCCTACCAACTCAGTATATTCAATGGTTCCATGATTATATGGGGTCTTGTAAATCCCTTGTGAAATCCAGTGTCTTAGATACTCCATGTTTTAGTCCACCACACAACAGAAATCACAAAATGATATGAGAAATTGATTTCAGAATTCCTAGAAATGGAAATGTTTCTACAACTCACAACTTTTTTGAAGTCTTTTGATTCAGGTGCTAAATGCAGGCTTTTTTGGTGACACTTACATGAACATACAGAACATCTCACACAAAATATACTTAAACAGATAAACAAAAATCCATACACAGTAACTACAGCATGAGATGAGAACAGGAAGCCTGTGATACTGATACAAATAGAGCAGATACATTAAGTCAGTGATGACAGCTATAAAACTGCCAAAATAAAAGATGTTTGAATCTAGTTTGAATCAGATTCTCTCAGCTAGTTTTATAATTAAATGAATTGTACTTTGTGTTTAAAAAAAAAATTACTTACGCAGCAATAATAATGATCCTAAGATCATTGCAAGGATGGCCCAGAGACCAAGGGTAACATTTCCACCAGAAAGCTGACGAGTTCTGCCGTCACATTCAGTTGGTGTAACACAATCACAGAGATTAACTCTTACGGTGTTCTCTCCTATCTTTCCTCCATTATCAATCACACTTACAGGAATGTCATAAATTCCATACGGAGTATCACCCTTGGGTGAAAGATACCAAGAATTATCTGTAAAAAGAACAAAAAACCAGATCTAGGGTCAATGATACTTGGAATTCAGTTGTCACAAATGTGACCATAACCACAGTTTTCCCTTCTGTTACAGCTATACTGCTACCAGATCCTAATTAATTAGTTTCAAGTTAGATTAAATGTGTTGATATAAAACTACATCTTGAAAAGATTTATACTTTCGGCATCTTTTTAAATGTTAGAACTGACTAAGCATGCCTTATACAACCTTCTGAAAACATGATTTGAAACTCTGAAGTTGATTTAGTTCATTATAGGAAATGACGCTACTTGGGCTTAGTAAAGATCATCAACTAAACTGACATTTATTAAAAAGACTTTTGGTAGTGTGATTGGAATAATTAATTATAAACTTAATTAGTATCTCTTCTACTCTTTAGTTAGATTGCCGTATTCAGTGAGAATGAGTATTTCCAGTGGGGAAAAAAATCCATTTAATCTGCTGCCCTGTTTAGAGACAATGATTAATGACCATATTCTTCAAGGGGCAAAAGAAATAATTTGTAAAAAATGTGCAAGGCTGACACTGATGTACATAATGATTGTTTTATGATGAGCTATATGAAACTGTATCATCCAAAATGTGGTTTTCAATTTGCCTGATATAAAACTTGAAATTCTTAGATGCCTTTGCTTTCAGACTTTTCTGTCTTTTTCCTATCTTAGTGAATATTTAACGCAATGCTATAGAATCAGATCCTTTGCAACTAATTCATGTAGTCACCATAACAGAAAATGTATGTGCTGCTCTTGTTGCCATCACCTGGCAGCCACCAGGAAACCACCATCAGCTATAACTTTCTATATCAATAAGTCTCAGGAAACAGTGATTCCTTTGCTAATAATTGTTTATCTACTTCTATAAAAATTATATAAAAAAAATATATATTAAAGTAGGTAGTCAGGCTTTCTTTCACCCAGCTCAGCTTTACAAAAAGTGTGCTGGGTAACAGCAGTACTAACAAAAAAACTTCCAGAACTCTTTTTTTTTGTCAGCCTATTTTAGGCAAAGCTTCAGTTTCCCAGCTCTCCACCATAACAGACTATGAAAAATTCTAATTTGTCTTTAGAATACTAGCCATTTCATTCTTAAATTCCTTATTAATTATGAATCTATAGTTCCTTTTCCAGGTGCTGATGTAATGCGTTTCATCTGGTTTTGTTCTTTCTCCTGATCTTCTATTGTCATAATTTCAGACCGCAGCTGATTGTGGACCCAAGGATGCTGGGGACAGATCCTTATTCATACTTTAAGAGACAGATCTTTCTCCTTGCCTTTGGGATGCCAACAGTGTCATCTTCTCTATGGGTCCCTTCCTACCAGAGGGGAACTAGAGGGACCACTAGAGACCATCAGCGAGCGCCAAAGTAGCTCCACTGACTATACCAATTCCAAACAGAGATTCATCCAATCTATGTATTCCTGCAGACCATCCAAGTGTGGGATAGCAAAGCCTCCTCTGGCAGCCTGCAGCTGAGTGAGGAGGAGGAAGTTTTAACATACCGTCGTGTGGAGTCAACTTCCACATGGAAGCCAGTCTTCGGTCAGTTATGCGATACACAAAGGGCGCGCTGTAAGGAGCCTCATCGCCATCCTGTGCCGTGAGGCAAATTGGTTTTCTGTCTCTGCACATGATGTACTCTGTTTGAGTGATTCGTGGGAAATTCTTGTTGCCAGGCACGATGCAAACCTGAATTGTTCCAGTGCCTGTTTTACCATCTATGAGATAAAAATAACCTGGTTTAGCACTTGCTTCTAACATTCGCACATTAATTACTGGTCCAAATTTTCACAATTAAATGTCAACAGCTGTAATATCTGTGTTTAGAAGAAAGGTGGAAATTTGATTTATCTAGAGAGAGAAGGGGAGTTCTCACAGCTCTTTCTTGGCTGCTTGTCTTTGCTTGGCTGGTTGCAGATGCATCAATAGCTCCCACATCTCCATATTCTGCATGTGCAGACTATTTTGTTGAGAGTGTGTGTCTGTGTGGGAATACATACTACTCTAACAGAAGGATGAGAGGAGGACGAGCTTATAAACCAGGAGTAAAGGACACTAAGACAAGAAGAGACAAAAGCAGAAAGCGAAGATCTCAAGCCTTCTAACTTCTAGAAGGAGAATATTAATTACACTTCCCCTATTTCACCTTCCCTGGGAATAAAAGCACTAAGGAAACAGGGGACTTCTTTCTGCCCTTTACCCTCTAAGTCACCATGCATTCATCAGCGGCACATACTATATCACCAAAGTCAACACGCAAGAAATTAATTACTTCTTCCTCCTAATTACAGTTTTTCCAATACACAAATGGTCAGTGCTTGTCATATGCATTCCAGTGAAATTACATCAAGTCTACTTTTTAATCCTTTCTCTAGAAACAGTTGATTGCAGATGCCTGTATCACATTTACTATATAGACAATTGAACTTCTGAACTTTAGATTTGTATTACTTACATTTGACTTCAAAATGCAAATTTGGACCGAGTTAGAATTTTTTGCTACAAGGTCAATGACTTCTTTTCAAAAAGCTCTCTCTACTTTTTCTGTTGTCTAGTTCACAGCTGCCAGGAGATTTTACTTAAAAAAGAAAGTCAAGAAATAGAAGTATAATCCAGAGGAAAATCTATTTAAAATTGCTAAAAGGATTTTAAACATTTCATTTTAATGAAATAACTTCTCAAAATATTGAGATCGTGCCTGATTTCTAAAGGCTCTCCCTACTAAATAAGATTCCCTAAGCATTTGACAGAGCTATCATAAAGACAAGACAATGGACTAGGTGGGCCACTGGTCTGAACCACTACAGTTGTCCCCACACTACATTTGCACATGTACATCTGTTACACACCACAGAGAACTCCAACAACATTTAGTACTCACTTCTGTCTATTGCAAGGACTGTGACATTGCATTGACCTCGTCTCATTTCTCCTATGTCTCGGTCCAAGACCCTAACTGTTCTGACTTCGCCTGATTTGTCATCTATGTTGATCCAATTACACTGGCCAGGTGGTATCCGGTATCTGTGAAGAAGAATTTGTCTTGTTACAGATCCTAAACATAGCACACGTGTATGTACACACACACACATTTAGATACATGTATTCATACACACTGACAGGTGAATACTGCAGGTGCACACACGTACATACAGCCTCAACAACTTTCCCCCCTCCCGTATCCCACCCATGCTGTACTCCAAAAAACCCTAGTAAATCAGGTTGTTTCATACCTTATGCCCTCACTGTTTCCAGTTTCTGGGTCCTCTGCTACAAATCTCCCAATAGCTGTCCCAATATCTTCGCATTCTTTAACATCTAAGCGCAACAGACAGGGCTTAAACACCGGACCCTCATCCATATCCAGGACGTGCACGGTAACAGAGGAGGTGCTCTGGGAAAGCTGCTGTGAATGGGGAGCCAGCAGGTAGGGTGCCTCGTTGTTGACTCCAATCACCAGGACCCTTTGCTTGGCAGTTTCATAGTCCAGTCCCTGTAACAAAGGTGAAGCAGTATTTTTTTTCCCTTTCAAACCAATACAAAACCTAACGTTGTTTTCACTGCGTAATAATCACAGCTGCAACTGTACCATAGGAATTTGCAAAAGAAGCCAGCTGTCCTCAAATAAGCCATCGAGGCAGAGTAAAAGGACATGTTTTTGGTTTTGTTTTTTAAATAAAGCTTTAACTTTTAGTCAAAGAAAAGGGCCTGAAAAATACCCAAGCAAGCAGTACCACTGCAAAATTTTGGATAAATATTCTGAAAATGAGTTACTAAAAGACCAGAAAGCAATTACATTTAGTAGGGAATTTTCTTCTTCCATATTTAGTGAGTCATTATTTTAGCTTACATATATTTCTTTTTCACCACTAGTCAATCACACTTCTAGTAGCTACAAATCCATCTGAGAATTTATGGAGTTTACAGTAAGTAGCTACCATTTATTCTTCAGACATGTTCTCCAAAGTCATCTTATGCCTTCAATAGAGCTAATTTTTATCCTAAAGTCATAATATTCTCTAGTCTACAACAGTATTACAAGAAATATAAGAAATTTCAACTGTGTTCATGTAACAGGGACAGAGCTTTATAAAAAGTTCTAATAATTACTAGGAACAAAACCAAAAAATAAATAGTATCAATTAAAAAAAATGACTAGCATCTCCACCTCTACAATTTACATGTTCAAATTTTAATATTAATCTTCTCCTTAGAAGTTATGTCTTATGGCAGTTATAAAAGATAATGAAAAAGAGGCAAAGAGATGTGCTGGAGTAAAGATCCAATGGACCTTTTACCTCACATCTGTAAAACACCTGTAACAAATAACAGAACTGACACAAATTCTTAGATGTATATGGACTTCCTCGCATACCAGAAGAGTAAACCTGAAGTCAGTACACTGTAAAATAAAACCTGGAGAGCTTTATGCTGAAATAGGAAGTTTACTTAACTCCCAGAGAGAACAAGACTGGAAAAGGTGCTCAATCTTTCCCTGCTTTGCCACTCTCTCATTTCTGCTAAAAACCATGAAGCATTCCTAAGTATTAACAACTCCAGCTGTAGAACAAGGCCAAAGCACCAAGCTCTTCTGAAATGAAAAACCAAATTCTTTGGATTCTGACCACACAAAATTGAGGAACAATCTGGAAGGTGAGCTTTGTGTGCTATGTTTTAAAAGCAAAACTTGAAAATCCATACATTTTCCTCTAGCCCTTCAATATTTACTTACCTTTACAACACACAATATTCCTTCGTTTGTGTTTTTGTCTGTTGTAATTTCAAAGGCCTGATCATCATTTCCTCTTATAATTTCATATACTGCTCCTGAGCCAGGTGAACCAGGTTCATCAAGATCAACAACAGAGATTCTCAGTATTTCTACATTCACTCTGTTTTCCTCCACTCGTGTTTCATACTTGGAGTACCCAAAAAAAAAAAAAAAATTAATTTAAATCAGAGAATACTGTTCCATAAGGCAGGATTGAAGAACACCATATTTAAATAAGACTACTTCAACCTAAGGGATCAATTTACCACACTGCTGTAATGATTCGTTTTGTTTCTAGTCATTAGCATATTTTCCCCACTCCTCCCTTATATCCTGCATCAAACAGTAAAACTTTCCAACAGCACAATTGAAATCTCAGCTTCTTCATACTCTCAAACTATCACTGACATTGTTAATTCTACATTCTCCTTCCAAGAAAGGTAAATTAGCAGAGCCTCCTTCAGTTACATCAGCTATAGATTGTAATTTGCATACAACATGATCAAGCTGCGAATTAGAAAAGACATTACAGTAATTATAAAATATATAAATAAACAAAGAACTTGAAGAGAAGCTAAGAAGGATTAACTACATCTCTACTCAAATGGAAAAATATAAAAGGATTTTTTGTATTTTCTTATCTTTTGCAAGAGCTATCTTATTCTGTACAAGCTGAAGAAGAGCAGATCAGAGTGATTCTCAATTAATATTACTGATGATATTCTACAGTAGGGAATAGAAAGGGTAAAATACCTGCATTCCTTATGAATAATCAATTATTTTTTCATATATTTCATATTACAAAATCTCCTGTGGTATTTGAGATGCATACAGTTATTGAGACATTTGCCCTGAATCATACATGTGGCTGGAATAAGCAAAGACATTTATATTGGCATTAACTATCTCAGGGCATTAGACTTCATATTTGAGGGACTGTCCATCAGGAAATTAGAAAGGGGATGAAAATACTATTATTTTTAACCTTTATACAGACATTTTACTTATGCAGACTTACTTGTAACTGTTTAAAGGTTGGTGCATTGTCATTCGTATCCTCGATTTTGATGACAACTGTTCCTGTAGTGCACAAACCAAAAGGCTGACCTGCCATATCTCTCACTTCAACTAACAAAGTGTAACTGGGAACAAGCTAAAAAGAAGAATAAAAGCATACAGAAGTTTGTCATACTCATGTTTTTAACTGCATAGCTACACCCTGGAGTGGAACTAAATATTTCACTCCTGCTCCATAACTGCTCTAAATTCAGTGCTTCACAACAAAATGACAATTGGCTTTGGGGCTTTTTGTCCTATAGCTCAAAAGGAAAAGCAGCAAAATAATTTTCAGTGGCTAAGCAGTACTGAGTTCAGTCAGCATCTATTAGTAACATGCATGCGATACCCTGTATCAAACAAAGCTTCTCACAACATCAGCGTTGCTTTCCAGAACCTGAAGTTTTGGCAGATACAGATGACATACTTTCATCTGTTATTTGCTCCCCTTTGGAGCAACAGAGTATTCCCTCAGCAGGCTGTCAGCAGGTTAAGCCTTTCAATGCATGTCTTTTACTTCACTGAGGATGAATGAAAACTGTGCTGCAACCAGTCTCTGTCTGGGCAATACAGGATAAGGCAATGCCTGTCATTTGGCAGGGTCTGGCACTGAAGGAGTTGGTGTCTTTATCAGTTCCAAGGGGGTCCCTGAGAGGAAGCAGCCCACTTAAACCCCTAACTTCAGCCAGAAGTGAAAAAAGCTTTTTCTTAATATGAACAACCAAGGGAAGGGGGATCAGGGGAAAAAATGTGTGGGGAGAGGGGAGGGGAAGGAACACAAACAGTACAGAGGATTAGGCACAAAAAGAGAAGGGTGTAAATCAATACAATAACTCTAGTTCTGAAAGCCTGGAAGTAACATCTGGTTTCTCTGGTGCAGGAATGAAATCTCCTGTTCTACTTCATAAGTTTATCTTTAAAAGATAAGCAGTGGACTAGTTTTTCAATTCTTCCTTCCTTCAAGTAGTCACTGTGACAGCTCCCTCAGTAGTCACAGTGATGCTCACAAGCACTGCAATTTTCTCTTGGTAAAAAAGCTGAGCACTGTACCTGCAAGAGCAAAATTCTGCAACATGTTTTACATGGATTTTCAGCCATGAAACAACACAAGTATGCCATAATGTAACTCCTATTATCTTCAGAAAAGAAGTGCCTGTTGCAATGTTTCCTAGAATGATTGTCTTATGCTACAATTATTATTTTAAATTACACACACCTGTCATTTTATTCCTAGTGTAAACTATCTCACATGACATTCTATCAAAAAAAAAGAAATCCTGCCTCTTATTTGCTTGAAAGCTAGCTGACAAAAATAAATGGGTGGCACATTAATTTTAAGAAATGGTATATTACTGTTTAGGTTTCAACTACTGGAGATATTTCTGGTTAATACAGGATGACTGACTACTTCCAGAGCAGTTCACTGGTTCACCTTCTCTAAGAAGCAAGAAGCACCGCAAATCGAGCTTAATTAGGAGGAAATAGTGGCTCATGGGACTCCTGAACACAGAAAGTGTTAAGTAAAAAAGTTAAAAGTGAAAAATCCATAGGCTGAACAGCAGGAATTTCTCTGCCAAAGTTATCTAGAATACGGTAATCTATGCAGAAACTCTCTGGACTAATTACAGGTCTCTTAAAAGCTTCAGAAGGTCCTTGGAGACATTAAACAGAAAAAGAAGCTATGTCTGTTGATTCCTGTGCCAGCATTTGACAGAATCATAGAAAGGCCTGGGTTGGAAGGGACTCTAAAGATCATCTAGTTCCAACCTGCCCATGCCATGACCCTCCATGAGCTTCCACCCCCTAAATCAGTTTGCTCAGGGCATTGTACAATCTGGTCCCGAACACTTCCAGGGAAGGGGCATCCACAACTTCTCTGGGCAACCTGCTCCAGTGCCTTACTATCCTCTGAGTAAAGAATTTCTTCGCAACATCTAACCTAAATATCTCCTCTTACAGTTTAAAACCACTTCCCATTGTCCTATCACTATCTGTTCATGCAAAAGAAAGTCACTCTCCTCTTTGATAAGCCCCCTTTAAGAATTAAAAGGCTGTAGTGAGTCTTCTCTTCCCTGGGCTGAAAAACTGCAACTCTCTCACAGCCTGTCTTCATAGAAAAGGTGCTCCAGCATTTGGATTTGTACTTCTTCATATCCCTCCCCTGGACCTGCTCTAGCAGGCCCATGTCCTTCCTGCACTGAGGAGCCCAGAGGCAGCCCAGCCAGTGGGGTCTCATAAGGGCAGAGCAGAACATAGTGTTAAGCTATCTGTGTGCACGAAATGACAGCTGAGAATGCTTCAGGAAAGATCACCTCTCTGTCCAGCTGTGGCAGTAATACAGAGATGACACCGGTGTCACCATGTAAAGAAAACGCGGGGGTAATTGGTGGGGTTTGTGACACAATGCGGTATTTCAACGTGGTATGCAGAGTGTAAGGCTCATCTCTGTCCTCTGCAATCACTTTTCCAACAACAACACCTGTGAACATAACACAGCGATTTTTAGTTCCAGAAAAGTCTGCGAATAGTAAAAAAATTATTTGAAGAGGTATTTCTGTTTTAAACATGTGAAAAGAGCTATTTGATCATTTACTGCTGCTCTTTGCAAATTCAGCCTTTGCTGTAACATAATACACCCCAGAAGTCCCACTGAAGTGTCACAAAAAGCAGGATCACACCTAGTCACATTGGTATGTATCCGAGCTGAGTAGTGGTGTGTTCAGTGATTTAAAACAATTCTTACCAGGTCTGGAATTTTCAGGGACACAAAATTCAAAAAGGTCTTGTGTAAAATATGGAGCATTATCGTTGTCATCCTCTATCCTGATTGTATGCACAAGTGGTACTTCTGGTGAGTAACCATCTGGAGTGGTTGCAAAGCAAATGATCTGTAAGAAAAATTCAGTGCTTAAATAACATGCATAACGTGTAATAATATACTTTTAGTTCAATGGAGGAGTCAATAAAATTAAATGAAATACAGTGTGCAAAGCACATTCTTCTCAGGACCAAGCTGTTCAGGCACATGGAAGGGGGACATTACTGGTATCTTAGAATGAAAGCAAAACAAAACCTTGGAAAGCTTTCCAATCTTTCCCCCCTCCATTCCTCACACACTACAAGTACTTTAATCACTTTCTCCCTGATCCCTCCTCCAACTCTTATCACTATTTTCAAGTTTCCTGAAAACTTTTTTTTCAGGTACAAGGCACCTCAGCTACCAAAATTTAAATGTATACATGGCTATTTAGAACAAAACAAGAATGAGAGCAAAACTATTTACCCATTATAACACAACCTAATAAAATGCAGCAATAGATACTGAAAATTATGGTTTAGAAGCTGTTTCTACTAATTGCCTTCTTACACTTCTCAGCCAGTAGAGAGAGCAGTGTACCTTGCTAACAGAACTGAACTGCTTGACTGACTCAGAAAACCAGTCATCTGGAGTTTACCATTATTTCAGTTTTCTGCAGATCTTTTCACCTTCCCTGAAAAATTCCTTCTAGAAGTGATGCAAATCCAATAGCTCACTATATTTATGCTGCAATTAGAGATCAGGCAGTGAAAAGCAAAACTACTCTCAAGATCTAGATGACAAGCTATTTATTTATTTGCTACTGATTTTGACTCTTCAACACCAAGGACATTACTCAGAATAGATAGGTGATTCCACATCTTGCTTGCTGCCATTTCCCCTTCAACCCAACTCTCAAATATATGCATGAGAGATTATATATATATATATATATATATCTTTAATTATATAAATTATATTTACACAACATAGGCATGTACCTGAAAACTTGGATACTGTTCGCGGTCCACTGCACGAGTAGCAAAGATATTTCCAGTTTCTCTTTCTATGTAAAACAAACCCTTTGGATCTTGATCAATTCCTGGTCCACTTGCAGAGTAAAAAATCGTGTAGTTCTGAGCTGTGTCTGACTGGACCTATAAGAAGACGTTATTAAGCCCAAGTAAAAACAGCAACAGCACCTCAATACATTTCCCCCTTTTCATGATCGTATTTAGCACAAACAAAAACTCCTAAAAACAAAACAAAACAAACCCCCCCCCCCAAAAAAAAAAAAAAAAACCCAAACCTTGATTTACTGTTCACAGAATAGGAGAACAGCCCACAGAATAGAACAGCCTGATATGTGACTTCCTCTTTTAATGTACATGAGAAAGGGTGTTAATTCAAACTCATAAATATTTAGAACTATCAAATTAAAGAAATGACGGTATAAGAAAAAAAAAAAATCTCAAATTAAATCTCTTTAGAATACTTCACACGAAAGGCATATTCAGATACAGATAGCTTATTTCTGGACCTGTTCAAGAGACTTTAGTTTTAGTGACTGCACTGAGAATGCAGTTTGCACCTAAAGTAGAAAAAGGGAAGGAAAGAAGGAAGAAAGACCGCATAGAGTACAGTTCAGAGAGTTTCCAATTCAGATAGCATCTGCATCTCATTATGAACACCAAGGAGGCAACATTAGACTTATCTATTTATAAACACTCTTCTCCCAAAATACTTTCCTTATTTACTGGATGCCAGAAGTTAGGAGGGTAAGATTAGTAGAAGAATGATTGCTCTGCACAGACTCTGTTATTACACTTGTCTCTACACATCTGCTACCAGCCACTCTGTAATCTAGTGAAGGCTAGATGGATCTATGATAACTTTAGTTCTTGCATTTCTCTTTCACGCCTACTTGTTTTCTCCCAGTAAGTACTTTTCTGAATAACATAGGCCATACTTATCCTTTAAGGCTGAAGGTACACACCTCGAGCTCCAGAAAGGATGTAGACAAGCAGGCAAAATTTACCTCAGTCTGTGTTTACAAAATCCTTTTCTAAGCAATGTTTAGTGGCGGGTTATTTGCTGTTGCTTTTCTTTTAATTACACACACTGATTTCCAGGCCAAAGAGCTCCCTTTGATAGTATGTCTCCTTTTTTCAACTTTTGCACAATTTCATTTCACTCCAACAACTAAGATCACAAGTTATTTCAGGTACAAGATCATGAGATATACAATGAACAGGACAGAACAAGACAGAGGAATAATAGCAAAAAATGTCATTGGCAGAGAATACAAGACAGCTCATTTTCTTCATCATAAAAGTCACATACAAAACCAGCATGGGTCATGAAATTAAGGTTCATACAAAATGTACCTGCTGTATTTGCAGTGGGAAAGGTCCCAGTGAGTTCTCTATCATGACAGATGGAATAGGGCCCCACCTTCTTTTGGTTCTCTTGAGAACTGTATCCCTAGCATGCCTGGTCTTTGGTGTCTGGGTCGAGAAGATAGAAAGATGAGAATACATCCATAGATTCTTAACTGCATAGACTTTTGCTTAACTGCCATCCTGCATTTCCTTCTTTTTCCCCCCGTTCCAGTTTTCCTACTAATAATTTGTTTTTCCAAGGTCTTTATTTCTGATTATATCTGTGATAATATTCCAAGCTTTTTCATTTCTTGTAATACTTTGCATGAATAAGATCTGCTTTAATTCCTCAAACATAGGTTTTAAGGTTCTTGACATTCCTGATTCTGCCACTTGCTAGCATTCCCCATTTGAGAAAGAAAATGTGCTGACTAAAGTAACACAGTAATCAACAATTGCTAAATAAAAATACACCAGTATTTTGCCAGGTTATTTGAATTCTAAAATTCAATTACATACTTAGTATGAATGAAGCTGTACTCTGTGAAAAATATATTTCAGATAAGATATCTTGAAATTAGAACTTAACCTTTTTTCCTTCTTCCACTAAGTCAATGTGTATTTTCTTTTGAACTTTTTCTTGAATGTCCTTAAGTAATATGGTAAAAGTCTTTTTCTCAGAAGACAAAGAAAGAGCAGATGTTGTATACACAGAACCATCCTCTAGAACCTTGAAGTTCCCATCACTGGAACTGATAAATTCTGCAGACTGAAGGCAGTCTTTCAAATCAACTGTAAAAAAAAATATTCAGACAGTAACTCAAACAGCAAAAAACAATATCTCTCATAAAAAAAAAAACCACCCCCCAAAAAAAACCCCAAAAAACCCACAAAAAACCAAACCAAAACAAAACACTAAGCCCCAAGTTAAAATTGTATTTACTGACAGAGTCTTCAAGAGATTGCCATTCAATATTTTAAGCATTTACTCATTAAATATTTACTGATTTTAAAACACACTTATGCACTCAGATTTGATGAAGTTTTCATTTATTTCCACTCTTATGTTCATTAGTGTTTCCTAAACAACATGGGTGCTTCATGGATATCGCTCAGCAAAACACTATTACACTGGTAAAAATTACTGAAGCATCAGAGATGAAATTATGTACATTTAAATGCAAAAAACATTGCAGACATGCCCATTATTGGAGCAGTAGCTATTACATTTGCCTCGTGCTCCATGCCCTACAATATATCGGTGAAGATGATTAATTAATGCAAATGCCCAATGGAGATGTTATATCTTGGAAGTTTTGCCCTCAGGAGGAAAGCACTGATTGGTACCATGGGATTTAATACTCTTGGGAGGACAAAAGCCTTTAAATTAAGAGGCAGACAGATGGGAGAGATAACGACTAACTCTAGAACAAACAATTAGCAATTTTTTTAATATGTATGTGATAGAATTCCATATGGGTAATTTCAGCACACTTCCCAGGTATTTTTTATTTTATTTGCTACCACTTGTGCCAAAAATACATTTTTTTCTGCACTTCAATAAACTTGGTTCACCAGCAAGTAGTCTAGCACTACAGCTGGAGAAAGAGCAAAATGACCATAGCCCTAAAAAAGAAGGATTTGGCACCCTGAAAAGGATGATAGTCAGATACTCAAACTCCAAACAAATGATCATCGCAGAGTACAAGGTATGTGCCATGGTCTCAAAATCAAAACTTTTCAGTACTCTTTCAATGGTATCATAGTGGGTGGGACAGTGCTGACTGTAAAATTCACAGATTCAGAATTTCATCCTGTATATGTAGATGACGTTTTTCAATAAACTAAATTTCATTTCACTTTCAAAACTTCAAAAACAGATGGGAAGCATAATTTTAAATAGGATGTGATTCCTTCCTCTTAAGTCTGTCTTCTAAATGTACAAATAAAAATTTCCTAGACTCTCTATGGTCCTGCAGCAGTGACTCCTATCCTTTTTCATCTGTACAGTGCAAATGGAGTATTGAAAAGAATACTGCGTATTTAAATGTGCCTCATACTGCTGCCCATTACAGCACTGCATTTCCAAAAATACCAGATTGGAGATACTGTTTCTGATGGTTATATGAGTCAACTCTATAGTCATTTAGCTACAGTTTTATGGTTCTTTTTTCTTTAAAACCTCTGGTATAAGACTTGAAGAACACTTATGATAAGCAGGAAAATCCTGACCAATTTCAAGGTAAAGGTATAGTCCTTGCATCAATGCAAAATATTTCTCCATAAATGTTTAAGTAATGTCATTTGAGGTATAATGGTTTTGTTAAAAGTTTTGGGGGAAAAAAAATAAGTTCCATGTTATGCAATTTCTTCTAAAGCACTGCAATAACATGAAGTTTTATTTTTATATAAATAACTTTATTTACATAGAGAAATGTTAAAGTCTATGGAAATTCACACAGCTGTAGCAGCCTCCTTTGTTTTAAAATTTAAAAGTAAGATCAAGGAATTTTCACTATAAAGCTAGATTTTCTGAGCAATTGTGATGAACTACCCATTCACTTTATTTGTTCCTTCTATAGAAATATAGATTAGGACTGCAGACTTGGAGCATACTTCTGTGTTGTCAAGGGACTCACAAAGGGCACTTCTAAATCCTCTAATTCAGTCTCAGGCAGCACAGAATCCTTCAGCACCTCTGTGCCACACCTTTCAAAGCTGCCTTTGAAAGCCTGGTCTGAAAAAAAATACACGAGTGGGATGTTTTCTGGTCTGCTCTATTCCTCTCAGTCACCTGCACACTGCCCTAAACTGAGGCAGACTGTCCAGTCAGACGGGAGCACTCTCCCAATAGAATGTACATGCAGGACACCTCTGCAACACATCCCCTCGTGCCCTGAATGCCCCAGCACTGCTGAGCAGTCACATCCATGTTTCACAGAGCAGCAGCCTCTTGGTGCCTGGTTAAGTGGGTTTTGTCTTCTTTTTTTATCATTTCCTTTGACCAAATGATTTATTCTCTTCTTCATGTGAACGTGGGTTATAGGTGCAGTTTGGAATATCAGGCATTTATTTAAATAGTAAGCCTCAAACTTCAAATTTTGAAAACATTAAATTCTGCCATTTTAGTTTTAAATTAAATCCTGTAACCTGACAATAGCTCTTTATGCAAAAGTCAAATGGATGCATGGAGCTGGTGTTCAAATCCGTAACAAACACAGGGCGTATCCTTCATAAAAAGGCTGATCCAGCTGTTTAACTGGCTCTCCAGTCATCCATTCATTCCATTAAAAATAAGGTCTCCTCCACTGTTTACAGCATCTCCAGCAAAGGTACAATGCTGTGTTGTTATGCTGGGAATTTCATAGTTTCTCTCACCTCTGCCAACTAACGTGTCAGCCTCTAGTTCAGAAGGAACATGAAAAATTACTTTCTTGCAAGCTTCACAGCACAAACTCAGCACCTAGAAAACAAATGAAGAAATCAGGAAAAAGAAAAAACCCACATAATTACACGGTATTTTGAACTAGACACTGATGCTGACTTTGGTTGGTTTGTTTGTTTGTTACGGCAAGCAAGTGAAACAGCACAGAAAGCACTCCTCCCTAAAAATTCAGGTACTGCGCAGCGCAGCATACAAAGTTTCAAACTGGAAACAAGATCTAACTACTGCTCCTGAATTTGTCCCTGGCTCCTGTTTCATTTTTGTCTAAAATCACTGTACCACTGACAATAACAGCAAGAGCTCCCTTTGACTAGATGTTTTTGCCTACGCTATTACTTCAGTAGAGAAAAAATAAAATAGTTTCTCTGTTTGCTCCCTCCAACAGCATTCCTGGCCAATTTAGATCCAAGGTCTCTAAGTATTAAGGTTTAACCCGTCAACACTCAGTTTGGTGGAATTGTGGTGATGCTGAACATTAAAGGGACAAGTGTCTCATTAAAACCACATGACGACACTTGCACTTACATATCACTTTGCATTTCAGAAGTGCATTCTCAACAAACTAACCAAATGTAGCTTCAGCAATTAGATATGACATAAATAAAATGTTGTGTATCACAACAGTCCACTCCCATATAACCAGTTACAAAATAGGGTCCTCCTAAAAATTCAAATGAGTGGTACATCACCAGACTTTTTTCTAAAAAGAATCACATAGAGGTACAAAGATTTTCCTCAGCACAGAGCAAGTGAATCCTGATCTCAGATTGTATGTGTGTGTTTTTGCCTACTTTCTATCTCTGTGTTTAAAATTCTAATCCAAAAATCACAAAGACAATTAAACAAAGACCGAGAAAAATTTAAATAAATCTATCCACCCTTTTATGTGCATTTACTCCTTCAGGATGAAAGTCTAGCAAAAAAGGAAAACCATTTTTATTTTGCACATACCTTTAGGATTAAAGAAATAAATAGCTAATGGAAATCCTGAAAATTACTTGTGAAGCTTATTAAGAAAGTATTTAAATAAAAAATACTTTAAACCCTGAAAGACATTAGGACCCTTTAGAAAAAATGCTGTGTCTCCCCATATAAGCTCTTCATACAGCTCCTTATATATATATATGTAGATATAAAAAATTGCATATATACAAATAATTTAAACATTCCTGCTTATGTATTAGTAGGATCTCCTTATTAACAGACACTTAATAAAATATTGTCTCCTGAAAGACATCACACTTATTTTTAAGTTATTGAAATCACAATATCTTTTTACACTGTTCTGAAATGTTTTAAGAATCAATGACAATAAATAGTAATGCCAAGCCCAGTCTGATGTCAGCACAAAGAACTATTGAGGAGTTAAACAAAAGTAAATGGTATTTATTCACGGACATCAAGACATAAGGAAACATCAGGTAAAAATAAGTTCTGATGTCCTTTCACTTAACACAAAGAAGATACCCCAAGATTTTTTTTCCTTTGAGCGCTGTTTGGATTTTTCTGCTTGACAAAATTTTTTTCCTTTTTTTTAATTAGATGTATGAGTAAAGTTGCATTTCTTTGGGTTTTACTTTAATATCCTTGCAAAGGCAGGCACACAATGTCTGCAACAGTAACACTTTCATTAAAATATGCATATATAATTAATATTAAAATAATAAATTCAGTGCTTCAACGCTACCAAGTATTTTTCTCTCACAGGTTCAAACGATCATCTGCCCTCTTTTTGTGAATGCAATGTTAATGAAGAAAAAAGGGTCTAAGAAACAAAAGACACTTTTACTCATCTACTATAACTTTTTTTTAAAAATAATATGTGAGAGAGAATTCCCCTGCTCTCCCCTCCAAAGGCCTTTCTGGAGCTGATAATTATGTACAAATACAATAAACTGAATCGCTGAAAAGTGTTCCATGCACAACTCTTCCAGAGAAGCTCAACAAGCTCCGCACTGTGGCACAATCCTTCCCACAGAAAAGGGAGAACCAGGTGGGGGAGAGGCAGAGGGGGAGATTTAAATAAAAATACCTGCGGTATTTTCTTTTTTTTTCCGATGAATAACCAGCAGCACCATCAGCGACCCGAGCGTGTGCCCGTCGCGTAACCCCACGGCAGGCTCCAAAAGCCACCCGGCCACCTGTCCCACGGCCAGCTGCGCATCCCGCTGGATCCTGCCCGCGCCGAAGCCCCGCCGAGGTGCGCCCCGCGGCCGCGCAGCCTCCGCTCTGCTCTGCGCCCCGCCGAGGAGAAACCCGACTTGGGCTCAAGAGCCAGCCGGAGATCACCCGCTGGGATGTGTCCCCTGTGCGCTGCGCACCCGCAGGAGCAGCGCGGAGGAAAGGCGCGGCCAGGTGCGACAGCGGCCGCTGCGCTCCCCCGGCGCCCACCCACTCATCCCGGCGATCTCCGTGATCCCGCTCCCTCACTCACTCACCAGGAGGACGAGGACGAGGCAGGGGGCTGTGGGGGCCATGGTGTGCGGGGCTAGGCGGGAAGGGGGGAGCCGCCGCCGTCGGTGCTGCCACGGCGGGCGAGGGAGCGAGTGCGAAGTGGCGGCGGAGGCGGCGGCGTGACTCCGCGGGAGCCCGGCTCTGCTGTCCCCTCCCGTCTGCCACGGGAGCCGGCCGGTGGGGAGGGTGGGACCGCGCGCGGCAGCGGCGACTTTAATTACTGCCTTTTTTTTTTTTTCCGCCTTTTGGGTAATGCCCGTCCCGGGCACGGCGCTGGAACACCCCGCCCGCTCACCGCCCACCTCCGCGGCGGGCGCTGCCCGTCCCCTCCCCTCACAACCCCGCCCCGCCGCGGCGCCGGCTGCGCGCACAGCCGGGCGGAGCCGCGCCCGGGACAGCTCTGCCCCCGCCCCGGCGTGCCGCTCCCGGGCGCGGCACCTTCTCCTCCCCTCCCTTCTCCCTTGCCCTGCCCTCGCCTCCTTTCTCCCTGCCCTGCCCTCGCCTTCCTTCCCTGCGGGCCGCGCTCCGCGGGGCGCAGGTTCCGCGCTGGCGGGGCCCGGCCCGGCCCGTCGGGGCGGTGCCGGCCGGCGGCCGCCCTGGTGGGCCAAAGTGCCCTGCGCTCGGAGCCAAAGTTTTGGACTTTTCGGCCGGGTTTTTCTCTTGTCAGGGCGATTGTGCTGGTCTGTGTGAGGCCGCGCGTGCTCGCTTGTGGCTCCTGGGTTTCTAAGTGGCTTCAGGTGAATGAAAGCCGAAATAATAGTAAGAAACCCGGAGGCGCGGGTTGCACACGCAGGAGGTGGGTTTCCCATGGGAACGGCCTAGCGCTCAAAAGACCTTTCAGCCTGAAGTAAGGAATGGTGTTTCTATTGCCCGGCTCCATTTCATTCTACGCTTTGCTTCAGAATCAATTATTACTCAGTTGTAGCCAGTCCCAAAGCACGCCAAAAAGGAGACCTAGTAGATTGCAGTATTGGTCTACATTCGTGTATATGTTGGAATTCACAGTTCAGGAGCAAAAAATTCTGAAAAATAAACCTGTTTCTTACAAATTTAAGCTAACAAGGATCAGTTGTATCTGACAGCACAAGACATTCACTGCTGGAAATCACCAGTAGTGATTGTAGGTGGCAAGAAGGTAGGGAGGGGTAAAACCATCGGGCAGTGGTAATGGAATGGGCATGTTTGTGTGGGCATGAGAGTGCTGGAATGCCTCAAAGCATGGCCATGTGCCCCCTCTACTCCTGAGAGTATCTATGCATAGTGGTATGTGAGCAGCTGGTTACATCTGAGTGCTCTCAGGGCACGGGGCACTCTGTGGGGTAACCTATGATAACCTATGATAACATTCATAACTATGCTGCACTGCTCCATGGCATGTTGGTGTTAGGATGGCTCTGCTGATTGTTGCACCATAAACATAACAACATTGCACTGAATTCCATCATACAGACCCAGTGGGAGCAGAGGAAAAAGGGCTGTAACACTTCTTGGGTTTATTTGAACAGGTAAAGCATAATCTGTTTTAAGAAGCAGCCTCACATCCCTGGCTGTCCCACTTCAGGTGTTCAGATAAACACAAAGAGCCCTCATCCCCCTGCAGCCCCTTGCAGCTGCACCAGACCCTCCACTTTGCCTTGGTCAGGTTTCCAGCCTGGTGGGAAGCACAGGGCCTAATTTCTAACTATTTTAATTCATTATGCTCCATTCAAGCACTTGTGGACATAGAAAGGGAACGAATTGTCTGGACCTGCAAACCATCCAAACCTAATAACTCAGAATATTTACCTTGTGGTCAAAACTTCATTTTTGAGCTTTTGAATTCTTTATTTAGTGTCAGTGTGGGACAAACCCACATCTGTCAGAACAGGTGCCTAGATTGGGTTGACCCAGACTGTCTATTCCAAGGCCCTAATTAACAATCTTAAAATTCTGGCCTGGCTTCGTACCGCTCATGTTTTCCTCCTCCTACATGCTGTTGAGTATTTGCTGTAACACACTGGACCCCTATACTGAATGTGATGCTGCTGCTGTGGTTGAGAGAGCAAGAGTCCAAGGGCAAAGACAGGGCAAATGTTGGAAGGAGAGATTTAGACAGGAATGAGATGGGACCGAGGTACCCTCAGCCCAAGGCTGCCTTGTTCTTTCTTTTTCTGGCTCTTGGCTTACAGCCACAGCTGGAGAAAGCACACTGGGCTAGAGAGACCATCGACTTTGACACAGATTGGTTGGTCTCTCATGTGCTTCTGTGCTACCACAAGTTTCTCCCAGAAAATCTTGGGTCTTCCTTAATGTTGGTTGCATCAAAGTCACTCAGCTGTTCAAAAATCCAGTTGGAAATTCCGCCTGAGTGAGTAAATGCCTTTTAATCACAGCACTTTTTGGAGTCATTCACGCCTTCCTCATCACCAGGAAGCATTTGTACAGCACAGAGGTATTTGACAATGGGCTGTCCTGCCCATCGGAAGAGTTGTATTGTGTAACTGCAGTAATTCCCTGCCCTATGAGCTCTGTGTCCATGAGATTACACACAGATTTCAAGGCTTTGGTTTGATCATGAGGAATCTCTCATAACTGGAGCTCTGAATTAACCTTCTTCCCACACCATGCTTTTGACCATAGGTGTGCATGGATATGTTTAAATTTTAAGTTCCTTTGCATTCTTAGGTCTAGAGTCAAGCAACAAGAATGTGAAGGGGAAAATCATCCCTTTGTGTCATGCTATTTTGGGCACAGAGACCCTACAAATTTCCACAACAGAGTCACATAATTGCAGAATGCATCCTCCAACAGCTTTAAGTAAAACTTTGACAGCACCAGTATGTATGATAGTCTTGGAGGAGCAGTTTTAACAAAAAAACCTTGTTTGTAATTTGATTATCTTGGAGCCCAGTTAGTATAAGGGATTATTAAAGGGTGGGCTCAGTGAGCATGTGAAGACATATGAAATATAGAAGAGTTAGTATGACTGTCACAGAGGAGAGTTACATCTCAAAAATCAACCAGAGTACAAGACTGGATTCAATACACAAATTGCTGAGTTTCAGCTCGTTCAATGCAGGAATTTCATCCAAGAGTTTGATAAAGCCTATCACTAAAAAATATTGCAAATTAAAATTACAAATGGAGTAAAGGTTTTGCCGTGATCATAGGTGGCTTTAAATGGGGAAAAGAATAATTATGTAAGCTGTGTTGTGGGGGACGTTGGCAGCTGCATCTGACCATCATTTTCATAAAAGACATGTGAAAGGTGATTAGTAGTAGCACAGTAACAATGGAGAATTAGTCATATTCATGACAGCCATATTTAAGGCTGGCTACCCAAAGTAAAACAAAAATGTCACCATGTTTCACTCATAGGTGTATGAAAAGATGCTAAATTGATAACTGAAATTTTAAATTAATGTATGGAATTAATGAGATACAAATAGAATGGCAGGCTCTAGCCTTGCTGCTACCTTGCTGAGAATAGATTTTATATAGTTCTCTATATAAATATCTTGAGCTGAGTTCTCTGCAAATATCTTGAGCTGAGTGACTAATGTCAATCAAAGGGAAATAAACCAGCAGTAACTCCTTTTAAAGAAACATAACCCTCATAATGTTTAATGTTATATTCTCTGTAACCACAGGTACCTCTATATATTGAAAAGGATATATTTGCAATTCTGTTAAGCTATTTCATAAAAGGAGTAGAAGAAAAAAAATACCAAGGAAAGAACAATAGACGATTGTAGCTATGAAGACTAAGTGGACCAGATTCTTGAGCTTGGAAAAAAGGAGTATGTTAGAGGTATACACAATTGCTAACAATACAGAGAAGACGGGAAGAAGAAGAAAGACTGCATACTTTCTCATAATCTAAATATCAAAATAATTTGATCTTGGATATTAAAAGCAGTTTCACCTCTGGTTCAGAAAGTTCTAAAATGCTAATGGTTGGAAGCTAGATGGGATTATATATATATTTATAGGTAGGGGGGTTCATTCAATAATTTATGATTTCTGCTCTTTTTCTGTAAAAATGACCTATGTTCTTCTGCTGAGATAGCAAACTATTAGATAGAATGGCAAACCAGTCCTTACTGCTTTCTTTGGTAGTTCTGAATACTTTTCTGGCTGGCTGTGCTTAGTTCCTCCCTACTCATGAAGCAACATAACACCAATAAAGGGTTTGGAAAACATGAAAGCCACTTTTCCCTGAGCAGCGGGATGGTGCAACCTTTGTTAGTCGAGTAACCGAGAACCTGCAGCCAGATGTTTATGTTGGAAACATCCTTGCTCATGAAATTTGTTTCCTTGGTAGGCCACCTCAGAAGACAGAGGCACAGCATATATTTTGGTCAGGGGTTTCTGTTACTGTGCATTGTTAATAAAATGTGCAAAATGTGCCTAATTTAGGTCAGGCATACTAATTACCTTAAGAGTACCTGAACAATAAACAACAATGACCCTTCCTGAGAAACTAATTAGCTTTGAAAATTTGGCTTTCTTAATCATCAAAGATGGGTTAAAGCTCATCTTTAATTTAGAGAATAATTATTATCAGTGGTCTGAAGCTTTCCACATTACTCATTCCCACATCAGGGTTGGATTGAATAAGGCACTGGAGCCTATAGCCACACACTTTTGCACTTCTGTTTTTCTCATATTAAAAGGCAGGCATACTCTGAAATTTAAGATTAAATTTCCAATTTTGAAACTGTTTTTATTTAAATGTTTATCCAAATTTTAATTTATATCAGTTTTACATCACGGAATAATAAAATGCACCTTCTGTACTTAAGCTAGCTTTTCTTGTTTGCAGTTAGTAATTCTCATTATTATTCTTATATGAAAACCACTATTTGCCTAGCAAAAGGAGTACTTATCATGGTCTGAGTATACCTGTTGTCACAGTAGATCTTGATTTTCATGTGCTTTTTTCAAAGGGGAAATAAATTGACCAATTTCAAACAAATGCTACGTAATTTCTTTCTTTGCCACTACGTATACATACCTCTAGATCTTTAAATAAAAAGATCTTTTATGAATTTAAACATTTTATTAAATAGTTCTTGTTTTAATAAAATAATTTAAAATACAGATAATGAATTTTTAAATTAAATTTAATAGTTTATTTTAAACTTCATGGGCATTTTTAACACATGATTGAAAAATTGTGTCTTCAGGTAAAAAGCCAGGAAAATAGTGGCTGCTATATCAGTTTATTTGGAAATGAGGATCCAGAATTTTGTACCTCTAAGTGACAATGAAGGAAATATTATATTCAAGGGTTTTTGCTGTGTTCATGCCAAAATCAAGAACAAAATGAAGCAAAAAGCTCATATTAAAAGTATTTTTTTTCAAAACTAGTTCAAAAACTTTTTCCAAATCAAAAGCTTTTAAAAGGAAAGCGTTTGGTTGTGAAATGTCATAAGCTTAACTAATGAAAAAATTGAGTACTAGAAGGTGAAATATGTCTTGTAGGTAGGAAAGTAGTGCAGCTTTTTTCCGTGTTTAACAAGTGTTTAGCCAACTGATCTTCACTATTACGAAAATATCAGTGATTGTTTTCTGCAAGTGTACACACTTGATCCTGAGTTGCAGGAAAAATGAATGAACAGCTTTCAATACAGAAACTGCTCATGGTAAAGGAATTTTTGTTTCTGAGAAAACCTCAAGTTATTACTCAGGAGCATTTGAAAAGCAAGTGGAATCTCACAACTTATTAGGAAAGGAAAAATGGGGATGCAAAATTGAAAGCAGAATCGTGCCACTATGTGAATGCAGGAATTTACACTCTGAAAATTCTACATACTGGTCCAGGCATCTCAGAAAGCACCTACAGGAGGCAGAGAAGCTATCAAGAAAAGAACTAAAAAGTGGTTTTCATACAATGAAACTAAACCCAGAATCAACAATGGAATGCAGTGGGTACTATGTTAAGTAGGGGAGGAAAAGGACTATGACGGGGATTTGCAACGTAACTAATGACATGTAGACAATAATAGGGAATATTTAGTCACAGTTTCTTGTAAGCTGAGAATTAAATTTAAGAATTTAAAAGTTATCAAAAGAAATGACTAGGCAATAAGATAAAAGCAAGTGAAAGCAGGCATGTTTATTTTTAGAGTAATAATCAAATGGTGCACCTAAGTACTGTCTTATTATAGAGGAAAGAGGCATAAATATGTCAGAAAAAAGATCAGGTAAAATAGCACAAGGTGTGCTCATCAATGATTGCTAGAGACACAGTCCTGAGTGCTTGACTTTGGAAATCCCTAAGTACTAGGCAGACATGAAGAGTATACTGGGAAAAGGCAACACAGACTTATACTTCCCACCTAAACATCAGTTTCTACTTGCTGTGAGAGATGCTATGAATGTAATGGACCTTCAAAAGGGTGTGGTAAAGCAGATTAATTTTATTTTTCTCTGATAATGTCGGTCTGTTGTATTTTCCTAGACATCTAGCAGGGGTGAGGGCATTAATTATTATGAGACAAATGTTTTCATGCTTCTTACAAAACACATTTGGTACATTTAAAATATTGAATTACTTCTGTATCATGCCTTCATCTCTATTTTTCTAGTTACATATATATAAATGAAAACCAGAATGACAGCAGCTTGTCAAATACTTTGAAACCGGATAGATTTGTTCTGCACAGCTTTATTTTGTCTCACATCAAAGATGCATAATAAAATTGCAGAGGAGGGGCTGATACAGGAGTTGCATGAGTGTTACTCATCATACCTTTTTTCATGTACTATCTTTACTAATCCTATGACTCCTTTTTACTCACAACAGGTGTCAAAACTGAAACTCCCTATAGTCATATTCCTAGCATGTAAAAGAAAAATGAGAGAATGCACTCAAAGAAGATGTTGTTTTTAAAAGAGCCAAGAGCAGTCACACTCCCTAGCGCATTTTATAATCTGCAAAACAGAGTTGTATATGTGCCAAAAGATTCTTAGAAACTATGAGAGAAATACATAGATTTCCTAGACGTGGTTTTGACAAAAAAAAAAAAAAAAAAAAGCCAATAGGTTGCAGTATTAATTATACCACGATAACAGCTTAGATTTTCATGGAGAAAATACCTGAAAATTTTCTTTAATAATAAGAAACATATAACTGCCATCTTACATTTACTTTAAAAGCCATGAATCTTAATTCAAGATTGGGCACTGAACAGAGAGAAAAGTAGTTTGAGGCAGTATTCTTGGAATGAGCAAGCACAGATGGGTTCAAAACTCCCACAACAGGTTCAAGTGCAGGGTAGACAAAGGTTGGTAATAATTAAAGCTTCTGCATTTTGAGGCAGTAAAAGTAACTAAGAGACACTTATGGACTAAAACGCAGGTGACACATGGAATCATGTGAAGAGAAAATGTCAGTAATCTGGGTTTGTGTTTTAAGCAGAAGAATGTAGGAAAGAAAGAACTATTGGAACCTGTCTGAACCGCTGAACACCTCAAACAGGATATAGCAGGTGATCAGGGTTATTACTGAAATGAGATTGTCTATCAGTGTGTATGTCAGCACGTACAAAAATGGAGTCAAAAGGGCAAAATACCTATCTGAGCTAGATCTTTCAAAGAAATGAACCGAGATGATAAGATTTCTAACCACAGTACTATAGAAATAATATGAAGGGGACAAATGGGGTGATATCCTGAGAATCAGACAGAGATTAGGGTAGATGAAACATCACACATCTTAATACTTGTTTAAGTATTGAGTGAAGAATTAATAAGTTTTAAGTGAAGAATTTATATATATGACTGAGAAAAGATGCTCCAACAAGAGTAGGAAATGGAAATTATAACATCCATGGTAAATTAAAAAATAAGCAGGTATTGTGTGAAATCTGAACCACCTGGATAATGTCCAGTAACAGTTACTTTAAAAGAAGCTGCAATTTTGGTCATGATACTTTATTGCTTCCAATTAGAAAATAGTGTGATGCATGTATCTGATAAGGAAAAGTGGAATATCTGAAAGAATTCCTCATTTATCCTTAATAAAATATGTAGGGTCTGTATGGGTTTGTATGTTTTGTAACCAAAACATGAAGTTTAAATAAGATAAATTCAGTACGATTTTGGTAAAAGGAGATTATGTCATGTTATAGTACACCTTTCTTTTATATACTTCAGGTGGGATTGATAAAGTCAATTTAATAATCTATGTTTCAGTTAAGCAGTGACTCAAAGGAATTAAAATTGATATCAAAGGAAAGGAAATGAAAGTGGAAGTTAAAACAAGGAATGATTACCTTGATATCTAAAGAGAAGATTACAATGATAAGAGTTTCCCAGATGGATAGAGTCTAGAAATTATATTTTTCCAAGGACCAGTCTTAGAACAAGTTCTGCTTAATATCATTATTTGTGACACTGCTTTAAAAAAATTGCCTTTAATAAACCATGGTGTGGGTGATGTAACACTTGAAAAATCCAGCCAATGTTGACAGCAACAGGTGGACTGCACATTTTGAATTGGAATTAAAAATGTAGGCTAAAATAGCATAATATAAAGTAAAGCATATAGAGACTGGATCCAGAAGTTTCAGTTTAAATTGAAAACTTATCAGCTGGAGTTGGCATTTAAAGAGAGAGAACTGGATTTGCTGGAAGATCACAGGAGAACTTTCAATCAATACTGAGGAACTTTAGTATTGCAGTGCATAGTTTTAGCAAGATGTACCATGCTTATAAAATAATTAAATTTGGATCAAAATAGAGAAAGACTAATAAAATGATAGGAAGAGGTGTTTTAGAAAATTTAAAAGGCTATTCAAGCTATCAAGGTAGAAATTTTAGAGAAGATATGTTTATACTTTAAAATTCACCTGGATAATCTCCAAAGATGGAATGATTTTTAGGCATAATGATCTTACAAAAGGTATTATATGTAAAACGTCTGTACCTATTTAAAGAGGGAAACCCTGTATGTGCTTTTCAAATGAAGAGGTAGGCAAGAAACCCTCATTGTTTAAATATGCTGCTCGTGAAGTTTATGAGTGTTTTAAAGACTCATACTTGCTTTTAAAATGCTGGAAATATTTATGGCAGTGTCTTTTATTGAATTCAGTTTATCCATGGATAATGTATTCACTTGGTTTGTACATAAGGCAGGAAAGAATTTTTACAACTTTTGATCCACAGTGTAGGCTCCAGGGAAATTTTAATTCCCTTTCTTCCAAGTTTGGAAGGTATCAAAGACAGGCAACAGTAAGGGATATGATATCATCCAGCATTGACTTAGAATCAGAAAGTAACTTCTTGTCAGATGCAAGTATTTTGGAATTCCTCCTTTGTTTTTTCTTTTTTTTTTTTTTTTCCTAGAATGCCTGATATTTTAATTCTTTGGATCAGATTATTTAACAATATTTCACATTCTCCATTTTTTTTGTAGTACAGACCAAAGCAACATTCCTTCTCTCCCCAGGGAGAGCGAGCACGCCCCAAGATACAGCTTTTTATTGAAGATCTGAACCTTTTTAATAAAGGCCGAGAAGTCTCAGTCATGTTCTGCAGTTGATGTATAAAGGACAGATAGATGAACTAGATTTTCTAATGGATTTTTCTGGAATTGACATTGATTATAGACTGTAATACCATTCTCCACTGTGATAGTGAGAGCTAGCTAGAGTCTACAATGGAAATGGGTCTTCATCTCAGTTCTGTACTGCAACTTCCTAATGAATACTGTTTTTAAAAGTTAGTAAAGTTTTGTCGAAGCAATTTTGAGATACCCAGGTATTTGCTAAGCAATTTTTGCTGTGGCAGGGCCTAAGACCATGTAGTTACGTTATTAGAGCATTTCATATGAAGAATTGGAATATAAACATCTATTTTAATCGTTCTGATCACAATATATGTGGCAACTATTACAAAAGTAATAAAATGCTCCTGCTGGAACACAGCAAAAGGCAACAGTGAATGTCTGACATTGAATGCTGGCCAAAATAACTATTGTTTAACTCCAATTAATGAATCAAACACAATTTGTAAAGGCAGATGAGGACTACAGTTCAAAGTTGCATATTATTATTTTTTTCTGGTGAAAGATTTGGCTAAGTTCCTAATACATTACTCTGTCATTCAGACAGATTTCTGTTAAAGACAGAGCTGTAGTTTATGTGCATTTCATAGAACTGTAAACCTGTTCCTTTCTTCTCCCTCCTCTCTCTTACAACATCAGATGTAAACTTTTTCTGGAAGATGAATCTTCCTAGAAGGAGAACTCACTACAATGACTTTCAGTATTTTTATATAAAACAGTAGTATAAGGGAAAACTCAGGAATTGCGAATGAGAATAAAAGCCAGAACAAAAATTACTCACAATCATTTGGGATTCTATGTGAAAACACAGAATTACCCAAGAATGTCTTTCTCTTCTTTCTTTTGCTGGGCAAATTTATTGTTTAGATTCATCTGATTAAGAAAAATAGTTATTTTAACAAATGGAAGTATGAATTTAACTAATTGTAAGTATGCCTTCAAACCTCAATTTTTTTATAATCAAGAAGAAAAACTTTAATACTCTAGAGAAAACAGATACTCTAGAGAAAACAGATACTCTAGAGAAAACCATGCACATCAGAAAAAAAAAAAAAAATAATGTTACAGAAACAAGGGAGAAAGAAGAATGACCAAACAGGTTTTTAAAATGTTACTACAACTGATACTAGTTTTGTAGCTTTATTGTTTTGTAATTCTCTTACTACATCTACTGCTACATCTAGTGCTGCTATGTCTGGTCTGCTTCCTTGCTCTGCTGAGCACAAATATCCTAGGCAAGGGTATTTGTGCTGTGCTAGAGGAACTATGCAAATACTGTAAAGAAAATTAAAAATGTGTACACAAATGTAATCCTTCAGCTAATGAACTGCATGCATTTAAATAGCCTTGAGTATCTAAAATAATCTTTTGCCAGAAAGGTCTCTTTTGACAGTTGTCAAAATTCTATTTTCATTCTATTTCATTAAGTATTCATTGAGTATTGCTTTCTCATATGTAGATAAAGGTAGCAAATTGATGTGTTTGCAGGGTATTGTTTTACAGCATTTCATCTTTCTTAGAAGAAAATATCTAAGCCCCAGTGGGTTTTTTGTCTTCTCTTGAAGAAATTTGTGGAAATTTGTGAAGGTCTAACTTCTTAAGCTCATGTGAACCTCTGTAAATGTATGTTACTGTCATTAGGCAAAATCAGTTAGTGTAAATAGGAATGTTGATGAACTCTCAATGATACTTGTTTTAATCAAATGGAGCTTCTGTGAGTACAATTAAAGTCTTAGAGAAGATATGCTTATTCTTTAAAATTCACCTGGATAATCTCCAAAGATGGAATGATTTTCAGGCCTAATGATCTTACAAAAGACATTGTGTATATAACATCTGTACCTATTTAAAGAAGGAAACCCTGTACGTGCTTTTCAAATGAAGTGGTAGGGAGGAAACCCTCATTGTTTGAATATGCTGCTCGTGAAGTTTATGAGGGTTGGTACAATGGTACCAATACACGTGACAGGTCAATATGCAGGCAGTACTTTGGCTTTCTTACTGTTACTGTTCTCTATGCATCTAGACTTGTTACCAAAAGTAATGGAGAAGGTTTGCAAATTAGATGCTGTTTCACTAAATATGGGATGAAATAATGAGGGCTTTCCTAGGGTACTGATTAGATGATAACTAGATGAGATGAGCACTCTCTTTATTTCTTTATTTCTATTCAAAAGGATACACTACTGATCAAATTGTTATGTATCATTGTGACAAGTTTTAGGGGAAAGTGCTTCAGAAGGTTTTTCTTTATTACCTTCTTAATTTAACTCCATAATATTAAAAAAATCCTATCTTTAAATGGTACTATGGATAGTTTCATTCTGTGCTCTGAAATTACCATTTTAAGAAAAAAAATATAGTCTGTGATCTTGCTAATGCTACTGTGCTATCCACAACATATGAAAAAAATGCATACCTGATTAGCTTTTCTGTTTCTAAAATAAAATTTCCCAATGAGATTGTTTACATTTGGATTCTCCTCAGTTCTCTGTGGCCAGTAAGTTTGTTTATATTTGGATCCTTCTGAGTTTTCTGCGGCCAGTAAAGAACAAAAGCAATTAAAATATTTAGAGATTACTTCTTTTCAAACAAAAGAAACTGTTTGCATTATTGATTTAAGAGGAGCAGATAATATATCATTTTAGGTTTACTAATTTTAACTTGAATGATTTGGTGTCAAGTATAACCAGTGTTAGGACTACTTTAAGGTTATTTCTATATATATTTACCTAACTGTTTAGTTCATTTTAGCACTGCAAAGCAGGGTTTGCCAGAACTGCTACTGGCAAAATTCCTGTATGTATGGTTCCACATATTCCTGTATGTGTGGTCAACACTACTCTGACAAGGGGTGCAGTCTGAAAAAAGCCCAAGATGGATGTATACCTTCCATATACCATGCATTGTGCAAGGCCAGCTATGACCTTAACCAAGACCATTAAGAATCATGCTTCAGTAAGACAGGAGAAATGAAAGCTGCTTAGCTGAATTGTATTGAAATGTAAATTTTTTAATCCTTATGCATATCTCTTAAACATTATCTAAGGAAATATAGAAATTATTCAGAAGCTAAGACAACACTGGCGTTGGTATTCAGAGTCAATCAAATAGTGTCTTGAGTGTACATTCTTAGAGATTTATGTAAAGATGTATTTTGTTGTGTAGCTTACATTGAAAATCATATAATGTCCTCATTGACATACCTGCAGTTGGACAAGTGATTTCACTGGTGGTTAGGGTATATTGATCTCACGCCAAATTTTGCTACACATCAGGAATACATGTAGCATATTTCTTACTCACCTAATTTTCTTTTAAATTCCATCTATTCCTAAGTTTTACAAATGCTTATTGCACAGCTGGCTTCAGGATAGAGCAAAATAAGCAGGTACATAAGGTGGCAAACTTCTGGGACAGTGTTAAACAGGCTTTGTAAGAGACAGAGGAAGTGGATGGCTATACAGGCCTGTCTACCTGCACTAAGTTTGGTGGCTGTTGTCTCCAAAGAACCTGTTCAAATCAATGGTCAGCAGCTGGCTTTAGCTCCTTCTTGCAACAGCTGTTGCATCTTGCTCTGCTCATCTCTCAGGTTTATTTGAAGGTCAGCAGCCCCCTTCTGTCCCTGAGCCCCCAGTTCAGCCTCATCCTTTCCTCTTTTCCAAGGCAGGAGCAGATGTGTCACACAACATGGCACCAAGTATGGGAGGATAAAACATTTAGCTTTTCAATAAAACTCTGTATGGGAGGTTATGTTGGATGCTATCTGTGATTTTTAAATCAAATCAGCTTGTAAATGAAGGGGGGGTGGTTTCAATGACAAAAGTGGGAAAAGAATTCTGGACCCTTTTGACACTCTATAGCCTTCTGAAACCTCCATGGCCTGTCTAAGTCCTCTCCTCATCTTCTGGGAGAGGAAAGCCTGGGAAGTGGCTGAGCTACCACAGCCCCCATAGTCCCCACAGGCCTTTCCTGTTTCCTCCTATGCTGCTTCCCAAGTGTTTCCTAAGGCTCTCTAAACCTTCCTACCTCAGCAGATATACAGTGCCTATTTGAACTCCCAGGTTCCTGCATCCCATGACTTGCATGTGAAATGCCCTTTGCCATCACCTAGTTTTGCCTACACTGTTGAGGTGCCTCAAGCCACTTCTGAGATTATTTTTGAGATATACATGCCCAGAAACATGTTGCTACCCAGTCTTTATCCTACCATAACTCAGACAAATAATTATCTCAAAACAGCTTTCATAAAGTTACGAATCATTTATTTTGTTCTCAGTCACCTGAAATTACTATAAGCTTTTAACTCTGGTCTGTTTTGGTTTAAAAGGCTGTCCAAGAAGCTTTCTTCTGAAGTTTAGATAACAAATTCTCCATAAATCATGAACATATTCTCTCTAGCTTCCTTACTCCCCTGTAGGGTAAGATGGTCCCCCTGCAAAAATGGTTGATATTGGGGGATTCACCTGTGGGACATACTCATCTCTACTCTCAGTCGCTACTTGTCTAGGGATCCCAGCTTATTATCCTATATTCGATACTGTAAAATCAATCAAATATGTATTATATTATTTGGGGGTGAAAAAAAAAGTGTATAAAATAATAGTCTTAAAAAATGAATGCATAAACTTTTATTTTTCCTTTTTAGTTACTTATTAGTCCTACTTTCCCTGTCACTTTACATGACAGCATTTTCTACCCAGCTTTAAAGCTCTTTAACCTTCTACTTCTATCTTTATTGTTGTCTTATTATTTGTTCTGGCCCTAACATGTTTAAAGTGTTTCATGCATTTCTGTAATAATTTTTCCAGGAATATAAAAATTACTTGTAGCATCTGAAGGCAACTGGCTATTAATAAAGATTAGGGAAATTACCCCTGAAGGCTTTTAGTTTTCTTCTACTTGTACCATATCTTGAAAATAATAATAATAAAAAATTGCATTAATATAAAATGTGCCTATTTGTTGGAAGAAGCACAGTTAGGATGCACCCAACAATGTAATATTATATCCTGTCAATAACTGAACCTATATCCTGTCATTTACAGAACCACAAAATCAATGAATGGCTGAGGTTGGAAGATAATTCTGGAAATCATTTTATCCAAACCTTGTATTCAGAGCAGGGCCAGCTGAAGCAGGTTTCTCAGGACTGTGTCCAGCTGGATTTTGAATATCTCCAATGAAGGGGACTCTACCAACTCTCTGGGCAACCTCTGCCAGTGCTTGACTACTCTCATAGGAAAAAATCTTTTTTTTTTCACTTAAGTGAAATTTCCTGTGTTTCATTTTGTCATTGTCCCTTGTATCACTGAGAACAACCTGGGTCCACTTGCTTTGTTCCAGCCATCAGGTGTTTATGCACATTGACAAAATCCCGCTTGAGACTTATTCAGACTCAGAAGTCACAACTCTCTCACCCTCTGAGTGCATGTCCGAGTGAGATGCTCCCAGACATGAATCACTATTGTAGCCCTTTGCTGGACTCTTTGTCCCTGGCCCCATCCCATCTGGATGGTGGCATGACCCTCTTGTGTATCAGCTCCTCCTCTGTTTTGGATCATCTGTTAGCTTTCAGAGGATCTGCACTCTGTCCTACCTATGACTTTGTCCCATTGCCCAGGTCTCTAATGAAAATGTTTAGCAGTATCAGATCCCTCAGTGCCGGCCTGAGGTACCCCAGTACTCCCTGGCCTTCAGCTGGATTTTGTGCAATCCTCTGAGCCCAGAAGTTGAGGCCAGTTTCCAGACTTCGTCACTGACCATTTATCTAGCCCATACTTCAGTATTTCATCTAAGGTTGTTATGGGAAACAGTGTCAAAAGCCTTACTAAAGTCAAAGCAAACAATATTTCACTGTTTTTCTTTTTTCCTTTGTCCAGTAAAGTAGTTACTTCATCAGATTGGTCAGACAGGATGTCTCTCATAAATCCATGCTGACTCTTTCCAGTCACATTCTTATCTTTAATATGTTTGGCTTCCAGGATTACATGGTCAATCACCTTCCATGGGATTGGGGTGAGTTTTGTCAACCTGTAATGACCTTCTTGAAGATAGGAGTAACATTTGCTTTCTTCCAAGCCTTGGGAACCTCCCACAATACCCACAACCTTTCAAAGATTATCAAGAGTGGCTTTGGAATGTCGTCAGCTAGCTCCCTCAGCACTTGGTGCCATGAATCTGTGTATGTTCAGTGTGTTTAAATGTTCCTTGACCTGATCCTCCTCCACTGAAGGTAAGCCTTCCTGGCTCCAGACTTTCCCTCTGGTCTCAGAGATTGCTGAGGGCCGGTCTTACCAATGAAAATGGTGACAAAGAAAGTGTGAAGTACCTTGGTCTTTTTCATGTTGTAGTAGAGGAATTATACAGAAGCAACAACTGAACACAAGTTTCCAATGCTAGCAGTCAACCAAGCAGTGTTAATAAGGCCCTCAGATATAACATGGAGAATGGGAGAAAAAGACACAAAGTTTACATCTGTATCCAGTGCTGGTAAGACCACTACTAGAACAAAGCACCTAATTCCTATGGTAAAGAATTTAAAGGCAACAGCTAAAAAGCTGTGTTTAGAATTTGAAAATTGGTAGATAATATTAATGAGAGATTGTAAAAAGCTCAGCATGCTATAAAAAGAGGGGTGAAGGAGATTCATGTTGCTGAAGACCTTAAACCAAGACCAGAAACCTTTAAGAGTAATTACTTCCTAAGCCCAAAAGTATTACTTAATCATGAATTACTGAACCTACTTGCAGAGGAGTTGACCCAAAATCTAGAAAAAGACAAAAGATCACATTCTGTAACTTTTTTTTTTTTTAAGTTCTCATAATTTCAAATAGAGATTAACTCTTCCATTCTGTGTATGTCACCAAAGACACTGATGCTAACTGAAAGTTCTAATGACAATTAGAGAAAAAAAAAAAACATTTTTATGCTTGACATAATTTTAGTACTAGATAACAGTACAATCTCTGGGATATTCAGCTTGGAAAAGAGAAGGCTTTGGGGTGATCTAATTGCATTCTTCCAGTGTCTGAAGAGAGGCTACAATTAAGATGGAGAGAGACTTTTTATGACAGCACGTTGTGACAGAATAAGGGGAAATTACTTCCAGCTGAAGGAGAATAGTTTTAGATTAGATTTTAGGAAAATATTATTTATTCTGCAGGTGCTGAGGCACTGGGACAGGCTTTCCAGAGAAGTTGTGGATTCCCTTATCCCTGGAAGTGTTCAAGGCCAAGTTGGATGGGGCTCTGAGCAACCTGTTTCAGTGGAAAGTGTCCTTGTCCACAGCAAGAGGCTTGGAACTAAAGGATCTTTAAGGTCCCTTCCAAATCAGGCCATTCTGTGGTTCTGTTATTTAACTGGTGAACTTGTTGTCCCCAGCGCTTCCTGCAGTCTTGGCCTTGTTCTTGCCCCAAGGAATATATTGTGACCTATTACCATACAAAAGGGCTGTCCACATGTACAAGTTTCTATCCAGTGGAAATCAGGACACAGAGGAGAAGGAGAGATGGTGGTAACATGAGATGATTTCTTTTTTTTCCAGTAGGTCATGGCTGGGGTTCTCTGCTTTATGGAGCTCTCCTAAGTCTTACTATACATGCTAGAATATACATAGAATTTTTATACTCCAAAAGCTGTTTTCAAATTGCATAACAAGTATATACTTATTGATAAGTTCACATATTTCACCTTGACTCTGACTTACAGATGACTTATATTTGGTCACTTTTTTCTTATCTACTTCATTATGCTCAAAAAGAACCTCCAAATATGTGTCCAACTTAAAAAAAATTAAAAATAAAATTACCTTGCATTACTAGGGCAAAATTTTGAATATGGAATCATATATCTCAGTCTCTACTTGAGGCTTTGGCATTCATGAAGAGACATTCATCCTACTGAGATAATTTTTAAGTTCTATAGAACTTTGTTTCGATGTTCTATTTAGGTGGCTACAGAAACCACAAAAGAAGACCCTTTGTGACTTCTACATTATGTGGAGTCCATGTGGATAAATTTATAATTCCAGAAGTATTCACTTAGAGTTTCTTCATCCTGACTCCATCACATATTAAAATCTTGCAGTTATACCAGCTTAATGTCATAAGGATCTTTCCTGTAAAATTTCAGCATTGTGGCTTGCATTCACAAGAATTGTTAAAACTCTGACAATAACAGAGTAATTAACAGATGAAACGCTTGTTTAATTAATGCGTTGATCAGATCTTATTTTGTCATAGAAAGAGGAAGCTGACCAGGTCCACCTCATCCACCCTGCGTTAGTGATACGTTAATTTAATGTCATCACCTTAAGTAGCTTATACACACGCACATACAATTTTCTTTCACTCACTCATGCTCTTTCATGCTATTCGGTTTTACATGCTTTACAAGGATAGGCGTGGTTGTTTCTTTATTTCTCTAATTCCCTTGCCATGTTCTGTTTAAATTATTCCATTTGTAAGCATAGACAAGTTGAGACACGCATGTTAGTTTCAGCACAAGTTTAACATTTAATTATTTTAGATGGTTTTTGAGATTATAGAGAAAGATGGCTGCAAAACCAAAACACTTTTTGGTCTAATTAATTTATACCCTTTCTTGTTATCAGTTTGGTTTATGTATCTTTTTCTCTTTCATTTGGTCTCTACTTTTCTCTGATATTCAAAAGAATGAACATCTTATGAAAATAGATAAACTGTTTTAATTTCTTTCTTCATTGTGTTGCTACAAGCAAATGACATTGAAAAGCTTTTGTCTCTACATTGTTGCACTGTTGACTACCACAGAGTAAAAGAGCTTTAGCTAATTATGAGAAAATTATATTCAAATTATATTAGAATATCATATACTATCAATAATATTATCTGCACATATATCGCTCTTTTATCGACATATGCAGATCCAGCAGACAGAGACCTGCATTGTGAGGGTGCATGACTGTATGGACAGCATGAACTGTCCATTACAGGGCAAGCCTTCCTGGATTTTCCACCTTGAAATTGTTCTAGAGTTTTTGATGAAGAATAAAACTGAACATTAGAGCAAATTAGAAGAAAAAAGGTCCTTCGGATTTCAGGTGATATCATAAACCACTATTTTGCTGGATTTCACTATCGGAAATGTGGTGATGGGCCTGACACAGCTTCTTGGAGTTTTTAATAGCAATTCAAATCTTTGTAAAATAAATGCAAATTAGATGTTCTTGGTTTCTGACTTTGTCCTCAATTTTTAGAAAACTAAGTAAGAATGTGGAGGTGGCTGCAGAAGAGTACAATCATGTCACTTGTTTCTTTCATGTAAAAAAAATGAGCAATAAGTCTTTAAGGGGGAAGACATTTTGTCATAGCTTTCCTTTACACTGAGCTGCAATGAAAACGTGCTAATCAGGATGCAGGAAGGAAAAGAAAGAAAATGTGAGTGAATAATCAATAAATCACAGGTGGATTTATTAAACCACAGAAAGAACTAGTATTAGAAAGGAGAAAAAGAACCAAAAAAGGATAAATACAAAAATCGTATATTATTGACATAAATGGTGGTGTTCCAACACACAAGCAGAGATCCCTGAAATGACTCATCAGTATTACAAAGGTATTTTATACAGTATCTGTAAAAACTAGGCCTGTACCTATAGTAAAGAAGTTTATGTCTCAGATATTTAAGAATAAAAATGTCCTTTTTTTTCCAGTTAAACTTATATGAACTGAGTTTGTAATATTCACATCTTTTCCTTGGCTATTGTATGCTGATATAGGAATTCATAACAGAATTCCTAGCATTGGACTTTTTCAGACTCACAGATACAAAACTCTCCCAGCCTCAGCAGCTGATGGTCAATGGAAGGCAAAACATTTATAGTGCCACCTTATTCAATTGTTGATATTCATGGTGCTTGAATTCCTCACCTTTATCTATCATCATCTTTACTCTCCAGCCCTCCAGTCTTTCCACATCCTTTGTGCTCCACCCAATGGCTTTGGGGAAGTCCTCTTTCATGTTTTCATACTTCAGGGAACTACCATCCCTCTGAGGCTCTCATTATCCTAGGAAAGGAGGTTGCTGCTCAGTATGGCATACAGTGAGTCAGTCAAAGTGTGTTTACGGACTTTGCAAAGATAGCATTTCTTTTTCCTGTAGGACAACAGCGTGCTCAAGTCAACCTCCTTCCTCATTTTCTCTCCTCCCAGTCCTCTCCCTTCCCATCCCCAGGGACTGAAAGGCTGAGCAAGCCATATGGGACACTGCTTGAAAGTTATGAAAAAAATAACTACAGAGGAATTAGAGGAGGGATAAGAGTAAAAGGGGAATATGAGAGAAGAGCCGAACTAACAGGTGGGGAAGAAATTCAGAAAGGAGACAAAAGGAATGACTAGAGAAAGTGAGGTAACAAGACTGGGCAAGAAACAAAATGAAATAAATGAATCAAAGAATATGGAAATACGAAAATAATTAGGAAGCAAGAAAAATTGTACCAAAGAAAAATAAAGCTCTATTGAAAAGATAGCTCAAAAAAAACAGACTTTTTTTTTCTTTTCACTGTTGGAGAAGAAAAAAATATTCCTTTGAAAAATGTCTCAGTGTAAGCTAGGAACATGATTCACAGAAACTGAGATATGAGAAAACAAGGAGGAAAGTTGCAAAGAAGAACAAGGTGGGAAGTTGCAAAGAGAGAAAAAAGAAAAGAATGGAAGGTAGAGGAGGATAGTGAAGGCCTTTTTCATGTTTGTTCTGCCTCCTTTCCTTAGTAATGAGCAGGGAGTGTTTGCCTAATGGAATCTCAGCCCCAGGGCAGTCAGGAGTGCCTCAGCTCACCTGGTAGCCAGCACCTCTCCCCATTTCAGGACTGGTATTCACAGGCTCAAAAGAGACTCCAGGAGAATTCCAGCACATGCCAGCAAGGAAAGGTGAAGACCTCCATACCAAAATTCCTGCCCCCTTCCTCTTCTAAACAGAAGAAAAAAAAGGTAGCTTAGTGTTGGTGGTGGAGCTCCAAAAGCTCTCAGCCCTTCTCTCCTGTGTGTGTTAACATAGACACCTGAGGCATTTTTATAAATGTGATGGGGAGGACCAGTTTTCTTCATCACCTGTGCTGTTTTCAGCTGGCATTAAACCACTGGCCTGATGGTAGCAACTGCATTTTCACCTCGATTGATGCGCTCTGTTGCCTAACGGGGCACTGCAGAGTTAGGCCAACACAGTGGTTTGTGCATTATTCAGCAGTCCTACCAATTTAATTTAAGTAGTTTCCAGTCTGTAAGCAGGCAAGTAGACTGTAAGGAAAACAAGGTTCAGGTTAAACTTGTCTACAGAAGGCAAATTCAAGGGTCTGTACCCTCATTAGCACTTGCATATATTCTTATGACCTTGGGTAGGTAAAAAAACAAAAAACACACAAACAACAAACAAACAAGAGATGATACTATAAGGTATACTCTTTTTTCTTTCCTTGATCTTCTGAATGTGTTTAGTCAAAGACTGTGTACCTCAGGCATGTGTATGCAAGAGAAACTGTCATCTCGCTAGAACTGGACAAATGCATAGGTGGTTCCCACAAGCTTGTTTTCTTTGTGTATGTGCTATATCACATCTGAATAGTCTAACCATTAACAGCAGAACACCATGAGATTTTATAAGTGTATGGTATTATTTATTCTAGTAAAATCTAAAATACATAGTTTTAAAACAAATACATTCAGTTGTTGAAGAGATGTTTTGAACAAATTTAAGAGAGTTGCAGCAAGTGATACCATTTCTGATGAGTTCAGCAAGGCAAGCTCAGTCATGCCACCTTGGTGAGAAAGCTGAACCTCACCCAGCTGTGAGATTTTGCACTGGAACCTCAAAGCATCATGAGCAATTACGTTTGAATGTGGGCAGTCATGATATCTAAAGCAGCAAAATACTTGGTTAGGGTGAAAAAGCAGTCTGCCTAAAGTTAGCTTAAGTGTTGTGGTTATTTTTTTACCCAGAATGAGTCATTTTGATGTACATTAAGCCTGCCCAGCCTTTACATGGGTCTACAAGAGGGTCTGGGGATGGCAGTGTGGGGATGCCAGCATGGTTTGTGGCAAGTGGAGGCTAACACAACCCAGGTGCAAGAACAGCACCAACTGCTTACAAGAGATCCTATCCTGCATACATGTAAACACAGTCTACACCACTCACAGTTTTAGGAGCTAGCCTTCTACAAAAGCAGTGAGGAGGCAGAGCTGCTGAGTTTACCCGTTTTCAAGGCTGACTCTGATGCAATCCACTGGTAAAGGTGTCCTCCAGAAAAAAAGATGAAATTTCCAGTGTTGGTGTTTATGGCACTTGGAAGTAACTTTAGCAAAGACTTTCTGCAAAGACAGAGTAACGTGACAAAAACATATCTTTAAGGGCTGCCATATTTCCAGGGATTAACAACTGAGTGATTGCCTACCATGACCTCTTAAGTTCCTCCATCCACGTGCAGCTAGAAGTTTTGTGGGAAATGCCTAAACAAAGTACTCAAGTAATGGTAATAAGAAAAAAGAAGAGCACATTAGTTATGAATTTAAATTATATAATTAAGAAGAGTGAACAGAATTAAAAGATGTCTCAATTCATACTTAATTTACAAAACTCTCTTAACTTTCTCTTTTTTTGGATCATTTTTCACATCTTTGGGTCATTGTCTTTTCTTTCATGTTTTCTGTGTCAAAAACTGTTATTAAGACATATGTCTGAAAATATATTCAGTATATTTGTAATATATACATTCCTTAAGACTTAAATCTAATTCCTATGGAATGTGAAACTGCTCAACACAGGTTCATTTCAAGGCCTTGCTAACCTGAGCAATATTGAATATCGTTACTTGAGTTAAAAACACAAACTGGTTGAGTACAGTTATACAAAAGAATCTCAAATGTCACTTCAAAATAATAGACTATTGCCATGGGTATAATTGCAGGTATATGTAAATGCTTTGAGATCAGAATTATAACAATTGCACCCTTTGAAAACTACTCTTTCCTTAGGAAAAATATGAGCATTTGGAAGTGTTCAGTTTTAAAATTGTACATTTTTATTGTCAACAGAGTAATAAAGCAGAAAAGCATATTAAACACGTTTGGTACAGGTTTTTTCCACAAATAAAGAAAAGCCAACATTATCATTCCTGCTATTGTCTCTTATGAGACCTACGTAATTTTTAAATTATGTTGTAAATATGGTATTAAAGATTATATACATGCAGAGAAATCTGTATGCTATAACATTGCATGATTAAAGGGGAAATGAGAAAAAATACATGAGTTTATATTATTTCAACACTTAATGTATACTTCTAATTTGGTTTTTATTACATTAATAGGTAGTTCAGTATCAGCTTCCATTTATGTCTGTAAATTAAGTGATGTACCTTTGAGGTTCTGAAAATGTTAGTGCCTTAAAAATAATTTATATGAGTATGATATTGGTACTTTTGCATACCCTTGGGAGACCTTTATACAAAATATTTCTTTTTTTAAAATACTGTTTCTTATACTGAGTATTTTCTGAAAACAAAATGATGAATTCCTATTATTGGACACAGTCACCAGTTCAAAACATTCATAACAAGCCACAGCTAAAGTAGCTGGCTTTGTAATAAATACATGGCTGTGTATAAATAAATAGCCTTCTGAAGTCACACTCTAGCTTTCAAGGATGATATGTAACTTTAATTTTTGCAAGGCAATGTTTTTCAATCTTTTATCAAAGATAATTAAATAATTTGCCATGGAGTATTTGGAATATTCATGTTGATTTATAACATTGTTAAATACAGGGGACATTAAAAATATCAAATTTTGCTGTTCTGAGAAACACTGAGCTTGTTCTTTTCTAGAGATGCCCAAAGCCATCCAAGAGGAAGTTGGGAGCAGGCATATTAACTGCTCCATGGAAGACCTGAGCAGGACTGACCACACACAGTGCCCACAGACCACCAAGGCAAGTAGACAAGTATTTAACTAAAATAGTTATAGGATATCCTAAATTAATGCCTTCCCCAATCTTAGCAGAATTAAGGCCACATGTTTTTTATTTCCTCTGTAACTGTCCTAAATATCAGGTTAATTGGGGTGGAGCCACTTTTCCTACTGAGGCTGGGCTCCACTTGGTCAGGAATCAACAGTGTGAAGAATAAAGAGGGTGCTTAGTGATTAAAGCACTCAGAGTGGCCTAGTTCTAATAGCCAACACATTCTGTAATTTTAATTTATGGATTATTTGACACTAGCATATTTCAAATAGTAGTTATGGGTTTGATGCAGATTACAGAGTTTGAACCTTCGTGAAATAATAGCCCCTTGTGACTTTGAAATCTATGATAGGTTAATGCCTTTGAATATGAGTCATACTCCTAAATTTCTAAAATTTTTTTACAAGCATGATGAAAAATGTAGCTTATTAATTCATGTTTTAGCCTAACAAACCATATTGCTGGAACTGTACTTGGTTTAACTGGTCAATTGCTGATGTATTTCAATTTATCTGAGGGGTTTAAATTGCAATGTAAATAAACTGAAATCGTGAAGGAGTTTTTGAAAATTTTTCTTGTGGTCAACAAAAGCCCCATTTCTAATGTATTCCTTCTGTGAAAGAAATGTACTCCACAGCTGGGGTTACATAGTGAATCTATCATTGCAAAACAGTTTTAGATAATATTTATGATCTTAAAGACTTCATAAAATAAAAAGAAAAATCTCATAAGAGTTGGGGATTCTTCCTGACAAAAGTATAGAAGGAATTCAGTTTTGGAGTACTGAGGTTTTTTTCATTATTCTGTGGATTTATTGTTGAGAGAAAGTAGTGAAGGCTTCATGTGAAAGACCTAATGTAACAAATAAGATTTTTATTGACTAAGCAAAGTGAATTTCTACAACTATATGCTTGTACATACCACTTTCTTGATCTGAAAGTTTGTACCAGTGTCAAGTGACTAGCTAACAGAATCAGAGTATGCTGAAACTCTTTTCTTACAAGGAACCAGACCTATGGTATGGAAATAAGTTTGTTATTGGTATTTCTCATGGGCTGCAAGCCCACACACATAAAAGCTTAGACATAGTCCATTTTATAAGTTATACTTTTTGATATTATTCCATGAATATTGATGTAATTTAAATTCAAGCCACACTCATGTCCTCTAGCTTTGTGAACATTTATTCACATGCTAAACTGAGATTACTAGTAGTTCTTATGCACATCATTCAATGTTTTCAAGATTAGGACATTTTTTTGGTCAGGGAATTCAAAAAGATAATTTACATACACTTAAAATATATCATTATATTGCATAACACCCAAAGCTGCGTAAAATGTTGGCAGAACATGTGTACTGAGTGAAGTAAGAATCCATGCTGAAATAGCTGCCTTTCTTATCATGACTTGAATAAAAAAATTAACAGTGATGAAAAAAATGTTGTTTGGAACCCACAACCAGAGCACCTAAATGTCACAGAGGGACTAGGAAATTTTGAAAATAATTTTATTTCACTTTTCTGTGACTGGTAATAACAAAAGGAGTGAGAAATATTATGCAGTGCTTTGAAATTAAACACTATCTTGACACTATCTCTTACTTTGTGTTTCTCTTCTCATTGTTAGAGAAATGTGACTGTGTGAAGAAGTGCCTGCAATGCTATGGTTACTTGCTAATTAGAGATTACAGGCAAGAATGGATTTTCAGTTAAAAAATAGGCAAGTGGTTACACTGTTAATGTAATACTGGAAGGAGCATTTGATCAATAAGCAAGAGTAATAGTATCACATCATCTAAGTATTGCAAATTAGGCAAACAGTTTTACAGTTATGTAACACAGGTCATGGGAGATGTTATTCACAGCACAAAACTTAGATCTTCCTTTTATCTAAGGATTAATGGGAAAATTATCTCTGACTATGCTACTAACTGATATTTGTATTGCACTTGGTTGGAAAGCTGATGTTCAGACACCAAAGTCAGATTACAGTTCTCTTCTGCATCTCTATAGCATTTATCTGCTCATATACTCAGTTGTAGTTAAGCATTTATAGGTATACTTAAATTAGGTACCTTTTTCCAAAGAGGACATTATTAAACATTGTTAAATGTTCAGTATTTAAATGTATGTCATTGATTCACAGGAAATTCACTTTTTCTTGATGGAGAAGTGGACTTCCTCCACCAAGTGTGAGGAAGAACTTCTTTAATAGGCAAGTGACCATACACTGGAAGAGATTGCCCAGAGAGGTTGTAGAGTCTCCCTCACTGGAGATATTCAAGAACAGTCTGGATGCAATCTTGTGCCACATGCTCTAGGATGGTCCGGCATGAGCAGAGAGATTGGAGCAGATGAACCATTGTGTTCCCTTCCAATCTTATTCATTCTGTAATTGGCTATGTTTTAAAAAAATACCTTTGAGAAACGTGTCCTGTAGTTGAAAATTAAAACCTTGCAGATGACAGAAATCTCCACCTGTGGCCCTCATAACAATAACTATTTTTACTGCATATTTCCACTAAAACTGTTTATATTAACAAGTAAAATATTGTAACAGTAGGCTATACCTGTGTATTTCTGTGAACACTCCATCAATATACCCACACACACTGAACTTACTGGTACATATGCAACAGAGTGGTCAGAAATTGGTATATGAAGATATGCCTGTTACATTATACATACATGGATATGAGGGCTTTTCAAAGCACAGGTGTAGGTTGTGGCACATTTGCTACGATTTCTAAATGTCCATTTTATGCAAAGTATTAAAAATCCTTAAATACAGAATGGCTGTAAATAAGTGTTGTGTTACAACACAGAATCATAGAATGGTCTGGGTTGGAGAATGTGTTGAATATACTCTAGTTCAAATCCCCCTGTCATGGATGGGAACACTTTCCACTAGAACAGGTTGCTCAGAGCCCCATCTGACTTGGCCTTGAACACTTCCACAGATGGGGGCATCCACAAGTTCTCTGGACAACCTGTTCCAGTGCCTCAACAGCCGCACAGTAAAGAATGTTTTCCTACCATCTGAACTAAACGTGTTCTCTTCCAGTTTGAAGCCATTCCCCCTAGTCCTGTCACTACATGACTTTGTAAAAAGTCTCTATCTTTCTTGCAAGCCCCCTTCAGGTACTGGAAGGCCACAATTAGGTCATCCCAAAGCCTCCTCTTTTTCAGGCTGAATAATTCCATTTCTCTCAGTCTTTCCTCATATGAGAGATGTTCCATCCCTCTAATCAAATTGGTATCCTTCCTCTGGACTCATTCCAATTACTTCAGATCACCAGAAAAACAGTTTTCTGAATCTTAAGGTTAGTGAATGCTATTCTAACAAAAATTTTATGCCTCTAAATTGGTGGGGAAATATTGCTTTTGACAGTGCAGAGTCTGGATAATCTAATGCTTTGCCCAGAAGGTGCTCTGTGAAGGTTTCTGAGAGGCTGGCAGGGAGCCAGTCCACTCTTTGATAAAGTTTATTGGTGTTCACTTTGAAGTTGCAAAGGGTTTGGCCGTCTTTCCCAGGAGGAGTATTCAATTGCTCCTTCTGTGTAATACCAGGTTTGATTTGGCCTTTCACTGGATATGTGAGATGTCACTTCTGTAGCTGTTCTGTCCCCAGCCACCTTCCCCAGTGTAGGACCACAGCTAGGCACTGTCTAAGGGCAATTGTGACACATTTTTAGTGAGACTAATTACAGCTCAAATAAGCTGTTGGGGGATGTTCTTATGATATCTCAGAATATATTTCTGTACCATTCACCCAAAGGAATTTTATACAAATAGTCTGATCTAGTTATATCAGAGCTCATTAATCAAATCAGACCACATTGATACTTATATTTTGTAAAAAGAAAGGCAGCAGCCACACCTTCCCCTGGGTAGCAGTGCATCTCCTAAAGCCTTTATCCCAGGGAATAGGCAGCCAGGTGAAATCTTAACATGACTCACGTGCTCTTGCAACTGAATTATTCATTGTAGGTGTAGTCACTGTACAGAAGCTTGACTTGCCTTCTCACTTCTGCAAGACCAGATTTTGAAATGGTAATAGTAGTATGAACATGCCAGAAATATTTTATCAGATATTTCAGATTCATGAGGAAATTTCATCTATTGTAGTATGTCCTAATTGTGTTTAGTACTTTAAAGCTTTTGATCTCTTTATTTAATGTCAAGGGCCAGAAAAATAATAAGCAAACTTCTGTATTATTTCAAATATTAGATCTGGAAATACTCATGGATTCCTACTAAAAGGAACAGCAGACAAAGCAAGGTCAGTGACTCCTGTGTTACTTTATTTCTCTCTCAGAGATCCATCTCTATTCACAGACCAGTGAGGTCTACCCGTAGGTATATTTATGTAGAAACATAATTTTGTGATTTCCTACTAATTAGGGCCAAAACTTTTGCACAAAATATAAACTTTTTGCAATATATCCATGACATCAAGAAAGATACCTGCTTTGGAAAACTGTCAGGAAATTCCCATTTAAGTAGCATCTTATTCCCAGTTGCTAACAACGAAGTTGCTACACACTAATCAGTGGAAGTAAAAAACCTGGTAAACATTCTGTACAAACAACTTCTTTGCCAGAAAACATACCTTCTGGCAACACAGGTTCTTTAAGATAGAAATCCTTTTTTAAATTCTTGATTATATATTCTGTTACTAAAGTATGAATCTTAAACCATCTCTAAGTCATACACATTGAAGTACAATACAGTTTATACAGTTCTAGCCATTTTCCAGGGGAGATAAAGGAGTATTTTATAAATATTAAAATCTTTCTTTGGTTTTAAGATGTTTGCTAGCTTCTATCTCCCATTGTCTTATTTCTTTCAATGCTGGAGATCACTATCCTAATTCCACATCTATCAGATTCATGCTTTTATTCTTTTGCTTTGGGAAGAACCTTCAGTTAGCTTCAGACAGAGACACAAATTACATGTATATCTCATAGGTACCCTTCAGAAGACAGAACAACTGCCCTGAGAAAGCCTTGTGATATATGTTATGCTACTGTCATAATTTTCCAGGCATAGGTTGCTTTTCAAATTTTACATTCACAGATACACACACCTCACTCCTAAACCTAAACCCATCTTTTCTACATTATTACAACATTTCACAGAAAAAAAAACAGTAAGAGAAATCTTGAAGTTTCTTCTTGTAATGCTGCCAACAGTCCCCTGCCTCTCTATCCCCCATCTTCTTTCCATCTTCCAGAGTTTTGTGCACACCTGCTGCCTCAGCCCCCTGTGCTCCCGGCCCCTAATTTCCCCTGGAAATCCTCCTCAAGATCCCCATTTTGACTGGAATCTGTCTCCCTGCTGGTCAGACAGAAAAGAGAGGACAGGAAGTGATGCCATCTGGCTTTCCCTATGAGATTATCCCTGTTTCCTGGATCACCATGATGAAAATTGTGCATCTCTCTTCTTACTTATTGGGTGTACTGAAAATTAAGGGTCAGTACAGGAAAAATAAAGAGCAAAACATGGGCATGTGGGAAAATCCTGGGAATGTGAGCTTAACATACTTGAAGCTTTACTGGAGAGAGATCAAAATTGCAGGGCTTTACCAGGTCTATAGGGATGGACCTCAACTATGGTAACCTGGTGCATTTCCATTGTTAAATGAACAGTCCCTTTTCCAGCCCTGGGTAATTAAGAGAGGGTATTTTCAGGTTCACATGAAGCATACATTTTATGCATAAGTATAAAGTCAGAGTCTAGTCTGGGTTAGAAAGTGACTGGGAGAAACTGAACATTCAGTTCAGTTTCTGAAGGCTTTTGTTTCTGGGTGTGGGACCCGAGCTCAGCTTAGAAGGTGGCATTTCCTTTGGTGGTATGAATAGGCTGGAGCCCATTTAAATCTGGTTTTAAAACAGTTTGAATGGTTTAGCTAAACATAGGTAATGCTTTTACAGCTACTCAATGAGAGAGTGATTCATTAGTTCTTTGCTCTTGCTTTTCTACTACAGACTTGCAGAAACAGCTTTGGTTCTTAGGAGAGAGAGCCAGGCTGGGTTGGAGTGTAGAAAGGATGTTTAAGGCCACTTCTCAGAACTGGGGCGTATGCTGCAGCTGTGCTTGCTCCTCCTTAGCCTTGTGTTTGAAGCACTGTCTCTGCCAGGTCCAGAACTCCACAGGATTATGCTCTGGGGTTGTCTTGGCTTGTTTCAGTTTGCCCAGAGGAAGAGACTGTACTTGCCATTTGGCACTGTGGTTATTGTTCATCTTCATTTCCAGTGCCATTAGTTGAATCCTGTATTTTTCCAGCATTTCTTATTCACTATTCATCTTTTATTTTTCCACTGCTTTTGTTGTTTTTTCGTGATCTGATTTGAAAAAAAAAAAAACACAGTTTTTTAAAAAATCTGACAAAAATTTAATAATTTTCACTCTATAATTATTTTTTCTACAGACATGGTAAGTTGAAGGAAATGCAAATGTTTCCTAGGTTAATATTTCCTTCCTTTTATTTGCTACGCTGTGAAGCAAACACATTTCATGTGAGTCTTTGTGTATCCTCTGAAGTATAGAGACTGTATGATGTGTTGTTGGTCATTTTAAATTATTACTTTGTTGTTTTGTTTTCATATGAATACCAAACTATAACAAAGAATAAATCTATATTATTATTAGCAGAAATCTCAGCTTTCTAGCCATGGTCTGGGTGGCACCAGAGTAGCACAACTTACAAAAATGTCTTTGTAGTTTTTACTTTTTTTTTCCTGTTTCCATGTATAATTTTTTGTATCCTTTTAATCTGTGTCCTTTTGAAGACAGCTGTGTTAAAATGCATAATTTAACAGGTCCCTGCTTGCTTTCATGACACTAACTGCATTTCAGTCATGGCAGGTTTTTGAAAGGATTCATCGTTATATTGGTGCCCAGTTATGATTTACAGTTACGTAATATCATGCTGTATTTTTTTCAAAGTATCTAGAGACAGCAATAAAATACTGAAAAGCAAAAGCAAAGGTTGCAAGTATATAGTACACTGTACAGGATTGCATATTGCATACCCTTCCCTTAACATGTAGCTCATTGACGTAATAGGTATGTGCTTCTGCTTGCATTTGTTCTGTTTCTCATACGTATCCAACAAAATATATTTCAGGAGATTGTTTATGATACTTCTGTATTTCTTTTAACTAGGGAATTTCCTTCCTTCTCTGTATACTTTTAAAAATAACCTAATTGACTCAATTCATCATGTAAAATTGGTTTGCTAATAAAAATTAAAAAGTGAAATGATACTTTCAAACTAGCAAGTTACACGTTTTCTTTCTGATGCTACACAACACTTTTGGCACAGTCTCACCTGACGGCAAGTGTCTTGCATATTAGCTAAAAAAATCAAGATAAATTTCTAATGCTGAGAAGAAATGAGATTGTAACAAGAAAAAAAACCCACAGGTTTAGATTATTTTTTAATTGGATTAATCTCTAAAACACTAAAGCCATAAATTTCATGGCACAAAACCAGCAACTGTGGTCAGCATTATATTTTGAGGTGAAAAAGTGTTTTACAGGTGCTGTATAAAACAGCAATAGTTTAAATGTTCAGTAAAAAATTCTTGCTGCCTGAGCACATAGTGTTTTGCCGAGTCCATGTCCAAACTGTTCTGCAGATTAGCCATGACAAAACCCAAATGATGCCTGAAGAGCCATATGGCCCTTGGGCAGAGGGTTTGTTTTGTACCATTTCCACAGGCCACCAGGCACAACCAACCCCTTCTAAGCAGGGACAGAGAAAGAATTAAGAAAGAGCTAAGAAAAAGGCTAGGGAGTGTGCAAGCCCCAATGCATGTTTGTTGAGGAAAGAGCTAGTTTAGGACTGCCCTGCAATTTTGGTCTTTCATTTCTAGAAAAGTGTGGGTTTCCCTGCAATCACTCCAGTTTGGCCTGAAGGTTGTAAATAGAAGTGGTTAGATTACAGCAAATTAAAACTCTAGTCATGTAATCCTTACTAGTTTGGGGCAAGGCAAAAGCTATAAATTCAGGAACTTATTTGCCAGCCCAGTTTTCTCCAAAAAGGAAAGAAACTCAGGCCCTAGGAAATCATCTTACTTAGTTATGAACAGTTTATATGCACATCAGTTCTTATCTCCTGTATTTTGTGAAGGTCTTCACTGTTTTTAAAAAATATTTTGAAGAAATTTTGCGCAAGACTATTTCTTCTGAGAACACGTTTGCTCCGCCTGTGAATCAAGTGAATTTCAGATGTCCTATTAAATCCCACCTCCTTCAGGTAATCTTTTTGACCTTCTCTGTCTCTTTACGCATTTTCCTGTGTCTAATCTTTAAATTATTAGTGTTGCAGTTGTTCAAAATAAGCTCCAAATTTCTCAGGGCGGGAACCTTGTCTAAATTTGTATTTGCAAAACTCGATCCAAACAATCTGCACCTGGGGCACTATATGGACAGTAAATGATCATGAACCTTCTTAGTGAATAACAGATGTGTCTAAAAATCTCATTCAGCATACTCATTGAAAAAAACCCCACTGCTTCTAAAGTTTACAATAAAAGTTATGGTTGGAACATAAACATGATTAATACTTAAGATTAATACTTAAATTTTTTTATCAATAATTTGATTTCAAAGGCAGTAACTGCTAGCAGATTTAAATATAATTATCATTAATCTTTCAAAAATATTTCTTTTTTTAACTATGTTACTACTACCATAAGGTAAGGAGATATTTTTCATGAAAATATCATATTTTTAAACATAATTTCAAATTCACAATGACAGGAAGATATTAAAATCAAGTGTTTTGCCTGAGTCTGCAGGAAAAAAAAATGCATCTGTTGTTGGCTGCATACCCTTTTACAACTTCACAAAACTTCAATGCAATTGCTCTTGATTTGCACTCTGCTGTAAGAAACAAGCATGTCACATTTTTCCTTGAGAAGTCACTGTGCCAAGGATTGCTGTAGGCTGTACAAGCTCGTTAGGAATGTGCCACTTTATACCTACATTGTTCATATACTCTCCCCTGGATCCATTATTGGCCATTATCAGAGAGGGAACTGGGCCAGTTGTGGTTTAAGTTGGTACTGCAGCTTTTACAATCATAGATCTCTCTGGTGGACTTAAACTCATCCTATAAGGTACAGACCAAACAAGTAAAATTAAGACAATACAATTGCTATTTAATAATCATTCCTGATACTTTTTACAAGAATCAACATGGTTTAGAAGGCTTGTTTCCATATGAAAAAAAGCCTGGAGATACTTTTTCTGTCTTATCTGACCTTCTGCAGCAAACCTCATTGCATTTGATTCTAATCTGACTTTGCAAATGAGAAACAAACATCATTGAAATTAAAGGAATGCCATAAAACTGGATTTCAAATTAGAATTAACACTGTTTTAGAGGCCATTAACATTGTTTTAGAGGACTGTAACACAACTGACTTCAAAGACCTCTCTATGACCCGAATGTGAAGATGTGGGGAACTTGCTTTATTGATCTAATTTGAGATTTTAGCTTGAAATTACACCAAATTTAAAATTTTATTCTACTTCTAGTTCTGATTTTAATCCAACCTAATTACAGTCCTGTGAAGGTGTGCAAAATACAATGAAAAGGCACAAATGTGGATTCACAATGCAAATACCAAGGGAAAGCTAAGTTTCTCAAGCACTGGATTTCATGGGATTTACCAAACTGTAGTGTTTGCAAAGTTTATGTAGCTTTGGTGAACATCATGCAAAAGCTGTAATCTGGGGACAATGTGGCTGCCAGAGCTCAATTTCCAACTTGTCCTCAGGCTTTTTTATGCTTATGTACGCCCCACCTACAAATGTGCCTAACTAAAAGGCTGGTACTTATGAGTGACGTTCAGTCAGCATTTTCACACGATTACCTTGCCAATTAAAAATGGGCTTGGTACTGAGTTTAGAAGTTAACTCAGATACTCCTAGCTTGGTCAGAGAGTTGCTTTCAGGCAGGGTGAGGCCAAGTCTGATTTTGTAGGAGATGTCACGCCTGCTTGGAGAGACGCCGTGACTCGCCAGGGAGCTCGCTCCCTTGGGCCTTTCTCCTGGACCGCAGCCAGAGGCAAAAGCACCGCTGTGAGACTGAAGCATAACTTTGATCCAGCAAGTGGCTGCAACTTCACCCAGTGCTTCTTCTTTGTTTACTGTGGTTTCTTTTCACATCATCGCTATTGCTGCCATACTGCCTATGATGGTTTCAGAAAAAAAAAAAAAAAGAAATTCCCATCATCAGTTTAAATTATTTTTAAAAATTACTCAGGGCATAGCCTAATTGCCTGTTGTTTCCACTGTAAGAGGAAAACTATATGTGGGGATCTGGGATCTGATGACTGTAGAGTGCAGGAAAAAGATTTACGGTATTTTAAATTAATTTATATATATTTTATACTAGGAGAGAAGACAGCAGATACCACAATGGTGACTTTCCTCTAGGTGATGTACAGACAGAACAAAACAACAGCTGTTTGTCTTTAGAAATGCACCTCTGGGTATTAATTGGGGAAGGAAAATCCTTATCTTGGAGATCAAAAACATGAAAGTGCCTGGAAAATTGCAAACTGTTCAGATGTGGTGTTGCACATGGCAAATGCACACTTCAATCTGAAAACAAATTGGTTATTGAATGTAACTAATTATGCATATATATGTGACATTAATTTGTGCAAATAATTGTGATAACTGTCAATGCAAATTAGATGTTTGTCATTTGCACATATTGTGTATGATTTTTGGCTTGTGTGTTTGCACATTAACATGAGAGATGTTGCGACATAAGGAGTTACCTTTTTCTTGACTTCCTTATGTAATAAACACAAAAATGTTTGGACATCAGAACAGAGCTTGATTATCTCAAACAATTGCAACAATTACATTTGGTCAATACTTTTATTTTGAATTAGTCTGAATAATAATGAAAAAAATTTTATTCCCCTATCTCTGTCCAAATCAAATGGCAATACAAGTTCTCCCAGTGGCACTCGTGCAGATATCACTCGTCAACACCTCCTACTCTTTGCAACTGCTTGAAGGGCCTTATCTTCTGTGCAAGATGGAACTTGATTCATTTACATTTTCCCTTTTCAAAGCAACAAGTAGTAAAGGCCAGAAACTCTCTGAGACCTACATTTTTCACATGATCCATGTCACTGTTATGTGTACCCCCTCACTAAAGTTAGACATAATATTTATATTTTTCAGAGAAAATAAAATTTTGAGGAAACTCTGCATGTTTGTCTCTAATGACCTCACTATTTTAGCTTTGTTTAGCAGCATGGTCCAGAGCTCCTCAGTGAAGTTATTTTGCTTTTCATGACGTTATAACATTTTTTGTATTGGTATTGTTTCTATAATACAAGAAAAACCCCAATAAAGATAATAAGAATCAAAGGACATCAGACATTCTTGTGGCTATTCCAACCAGTAATTTTTTTACTCTCAAAGGTTTATTTATTACTCTACAAAGATTATATGTTGATATTCTTAATCAAAAGGTGGAAATCAAGGCCTAAATTACCTTTGGGTTTTAAATTGGCTTTGGTTCCTGGGGGAAATGTTTTATCTTTTGCTTAAACAGGATTTGCATATTGTGCATCCTGCCTTTTTTAAGATTTGAAAATAATGTAGGTAATCCATTGTGGTGGGTCTATTTTCTGCTGTGAGATAGGATTAGGAGAAGAGCAAAGCAGGCTCAAACTTTAAAGGGTATAAAGAAAAAACTTTATTAAAAGGACTAAAAGAATAATAAGAATCAGAATAAAACCTTCAGAACCCTTCTCCTCCCCACATACACCTTCTTTTCTTTCCCACTGACAGCATACAGAAACAACACTCAGAGTTCTCAGTCAGTTTTCCACCACTAGAATTGTCTTTCTTCAGTTCACTTAGGGAGAGGAGTACCTCTTGACATGCTATGGAGTCTTCTCCACAAGAAAAACAATTCTCTTGTGGCTTCAGTTTCCATGAACAGCACCCACCTGGAAATCTGCATTCGTGAGTTCCCTCCCATCTTTCACAGTTTTCCCACATGGACCATGCCAACTTATGCGGTACTATTTTAAGGATGAACTGTTCAAAAACAAAGGTTCTCTTCAGCTATTTCTAAGATCATCTTCCAGCTATTTCTAAGATCATCTTCATCTTGTGGAAGTGAGGCTCCCTTCATCTTCCCTTGGGGAAAGGGTCTTTATCACTCTTATTTCTCTGTGTTCAAACGTCTCATGGGATCACAGCTACTTCAACATCTATTTACTTGAACAGTAGATGCCTTTGCTCAGATCTACAATTTGAACTCTCCAATCTCCCTTATTTTTTCCATGATTTAAAGGGGATATTCCAGTATATCATAGACTATCTCCATGGCTTATGAGAGAGTTTCAGCCTAAAAATAAGGCATCTCCTCATACTCCTTCCATCTGGAACTTGACTCTTTCTTACTGACTTCAGTGTATCCATGTTGTCTTCTACATTTTCACTCTATCCTTTTCTCTCACTCAAGAGAGGATTGAGGTCTGCAGGTTTCATCTGTGTACTGAAAGAGTCAATATCTCACCCAAGGCCTGCAAAGGGTGACGTGGTCCCTTCCAGGTGGTGGCTGGAGTAGCCACAGTGGTGGATTTCAGGCTGTGCTTGGGGGCTGATGTCCTTCCCTCCACCTGCCTGGCAGTCGCTGGGGCCGAGCCCAGTCCCTGCTGGGCAGCCATGGCCACGGTGGAACAGGCCTGTCCTGTCCTGTAGCTGCTCCCGGGGCCCAGTGGACCCCAGCTTGGCCTGGACTGGCATAGTTGGCAGCATGTCACCAGCTGGGGCCCGGCCCAGCCTCGTCCAGGGCCTGCAGCCTCCCCTGCCCCTCCCGGCCATGCTCGGGCCCAGGGTTGAAGCCAGCGCTACAGCAGAGGCAGGGCCCGGCCCTGTTACCTACACTCAGACCAGAAAAGAAAGAGAGCAATTTCCAGGGTTTCCATCTTAAAACGTGTGTTCCCAAAGGCACATCTAACTTTCCATTGGTTTAACAGTGTGTCAATATTCAAAATTAGCCACTGATTGTTTTTTTGTCAAGTCTACAGGAAACTGCCAAGGTCCTAACAGCGGATTAGTTCCATAACAGGATTTTTTCCTTCCATACCAAAGAATAAATTAATGAACAACTAGGACATCCATAGATACAGAGCACTCATACTAATAAATAATATTTTATACCAATGCATACAGATTAATTGGTGTAGACAGATGCAAAAATAAAAGAGTAAACCTGCAATGATGAGGCTTTCTGCATACCAGACTGCTCAGCTCTGAAATTCATATGATGGTGAAAGTAGAAACAAGGTCCTATAGCTTTTTTCTTTGTTTGCAATGAAATTTTTGGAGCTGATTTCTGTCTAGTTATTCCTTTGATTCTGTACACCAGTAAACTACAGAAGGCAAACACACCCCATCAAATGTAAGTTTTTCATCTGGCATCTATTTTCTGCGCATCTCTGAAGTGAGTGGCGCTGTGCCTCAGGTGTCACTCAATAGAAATGCTCCATCTGCCTCCATCATCACAGCAGGATTTTTAAATTAATCATAGAAGGCTGCATTAACCACCCTTCGTGCAACACCTTCTTCCTTCTGTCATTGATATTATCTTTTTTCAGTCAGTCTCACTCCATGAAACACATTGACTGACCAATGTTAATCACATATGTTTGATTTTTGTATCCAGTGATGTATCCAGGGCTTTGCTGGCTTGAATATTTAATTGGTTCACAACACCACATAATGATGTCTCAGAGACTCATTATTATTAGGATTGATTTTTAAATTGCCTGATACTTTTTTTTTTTTTTTTTCATTTTAAAACCCTTACCACAGGAACTTTAATCTTGTAAATCATCCTACACTACCTACCAACAATTTGCTCATTCTCATCAATTGTGCAGCTTAGCAGTTGTACTCCTTCCATGCGTAATAAATGTGGATTTAAGACCATAAAAATTTAACTACTAACTTTTGTTTTGAAAATTTATTAATAGGCCTGGGAATTATTCAGATGAGGTCAATGGCTAGATGTGGATACCAGTGATGAGTGGCGTTCCTTAATGGGTTGATATTGAGACCAGTTCTGTTTAACATCTTTGTCAGGGTCACAGACAGCGGGATCAAGCATACGCTCAGCAAGATTGCTGGCATCAAGTTGAGTGGTACAGTTGACATGATGGACGGAACGGATGCCATTCAGAAAGCCTGAGGAGTGAGCCCACATGAAACTCATCAATTTCAGGGCCAATTGGAAGGTTCTGCACCTGGCTTGGGGCAGACTAAAGTAGAAATATAGGCAGAGCAGAGAATGGATTAAGAGCACTCCTGAAAAAAAGGATTTAGACTATATTGGTGATGAGAAACTCAACACTGGCCCAGAGAAGTTGTGGGTGCCCCATCCCTGGAAGTGTTTAAGGTCAGGTCAGATGGTCTTTGAGCAATCTAGTCTAGTGAAAAATGTCCATGTCTAGGGGGGTTAGAACTAGATAATCTATAAGATCCTTAACCAGCCAAACCATTCTATGAAGAAAAGCAGATAGCAATGAATTTAAGATAATACAGGATAACAGTGACATATTTTCAGTGTTTAAATAACCCAGTAAAACTATTTAATTCTTTTCATAAGAGCCAAAGAGTGACAGGATTTTAATAAGCTGTCAGAATCTGCTTGATATTCAAAAGGCTGACACATTTGAGCAAATCTTTGTCTCTGCTGTTTCCAGTCTGACTAAATGGCGATAAGCTCAGTTGACATTCATAATATAAGGCTATAAAATACGTTTACAGGTTCACTGAGTCCAACTTGTTGTTGTAAGCAAAACATCAGAGAAGTCCTTTCCCCAAAGTTATCAAGTTCCCATCTCCTAATAATTAGACGTGTTGTTCACTGTCCTTTAATTATAACCTCAGTGATACTGCAGAAAATTGATCCCTTCTTTGTTTACATTGCTTTAATTCATGGAAAAATAATACACCTTTGGGTGGAACATACACAGGTTCCTCTCCCTCAGTTACTGTAATAAACCTCTTCTAATACTTACTGCAAGAAGATGTAGTTAAATTGTGCAACACAAGACCATAGGATTTCTGCTATTATTTGTGGTAATGGTGTATGCCCAGCAATTAGTATATTTTTGTAATAGGATATTGATTCATTGTAATACAGCTTTGTGAAAAAATGCAAACAAGAAGACAAAATATGACTCTTTTAATGATAAATAAGTTCTACACAAGTCACTGAAGCATTTTACAAAACGAAAACAGAAACATGTCCTTGATCCCTGATATAAAAATAGCAGTCTTTAAAGGGAGACTGTATTTCCAGGTGAGAGGAAGGTGTTGCTCAGAGGTTTTCTGTCACACAGAGAGGCACAATAGTCCTTGAAGATCTTCAGTACTCTTGGGCTAACAATTGGGAAAGGCAAGATTTAGGGTATATGCAATTTTTGTTTGTCTATTTGATTTTCCTCTATAAGTTTGGTTTCTGTCTGGGATGGTAAATAGAAGTTGGAATTGAGAAAGTCATAAATTCCTAAGTAAATAAAAGTTTCTGATTTCAGTGAGGCTAACTTGTTTATATCCTGAGAAAAGTTGATTTGTCTAGAGTAGCAGACCTACAGAATTCACCTGTGCTGGAAATGACATAAGGTTTATCAACTCTGAGGTACATCAAAGTGGCCAGAAGAAGGAAGGGGACATAGAAAAGGATTTTTCTCATCTGGCTCCCATGATGAGGAGTTATTTCAGGTGTACTTCTTAAGTAGAAATTCAGTGATCTACTTTATATTGCAGTCACTACCACTTCGTTTTGAACTTCTTTCTTTTTTTTTACTCTTTACTCAATGTTACCTGAACCTGAGAAGGAGGGGAAAATTTCATTCTAGTTTAGCTTCTTATACAATCAGCCACATTATTTTCCTTCCTTCAAACTTTCAGTAAGGTTTGGTTACCTATGTCCTTACATTACAAATGTTTTCCTGAATCCTTCTTGCTGATTTTCTTTCTCTCAACCTTTTTTTTTTCTATGATTCCCATTTCTTTAATACGTTGCCATTTCTTTAATATGTTGAACTCAGGTTTCTTCAGTATTAACATGACTCACCCATCCATTTGCAGTTCTGGCTCCCTAGAATCCTCTTCCTCCACAAACTTCAAAGTATCACAGGGAAGGGATCCACAAGGATCAAGTCCAAATCCTGGCTCTGCACACCCCAAGAGTCACACTGTATACCTGAGAGCGTTGTCCAATCTCTTCCTTAATTCTGGCAGGCTTGGTGCTGTGATCACTTCTTTGGGGAGACTATTCCAGTGCCCAACCACCCCTAGGGTGAAGAATCTTCTTCTGATACACAATCTAAAACTTCCTTGACACAATTTCAGGCCATTCCCTCTGGTCCTGTCACTGGTCACCAGAGAGAGGAGATCAGGGTCTGCCCCTCTTCTTCTTCCCCTCATGAGGATGTTGTGCACTGCAATGAGGTATCTCCTCAGTCTCATCTTCCCCAGGGGAAAATGCCAAAGTGACATCAGCTGCTCCTCAAATGGCTTCCCCTCACAGTCCTTCACCATCTTCATGGCCCTCCTTTGGACACTCTCTAATAGCTTCATGACTTTTTTTATATTGTGGCACCCAAAGATGGACACAGCAGTCAAGGTAAGGCTGCCCCAGAGCACAGAAATGTGGCACAATCCCCTCCCTTGCCAGGCTGGCAATGCTGTGCCTGATGCCCCCCAGGACACTCTTGGCCTTCCTGGCTGCCAGGGCACTGCTGACTCATGTTCCACTTGCCATTGACCAGGACCCCCAGATCCCTTTCCATCATACTTCTTTCCAGTATCTCATTCCCTATCTGTCTGTACATCCAGGTGCAGAATCTGGCCCTTTCTTTCCCTATGTAAACTTCATACATTTGGTGATTGCCCAGCCCTCTGATTTATCAGTCTTTCTTCAGTGCTCCTCTGCGTTCAGCTTGCTCTGTTGCACTTAAGCACCTGCTTCTAAATGATTACTTCATGTCTTCATGCCACCTTTTACTGAAACAACCTCTTAATCTTTTCCACCAAAGTTCCCCTACAGAGAGGAAAGCCCAGCTCTACCTTCAGGTGATTCTTTTACCTACACTTTTCCCCCTCTCCCAAAAGTCACTAATTTCTCATAAACTAGGGCTTTCACAGATCACTACCTAGTGATTGTTATGAGAATAATGAAACACTCCTCTTGATTAACGAAGAGTCTTTTTCTTATAGTAAATATAAAAAAGTAATCATTTTGGTAGGAGGTTTTGGGGGGTTTTTTTTGTTTGTTTTTTTGGTCCTGATCAATCTGCTTAACACAAAATAGGAGACCCCTGGTTTTGGGTTTTATTTTGATGACAGCAGTTTTTCCTGCTTGACAGTTTGAGGCAGTGTGCTGTATTATAGCTGGTCCATTGTTTTATTTCCTCCAATTTTGATATGAGGAAAGAAAACAGAAAATGAGATAATATAGAACAAATAATTTTATTAGAATATATTGTCAATTAGGGGGTTCATGTTTGCACATTCTTTCTGCACAGAGTGGAATTTTCCCATTGAGTAGATCTGTGCTTTAATCTGTCAGTCAGTGTCAGTTATAAAATATTATTGGTGAAGCTAAAACAAAAGTTGTCTTCTGAACTGCAAAGGACAGTCAGTTTAAAACTAAATTCTGAAAGTAAAACTTTTATTGAATACAAACATTAATAGCAAAGTAAGCCAGCTGTATCTCAAAAAAATTTTATGCATTTTTGTTTTACGCAGTAACAAGATTTGTTGGTGTTGAACATGCATGTTGAAGTATGTTAAAATCTTCAAAAAAAAAAGCTACTCAGACATTTGCTGTTACTTTTTGATTCTGCTACTTTTCAAGCCTGTTTCTTGTTAATTTATGCTATTCTATTATAAACAGCCTGGGTCTTAACTTGTGCTTTCTTAATAGTTGGATAATATGAGCAAAATATGGGAAAAGACACATTTAGAGGCGTGACTGTTCAAAGTGTTTCTTTGGGGAGTGAACAGTCCTTCCCCTTTAGCATCTTCCCAAGAGGTTAATACTCTGTCTTGTCCCATGTACTGCACTCTGAAGCAGTCAGAAGTCTTTGATTAGCCTGGTTAGATTCCTTGACACTTCCTACTGGGTCATTTGGGGATAGATGCTATGGGGCCCAATGGCAGGAGAAAGCCCTAGGAAAGAGCTGTTGATTGAGTAGCAGTGCTAGAAATACCAGTTGACATCTCGTTTCATATATTCTATTACTATTGAACAGATGTACTCATCTGTTTGTTACTGTTGATTTTTTGGTCCCTGTTACCAAGGCAAATACTTCCCTCTTCCTCAAAGAAAGTAAGAAGCAAGGGAAGTATAAGTCCTTTGCTTTCACTTCTGCAAAAGTGTCAACCTTCCCAATGACATTCATGTGTTTTGCTGGTTGGATTTACATTTCCTTTACAAATACACCGCTTGAATTATCATCCAATCATAGAATAGTTGGGGCTGCAAAATACTTTAAAGATCATCTAGTTTCACTCCCTCCCCCTGCCACTGGCAGAGACTCTGTCCACCATACCAGTGTCAGAGAGACTGGAACTAGATGATCTTTAAAGTATTAGATGAGATCTAAACCCCATCCAACATGGTCAGCCACTTGCAGGGATGAGGCATCCACCACATCTCTAGGCAATCTTTTCCAGGGTCTCCTCATAGTAAAGAATTACCTCCTTATATCTAAGTCTACTCTATTTCAATTTAAAGCCATTCTCTCTTGTCCTATGTCCTTATAAAAAATCCCTCTCCAGTTTTTTTGTAGGCCACCTTTAGTAACTGTTATAAGGCTGTTATAAGGTCTGTTACAAGGTCCGCTTGGAGTATTCTTTTTCCAAGGCTGAACAACCCCAATTCTCTCCTCGTTCTTAAAAAGAGAGGTTCTCCAGCCCTCTAACCATCTTCGTGGACTATCTCTTGACTTGCTACACCATGTCCCCATCCTTTCTATGCTGGAGGCCCCATAGCCCCATATGCCAAATGGGGTCTCAAAAGAACAGAATGGAGGGAGATAATCACCTCCCTTGACATGCTGGCCACAGGTCTTTTAGTGCAGCCCAAGATATGCTGGCTTTCTGGGCTGCAAACATGCACTGCTGAGATATGTTGAACTTCTTGTCAACCAACATCCCCAAAACTTTCTCCTTTTGACTGCTCTTAATCTATTCTCTGCCCAACCTGTATGTGCTTGGGATTGCCCCAACTCCAGTGCAGGACCTTGCACTTGGACCTGTTGAACTTCATGAGGCCCACACGGGCCCACCTCTCAAACGTGTCCATATCCCTCTGGATGGCATCATTTCCCTTCAGCATGCTCACCACCCCAAACAGCTTGGTATCAGCAGCTAACTTCCTGAGGGTACCCTCAATCCCACTGTCCATGACACTGACAAAGGTGCTGATCAGTGCTGGTCACAGTGATGGCCCCTGAAGAATGCCTCATCACTGCTCTCCACTTGACCAGAGAGATGTTCACCACAGCCCTTTCAGTGCCACCACCCAGCCAATTCCACTGAGTGGTCCATCCATCAAATACATGTCTTTCCAATTTAGAGACAGGATGTCCTGTGGAACAGGGTTAAATGTCCATGTAGTTTGTCCCCTTTTACATCCCAAATCTCCCAAAAGAACATGAAATCATCAGACCAGATAGATGTACTTAACTATGAGTTTAAAACTAGTATCAATTTTGCACTCCAGTTTTCTGCTTTCAACTGCAGAGTTATTTCACCTGCCAGATAAATAAAGAAGATCCACCAAAACCAAATAAATACCTTTCCATACAATGTCTCACTGAGGTCTCTTAATGGCACACCCAAATGTTGACTTTTATGCCATGAAGTTGTCAAGTAAAGCACATACTTAATAATCGTATTTCATGATTAGAACCCTGATCAAAATCAGAGTATGTTTCACTAGATTTTCAAGCAGGTGAATAATGTAAGAGCTCCAGATAATAGTTAGCAATATGACCTGTATTACAGGTCAGATTCTTCAGCCTATAATTGTCTGCTTTCCCAGTCCTCATTACATACTATTTCCATTTCCAATATAATGACTTTTAAAAATATAATTTGGTACTTAATTTCATTGATGGCAAAAGATAATGCATATTCATAGCAATCTTAAAATCTTTTAATTGTTTTATACCATAGTGGAAAACTTAGTAAAACTATGAGTGTATATTTAAGCTACAAATGTTTGGACTAGTGTTTTATGTTTTATTTCATTTTGAATTTTGGATCACACTATATTCATTCATATTTTATTTCTATTATGACAGATTTTCAGCAATGTTTATCAGTAAGTAATCTTGAGACACAAACTCATAATTTTTTGGGTAGGTACCCAAAAAAGTGCATATGTGGTGTATAAATATTCAAGATGATGAATTAATAAACAAAGAACATAAGAATAACTGTGCTGAACCAGACCAAAACGATGGATAGAACAGGACACCAAGTGAAAAATTATGCACGCATGGCAAGTGAGTAGTTATACTTCTCCCAAACATTGCAGCAGACTGATTATTTGCAATGTGGGCGGTCCATGGGCACTGTGTACTCTGTGACCCTATAGATGTCAGTTCCATGAAATTTTCCAGTTTGACCTTCCACCTGTGCAAGATTTAACTTTTAAAAAACCCTTTCACAAGTAGTGCTTAACATTAACATATGATACATAAAGAAACCCTCATTTTATTTCTTTCAAGCCAACCAACTATGGATTAATTTGATGTCTCTACTTCTGCCATGGAGAGACACAATGAGAATGAGTGTCTATTCACTCTTACCATGCCACTCCTGATTTTTTATGAATTTATTATATATCCCCTTGACAGTCTGTTTTCCAGGTTAAAGTTTCCTAGCCTGTATAATTGTTCCTCTCCTGAAAGTCACTCGTACCTTTGATCATCTTTATTGGTCTTCTCTCTATCTATTACAGCTCTTCCATATCCTTTTTTTTTTTTTTTGAACTGGGAGAATCAGGGCTGTCTGGACCATTCATGATTCAAAGACAAAACAACACCTTGATAATTCCAAGCATGATTTCTCAAACAACTTTAGTGTTTACTTTTGTGAAAACATTTATTTCTCTCAATTCCTTATTCCTAGCTATTACAAGCCAGGATTTGAAATTCAAGATTGACTAATGAATGCTGCTTTTGGCATAGCAAATTCAAGTTTGTTTTTAAGTGATAGCGCTTCAGGCTAGAATACATTTGCAAGCTAGGCTTGGCTATGCTAAAACCAGACAACATAGATCCAGTTCTACCTTTAAATGTTTAGATAATAATGATTCATGCTAATAGAGGTTGTCTAGAGCAGTTAAATTCCAGCTCACTAAAGAATTTATTATAAAATATGTTAAACAGGGTCATAGACATAACTGAGTCATAGATGTTAATAGACCAGGACAGTCCAATGTACTAAGGAGCAATGTGATTGAGACATGTCCTCTTAAATGGGTCCAAACTCTGTTGATAGGCCATCTGGGACCACTTGTCCTGTGCTATAAAACAGCAAGGCAAAACAGCACACCCTGAAAAAGAGTACCAGACCTGTCCCTTTCCCATATTCTGGTGCAATTACTCAGAAAAATATTTCATTTAATTTTATCCCAAACATCTGACAGGCCATTCATGAATGTAGACAGAATCAGCTCTTTCTATAAGTTGCAGAAAAATTTGACTCCATTTTTTATTGAACTGCTATAGTTCTAATAGAATTATAACTTACTGGCATATTTTACCCTTTTCTGTGCTAGAAGTATAATTATCTTTTGCAAGTTTCTGAATATATTAAAGAAACAGATGTTTGTCCTGTAAGTTATAATATTCTTTTAAAATTAAACATTTCATCAGGTTATTCTCAACATGGTACATATATCAATTTAGTCAATTCATTTCTGATCACAATATTTCATTACTTGTCAACACAGAGAAGTTTCAACAAATAGGCATGTTTTTTCTTTAATAAAATCAGTTGCTGCTTCTGTTTTACAAGGATGTTTTTTACTTTAGGCATTCTTGTATTTCTTGGCTTTCTTACTGAATGATTTTGCAAATTTAAAGCTCTGGAAAGGTTACATTTTTTACAGTCTGCTCTTAATTATGCATAACTTTTATTTCCATAACAAGCTTAAAAAATTATGCAGGAAGTCCAAAGTGGATATGTATTTTAATGAAGATTTATTTATTTCTATGCATAACTTTAAAAATGAAAGCAATGAGAAAAAAATGTCAGTTCAACATTACAACTGAAAATTTGAACAAAAAAATGTAAATATGCTTGAGGCTGATATTTCCCAATATGTGAATGATTTGGCTTATCACATTGCAATAACAACAAAAATATTTATCCTAACCTTTGAATTTAACAAGAAATAAATCATAAACAATAGAACAAGAGATTGGGTTTTTTTTAGTTTGGAACTGTGAATTAACCAAACACAATAATCTCAGTATAAAAGACCATACCCTGTGCCAAATAAAATGTTACCAAATTAGCACATTTCCTCAAAAAATGAAAGTTAACATTGTCTAACAAATTTTATCTAAATAAAATTTTAATAAGATGCTACTGAAAAATTTTTTGAATCACTCTGAAACTCCAGAATACGTTGTCAGTTACAACTTTAAATGTGTAATGGAGATTGATACATCTTCCATGCAGTGACTTTTTTCTTGCTGGACAGGTTTGAGTTCCATGAGTACTCCACCCATGCATATATGAAAGATTAGCAAGGAAAAGAATTGCTGAAAAATATAAGCTAGGCTGCATTAGTAAGTGAATGATGTGCACTAGGAATGATATTGCTTTGAGAGGAAACAATTGAAAATCCTCTGCAACTGAATCAACAAAGTACTGAACTTTTCCCATTACCTTTGAGAATGGGGATAGCATTGTACTGAGTTCAGTACACACGCTGTTGTGAAATGAAACATTACATTTCTCTCAGGCTTTTCTGTCTTTTCCATTCAAAGATAGATAGAAATTTGTGTAAATGGAGTCAGGATTATGTTTACTTCCCAACTTACAAGTGGCGTCTCTTTAGAGGAACATCACTTAGTACATCCTCTTACATTAGTAAGAGGAGCTGTTGAACGTGTTGCAATCAGATTTTGCATGACATGGGAATCATGCTGTGATAAGACAGGACTTACGCAGAGCGTGGTTCCCAGGAGAGAGCTGATAACAGTGGCCAGATGTATGTGACACAGGGGGGTCAACAAAGGGAGAAGCAGCCTCTACGTGCTACAAAACCTGAGATGTCACTGGGAGGGGACAAGCAAAGGGGGCCAGAAGGGTGAGCAAGCCTTTACTTAGCACATGTGACTTGACAGGTCTGGACAGGCTGTAGATGAATCCTTCGAAACTACAATTTCCTTGTCAAGGAATGAACAAGTGACAATGTATGTATGGGAGGTGCCGCCTTGGAACCATGCATCTTTTCCTTGCAATCAATTAGCTGCAATTTGCCCCAGGAAAGGGCTAACCACAGTCCAGTTTTATCTGGTGAATGACTAGACACCACCTCTTGAAGTCAGCTGGCTGTGTATAGGGTGAGTGCCATGTGGATATTTACAATTAAATCTGTAGCTTGGTAGCACAGCAATAGTAACATTATATTGCACACAGGACACAATGCCAGAGTCATGTTTCATGCAGCCCAGCTATCACCCAATAGCAGGAATATGAGTGGTGCCAGCACCATGAGAGAAAAATATTAAAGATGAGCTGAAGTGAGGCAATAAGAAAGCTCCAAAGGTCTGTAGCCTACAGCATGTCCCCCACAATTACAAATTCCTGTTCTGCATTGTGGCTGACGTGAATAAACTCTGATGTCCCCTGAAAGAAAATGAAGCCTGATCAGGCCTTTGAACTGTTCTACCCCATGAAGCTGATGTGTGAGAAACTGACTTTTTTTTTATCAAGAGTTAATGATGCTTTTTAATTATATTGTATATAATTACAAATTAAAATGTTGCTCCATAAAATATTTACCTTTATTGTTTTCCTCTTATTATTACACCATAGTGACGCATGAGCACTTGTCTTACTCTATTACTTCCTCAAGAAAGGATCATTTTAGGTAACAGCAAAGATTTCTGTAGTCAGCAATCACAGCAATTTATATGACTGACTTGTGGCTGATATGTGCACAATCTGTAATAAAGCTTTTAGTCAAATGAGGCTCAACTAGCCCTCTCATTAGAAAGGAGCACTTGATTAGTGAAGTTCATTTTCTCTTTCTTTACTTTGTGATCTGTGTTGGCTAAACCCTCAAGACGCCATGGTCCCTGAGCCTTTTGTTTCACCCTTCTATTCATAGTTTCCATGAAAATAACTCACATCTCAGGACATGTTCCATCAGTGGAGATCTCTGGCCAGAACGATGCTGAGATTGACTCTGCAGCACTGCCATTAGTGTGGGTTCAACTGCTGATTTCATCAGAGTTAGGGATGGTTCCTAACCACCAGAAGTAATTCACGTAACACAAATTGTACAAAAGCCTTTAATGTTCATTTCATGCCATTTCACCAGCAATAGTACACACAGTCCTTGAATTCAATGCTGGCTCTTCCTGTACCATGGTAGAGGCAAACCTTAAGATCATGTGTGAGGATCCAAAAGGAACAAGGAGCAGCCTAAACTGACAGCTCAGAAGTATTCAGGAAGAAAATGTATTGGTTAATCCACGGCTGTAAAGAGGATTAAGAAGCCATCTATTTGCTGTTTAAATTTCCTCTTCAGGTTGGGTGCTTCATCCAATTCTTTCTCATAAAATGTGGGAAGGCAGGGTATAATCAGCCATCTGTACTATTCAAGCTATAGTACTTACTCTGTGAGGCATTACTCTAGTATTTAAGTTCATTTTCTGCCTCTTTTCTGCACTACCCATGGGAGTGCCCAAAATTATTAGGTAATAACTGTCTGCAATGAGAAGGTTTCAGGTGCCTGATCGTTTTTCCATCAGGTTGGAAATTGGGAGGCTCAGCCTTGAGTCCCATTCCAAAGAACATAATGTAACATACTGTTTACTTGTAAATGAAGACAACCCACTCATCCTTCAAATCTGTGTTTTATGTACAAGAAAACTCTTATATAAAAGAGACCTCAAGTAGGAAATCACAGAGCTGACTCAGGGTTTCTCAGAAACCTGTGCTATTAAGCTGCCTTTCCATATCCAGCCTAACTTTCTTCAAACCTCAGTGACAATGGTGGGTATGCAAAAACTGTTCATCACATATCTATATTGTTCAGATTTGAAATGCTGTAGACTGAATTCTTTAAAAATATTGAGCTATACACAGTTATTTATTTTTACAAAGAGATTCCCAGCACCCTGTGGCTATCAAGGTTCTTGTGCTGTTGCTGCTGCTTTACAAACTGCTGGCTAAACACAGACCTCAGCTGGAGTATTTACAGTGTAATCTAAAGTATGATGCAGCTAAGCAGTTTGGGGAAAAGAAAGTAATAGCACAGCTATGCTCCTTCTGCTGTTCAAATTAGTGTGTTTGCCATCATGGAAGATGGTGAACAGGAGAAGAAAAAGGAAAGGACAATGACAACATTAAAAGTGTTCTCTTACTGTCATTTTGCTAGATATTGCACAGCTCAGCAAGACTCCGTACTTCTAGTAGATTTGAAATCTCTGAACCTTCCTTTGTTTTCTGTTCCATCATGTCTTTATGGACATGTAGACCTGTCCCTAGAGGAAAATCCTGCTCTGATTACAGCCCATGTGTCAAGTGAGACAATGTACAAGACTTTTGAAATTACTATCTAAATTACTAGGGAGCTTCTCTTGGAGAAAAGATTCTTCCAGTGTCTCTCCCCATATCTTCAGGAGAACTCAGGCCTCACCTTAGCAATTCACATAAACAGGATGTATGGAAATACATGCCTCTTCAACTTTTTTGTCCTCCAGTGCACAACATAATGAATGCTGTGAGAAGGATTGATTGTCTACTTTGAGACTTGGAATTGGTCCTGAAGGGCAGGTTTCACTCAGGTCAAGAGACATGAGCTGCCTTTCCCTGTCTCTGTCTTATGTAGAAAACAGTCTCATCTCCTCTATTCAACTTTGCTCCTCAGAGAAAACAGAAGTGGGTGTAGAAGGGAAAGTAGTGAAGATCTCTGGGACAGAAAACAATGGATTGCTAAGGGTAAATTTCCTATGTTTTAGGTGTGTTCTTACAACAATTGCTATGAGCCCTGCAGAATACAACAGAGCACTGAAATTTGTTGGTGTTTCTAAGCTCAGTCTGGACGGTTACTAGAGTGAGAGGGAGGAACTAAATGTTTTTATTGAAAGATAGGTATATAGAGCAAGTCTATGCTTTGGAATTGATCAGAAATATCAATAAAATTTCGTTTTTTCTGATATGAAATATGTTGCCTTAGCAAGATTTATTTTCAGCCCTCTCCACTTTCTGTTTCTTGATCAATTATTTATTGATAAATTTCATGCCTCTACAGATATTTAGTACTATTTAATATAGTTTTTGGTCAATTTTTCAGCCAGGTGAATCTGAAATCAGTATGCTTAGCATTAATGCTTTTAGATAAATAGAGTTGCATACTTAATACACTGGCAAATTACTTAAAGCTACAGAAAAGGGTGTAGGAAATACTTAACACTTTAGGCATATAAGTAGCATCTCCAAAGCCTGTCACTTGCTGTCTCCACAGGCAGTAGCTGCATTCCTGCATCATTACATTACCACCAGCAAAGACCCATTGGCACCTACAAGTCTGATGTGAGGACTGCCTGTAATGCCACCGGGCTTTTGTCATACCTGTGCCTCCCGTGCTAGTTTGCCAAACTGGGAATGTGGATCCGGGGACGGCTTTAGGCTTAGGCAAAACAGGAAACTGTCTAGGTCAGTAGGCTGCCAATTAATCACTGCGCTGTGTGGGTGCCAGGGAAAGGGCATCAGATTTTCCAGCAGTTGGTACGGCTCAAGTAAATGATCCCTGCTTTTGTTTGGAGCATTTCATATTGTTGTTTCAGCTGACCTGATCAAAAGGAGATCAGTTGCCTGTCTCTTTTTCCTATTCCCTTTTTCCCAGGCACCATTAAGCTTTAACTCCTGAACTCCAGGATCCTTTTCTAGCTTTCCTGTGGGTAAAAAAGAGACATAATGACTCCATCAAAATGTATGCGTCACAGGTATATCAGAAACTTTTAAAAATTCAGTCTCTATAGGGAAATACTAGATAGCAATTTAAACCAGTCAGGTCATGTGACATTTATGGCAGGTATCAGCAATGAGCAAAAGGCTTGTAAAGGAATGGTTTGAAAAACTGCAGAAGAAACTCTAACTCATTATCATTATAGGAAAGTGTTTTCATGGTGTGGTAGGATGTTTCTCCTTAAGAGTTCCTTTAGCAGTTAGACAGGAAGCCAAGAGTCTGGTAATGTTCACTGTGACTTGGTAGAGAAGATGGAGCAGATAGAAATATTCATTGATCTATGAGACAAGAAACACTGCCTTGAGCATGCAACTGAGATGACAAAAGACAGAGCGGCTGAATGATTTTGGTGATTTTCAAGCTCATTTCCAGATGGAGAGAAGACTGAGCATAATATTGAGATCAAAGGGCTTTTGAATATTACCAGTCTAGCACTGAATAAAATTGTCCTTCACAGAAAGACATCCAGAGGGAATTAAGTTAGAAAGCAACCAAATTCTCAAGTTTGTAAAGCAAAGAGCACACTGCCAGAAGTAATCTTTGTTTTTAATTTCTCACATAACTCAAGACTACAAAATTGAGATACTCTACTTACTGCCAAATGGTTTACATTTTATCATATAGAATATATTGTACATTTTTTATTTAGAATATTCTGCATATAATGCAAGGGAAGTAAACTTTTATGTGTTTTAAATGTCTGGTGTAAAAAATATATGTCCTACACAATCTTCTCTTTTTTGTGCCTTAAGTAAATATAACGCTTAAGAAATAACATATGTTCTGGTTTTCAGGATATTATTGACTTTTTCAAAGCTGGGAAAACAGAAAGATGCCCTTGAAAAAGCTCACACTGCAAATAGAAAAAAGGTGGAAAAGGCAAACAGAACCTTGATAATAATATAAAGACATAAGCATAAAAAAAATTCTTTTAATAGAAAATTAGTTTGGGTTTGGTTTTTTTTTTTCCATCGAAAGATGGTAATTTACAGTATGAGAGTATAAAACAACACTTTTTAAAAAATCTGAAGAGAAAACTCACTAAATTTATTAACATAAAATAAAATATTACAATACATTAAATTAAAATGAATAGTTGAGGTCAATATGCTAAAGATATTTTATCACTGCCTTACAGATAATAGTCCAATTTGCAATTAGTTTCCCTTGGGCAAATCTACTTGATAGTCAAAACCACATACACCTGTGCATGTATTTATGCGATAACAATATGCCTCCTAATATTATCTAAAAATGGATCAATACAAATTAATTTCATTCCCTTACGATGAGTTGTACCAGGAAAAATTTTATTCCCCATAGCTGATTTTTACACTTTTTCTCTTCCATTCATCCTTGCTGCTTTCAATATACATCTTGATACCATCTTGGAAGACTGCTGTATGTTCATTGGTGCAATACTAACTTCTTTTGAGTCTTCGGAGAGAGGACACTTTTTATTATTTTGTTGGTCTCTTTATGGCTGGCAAGTGCTGATAAGGCACCAGCACATTCTCTAGAATTGTCTCTTCCCATTTAATATTTTGCAGTCTCTCCACAGTTGGGTAACACAGCAAGTTTGCCAACTTTTGCCAGCCACTCTATCTCTTACAAGGCTTTGAAGCATGCTCGAGCTCCTCTTAAGGCTGCACATAAACACTCCAAAGTGTCAATACTTGTTCATGGTCAACATCGTAAATCCTTGTGGGATGACCTTGTTTTTTCTGTTTTTTCCATGGCTTATTTGAGCTTCCTCATGTTTTTTACAGGGACACTGAAAGACCTGTGCCACATCTCCTGCTCTGAACCCTATCTGTTCAACTTGGGAGATCACAGGATTGTGCTTTCACCACCACTGCTATTGGAATATCTGCAGGACCATGGGAACACACAAGGTTTTCCACCACATCAATGTCAAGCATTTGCTGTATGTTTGTGTTTTCTTGTTTGGGGAGACTTTTATCATTGTGTCTAATATCAGTGTGTTGCTCTTGAACTTGAGCATCTTACTGTTAAATCTCATGGGTAGATCACAGAAAAGTCACTAACTCATTTATATAATAAATGTATACACAGGAGGGGCAGACAGGCATAGAACAGTATACACATAGTCACATGCAGGCACAGTGAGATCCATGTATAACACAGCAGGTTTTATTAGAAAAGAGGCAGAGGCCCTGGTAGTAATGAACATGAAGAAATACTGATGTTTTCTCACTTGTATGATCCTGTACCTCAAATGAATCATTGCTAGATCAGATTGGGTTTTTTATTTCATTTTTTTACCCAAGCAGACAAAATATAGAGGGCAGTTGCTTTGAACAAAGAAAGAATGGTTGAAAATGCTATGTTAATGCATTGTTCATGAAAGGAAAGTGAAAGCAATCCTAAAGACAGACATTACTGGATCTTCCACACAGTCACACTGATAATTGTGATATTGATTGATGTCCAGCTGTTAAACTCAATATAAGGTTACTTGCTGGTTTGTGGCTGTTTGTTCTTAAACAGCACCCTTCTCCTGAAAGTTCCTTGAACCTCCTCACAGGGAAGGAATATCTATAGTCCATTCTACAGGGAGAAAAATGAAGGTATGGTGTCATGAGGTGACTAGTCCAAGGATGTGGTCCGTGCTGAAAAGGCCCAGGAAAAGATTAGGATCAGCTGGGTCCCAATACAGCCTTTGACCCTCAGCTGATATTTCTTTTTTAAAATATTGGATCAAGATTAATTCAAGCCAAATTATTTGCATGTGCTATATATTGAAAGTAATCATTATATCTTATTTCTTGGAGAGTGCCACATGGACAAGCCCATTGCCTGGTTTGTCAGAGAGCTGACACATGAGCTGGGTTACTGAGAAAAGCCTTTTAAAAAACAGCATTAAGGATATAGTGCTATGGATTTATAGTCAGCATCCCTTTTGCGGCTTACTTATCCATCCCTTATGTGCAGTGATGCTTCTTCAGAAAACACTATCCTTCTTCTGGGGTTTGCTGCCTCGGGATGTCCCTTCACTGGTTTTATTGTAATTTCATTGCCAGGGTTGCTCCACCAAAAGCCTTACAGCAAAGTTGTGTTGCTGTAGCAGCTGCTCTGTGCGCAAAAAGCCTTGTTTAAGAAAAAAATAATGAAATAATTTCTTCTGGGGAAGCTGCCCCCTTGGGCCCAGTAGCACACTGGGTCTTGCTTTGTCTGATGATGGGATAAGACAGTTTGTAAGGAAGCCACCGCAGTCTGTCAGCAGCAAGCCAGAGCACCCTGATCCTTCACTGCTCTCATCTATGATCAAAGTGTGGGCTTGCACACAGTCTGCAAGACTAGGAAAGCTGTCTACCAGAGCTTGAGCCCTTGCTGAGCCTTGGAGCCACCTCTAGCCAGGGACCCAAACAGAAAAGAAAAGTTTGACATCCAAAGTCCCACCTCAAGTCATGAGATAGCAGGCAGAACCTACCCACACTCCAGACATGAACGGTAATGGAATTTGTTTTCTTTTATTCATTTCACCTACTAGCCCATCTCTTAAAGAAGGAGGAAGGAAGTGGTACAAAATATTAATTCTCTGGGTCTGTGATCCCATTCCTAAAGCATGATATCTGCAAGAAATGTTCCTTAGATTAAGAAACACTTAGAATTAAGCAATATATTTTTCACATACTGCTTTATACAGTATTCATGTCTTACAATTATTCAGTGTGAATCTGCAGATAAATGAAACTTTATCTACAACCAGGAAAAATGAAAAAACACATGAAAATGTAAGATGCATAACATTACAGGGAAATCTGTACTGTGTAACAGAGCAGAAATCCCTGGTGTATAACAGATCTAGTACTGTTAACTGCATCAGTGGCATGTTGCATTCAGACTAATTAGCTGGAAAGCAGTTATGCTGTTTCAAAACCTTACCTAGTGTTTCTTCATGGTGCTATTATGTGCCTGTGAACACCTTAGATCAAATATCAACCACTGCATATCATCATATAGATTTGCTCCCAAATATGTTGGATTTTATAATTTTTGGAAATACAATGTCCGTGTGCTGAACATTTTGTGGAACATTTCAATACAAATCTGTATTAAATTCTATCAGAAATTATTCATTATCTTATAATCTAGGTACAGAATGCTTTGAAAAATAGTATTAGTAATTATTTTTGGTGACAGATTAGGGGCTTATCACCATGTCATAATGAGAATGCTAAGAAGCAAGATTTTAACTGTTTGGAAAAAAGATGTGCAGATTTTTTATTAGAAAGCTGGGGAAAGAAGGAAGGAGGGGACGTTCAGATCCTGAAATGCACATTTATTTTTTACTTTAATGCTCTTTAACTATTAATTGGCAGGCTCCTGTTCTTGCCATGGGCCTTGCTTGCCCAGCTGTGTAACAGAGTCCAATGTTCAGTAGTGACCAGTTTTTCTTTGCCTCCTTGCTGTAGTGCTGTGCCTGGGAACATTTTGATAACAGCAGTGGTGATGGGCCTGGGCTGGCAGGTGGCCAGGGCATTGCTGCTGGTAGTGTGCTGCTCTCCTGGACAGGCTGGAACTCCAGTGTGAAGTTGAGTTGAAGGGGCCTGTGGATGAGACAGTCTGCATCCATGGTTATGTCTGCATCGCAGCAGGTGTAGCTCTGAAGGGGCTGCAGCCCAATGATAAGTCCATGCAGGAGAAGGTACACTTGGAAGCATCTGTGGTTGTGGATGATCCATGCTGCAGCAGGGGCTCCTTGTAGCACCAGTGGCTGTGCACGAGGTTGTGCTGGAGCACCTCAAAGAATGTGGCCATGGGTAACCTCACGACAGAGCAGGAACACCCCTGAAGGGCCTCCAGCCAAGGGTGAGGCCGTGTTGGAACAGGTCTATTTCTGAAAGGGCTGTGGCTGTGGGTAAGGCCATGCTGGAGCAGGTCTATCTCTGAAGGCATTGGTCCCTGGATAAGTCTGTGCCACAAGTCTGTGACACAAGAGACAGTGTCTCACAGATACGGCATGGTGTGCAGGTACCCCCCAAGAAGCTTGAATATGCTCACATTCAGCTCAGATTATCCAGATGAGATCTCTCTAGCTTTTGTTTCAAGGTGCTATAGAGCTGAAAAGTTTTGTTTGATCCTACACAAAATCTCTGCATGTTTTAAACAACAAATTTTCCCTGCCCTTCTTGTTCACTGCTGCCTTTCCTGACTTTTTCTTCAACCCCAAGTAAATATTTGACTCACTGCAATTCTTTAATGGCTTCCATTGACTTTTGGCCCCAAGGTGAAGGACAAAGGAATGGACTTACATCCTCTCAATGATTTGGTGGAAGCAAGTAAGCAGGGACTTCTTGGTCACCTTTCAGCTCAGTTGCACACCCACATCAGCAGTACCCACAATGAGACAGTGAGCACCAGGGAGGCACAACCACAACTTCACTTCTGCCCATCAGCTACAAAGACTTTATTTTAATAAAATGCATGTCCTATGATCCTCAGCCCTATGACTGTTTTCGGAATCAGCAGCAGACTCTGTGTTAAACTGCCTAATGGGCAAATCAGGATCCCATTTGTAACAGTATTTTCATGTTAAAACTTTTATCTAGTAAGAATATCAGGTAGTATTTGCTGTGAACTTAGAGAAAATGGATGATGCTTCCTTCATAACATCTACAATCTTACAGGATGTTAGATAGAATTATAGACACAATAGTAAGGGTTGCTTTTTTATAAGTTAAAGTAATTCGCATAAGATTAGGTTGTGGGCAATGTGCTGTAGGTGACTCTGTTTGAATGTCATGTGACTAGGTTATCTAAAAAAATTATTAATGAAATTCAAATAATTATTTCATATCTTCCCTGATAAACTACCTGTCTTCTAGAAAAGCCAAGCTGAAATATACCTGCTGGTTATATGGTATGATTATATGGTCATTCCAAAGGTATTCCATTGCAGGAATATTACTGATTAAAGTACTGACTCAGTTTTATTTTGATATCCTTATAGTATTAGGTCAGTAATAGTAGAAACACCAAGGAGTCACCTTCTTCTCCTCATGTAGGTCTTATTGTCCTCATGGGATATTAAATTTAAGGTGCAGTCAGTCTGTAATGTAATGTCTGTGGCATTTCATCGTGTGACCTACAAATATAAAAACAGAATCCATAAAATATATAAACAACAGTTATGTTTATCTTCAAGCTAATTGGGAATAATTATGTGAATTAGTGTGAATCCATTATTCTTTTCCTCTGTTGAAATGTGACCTTTGATCTTTGGTAACCACTCCCACGTGAACAGCACAGCGCAAACATCTCAGAGGATGGTGTAAAGTTTCTCCCTCCTACTGCCCTGATGCCTGCAAAACCCCTTATTTGGCTGCACAAATATTTTTTGAATGTTTCATATATTTGCTCTGGCATGAATTTTGCATATTTTTGCTAGCAATTTAACTCCTTATATGCACGCTTTAGCAAACATATTCAGAGCTTATTTAGGGCAGGTAAACAGGTGGAAAACCATTAATCTTAAACCACTTTATACCAAATTGCTGTGCATGGTACTAGGGGGTACACTTGGCTCCTCAGCATCTGCTCACCTGAGCAGACCTCAGGGCTTTGCTGTGGTCTCCTGCTTAGCACAAGCACATCAGCCTGCTGCAGATGCATGGATGTGGGACTGCCCAAGCCCACCAGATTAAGCTTGATGCAGTTCCCAAATTCTTATTCTTTTTCACAGCTTCAATCTCAATGTGTTTCAAGCTGTATAGATTATCTTTCAAAGACAAGCTTGGTTTGAATCACACTGGCATATTTTTGGCAAGGGTTCAGAACCTCATCAATCTTTATCAAGCATGAGACAGAGCCACTTATCCAGACAAAATGACAGCCAGCCACATGTGCTTTGCTGCCTTAGCTGATTGCTGGGCGGTCACTTAGGACCAAGCGATACAAAAGCACTTCCCTCTCTCTCAGTTAAAAACTTTCTCAGAAACACAGAGCACACTTTCATTCCGGTTGCAGACATTAGGATCTTTCATGTTCTCAGTTGCCAGTGAGACACCCTCAATGTGGTCATCTTTGTTTCCCTTTACAGTGATACTCCAGCATCAGTCTTCTCAGAAACATCCTCCAGGTAAATGCATTTAGTTTGCTCCCTCTGGTAGGCTTTAAAATAGAGAAATGCATGTATCCAATACAAAAGCCAACTCAGTACAAGCTGTCTTTGGCTTCTTATGAATAACAATATTAGTAGAAGAAAAAACACAGACATTTCCCCTGGGGAGTGACATAGACAAAGGAGCTACACGTGAGCCTGGTGCTCATCCTGCCTAATGTAACTTTGGAAATTAATTAGACAGGCACAACACTCAAATGTGAGAAGAATGGCATAATTTTATTTTTTTTAAATTGTCAAACACATGAAATGTAAAAGCTGATTTAAACTTAATCTAATTAATTTTTGTGGAGGTGCTATAGTGGAAGCACAGATTTATCTTAGTTCCAGTGGAAGAAATGGATTATGTCAGTTTTACTTAGAAAGACACTCCCTAATTTATCATACCATAGCCAAATTAAGCTTGAGAACTACTAATCAGTAGGTGTCTATTATACAGCAAAGCATTAGCCTTAGCATGTACAATGCCTTCGGCATTCAACAGGGCATATACTGGAAATAAGAATTCCTTTGTCATTTGGCCAGGGAAGCAATTATCTTTGTAGTTCATGATTTGTATAATAATCAGTTAAAATAAGGTGTGTCATGGGCAGAAACTTGTGAAAAAAATTAAAGTTCTGGTTCTTTTTTAACACCTTAAACTTCTTAAATGCTTGTAATTCCTGAAAATACTGACTGCCTACTCATATAACATAGTTTGTCTTTCTCCAGTGCTTCTGCTCCCTCCTTTCCCCTCCAAAATACATAACCTCAAAAGAAAACTAGAAATCTCCAGTCAGAGTTTACAAAATTCCTCACATTCCAGTTTTCTTTTTCCAATCCCACATACACATATGAACTTTTCACAGATTTATGCACGATGTCATCCCCTTGTTTCTATTTCCATACTAGCATGACAAACATTTCAGGTCAGATCTGTAAGCCAGACATGTCCAGTGAGCTCTAGCTCACCTTTGGATACCATCAGGAGGCAGGGTGTCCTTGAGGGAACTCTCTGCTCCCTCTTCCTCTCCCTCCTTTCCCTTTTTTTCCAAAGGATGAAGTGACACATATGCTGTGGACAACACTATTAACAAATTGTGCCGTCTTGTTATGCTGCTCTATATGCCACTCATTTAGAGCTATTTACACTAAATAAAGTATAAGCTATAATAAACACTACTTATTTAATGCTTACTTAATCTCCACCCATCTGAGTGGAGTTACTGGGCATGCAGGCTATGATAGCCCACATGAATTTGAGTCCAAGGTCAGGTAACTTGTGCCTGATTTCCTTACATAGCATTTGCTACAAATTACAACAGCATTTTGCTTTTAGTAGCAAAAAAGGCTTCAGTAATGGTATAGCAGTAGGTGACAGAAACTACTCTTATACACTGTTTTTCCATGGCATCATTTTACTGAACAGAAAAGTACTAATAACTGATATAGAATATCTAATAGATCAAATTTCAGACCAGTATCTATATGCTTTCTTCACAAGCTATTGCCTTTAACCATTGGGGATTAATCCATATTAACAGCCTCCGAAGAAGGTAAAAGATCTCATGGTTGCTCTGATTAAAACTGTCTTAAGCATTTGCAAATCTCATATAACACGCAAGACCCAAAATAGAAATGATGTCACAACTGAGAATTGAAAGTATTTAAAGTTTGTATTTATTTATTTCAAATAACATTATTTCTCCATCCATGCCAAGGCCGTATTTGTTAGGATGAACCCCTAGTCTAATGGATCAAGATAGTCTCATACACCCCTTCCAGAGATCCCAGGTAACTTCTACTTCCTCTTCCAAGCTGTTCTCACTTACAGAAGTTGTTCTGATGACATCATGAAGAATCATTTTGAACGTGCTGTTTTCTGTAGGAATTCCAGAAAACTGTACCCTTGTCAAAAGCTCAGATGTAACACAATGAGGAGAACATGCACATAAATACATATGCAATATGGCAGGAAGTGTAAGCTATTATCATTTGAATTCTTCTACATCATATTGTTGCACAGAAAAAAAATAAAAATTTAGAGACACATCCTTCTGCTCAGAAAGTGACACCAAGTGCCATCCAAAATATAGTAATATACTATTTTTCCAATTATGTAATTCATACATTCGAACTGAGGAAGAAATTAATTCATTGATTAAAAGAAAAAAGGTATCTTTATGGCCTTCTAATCTGATTAAAGTAACCAAGATCATGTGCAAACCGAACAAAGGGGAGAATCACACTTGGAATAAGAAATATCTGAAAATACTTTATTTGATTTATTGTGACTTTATTTTTAGTCAGCTAAAAAGTCATTCAAATGTTTCTCACTGGTATCAAAAGTATTCAATGCATTTAGATTTCAACACATATTCCATCTTCCTGAAAGGCTGAATCCTGCGAAGCCACAAAACACAGGAACAGTTTCTGTTTACCTATTTATGGGATTTATAACCACCCAATAAAGTTAATTGACTAAAATGTTGTTTCTATGGAGGGAAGAGGATACTTGCCTACCGACCTAAAAGAGGAGGCTGGTCTTTGGTGGCCTGTGGTTATGCCAGAGCATCCTGCCTGGTGACCCAGTCAGCCTTTCTCCATGCAGCAATAGCCCTTAATAAGTGGATGCAATATTTTACGAGAGGTTCATACATTGAACTAGACACAACATTATTAGCACAACCTTTCTGATCCCAATAAGAGCTTACATAATCACTCGTACATATTTATCTTTCCTCTACTAAAGTATCTCCATCCCAGCTCATGCATAATGACACCTTCCTTACAACGGTACTTCATTGATTTGTTGATGTTTGCAATATTAAGAGAAGATGATATTTTCTTCAGATGTCCTTTTGTGTGAAATTGTTACTCATTCCTGAGTTAGTTCCTGGAAACTTTATTGTCTTCCAGGAGAATTTTTATTGAGTTTTAGTCTCAGCTTTTATTGCTAAATTCAAATATTTATGCTAATTGACTGCTTAGCTTACCTGCCTCTTGAAAACCCTAGATGTGATAGGTGTTGATATTTTTCAATACTATCAAAGCAGTTCCAAAAGGCAGATATAGAAATACCAGAAATAGCAGAGAAGAGAAAGAGATCTTATTTCAAATGAAAGCAAAGCTATGCAGGACCAGTGTCCCCACAATCTCAACTGTTAAAAGAAAAAAGTAATTTGTTTAAATAAAACATTGCTAAACATTTTAACAAATAGGCTGCTAGTACTGAGAAATAAATTTTATGTTCTTTATAGAGTTCTTGCTCAAATCATTGAGTGAGGCTCCTGAATGTTCCAGCGGTACCATTAAAAGAAAATCCAGGAGAAAAGATTGAACAGAGCACTGCAACAAGAAACAGGATTGTCTCTTCCTGTTTAGCCTCAACTTGGTGCCCAAGACAGACCTATTGTCTCTACAAAATGTCATTGTTTTTCTTTGCTAATCCTCTGTATAGCTATGAAAAGGACAGGTGATTGCAATAAATCTTTTGTCTTTTCTTGATTCAGACTAGAGCAGCCTTCATCACAGTTAATGACTCATAAGTAAATAAAGGTAGAAGCCATCCTTAAAAACTATCTCTAAAAGTGATTTTCAAAAAAAAGATGATATTTGGTGCACTATTAAATGAGTTATGTTATTTTATGTAGTGTAACTTTTCACACATTTTGGTCATGATCAAAATAAATATTTTTAGTAGGTTTGATCTAATGAAGTTAAAGCACTGAGCCATCTCCACAATATTGTGCTTTTACCTATTCACCGAAATTGGATTTAATTAGAGTTCAGCATGAACTTAATGTCTTGGAAACTCCCCTCTGCTTCTAGGTGACAAAATTACATTCACGTGTAATCTGCAGTTCGTCAAATGTCTCATAAAATCTGTGAAATTGTTTTAGATGCTGTAGTGTGTCATACAAAATAGCTGAGCTTAGGTAGTGTCTTCTATAAAATGTCTACCAACCAAAAGGTAAACCAGCCTGACAGGTCTCTAGGGTGGGGACTTTTTGTGAATAATTAGCCTTGAGCAATGAAACTCCAGAGCCACACCTGGGCTGAATCTTTGATCTGTCTTTATACAGCTAGAACTAAGTTAGAGAGTTTATGCACTATCTTGATGTTGCAGGTGATAAAATCTTTACTCTTGCACACAGACTGCAACGAATATACTTGTGTGTATATGTATACATGTGTATATATATATATATATGTATATAATATCTGTATATATTTATGTAGTAAAAATGGATATTAAGGATCACCATTCAATTGTGTTGATTTCATTGTTCATTCTGGTGTGGCTTAATCCCTTTAAGATTTGTTATTTTTTTCCTTTTTTCATGTAAAAGATGAGACTCAATGACACATTCTCTCTTGATAGCATCAGAACAGAATGTACAACAATCAGTGTGCTGACAGAGCAGAATCTTTACCTGACCTATTTAGTAGGCACAATTGTGAAAGGCTGTAAAATAAAATAAATCAATCATTTGCAACTTGTATAGTTTGGGGGGGGGGGGGGGGGGGGGTTTGGTTTTTTTTTTCACATAATGCCCTTTTTTTAAATAAATGTTTTATTAAATAATAGAAAAAGTCAAATTGTCTCATTTATCTGATCTAGCTGCATGTTGTCTTTATTCGACAGTCTACAAGAAGTGTGAACGCAATGATAACCATTTTGTCCTCCATTTAAATCCTTGATGCACTTCCAGCTCTACCTGCAGTTTTGGGCAAATCCCTGAATTTCTCTGTCTCTCTTACACATGAAATAAAAACAATAATAATAATAAAAAACAAATTAATTTGTTATTTCTTTGCCATTTTAAAGATTGTTAGCTGCAGTCTTTTCTTGTTTATACTAATGTAATATCCCAAGTGAATAAATTTGTGACTGTGTAATTTAGAAAAATTCAAACAGAGGTTGTACCCTCATGCCTAATGTACATCACTTATATCGTTAGGTTCTGCAAATACACATGGGAACTGCACACATTGTTTTGAAAACTCTCAAGAATAAAAATTGCTTCTGATTAAAAAAACATAGTTGTGCATTCAGCTAAGAAACTGGACTCAACACATTGTTGTGAATATGCAATCTTTGCTGTTGGTAGTCCTTCAATAAAATCAACATGTTTCTGCACAGCTGGGCTGTTGAACTTGTTTCGGTCACACTCCTCACATAAATATTTAAATTTACTGAAATAATGTGATTGATACCACTAAGAAGTAACCATCTGAGTAGTGGACAAATCATTAGAAAAGTACCTGTGATTTGTAGCTCTGTCATATGTTACGGAGTGTTGAAAAAGTCAGACTAGCACACTCAAAGAGAAATTCAAGATGAGGGCACTTTATTTTCATCTTGCTTTCAATAGTGTCATATTAAAAGAGTAACATTTGTTACATACTCCAACTTTTTATTGAAATAAATTTATTTTAAAAGAAAATGTTTATGAGCTAAATTAATTCAAACTAATAAATAACCCTTCCCTTCTATATTTTGCAGGAAAGTAATAAAGTAAGTGCTTTACAAGCAGGAAGAAAAGTACTTTTAGCAACACTGTCTGAGCGTTTTGTAATTACCTCATTATAATGCCTCTGATGAAAATACACTAATATCTTTCCTTATAGAGAGAAACAGAGTGCCATATACTCCTATTTTCAGGTAAAAATCATGAACATGAATATATTTCTCTTCAACAAAGATTTTATGTGGCTGTAACAGAAGCACAGCATGGTTTATTCTCGATGTCAGCTATAGACAGTTCCATACTAGGTTTAGACTAAAAGGGATTGAAAGCATAATGCTGCTTTAAGACATTAACTTTCACCTTTGCTTAATAGATAATTTCTAAATTAATGTAATTGTTCCGTCCATTTGTATCTCAAAAAAAACCCCCAAAAAATAACAGAACAAAAGACACAATTCTGATGACAAAAAAATCCTGATTTTCTGATCCCATTCATTCCCAGACACTCTGAATAGAAGACTTCCCCTATTTTTAAACTTCAAAAAAGCTGTGGATCCTTCTTCTTACACCCTTTTTTTAGCAATGATGGCTCCACCAAATGGACTCTCAGGTTGGTGATTTGCCAAGGAAAAGTTGAGCCAGGAGGACACCTGTGTGGGACCCTGGACTTACATTCTCTCATCACCCAGGTTTTCTTTTGTGCTCAGACTTGTGGTTGGTTCTTTGAGAAAGTCCAACAAATCTCACATCTAAGTGAGGTTTTAGTCAAAACCTCAAATAGCACTGGTTAGCAATGTTTATAGTGCTGTGGTTTCAACTACAGGCTGAGTAAACAAATATTTAATGGGCAATAAAACTTTTAAGATACTTGAAAATTAGGGGAATGTGGTTTTGCTTGGCTGCATGCTGTCTCTCATGCTGAGATACCAAGCAAAATGTTCACTATGTGGTTTCTTTTTAAGACCCGCACAGGATGGTTTTGGTAAGCTGTTAGAGGGTTAAAATTCACTTAATGTGGCATTTTAGTATGGGACTCATATTCAAGCTCTCTAAAAGTTTTGCTAACAGCATTGAGGGCAACAGAACTGGAGGACCAGATGGTTTTTCCAGTATATAGCTCAGAGGTAGAACAGTACCCAGTCTTCTCGTTAGCCTTATTTCCAATCACACTGCACAGCTCTTCTTATAGTCCTCTGTCCTGCTGTGGTTGTGTTGTGCTTCCCAATATCTCAAGTATGATTTTAAAAGCTGTGACTCCAGCATGAACTTTTCACTTGCATAGTTAAAGAATCACTTTTTTTTTCTGTTGTTCTGTTCCCCTCATTTTCCTTGTTCTGCCTAACCCCAGCCTACAAAACTCTGTGTCCGTATGGTGTACGCTACAGTGAGAATCCTGAACAAAACACAATTCCTGCTTTGTTATGGGTTTGAGAATGCCCGTCAGCAAAAAATCCTAGTGGGAAAAGATGAGAAACCTCCATAATCTATAAAGAACAAGATAACAGGTGTAAGAATTTCTTCTCCCCTCAGATTTCTCGCAGTCAGCAAGACTGGACCTGCATTTGGCTGCTGTAATTCACGGCCAGGTGCATTACCCAACATCCACATTGGTTGACATTACCACACGGGGCTGTGAACTGCCATGCCTGAGGAACTGGTTCACATCCATTCCTGTGACCCAAACACAAGCAGAAAGGTGGGGCAGGAATCCCCAGTGCTATCTGCTAAAATGTCTCTGCACCTTTTCTGGGTTTTTTTTTAAACATAAGGTTTTGTAATTCTAGAAATGTCCAAAAAATAGAGACCACAATAGGAGTGAGAAAATACAGAAAAAGACATTCAAGTCTCAGGCTTCAATGTAAACTTTGCCTTTTACTCTAAAAAAAACCCAGAACTAGTCAAACAAGTTAAGCAGTTACTTTGTCCCAGCTGTTTTTTCTGTAAGAGTGTGAAACAAGATTCGGTTTAGAAAGGGCAGATTGTACCTACCCCACTGTGGTTAGCTAGGCCACACTCCATGGCTCCTCTTTACATATTCTCTTTGGAGTAATGTTGTGATCACCTCTATAAAGCAGCAGGCAGAGCTGATTGCCAGGCTGTGATGATGAAGGCTTCTGAACATTCACAGGAGGCTCAGGTTTCACCTCTGTGGTGGTAAAAGCAATTCGAGTTTGCCAGCTGACATATTTGTGATGTTTTATTCCTTAGGTGGTTACCACCTTCAGACGGTAAATACCGCATGTTGGGCATCCAAGTTAGTTAAAATTAGAAATATTTTTATATTTGTTTGAAAATGTGTCCTTTACATCTTTTTTTTGTATACTTATGTAGAACATACATGGGATATATGTGAAATACATGTGAATCAAAACCACAAAATAAGTAGAAGATTTCCCGCATTGTTAAAGACATGCACATCTGAAAAAAGAATCTGCTTTGATTGATGAGCAAGAATTATTTATTCCAGACGTATTCCTTGCAGTTTCTTCATGAACTGGAAACATTTCTTCCGGAGATATTTCTATACAGTCAGGCAAACAAAAGGTCTTTGTTGTTAATACCATTTTATTGGGTTATTTAAGACTGATAAGTAGATTGTATACTAACACTCCTCCCACTCTATTCCTCAGGGTAAACTCAACCTCCAAGTTTTCAAGGAAAGCACACAGATCCACAGCCAGCTTTGTCCAAGCCCACCTGAGGTGCCAGAGCAGGGCTTAAGGTGTATTATCTGCTCTTTCACCTAATTGCTTGGTGCTGCTTAGTCCTAGGAGGACTAAGAAAGTGCAGAGGGCTAGAAACTCTGGGGAGAGGGCTAGGAAGAATCAGAGAACACTCTGCAAAACACAGAGGTGCTTCTCTCATCAGTATGACAGCAGCTCCTGGAAAACTTAAAGTTCAAAGAAATAATAAGTAATTCAATCACTTTCGAAAGAATGAGTAATATATATAGCAGAATGTTTGTATCCTTTCAGCCAGCAAATAAAAATTCAATGTTTCTACAAATGTAAAAATTATGATACTGTAAGCTTTTATTGTATTTTAGATTGTGTATGTAGTTCCACACGTGTGGATTTTTTTCTCGGTATAGCTGATATAGAAACCTATCAAATTCTCTGTGCTTTTCTTGAAAGCAATTGGAATATGTCTCAAATTGACAATAAAAGCATATGAAGAAATGCTTTATTCTATTTCTGTTGCTAAATAGATAATAGATTTTAAAACAGCCTCACAGTTGCAGTCCTTTGTGCAACATTGTCACTACTTCATAGTTTTTTATACTATAGTCAATACTAATATTAATATTGAGAGCATATGTTTGTTCTTTACTACATAGCATAACTTCAATGCAATTTTTGTTGTATTAGAGATTATTGGCCAACAACAGAAACTTGAAAGTAATCAATTAAGCTTGCATTTACTGCAGGAAATCCGACAGTTTCTTTTATGTTTAGTAATTGCTTCCTTCCAGGTATACAAAAGATAAACATGCCTTTCAAAAATTGATTTTAGTATTTGTCTGGTTACAGTCCAATGGTATTTCAGTCCTTATCTGTTGTTTGATTACTCTTTATTAGCCTTTAAGAACAATTGTTTCTCAGCTGAGTTTCCTGGGACAGTTCTGAGGCTCGAGGTGCTGTCTTTTAGTTCCAGTCATGTTGCTTAATAAAAGATTTTCTCTCCAAGTGTGACAGCACATTTACTACAAACTGAAGCAAAAAATGGTTGCTGGCACAAACATGATCAAAGAAGAAGCTTCTCAAGGGGTGACAGAATAGACTAGACTAGACTAGACTAGACTAGAATAGTTCAGTTGGAAGGGACCTACAGAGATCATCTGGTCCAGCTGCCAGAGCACTTCAAGGCTGACCAAAAGATAAAGTGTGTTGTTAGGGGCATTGTCCAAATGTCTCTAAAACACTGTCAGGTTTGAGACATCAACCACCTCCCCAGAAAGTCTATTCCAGTGTTTGACCACCCTCTCAAAAGAAGTAAAGAAGTTCTTCCTGACGTCCAGTCTGAACCTTCCCTGGTGCTGCTTTTAACATTATCTTACAAAATCATAAACTCTTAAAGCGTTGTAATATATGTTTAATATTTCATTTAATTATGGCCAACAAAGATAGTTAATTCCCATCCAAGAAATTACTCTTAGGAAATAGTTAATTACTAACATGTAAGATTTCAGTAACACATTTTATATGAACAATACTGGCTATTTTTTACCTTATTTTTAGTATAATTACTCAGGATAATGCAAAATTAATAATTCTGAGCCAACCAGGAGCATTGCTCTACAAACCTACTTTGTAATCATGATCACGTTGTATGTCATTGTTCAGAGTAGTCTTTCAGGCAAGAAAAGCTTTAAAGAATAAAACCGAAGTTGTCTCCAGAAAAATTTAACTCTGTTTGCAGCACTCCAAAATATTTTGATTGACCCAAAAAGACCTCTAGAATAAAGAACTGTAGACTAAGTAGTCATTTTTTCCTGCGGAAAGTGTGCAGAAAATAATTACAGTCATAGACACTTGTAATATGAAATATATAATTGCTACTTCTCACCTTATAAATGACTCTACAAGGAAAGACAGAGGAGAGAGTAGTGGAGTAGAGAGTAACTACTTAAAGCACATTCAGTGAACAACTGTAAGCACAGTTTGTTTCCTAATTGTTTGCTCCTTCTTTCATCTGCATAATACTGTTGATCTTTTTGGAACAGGTCTTGGTAACACTGACAGCAATGATATGAACTGAGAAAAAAGCCTACTCACTATCCTTTAAAAATATTAATATGCATGATGGAACACACTGGATTGCATGCCATTTAAGTAGAAAGTAAGTTGTCAAGACTATTTTTTGTGTGTTTTCTTGGGCTGTGTTATTCAATCAAACCTAAGCAGCAGGCAGTATCTTGTTCTATATTTAAATCTGCATGCCATAAGCTTCTGCAAAATCTCTGAAGTTCTCCAAGGCTTGCTGATACATTACTTTGCTATTTACCATATTTATGCCATATCAAATCACGTGAAACCTGAAGAAGACAACTTGTCCTTTTCACTGTTTGTTTTCCTTGTGTTTCCTTGTGTTTCATATAACCATTCCTCTAAAGATCATGCAAAATCTAGCTTAGATCTGAAACACTTTTCCTTTGTGCAGTTAAATGAAATCCAGGAGGAATGATTTAGGGATTTAAATCTACCTCCAGGCAGTCTGCTGACCCTTATTTTTCTTTTTTCTTCAAAAATCCAAATGAAAACATTACGTTTAAACAGTAAATGTATTCCACCTTTAGAAAACTATAGAGACTGAAAGCATTTGTTCCACTTTCTTTGCCTTTTTTTTTTTTTTTTTTTTTTTTAAAGAGATGTTCAGATGCATTCTAAACAAGGCTAATAGGTACTGAAAAGAGCAAGGAATGCTCTGATCCCTATGTAGTGGAATGCTATGAAACCCAAGCTGCAACATGCATGCTGTTGTAAAAATGCTAGCAGCAATTTATTAACATGATTTCCACATACGCAGGTATTCCCACATTCAACTCACATCAACAGATGCAAACACAAAATACTCACTGAAGTTTACTACTAGAAATCTTCTATCTATGGAAACAAATTCTTTGTGTCACAACAGTAAGTTTGGCTTTAATATTATTCAGCAATACATGTAGTTTTAAAATTTCAGAAAAGATTATAATTTGACCCAAGTTGTGTAAAAAATATTCTGCTTTTACATAAAATATACTTAGTTTTACAAATAAGAGATGGGCAATGTCTAACTAAGCAACAAATATGTGAAAAAGGTTCTAATTTTTTGAGGATCATAAGCTAAATTGAATCCAAAGCTTTCAACTAATGAAGAAAAACAGCCTATAGGAACAACAAAATTATCATTATCCTGGTAACTCTGATACATAAACAGAAGCACTGTTTGTAAAACATAGAATCCAACTTTCTGACTTCCTAATCTCTGGTAAGACTGTGGGATGTTTGTAAGATGCCTATACAAGATACAAGATTGATCTAAGGCCTGGGAAACTTAGCCTGTGCTAACAGGTTGACAGAAGCTTGTGTTTCTGAGTCCAAAGAAGACACTTAGAGGAGGAATCATAACTTGCTCAAAAACTTCAGCAGAAAGAGAAGAACAGAACAGGAGGAAGGTTATTTCAGGACAAGTCAGTGTGTGAGAGGATCTGTGGGAGTGTCTCGAGACAAAGGCAAATTGGTCTGAGACAAAACAAAGATCTTTTTTCATGATATTTTTAAGTATCTCCCAGCCCCTCAACATGGGCAGTGCACCTGCCCAGCTTTCTTTCCATGCCTTCACCTTGCTGGAACATCCCTCCCATCGCTCCTTAATTGCTGGAGAGGTGGAGCTCTCCAAGGGCACCACTGGCCCCACTTGACATTGGGACATACTTCTAGTCAGTTTTCCTTGCCTTGTGCTTTGCTCAGCCAGGCAACAAAATTATCTCCTGGTTTTGGAAAAGAAAAATTTTGCACAAAATATTTCTTCTTATTACAAGATACTAGAAAGGAAATTATTATTATACCTGTGGTTATTATTCCACAGGTTTTACAGCTGGTTGGATTTGTCTGCCATTTCCATCTTCACTCACACTGGTTTTTTTTTTTTTTAATTTCAGTCATTAAAAAGAGTAAAAACAATGCTGTTACACCTGAGGTGGAGTACTGCCACAGCAGAAGTTGCAGTCAAATGATAAAGGAAAAGGCAATATTTGAAAACTTACACTGCAACACATTTATTTCAGATTCAGAAGGGGAAATGTTTAAAGGGGAGGCTACGTTTGTGTATTGACATTATTAAGGCTCTTCCCTTTCTGTTGAAAGTAACTGTCCTGTATCTGTCTCAGGTTTCTCTCATTACAAAGCAGCTGATGCCTGATAGCATGCTCTCTTTCTTTTCTGGATCCAGGAAAATTCTTACTGAAGTCACAAGAAAAAAATCCCTCTGACTTGAGCATTAAGTTAAATTGGGCTTTCTTGGGTATGTGGTGTAGTCTTGGATAAGACAAAACCCCTCTGTCCCATAATTAACTGAATGCTGCCTTTTAATACTCTAACAGGCCAAGTCATTAGTGCACTTGGATTCAAGCAATTCAAAGCAAAGTCTTATTTTAGGTAATTATACCTAATTTTAAATCTGTAATCATCAGATGTTAGAAGCAGATAAGATCTGTAGGGTACACAAACATATTCTGGAGTTGGGGTTTTTTACTATGTTATGTGGAAAATGGAGAATACATGACAGGGACTGGCTAAAATACAATAATAATAATTTTCAGTATATTTCCATTTTTTTCCTTCATAATAACTTTAAACTTTATCATGCATGGATGCCATAATATTGCTTCACATTAAATATTTAAAAACTGAAAGCAAGGGAGGATTAATTCTACTTTTGATTAAAGAAAAAAATACCTTTCATAAGCTAAAAGTCTTTTCTTCTGACATTCACGAAGTTTTAGACAGGGAAGTTCCAATTTCTAAGATTTATACAAAAAATAATTAATTATATATATATATATACAACTTTTATTTCAGCTGAAAGACAATTTAAGGTACAGGGAAAGAATTGGGACAATACTTGCTTACAAACCCAAGTTGAAGCTATATCCTGTAAAGATCTTATTAATCAGATCAAATAGAATAAGGCTTGATGACTAAAAGGCATTTAATTGTTTTTACAATGCGGGCTAGGTCTGTTTGGTTAGGAGGATGGGAGAAAATTGGTTAAGGAAATATTTAATCCTTGTTCCCGGGTACCCAAGGTGAGTATCATAACCAATCCCTGAAATTTAGGTAGTAGGGGAATTGTCTGAGACTCATCTGACTAAATTAATGTTTACTACAGCAACACAAACATATGAGCTTGGGCTCTTTTATAGTCAGCAGAGATCTGGCCAATACTTGATGGATATATCTCACCCTAAACTCAGTCCCTGCATTTGGTCAGATTAGTATTTCACTATGATTGTACATATTCTACTTTGACTGACTACAGGTGATGTCTAGGTGGCCCTGGGTTACCTATGTAGACATCTACACCTCAGGCATCAAAAGTTACACAAATGAATATTGGTCTTTTGATACTGTGAGCAGTGTTTTTGTAAGGTTCTCTCTTACATCAAACAGAACTAATACCAGAGCAAGAGCAAGACACAGTTCAAAATAGCCAACTGGTTAAGTTATTCTTGAAATAGGAATGACTTTGGGACAAATCTTTGTTCTTAATAATTCAAAACAATGAATGAAATCAGCATATTTTACATTCTATCAAAGTCTACTAACTATGGGGCTACCACAGTTACTATTCTGATGTGAATGACCTTTAAAAATTTTGAAGGATCCCCTTTTCATAACAGTGAAGTACAGGACTCATTTGAAAAGCTCTAAAGATATAAAGGGATGGAAAAATGTGTTTTGTGCATTTCAGTTCTACACCAGTTTTTCACTCCAGTGTGTGCCTCCAAGGCATAATTGAACATCTAACCCTTTTGATCCCTCTGGTAGAATATATACACAGAGTGGGACTAATTAAAAAGGGGTTTTGATTGACTGTAATTTACACATTCATATAGCTTTTTGCTGTCTGCTTAACATGGCACACCCTTACCTAGTCCCTTGCCACGCTATTTAAACCAGACTTAGATTGCCCTAGACTTTCTTACCCTTAGACAACAAAGGATAAATTCAGAGATGGACTGTCAGACAAACAGGGAGTTCAGTGGGGATATAAGGTGGTTTGCATGCCTGGAAAATTAGCTAAACTGAGATTACCACCAGCATTATTTTATTTTACAACTGCAGTTACCTTAAATTTCCACAAAACTTAATTCCTGAAGGTGGCAGCATCCTGGCTAAACCAATATACAGTCTTCAATGCATGCAAAACCCTAGAACACAACCATGAAATTTTAAGTGTTAGTTTAACAGTAGTGTCACATATGACCTTTTAACACATATAACTGGGAGTATACTCTGTGCTAGCAGTTGGTTCAAGTATTTCCCATTTTTTTCTCTTGAGTTGTAAAACTTAAAAACTTCTCTTCTTAGATGTCTTTCAGCATTCCACGCTACTGGTCTTCATTAACTACCATAAGGATTGCATACAAGAAATTATGAATTTGGAATATTTTTGTCTGATTCTTTGTTTTACAAAGGTTATTTTACATGACACAGGCACTGTAAAAGGAGCCACAACACAGAAGTTTTGTCTTCTCTGCACACTTTAAAACTCTCTTCACAATGTGAAATGAGCACTGTAGGGAGTCTCTATTTGTCTGCAAGGGGCTTTGTTTATTTTTGATGAGTTTTTTTCCTCCACTTTATTCTTTGTAGTTACTACCTATGCCTGTGTAGACTGATTGGTTACAGGAAAAGATGGGATAAGGGTTTCATCCACCTGTGTCCCTATACATACAGAGGCATGAATCAACCCTTTTTACATAAACAAATTTTTTAAAACTGCCTTTAGTAACAAACACTTGAGATCATACTGAAATTAGGGGAGGAAGGTTCCACTAAGCTTAAAAATCATGGAATAAACCTTTTCTTTGTCCAGAATCATATCAGAAAAAGCAGAGGAAGGTTACAGTTTGCTGTTGCAAAGTCCCTGGGACAGCCAGAGGGAATTTCACTCCGTCCCCAGAGGAAGACAAGCTTTACTTCATCCCTATCTATTCAGAAAAAAACAGGCTTTTCAGATAGGGTAAATCCAGCCTTTCACACTTGGCTAAGCAGGGCAAACCACCCCAAGCAGGATGGCATTGCTATGGCAAGGTAAAGCAATATGTGGGCACATTCCCTTGTGCTTCCTCCAGGAAGAATTTACATCATTCCTCAGTAATGGCTACACCTAAATGTTGCAAACTACCCCCTCGTTCTTCTTGGCCATTTTCTAGTATGCAAAGCATATTTTCCAGTCTGACAGGACCTTCTCCCTGCTGTAGCACAGGCTTTTGGTTGTCAGGTTCCTGGAGCAGAAACATTCAGACCAGTATTCTGTATTTGGGTTTCTGCTCCAGGAACCTGACAGCTGAAGAGAGTGGCCTGGATTCCCTGTACCTCTCCCAGTGTGCTGCTCTCTCAGAGGCACCCAGAAGCCATGCAGCTCCATAAAACACATACTATTTCACTAGGAAAAAAATGGGCTTAGGAGAAAACATCTTTAAAAATGTTGAAATGATATGAATAATACTTAGCTTACCTGCTTGTCACGTTTTTTTCCACATTAAAATCCTTTCAAGGGTTTGTCTCTGTCTTGCTCAGCCTTACATCTCGCAGTGATGAGATGGGTAAATGCCTTTTCTGTCTGTCAGATCAGAGATTCACCACATTTTCAGCTTCTCCATCTTCTTACACTTTCCAAACCTGACCAAACTAGTCTAAGCTAGTCCTACAGAGCAAGACTTCAAAAGGGTTTTTTTCTGCTTAATTTTAGAATTACAATTTACCCTCATTTTTTTTAGTTCCTACCTCAAAAATTCCTTGCATTAACAGATAAGTCAGGAAGACTTTAACCATCAGCTCTGTAAAAATGTGCATATAAACTCAGTAAAGTCAGGACAGTTGCTATTGAATGTGCTCTGCTCCTATAACATCTGCAATATTAGCATAGATGAAATAACACTGGTGCTGGCAGCCTGCTATTTGTTCTGGGAAGTTTCTGATGCAGAATTTCACTTCAAAAAATTCTTTATCAGTTCTCCCTGGCAAAAATGCAGCTGTCAGAGATCCACTGCCTTACCCCTGGCCCCAGACAAGGCAGAATTCTGCCAAAGCAGAATTAGCTCATCCCTCGTGTTGTTGCATGACTGTCAGTATTATACCTGTGGTTTTGTTTTCACTTCGGTCATTCTGCCCTCCAGATGTGCTTGGAGACTGAGATATGAAGACAACATGTCGGAATGTAAAAAGAAAAACATGTAAAAAGAAAACTGGAGTAGCTGAGAGGCATTCTCTCAGCTGATGGCAAGTGTTACTGACCTGCCATTGTAGTAATCACCCAGATAAAAAGAATTATTTCAAGGAGAAAATATTATATATAACAAAGAAAAAAATTAATCTGAGTGGGAATGAGGCCTGTGACTTCCTGTTTCTGAAGAATTTCTTCTTCCTTCTGTACAAGAGCCCTGAGTGTAGCAGGGAGTATAAACTGAGCTGTGCCCAGACACAGCAGGGTCAAATGTTAGAACCAAGTCCTTCCTCTGCACCCTTCTGCAGGGGCAGCTTGTCTGTGTCCTGCCTCTGTGTCCGCTCATGGCTGGTGACTGTCACACAAAGGAGGAGGGACAGCTAGTTCTTCACTTCTCTTTCCACTCCTTTCTCACTAAAGAGCGATCCTTTCAGAAATCTGTTTTCTGTCTATGTTGAATTTTCATTGAGACTATGAGTAGATAAGCCATAAATACTTCACAGACCATTCAGATCCAGCTGAGTGATACAAAAGTACATCTAGTTCATTGCTTAAAAGCCTTTCCAACAATTAATTTAAATCCTTGTATTTTTAAATTAACTAAAAGTTTAAAGTTTGCCTGTTTCACATGCCAGATGCAACTTCACCACTGTACATGATATGGCTGGGGTGGAGTTAGTTTTCTTCATGGTGGCTGGTATGGGGCTGTTTTGGATTTGTGCTCATAGTATTTTGATGAGTGGAAGTTCATCTGATTTATTGGGAAAAAAAGTCAACACAATTGCACAACAAAGCTTTTCCAACATTCAAGGTTAAAAGATATCCAAGGCTGTTTTAAAAAATGGTAAACAGAAATGTACATGATCTTTTAGTCGCAAATAGAAAACTTTACCTTTACACTTGGTTGGTGAATGTACCAAAAAATTCACAATATTTTTCTGACAATGTGAAAGCAGGTGCAATTTATCGCAGAGATTTTTTCCTGTTGAAATTATAAATGACACCTTATGAGAAAAGATACTGCAAGTACAATGTAACCTTCACATAAAAAAAATCTTTTTAATGCAGGTGCTTGTGTTTGATGATCTAATACACATAAACAGACATTGTCAATTTGTAAATATTTCCTTTTATTAACCTAGAAGTAAGGAGGTGTACTGCATATTTATTTCTGTGTTCTAAAACAAGTATGTTCTTCTTCTATTACAGACATAGAAAAAACCTTTATCGTTTAGGAAGTGTTTCAGTTGTATCTGAATCTCCAGTATTAAATAGATATTAGGCTGTCATGGGAACTGAAAGCTTCAGAAAATGGCTTTTAAATCAGAATGACTTGGCTTTGGAGTTTACACTGGCTCCCATCCAAGCAGAAATATCCAAAAGAGCAAATTACACCTCCACACCCAGTTAGAAAGTCTTCAGGTATTAAGTTGTTTGTTAAGTAGAGTCATTGCGTTAGTAATTTTAGCTGTGTTTGTTCTTTGTGGAAGGCAACAGGCTCTTCCAGATAGTTTCAAAACACGGCAGGGCAAAACTTGATCTTATTAAAACTAAGTTTCTACATGAACTGTTGTTTCTCGCTTCACAGGCTTCCTCTGCTCTTCTCAGCCAAACTCATTGCTAGTGTATCTTTCTCTGTAAAATATTTTTTTCACAAATATTTGTTTCAGAAACTAACTTAAAAACCTTTGCTTTAGGGAAAACAACCAAAATCACAATTTTCACAGCAGACTTATTTGTTTGTCTTTTAACCTTGTTATTTTTTTATTTCCCACAAACGGAAGAAAAATGGTACCTCTCTCTTGCAGAAAAGTCCTGTTACTTTTTTTTTTTTCTTAATTTAAAATTACAAGGTATATAAACCTGATAAATGCTTTTTAAGCTTCCTTAGACTTCTAAATAGAATGTGTTACTTAAAGCTGTAGCTGAGTTTTTAGCAATAAATACTTTATTAGAAAAGTATGCTAAGAATTTATTTTCTGAATATGTTTGTCTTCAGAAAGCAAGGGTGAGTTAATAATTGCACTAATAAAAATTTGTTTCACTTGGCCTTCTGCTGTCATACTGTGAAATTTCTCTTGGAACTGTCATCTTTCCTCTGCATCAGCAATGAAACTTCACAGCTAGTTTCAGTGAAGGGCAAGACTTATTCTAACTCGCAGAGGAGTAACTGGAGGTAGAGTTCAGTTCAAAGGCTGATATATATGCAACCTACAAGCCCAACTTGTTTCTCTGGTTGCCTGGGACTCCTCGTAGGAGGAGGGAAGGCAGGATTGTATTTTGCAGAGGGAAACAGTGCTTTAACTCTTACCATAAGAAACCACAATGCATCCCAAAGGAAGTCAGCTGTGCATGCCTGGTGAAGATAACCTTCCCAAGAGAGGACTCCAGAGTAATGCCATGCCCTCAGTCACCTGCATATCTTCAGGGTGTCTGCAGACTACTGACATAACCTTGTAAGAGATGGAGCTGTGGCAACCAGACATGCAGGAATTGCAGGCACAACTCTTTCAAACTTCCTCTGCCTTGCAAACTGCTGCAGAATTGCTGTGCAGGCTCCTTTCCCCTCACCAAGGAGCTCGTCTGTCCCTCAGGCTCAGTGACTACTGCTGACACCAGCCAGGGCGGTTTGAACTATGCCAGCTCTCAGGGGTGATTCATCCTTCTCTTGTCCACGACTCAAAGCATGCTCAAAATCAGCATATTTCAACTCACATATGGTTTCTAAGCCAGAAAACTTTCAGCTGCCGTTGCTGTGGGCCCGTATGATTAATTTCCAAGTTTAAGAGGCATGAATGACTCCTTGCTGGCTGAATTTGTAATCTGAAAATGACAGGATAGGTTTTCTTTTGCCTTCTCAGAACTCTGTGGAATTTCTTGTAAATTCAGCTGCAGCATAGACACCAGAGCTTGTTTTGCAAGATATGCAGAAGAGGGCTGGTAGCATAACTAAACACAGCATAAGCCTTGCAGCTTCTTTCCAGCCAGCTGTCAAAGCTTTGAAACTATCGTGTGTTTAAGGCACTGAAAGGACTGTGGAGCATGAGCCTGATGGAATGTATGGTATTCATTTATCTCTGGACGTTTACATGTCCTGCTTGATGAATTAGAGCTGTAAAGTGATGAAAGATGAAAGAAGCTGCAGAGGAGTAAGAGCTTCTGCAGTTATAAAAACTGCTTGAATACTTGTATTCACCAAGCAAACTTTTGATTGAAAATACTTTAAGGGATGAACAATTGATCTTGCACCTGACCAGATTGCACCCTGATGGTGCTTGACTCCAATATAATTTCTAACAACTGCTGTAGAAAACCAATATTTTCCATTTCATGGATAGTGTGAGCTCTTAAGCTGAATCGTGAGTAGATGTCTGACCCTGTGTCATAGGGGAAGGGTAACAGGAGAGAGAATGAGCCAGAAGTACACCCTAACCACAGAATCTTCTGCTTTTTTAGGCATCAGCTGTAGCTCTGTGCTAAGTGTCCACAAAGTTTTGCACATGACTAGGCAACCAATTTGCAGCTAATACTGCATGCAAACAGCCTGTATTGAAAACTTCTTAAGAGTTAAGAGTGATTTATTCATTTGTGTATTTGCTTTGAATTTAGTCAAAATGACAATCTGATGCTGCAAGGTGACTGCAAAAGATGATGAACAATTCATTTAAGCACCCAGGAAACAAGATTTAGAAGTAGATCTGCCATGCATCTCACTTAAGTCATGCAACATTGTTTCTGTAATCACACCATGTAGAATTACTTCTATAGGACCAGAAATACATGTATAGTGTGTTCCTCAACAGGGATGGAAAGCCAGCTCACTGTAGGTCTTCAGCTGATGCTCTGTCTCACTGAATGCCATCATCCTATGCTGCCTCTGTAGTCACTGGGAGGAGATAAATATCTCCAGCAAGTAATTTAGAATTGGGACGCTCTGATTCATCATCTGCAGGAGACTTCCTCTCCAGTGGCTGCCCAGGGAGGCAGTGCTCCTATTTGCCTTAACCAAGTTAAGTGCTTAAAGTTAAATATGCTAAATAGTTCTCCAGACTAGCCAGCAAAATCCCAACATTTTCTTCCATCTTCCTTTCCTTTTCCATCCTGGAAAGCAAGTTACACAGAATTTGTATTTAAAATATGTACGTTCCTTTCCACAAACGAGAAAGGCATATCTAAACTGCCACTGTATCTTTTTCTCATAGAAATAATTGGGTTTATTTTGCTTATTGTTATCCCCAACTGCACTAAGACTTTATCCAAATGATTTTAGAAATGGTTTGGGCCTACTCAGATCCTTTCCTCTTTAGACACAAGTTTTGTTCTCCTACAGTTGGAGTTTTCAGTCTTACTGATGGATTCAGTTTAGGGGGTAGAAGGAGACAAAAATCTACTCCCCCTACTCCTGAGATATGCATATTGACTATCTGGTTACCTCCTTCTGGGAGAAGTAGCTCTTCTGAGGGATCACCTTTCTAGTGAAGTGTTGATTGCATGAGGAAAGGAGAAGGGTGAGCAAAGCACACTGTGGTCTTGTGTTCAAGGGATTTACAGCGGGTAGAAAGGGAATAGCACTGGAGTGTTTGGACACCAAGTCTATCATCCCCTCATCAATCGCTCTTTGTCACTAACATCAATAACCATTTACAAAGAGTTTTTGAGTGACTGCTGACCACCTCTTTTGCTTTTCTCTGCTCAGTCTGTTGTTGGTAGCATGTAATCAGCCATTTATGTATTTAAATCTAATTGCATATTTTAGATGCAAAGACAAGGAAAACAGGGAGCTCTTGATTAAAAGATGGAGATGGCTTTTGTAAACAGAGACTGAGGATGTCTTGCAGATCATGACTTCCAGGAGGTACAGCAAGTTGCTCCTGTTGCTGGTGTTACAACTTGTGACTAGGGGCAGAAAGGTCCATTGATATTTTCATGGGCCACAATTATGTACATGAGTAGAAAATTTGGTCATTAGGGGACTCTCTAATTTCAATACACTAAGCAAGAATCCAAAGCTGAAATCTGTAGAAAAACACAAGCTGTAAATGCAGAACCAATTTTTCAGATGGAAGTAAAATAAACATTAAACAAATAACCAAAGGGAGTAATAGAATCTCCAGCATGCAAAAAGCCTTGCGTCAGGACCAGATATATTCTGAATTATGTACTTGGCTTCTAATGCATGACAAGTAAAATTATTGTAATGGTCCCCTCTAGCCTTAAAACTATGAACTGCTTCCTCTGGTGCAGCAACCTAACTCAGCGGGCCGACAGGAGAAGGAGTTTATTGCGCCAGCCACTGCTCTTAAAACCACACCTTAAAGGAAAGGTGCTTGCGAGGAAATTGCTGCGGTAGGTTAATGAAAGGCAACAGTGACCAGCACAGAGAGAGGATTCATTCATTCTGCTCTCTGAGCAACCACAGTTTGCACCAGCTGGGGCAGGACAACCAGGAGAAGCATCTGGAAAATCACAATTGAGAGTGAAAACTGGGATTCAAGAATGTCCTTCCATTGATGTTGGTGGCCCAGCTCTCTAGTTCTGCAGTCTATGTCTGTGCAGAGACACTATCCAAGTGCCACCTTTCATGAAGGTGGTGCTTTTCTTCCCCAGGAAAAGGTGTCAAGTGCAAACTCAGCTCACAGCATCCACCACAAATTACTTATTTGGAGATTCCTCAAACTTTTCTCCTACTCAAAAACTGCTTGAGCATGAGTTGCGTACTTTCCTGAAGTAAGGAATAAAATCAGATTTTAGAAAAATTTGAAGGTTTTGATTACCTTTCTTAAAACCATTTAAACTTTACTGTAAAATGTCAAGTTTTTCCATTAAATGAAAAATTCTAAGATTATGCCAAGAGTTAGAAATGCATCAAATAAGATTTTCCAGCAATTTCTGGTGATCAACAGCAAAGAATAGACAGCATAGTGTTCATAATGGGACCTGGTGGGTTTGGTAGAGTTTCTTTTTGAAGTATTGGCTTTTTATTCATGATAAATCATGATTGAATTTTAACAGGATTCTTAGAAACATTGTTCCCCCCTCTAATCTATGGATTTGGTATAAGTGGAAAGAGCTGTGTTTATTAGAGAGAATGACAGTCTACTTTTTGCTTATTTAGCAATTTCCATATCAAACTACCAACTGCGTCACTGTCTTTCCTAAATCCAGTTGTACCAGTAGAGTGAGGTTGACTTATTACTCTTCTTTTAGCTTTTTTGACAGCCGTTAAGAAAAAGACTATTAACATATTTTAGATGATCTTGTGTTTCACACAGAGGGAACCAATAGCATTCATAATATACGAAGTTCTCCTAGAATCTTATTATAGGCATCTAGTCCCATTATCCAATATATTCAGCATTCCTTTATTCTGCCAGGAGTGTTTTACAGATTCTTCACATTTTGGAGATTTTTTTGCTGTTCCTTTCAAGTCTCATCAATTTCAAATCCTTTCAAATAGCTGAGTACTTTCTTGGAGGGGAAAAAACCCCAAACACTTTTTTTAACGAAAGATTCTATTGCACACAACACAAAATTTTTTACCAGGGCCAGAAGTTAAGACTCAATGATCTTTGTGAAACCTTTCCAACTCAGGTTGTTGTGCTTCTATGATTTCCCACTGTTATTACTATTATTAATAATATTGCTACTGTTATAAAACAATTTTACAACACTGTGATTTTTACAAACATGACTAAACCCAAATTCTCTTCCACAAAGAATTTAAAAAGGGAATTAGAGCTGTGCACATGCCTTCAGGCTATAATTTTATTGGCATCATAGACACCAGAGGTGTGGTGGGATAGCTCCTATGACTGGAGTGTTGGAGGGAAGGGGAAGGGGAAGGGGAAGGGGGTGAAGTTGCACTGTTAGCCAATGACCAGTTGGAGTTGATGGAGATGGATGAAAAGCCAACCAAAATCTTAATGGTCAGGATTAAAAGGAGGGCAGGGACAGGTGGTTTTGTAGTGGGGGTCTGCTACAGACCATAGAACCAGGAAGATTGGGAGATAAGACCCTCTCTGGACAGATAGGAGCAACATTACATTCACAAGCCCTGGTGCTCATGGGGGGAATTCAGCTGCCAGGATATCTGTTGGAGGGACACCACAGTGATTCAGGAGGTTCCTGGAATGGCACCAGTAGAGAATTCCTTCTCCAAGTGACAGAGGAGCGAACAAAAAGAGGTGTTGTGCTGGACCTTGTTCTACAGACAGGAATATTCAGGGAATGTGAAGCTCTGGGGCAGCCAAGAATTGGCATTTGAGATCCTCATAGCACTGAGGAGGGTGTACAGCAAGTTCCCCACCTTGGCCTTCAGGCAGATTTTGGCCTCTTCAGTCATCTGCATCATAGAGTGCCAGAGAATAAATGGTTAATATTCAAAGATAACCTCCTCCAAGCTCAGGAATGATGCATTCCAATCAAAAGGAAGTCAGGCAAGAACACCAGAAGGCCTCTGTGGATGAACAAGGAGCTCCTGGACCAACTCAAACACAAAAGGGAAGTCTACAGTGGGTGGAAGCACAGAGAGGTGGTCTGGGAGGAATACAGAGAAATAGTTCCAGCAGCCAGAGACCAGGTTAAGAAAGCTAAATCCCTGAGAGAATTAAATGCCCTGGCCTGTCCTGGCCAGGGACATAAAGGGCAACAAGAAAACCTTCTATAGGTACGTTGGTGATAAAAGATAAACAAGGAAAAATGTAGGTCCTCTCAAGACGGAAATGAGAGATCTGGTTACCTGAGATATGAAGAAGACGTGTGTACTCAAGAACTTTTGGCTTCAATCTTCTTCAGCAAGTTCTCCATCTACACCACCCAAGTCACTGATAGTAAAGGCAGGAACTGAGGAAATTAAGAACTGTCAGCTGTAGAAGATCAGGTTCAAAAACAATTAAGGACCTGAAGGTGCAGAAATCCATAGGACTTGATGAGATACATGCCCAAGTCCTGGGAACTGGACAAGGAAGTGGCTTAGTCATTATTTGAGAGGTTCTGGCAGTCCAATGAGGCTCTCACTTGTGGGAAAAGTGGAAACATAACCCAAATTTTTTAAAAGGTAAACCAGAAAGACCTAAGGAACTACAGGTCAGTCAGTCTTACCTCAGTGCTCAACAAGTCCATGGACCAGATGCTCCTGGAAACTGTGATGAGGGAAATGAAAAATAAGAAGATGATTGATAACAGTCAATGTGGCTTCACTAAGGGTAAATCATGTCTGACAAATCTGGTGGCTTTCTATATCAGGGTTACAAAGTTGATGGATAAGGGAAGAGTAACTGATGTAATCCACCTGGACCTGTGCAAAGCATTTGACACTGTCTGGCACAACATCCTTGTCTCTAAACTGGAGAAACATGAATTTGATGGATGGTCAGTTAGTCAATAATGAATTGGCTAAATGGTCACAAATGAAAACGTTGTGGTCAGCTGTGGTTTGATGTCTGAGTGGAGACCACTGATGTTGCCATTATTCAGAGGTGATACTGGGAATGGCACTGTTTAACGTCATTGTCAGTGTCATGAGCAGTGAGATCAAGTGCGCTCTCAGCAAGTTTGCTGCTGACACCAAGCTGGGTGGTGCAGTCAAAAAAGGGCCATCAAGAGGGGTATGGACAGGCTTGAGAGGTGGGCTTATCTGCAACAATGCAAAGTGCAAGGTACTGTAAAGTGAAAGGACTTACATGAGAGCAATTCCAAGCACAAATACAGGCTTGGAAGAGAATGGATTAAGAACAAACAGCCCTGAGGAGAAGTACCTGAGGCTGTTAGCTGATAAGTTCAACATGAACCAACAATGTGCACTTGTGACCCAGAAAGCCAACCACAACATGAACTGGATCAAAAGCAGGGTGGCTAGCAGGTCAAAGGAGGTGGTTCTGCCCCTCTGCCTGCTCTTGTGAGACACCACCTGCAGTGCTGCATCCAGCTCTGGGGCCCTCAGCATAAGAAGGGTGTGGACTCATTGGAGAAAGTCAGAGGAGGGCCATGAATATGATCAGAGGGCTGGAACACCTCTCCCATGAAGACAGGTGGAGAGAGTGAGAGTTGTTCAGTCTGGAGAGGACAAGGTTCCAAGAGATGACTTATAGCTGCCTTTCAGTGCCTGAAGGGGGCCTGCAAGAGAGTTAGAGAGGAACTTTTTACAAGGGCATGTAGTGATAGGACTAAAGGGAATGGCTTTAAACTGAAAGAGAGTAAGTTTAGATTGGATATATAAGAAATTCCTTACTGTGAGTGTGGTGAGGCACTGGAACAGGTTGCCAAGAGAAATTGTGGATGCCCCATCTCTGGAACTGCTCAGGGTTAGGCTGGATAAGGCTTTGAGCAACCTGGTCTCATGGAAGGTTTCCCTATCCATAGCATGGAGGATAGAACTAGATAATCTTTAAAGTCCCTTTCAAGTCAAACCATACTGTGATAAGACACTTGTCATTAATTAACAAAAAGATAGAAGGTTACAGTCAGGTCATAGTCCAAAGGTGGGAGGGCAAGAAGGGTATATATGGTTAGCAGAGTTTCCTATTCTTGCAGAACACACAGTACCCTCTGTGTTGCTTCCTGGAGTTGCACTCCCAGTCAACTCAGAGTCAATGCTTGGTTGAAGTAGGCTTACATTTCACACACCTTTCTAAAGGTAGTTTGGCAGACCTACAATTCTCAGGTACACAGCTGAATCAGTGGATGAAGCGTTCTGCCTTGCTGGACTTCAGCTTATCACCTTGAACGTGGGGTACAGAAACTGTTTATCACTCAGTTTCCTGAGTGACTGGTTGTTTTCTTAGGTGTGTGCCAGTACTCAGTGCACTATAAAGCCCCACCTCTCCATTTTCACCACTCTCATTCCTTGTCTAATTATATGTGCACCGTCATATCTTGTGAAACCAACTGGATAACTTGCCAATATCATGACAATGCTTCCTTCTATTTTTTTATTTTTTGTTGTTGTTGTTGTTGCGGCATCAGTTTTATATTTAACAGTGATTGAGACATTTTTAGTGTTTAATCTTTGCTTCTTCTGACAACATCATTTATGCATCAGAGTCATAAAGGTATAAACTGCTGGTAATGATTTACTTTTAAGAGAACTAAACACTAGTGTGAAATCCAATATTTGAATATTTATCCTTATCCATATTATTTTCTTTTGTTGGCTTCACCTTCCCATCCTTTGCCTTTGCGCAAAAGAAACTCAAATGGTTTCAAAGTGCTCTGGAAGCTCAAAGATGGCATGTGGGAGGGTTTTGTGGTTTTTTCTAAATTTGCTACAAGAGGCAGCTTTCTCTCAAGGTCAAAGTTCAGAACATTCCTAACTCACAAACAGATGCAGAAGAAAGGCAAAAAGGGGAAGACCATGAATTCAGTGAAATGGCAGACAATTTTGTCAGAAGTTGCATAGGTATTTCAATATCTTTTGACAGATGCAAGGTGTTTATACATTCCCATCCTATTGATTAATTTCTGAATGTGTGTTCAAGTACAGTGTTGTATTTTGTGCATGGATTAGATATACCAAATGATCAGAGATAACACCTGTGAATCTTCCATAGCAGCAAGGGAGCTTTCCTCAACAATGACACCAGAAGAGGAAGCTGAGGACTAGGAATGGTGGAGGGCATGGTAAAGGAGAGAATGAAAATCTCCTGGAGATTTTCCAGGAATACGGAAAAATTCTGGAGAATTAAAAATCCAGAGAATGAAAATCCCCACTGCAGGTACCAGCGGAGGATCTACCACAGGGACAAGGTCTGCCCTGAGGGACACCTCTGAGACACCCCCTAAGATGCCACAGGGCTCAGTACCAGTCCCTGCAAGCGCTGCAAATATGTACTGCCACTGGGGCTGTGTATCAGGCACTAGAGGAAAACAGGCATCTTAGATTTGTATGACTCAGGTCCAAAACATTTTAGCCAAAAGTCCATGCAAACAAAATTAGAAAAATCAATATGTGCTGGTTTTAAAGGATTTTCTAGAGGTAATTTTCTCACATATACCACAGAAGGGGGGAAATATCAAAAAACCCTCAACCAACCAACCAACCAACCAAACAAACAAACAAACAAACAAAAACTAGATTAGTCAACATGGAGAATACCTATTTCCCTAGATTTTCTCATCTACCTAGAATGCTCGTTCATATTATTTAAACTAGGCATTAAAAATTTTCATGTGTTCTTTAGATATCAAACACAGGGTGAGGGAGCACTTGGCATCACCTGCTCCCCTTGTGCTCACAGACAGTGCTGTCATCATCATGGGCATTGGGAGTTGTGGTGTATGTGAAAATGAGTGACAACAGAAAGCAGGGAGTTTTTACAGGTGTAGTAAAAATTGTGTTAATTAAACTGGAGAGCAGTAGGATCTGAAACTTTTCAGAAAAGCAATGCCTTTCCTCCATGTGATGGTGACCAAACCAGAAAATTAGTCTCTTAAGATTAAAAAGGAAACAGATCTGGATAAAATGCAGAACTTTAAAGGAAATCTAAATTTCTACATTGTACACACAATTAAGGCAAATTAATAGACAAATATTTTTGAAAGAAGTATTTTTAAAATGAAGCTTCAATAAATGCCGATGTAGATATTTGCTTGCACAGAATCTTGGTCATACATGTAATCCCAGTAATTGCTTCCTTTTAATTAGGCTTGTAATAGGTACCCAACCCAGTCTAGATGTTCTTCAGCAACTTGTCTGTGATGTCCACGGGCCAGATTGCAACAGAAGCTGACAGAGGAACAATGGAATAACACACCTTGAGCCTGCCCACCATCAAGTGACCAGCACAAGGGTTGGTCAGATCTTCAGCTCACGCAGAGCTTGGAACTCAGGCATAGATAAATCCCACCTGGATAACTAAGTGCCCACCCAATAGAGACACCACACAGTGTGATGTTAGAAGCACAGTCATTTCAACCCTCTCAAGAGTCAGCAAGAGACATCTCTGGAGGCTTATCTCTGAGCTGTCTGGAGCAGGTGACACTCTATTGATAATAGAAGAATTTGGGATGCTTAACCTAGGCAGGTGCCATGAACCTAAGCCTTGGAGGGAGGTAAGGGAAAGCTGGTCCACACAGCAGGTATGAAATGAGAAATAGTAGAGAGACAGCTTATTAAATGCTTCTCCAGCCTCAGATGATCCCCTTTAGGCCCTGGGGAGTTTATATCTTGGACTTAAGAGAGATGAGAAATCTCCACCATCTGTTCTTCAGCAGAGAGTTTGCAAGGCCTAAAAAACTAGACAGATATTCAAAAGCACCTGTGTCAAGAGAATAAATTAAAAGCCTGATTCACATAATTTAGGACTACAGATTCATGGATCTGGATTCAAAACTCCTGTAGACATGCTTCTTGCTAAACTATATATGGGAAAATACATTCCACCTACAGAAACAGATTTCCTTTCATGGGACCTATTCCAAAGTTCAGGAAACTCAAGGACCATCCATTCCCATGAATTCAACAATCTCTGGGTCAGTCACCTCCCAGAGATGAAAGACAGAATCCAGAACAACTGGAAAGATAAAATAAGCTGATCTTTATTTCCAGCAATGCACCAAGTTAATCCTTAATGGTACATAATGATGGTTATTTACAGGGAAGATTTACTCTTGATTAAAAGAGAAGTTTAGTCGTCATTCTTAGAAGGTATGCTCTTTATTTTGTTGTGTAAGGTCCCATCATTCAGTAAGATGCCAGTAAGTGACCTGGAGAAGGTGACTAATGAACAGCTACTTATTGCTCTCATAACAGAGTGCATTCAGTGAAATAATCAGTCCTCGTGTTTGAAACAACAGAAGGAGGAACTTTTTCACATTGCACCTAGCTAAATCTGAGGAACTCACTGCCACAGGGTGTTTTGGTGGTGTAAAAGTATTCAATTAATGAAGAAAGGTCCATCAAATATCTCGGGTTTTTTTACGATGATGTTGTTCTTCCCGAGAGTGTAAAAGTCTTTTGCCCAGCACCGAGATCAAAGGAAAAAAACAAGAGCCGTCTCCTCTGCTTCTTCAAGGCTGTTTATTTTTCTCTTATCAGTACAATTTCTTCTCTGAAAGAGAAGAAGAGATCTGTTCAGCAGGTCAGCTCACAGGGAAAAGGCCCCAGCCCCAAAGGTGACGATTATCTTTATACTACAAACTACGTAATCAGTATTTATAATTCTTCACCAATAACTATTATCTATGTTAGAAGGTTAGATTCTCTTCTAAGCCAACTATAATGTGCCACCTCACTGCAGAACATGGAGGCAAGGAAGAAGAAGGAAGAAACCCAAAAGCCATGTGCTTCCTCCATCTTGTCATCACTTGCTTACCATCCTAAAATCCACATATATCTAAAATTCTCACCCTGTGATAAAACTATGCACTATTCTACTATTTAATACACACTCCTAAATACCCTGCTTCATTTCAGAGCTTAAAAGCCCTTTTTCCATGAACAAAGGTTAAAAACACTGTTTGTCAGAGATTCTAAAATCTCTTAAACATGCAAAGAGAAATTCGTCATATTTCCAGACTCCGACACAAATACTGTTAGATATAGCGTATGGATGCAATTTCTCACTCATGAAGTTCCTAACTACCAATGACCCTCTTTCATGAGTTTCTTTCTGGACTTGGCTATTGCACCAAGCAGTTGCTGTTAGCCACTCTCAGACTCAAGCTATTAAGTTAAATGGAACTATGGTCTGATATCTATGGCTAGTGATGTGATACATTTTTATGTCACTAAAATGGCACAATATTTTTATTAGGAGACTTTCTCACAAGTTCAGTATGAAGGCATACAAATATCCTCAGCCAGACATAATACTTTACAGGCTTTGTCTGAAACATACAAAGAGTTCCAATGCCAGCATTATTAGTGCTAGTGCAAAACCAGAAAATAACAATGCCACTGCACTAAAGAAGTTGCTGTGTAATATGTTATGTAAATAAAATGGAAAACAGAAGTATTACACTATGGAAAATATTAAAATACATATTCCAAGGCTTAAGCCTGACTTTTTTCACCCAGAAAATTAATAAAAAATCTGACATCTTGAAATATTTTAATTTTACTTAGTGATTTTTTTGTTTAATGACTAATTTTTTAATCAAGCACTGTGTTAGGCGATTTTAACCTTACTGGTTACTGTTGCCAGTACCAATATTTTAATGATGATTTTTAAACCAAATGAATACCACTTTCTCATTGATCTCTAGCACCCAGATGCAAGCTACACCACAAATATATGCCTTGAAAAAAAGACACAGGTCTCCATGCACCACAATTTGGAGGGGCAGCGCAGCATCTGAAGTCACTATCAATGTTATAACCAAGATGGTAAAAAACATCCAAGCAAATGGCTACCTCTTCTGGGATCCAGTTCATACTTGAATAAGGCTGGATTCAGAATACCTTTGTACTATTAGTCATGCAATTCACACAGCAATCACTGCCTGAGCAGTCAGATCAGACAAGAAATTGCATGCATTGCTTGTAGCTCACATACCTGCACTATCTAGTCAGTTGAAAAGAAGCGATCACACTCCCAGTAGTGTCCTGAGAGCTGGTTTGATAGTGGTGTGGAAGCCCAACTCCTCCCTGAGCCTCAGCAAAGGCAGCAGATGAAGATTTCTGACCATGCCCTGCAGTAGCATCTGCAAACACCTGGTCATTGCTATATAAAGGCTGCACAGGGACTTCTCTGATCACTGTCAGGCATTAATTAGTGTACAGGCTCTAAGGGCTAGATGGAAAGGCAGTGCTTTCCTTTTTCTCATCTCTCCTGCCTATCTTCCCAGGAAGAAGGGGAGTTTGAGGAATTAACTCTCCTTACACCACATTCGAAGGCACTGCAAGGAGCGTTCAGCAGGCGATACTGCTACCCCTCCTCTAGCTCCACTGCAATGAGAGCTGGACTGAGCAAGCCTGTCTGTCTGTCTGTCTGTCTGTCTGTCTGTCTGTAACCCATCCTGCTTAACAGTTTTCAGGAGGAAGGAAACACATCAGGCTGTCAGAGATAAAACAGTCATCCTGCAAAAAGGACTTTGAATCAAAATGGGAATGCGACGTCTCTTGGCAAGAATGGAAAAAAGTTGGAAGTAAAAGCAGGATGAGAGCACTATGCTGCAGGAGTTTACTTGGTTTCTGGGTACTGAAAACATTAAATAATTAAATTATAAATAAAAATATTTAGCAAATATTTGTAAATAATGTAAAATTTGTTCAGGGTTTCAAATCCATGAATATTTTAATATAATATACTTAGAGATAGTGTTTGTTTGTGTTATTTTAGACATACATTCCTAGCTCATTTGGGACCTGAACATGAATTTGGAATTATATATTTTAAAGAAGTGAATATTTATCTAAAAAACCCAAGTTATCCCGTCATGAATGTCGAGCTTCTTGAGCTTATACCCAGGCTTTATCCTTGTGGTTATCTTCTTATCATGTACAAAGAGTTAGAAAATCAGCTGAGGGAGGAGCACCAGATGAGTGAAGCAGGGCTCCAGACACAGTTTTATTGCTTTGTGCTTTTTTGCCCAGACATGCTTCTGCTGTTCCACTTGTTTATCTGAAGCCAAATCTAATGAAAGTGATACCTAACTTTTCACCATTTAAATCAAATTCACCTTTAACTACCATAAGGGTCCATGCTTCAGCTTTACAAGCCAAGGTTTTCTAGTTGTTGGTTTGTTGTGCTTGTTTGGGTTCTTTTACTGACTGCTGAAATTAGATTGTTTAAAGCATCTTTTCTTGAAGTGATGCTGTGATGCTGTTACCCAGAGTGGTTTTCTAATTAGCAGGCCTGATTTGAGCAGCACTAATCTGGTGGTGCTTGACAGGTTTCAGTGTCATTCCACTTAGATGCTTGGATGTGACTTCATAAGTCACATTCAGTAAGAGTTAACAGAGATGTTGCTTAAAGTTCAGCTTCTGCTTGTCATAAAATAGGTCCTGGGTAGCTCCATATTGTTCCTACACCCTAGATCTTTATTTTCTTGGCACTTTCTCCCTTAAATCTAGCATTGTAACTGTTCTTTGTCTAGCACAGAGGTTCTCTTCTTTACCTGTCTGTAAGCATGACAGCTCATGAGATTTCTAATTTATTTTTAGTTAAACAAGATATACCATAAAAGTAAAATTTCCAAATTAATATTAGTGTCTTACTCACTAGGCATTGAAAAACTTGGCCCAAACAGTAAAATATAGAACATATTTCAAACATTATGCCAGAATTTTATTTAGCCACATTGCTTTAGCCACATTACTCTTCCCCAAACTGAACTTAACTTCCCCTGCACGTATTTTACTGTTTTTTTCTGGTTGCCTGGCATTTATTTTAAACTTCTGTGGATAAAATGCAATTTTTTGGCATTATTCAAATGCCAGAAATGTAATCCGATACTGCTAATTATCTTTCACATCACACCAATGATTAAAAAACCTGAAATAATAATTAAAAATGTAATAATGTTAAAATATTTGCAATATAAATAGTTGATTGTTTCTGGTTTCAGATGGATGTTTCACTAACATTATAGTATCTTCAGTTCTCACAATCTTTCATTAGATGTCTAGTTGCCAATATGTCACAGATACTACAAAGAACAACTTTTCAATAGCTTTAATGAAGTAAGGTATTACATAAAAGAGTTCCAGAAGCATATAGGGTTTTCTTCACTTTTTTTTTTTTTTTTAAATAAAACTGCTTTTTACTTTTTCATGTGTTTTAAAGGGACCGATTGCCCTCCAGTACTTCTGAAGTCAAACAAATAGCAGTGTTCCCTTTGCTCTTCAATTGTGAGTGTGGCTCTTTGTCTCCAACCCCACATCTAAATAGAAATTGGCAATGGACTATATTCAGATCTTCAAAATGCTGTCCAGACATTGTCACAGCACAGGGAAGTACACCAATTTCACCCATAGCCAAAGCAAGTCAGGCAAATTATCAGCTGAGATACATTTATAAATTGGCTGCTCTTCATGAAGGAAGTTAATTATACGTTGCAAGTGATGCTTAAAACATTATATTTAAAAAGTAGTAATATAAGCCATTCATTTTGCACTCATATGACCTTTGCTTACTGTCCAAATTGAACAGGTTTCCTCTCTTTTATTGTATCAGAAGGGGTTTTTTTTATTTCTCTATTTAGCAGACTAGGAGAAAGAGACCAAAGTACAGGCAGCTTTATTCTTACATGCAGCATCACAGCTATCAGCAACCGGCAGCAAAGCAGCACTCAGGTCCTGTCCAACTTCCTGGTACCAAGACCATTCTCTCCCTTGAGAAAGCAATGAGTACACTTCTCATTTGCTCCAAGGATGCTTCCCTTCATACCTAAACATCTTCAAAAAAAAACAGCTCTAAAATCATCATTACAGGCCAAAGCCAGTGAAGGTATGGATTCCTGATGACTTTGCTAATCCCACCTGGAATACAAGATGTTCACCTTCCATTATATGAACCATAAATTTCTAGGATTATTATTTTCCATGATATCTGAGTCAAAACTGCACAAGTTTCTAAGTATCTCCTTTCTTTTGTTTTACTTTGAAGTATTAGGCACTTCTGCATCCTGCTCAGAGCATGGTCCTGGGACTCTGTCGCTCTCTCAGGTGAGAGTGAGATAAGATTAAGGCAGAGTCCACTCCCCACAAACTGATACTCTTTCACCGGAAACAAAAGCATAGTCTAGTCTGGACAAATACCAGAAATCTTCTATATACAACTGCATCTACTGTTTTGGAGACCCAGGTTACTGCAAAGCCAAAGACCAAGCATCCTTAGATCTTGCTGAAGGGAGTGGGAGCAGCTGCATCTGGTTTCTGAAAACCAAACACAGAAGTAATCAATCAGCAGTAAAATCTAGAAAAGGAAATTAAGGTGATCGTCATTCCCATCTTTAAAGGAATAATTTGTAAGATTGGCCACTACATATTAAACTCACTACCTGAGCAAAATCTCTTTGATCTTTACCGCTTCTGGATTGCTGCTGCTTCCTAGAGCCTATTTGATGCCTATTACCCTGCCTTCAGGTCTGCCTTTCTAGGCACTGAAGATAGGCTAAGTAAGCTCAAAGGGAGGAAAAGAATCTGCTTAACCTCTTTTCCTCTAAAAGGTAAAGAAAGTGAGGAAGTCTGGGATGAGTTCAGTAGTAAGTAAATTCTACCTTCTCAATTAAGTCTTCCTTTTAGGAGCTAATGAATGACAGAGGATAGCTTCGGGGTTGGAGAGAGATGGGGAGAGCTACGCTGTCCAAAGACTTTCTTGACTTTCCAAGATGATACTTCAAGACCTCTGCAGAACTTCCTTATCAGCACCTCATGTATTCTCTGATATCACCTCCCAGATGCTGCCATGACAGTGAATGTTCTATTTCATATGAGAAGTCTGTGCTCTGTCACTGCAGACCTGCCTTATGCAGAAAACTTAAGCGAGTAGCATAGTTTGGACATGGGTCTTGGAGAGTTCCTGGGCTGTACAGTCAGGCCCAGGAGCTGGGAAGTACTGCCATGATTGTAATAGTAGAGAGATGGCAAGACTGTCTTTCAGTGGTGGGACTCTTCATTTAGGGGGAGCTCTGGCAGTAACTCACTCAGGCATCCTTATCCTGCATGTAGGCCTAGACCCTCCTGCAAACCCCTTTGCCACTGAACTTGGCTTCAGCAGAAGATGAAACTCACTACCTGTTCGTGAAAAATAAAAGGAAAATTGTACCCCAGAATGGGAGAATAAGAAGGCCAGGAGATGATAATGACTTGAAAAAATATGACTGCCTCTCAGGGTTTTTATGAAACCAAACATTTTTCTGTTGCTGTTGAATCCAAAGGTTTGACAGAGATGACAGGCATAATCTCAGAGTGAGCAATTTTGTGATTGCATTGCTCTGGTCATTCTTATTTCTGCACACTTTTTCTTATATATGTTTTCTAGTTTAGTTGCAAGGCTATCTTTCTGATTAGATTCCTATGTTTGACTCACACTTTTTTAGCAACTCAGAAACAACATTTTTATCATCATGATTATTATTATCAACAGTCACTAGCAGCTGTAAGCTGAATAAATAGGCTGCAAAAATTATCTATTCTGAGGAAAATGAAATTGCATTTGGCATGATCCTGCCAAAATCAAATTTTAACATTCAATTTCATTCCCAGACAGATGGGTTGATAATATAATGAGAGAAATTCTTTTGGCCTGATATGTATGCTTAGCAATCTAAAATAACATTGACAGGAGAGGCCCATACTGCATAAAAGTTTTCCTAGCAACAACTGCGGTCCTGCTGATATTTAAGTGAGTATCCCAAAATATAGCAAAACGTAAGTATATGATGAAACAGAAACCCATGTATCATAAGCATGGCAAAGTGTGTCTGTGTGCCTTAGCTGTCAAACAAGTCCCAGGAGCTTCAGCTCCATAAATGCAAAAATAAGGTATATCAGAGGTGAGTGCATTGCCATATGCCGCTCAAAAGTGCACCAGGTGAGGCAGAGCCCTGCCTCTACTTTGCTGAGATATTTCAGACAAGCCACTGCATCTTGCCATGACTTGGGCTCCTTGTATTAAAACAAGGTAAATCTTACCAATGTCATCACACACTGCTCTGATAGAGCACATAGCATTTCCCATTTGCATTCTCTTCCCATTACAGAAACTCTCTTTTGTAGCCTTCCATATAGGTCTGGATATAACACTGATAAAATAATTCAAATCCACATTCCTGGGTGTTTGCCAGAAAACAGACAGTTCAGGACTTAGGCTGGATTTCTCCTTCAGAATGGAGGTCTTTGTTAACTTAAGTATGACTGATTCTCCAGGTAATTGCTGAGTAAACATGCTTCCTTTAATCAAGAAGGTAAAGCTAGAGCAGAAAAGTTTAATTGTTTCTGTTGTTGGGGTTTTTCACTTCCCACACAGGAAAGTTAATTTGAGAGTGCAGTATTGGGGTGTGTGTTGACTATTATGTCATGCAGATACAAGACCCTCGAGGGGTAAATTGCTCATTGCTGACCTGGATCAAAAGCCTCCTCTCCAAACCCCACAACAGGGGCAGGCAGGAGTCATAGTGGGGACTTTGTGCCAGGAGGGGTACAGGACCAAATATTTTCCTGTGAAACGTTCAGAAAGCTGACTGAAATGTGTATATGTATATATTTGTCTGAAAGAAGACTGCATCAAATATGGTGAAGCAGGTTTGAAATCAGCTGCAAGCTTGGGCTCTTGCAGTCTTGGAGACCATTTTAAAAAACTTACTCATGAACTGTGTTTTAAAAGTAACAAGACCACTGCCATAGAAAAACTGTGCTTTCAGAAACACTCAAATACATCTTCTAATCCTTGAAAATGGGAGTCACTAGGATGTGGACTCTTAGCTGGCTCTCTAATATCAGTAGGGGACTGGCTGATTTTTCAGATATATTAAAAAGAAATATTAAAAAAATTGAAAAATCTTTCCATGAAAAGAAAAGTTTGAATTAATTGCATAATACAACAATTATATTTTTAATTATGATCTCTCTTTCTAAAGTGATCCATGGCCATTTCCTCTACTGTTTTGTAAGGTGCTAACAGGGGTAAGAGAAAAAAAACATAAAAACCTTCATCCAGAATATAAAGGAGACAAAAGCACCAGGAGTGCAAAATTACTGGTAGGTAGATGCCTGTTTTATTAACTCACATATTCCAAAAGGGTAACAGTCAGCAGATTAGTACTTCTTCTTCTCGCTGCATCAAACTATTGTACATTTTTCAGTCATTTTCATTTAGACAAAACTATTTTTTAAACAATGTAAGTGCACAAATTGTATTTTTTGAACATTTATTTGGAAATCCTATTTGAAATTTCATGACAAGTTTTCCCATTGAAAAATTTTTCTTATTTATCTTTTCTCATAAATCCATGTGTACTCTTCTTAATGAGGCGTGGCAGAGAAAGATACAGTGTAATAACTGCTACTTTTGTTTTCACTTCTGCTCAGGCTACTTTTGTTGTTTGAGGCATTTTATCATCTTTTGTAGATCAAATTATTTTCTGTTATAATAAAAAAAATTGACTCAGCAAGGGATATTTTGGTCTGTAAAAGACCATGCCTGTTTTGTAGTTGCAAGAAATAACTTTTTCTATCCAGTGACGAAAATAGAATTTCAGCATTGGCAGGAGTGGTTTTGAGTGATACATACTGTCAACATGTCTTGGCTATCGGTCTGGTATGAAAGAATTAAAAAATACAAAAATAACATTTCAAATTTTGCAAACAACAACAAAAAAAATCATCCAAATGAAACAACTGAAAAATCTAAAAGTAAAAATGCTTTTAAATTGACTTTTTTAAATATATGATGAAGCAACAGTTCTGAAATAAGATACTTGGGTTCATAAAAGAATATGCATATTTTCTATGTGCAACAATTCACTTTTTACTTAAGCCAAAAGCAAATTTCAGATTGTTGAGAATTTCACAGAAAAGGGAAAATGCAGACACATTCCATTTAACATTGCCTGTCCTGCTCTGCCTCACTGACTCACTGATGGGCATGTTGAGCTTGGTACGGAGGGCTGAGTGACAAATGGGGACATGCACGACTGGCTTTGGCAGCCCCAGCCCGTCGCAAGACAGCAAAGCACCCATGCTAAGTGGCATGGAGACGCGGCGTGCTGCAAAGCTGCTTACCCAGCAGGAGCACGGGACCTCACCCTGGCAGGGGCTGAGCAGCCCCAGAGGTGCTGAGCACTCTTTTCCCAGCTCAAGTCCTGCCCTGAGAGATGCCAAGCACCATGGAGGGCTCAGCAGGCTCACCAGTGGTACTGCACTTTTGGGGATGAAGTGTGCACCCCCCTCCCAGCTTCAGTCACAGAGCAGAAGGCCACTCCAACTTTGCCTTGCCCATTAAGGGATGGTTCAGGTGTCCCAAAGACACAAGGAGGCACTTAACAGCATCTGTGCTGCAGAACAGACAGCAAAGTGGGGAATCCTCCCTGATTTCTTTGTTCCCCACACAACCTTGCCCTTGCCAACAAAAACTTGGCAAGAGAGCTGCACAGCACATCCTCTTTCTCCTCCAAGACCTGTTGTTTTGAGCAGCTCTCCAGTTTCTCTAACACTCTCTCTCTCTCCACTATGTCAGCGAGAGCACAGCCCATTGGAAGGGAAAGGTATGGCATGACGAGGCTTTGCAGAAAATCTTCCTCTGCTCCCGATATTCTGGTGGCCTCATGAATAAAGCACTATTTTTTCCCCAAAATGAATATGATACCTCTTTAGTGACAACCCCATTCTGCTCTGAGTACTTCACTTCTCCGAACAATGTGCATGGAACTCAATCCTTTGTGCCTGGAAGTAAACAAATGGACTTCTAATTTAAATGAATAATTTCTTAAAGTCCATATTCTCTATGGTAATATTCATTAAGTTCTTCTATTATACATGGTGCAAAGAGAAAACTGGAAGTTGCATTCAAAACAATGATAAGTTACCATTTTAATGATTTGTTATGTTGTGAGTAATTTATAAATCACTCGGTATCTTCTCAGCGAAGCTTGCCATCTGTTTTTAAAACGTACCTTTTTGTATCCAACAAAGGGTTTCAGTGCAATAAGAATTAAGGTGTGTCTCTTAGCTTTTACCTCCAAGCAATAATGATGTTGTCAAGCGTTTCAGGTGAGACCAGCCCAGGATTTTGGGGTGGGGAAAGACACTCTGTTATACAGCATCTTCAGTTCTTCCCTCAGAGGGAGGCAGAGACACCTTGAAGGGCTGAGTATAAGGACATATACGGAGTGTCTTTTTAAACAGTCACCAGCGCTGGGGGGGGAGGGGAACAGGAACAGGCTTGTAACCATAACTCAGTTGGACTTGTTTCTGAGAAGTCAGATGCCATGGATTGGCTTCCTCACCGAACGGCTGCTTTTCTGTTCCTTTCGTTGGTAAGTCGGATTTTAAAACAATATTTGTAAACTCTGTGACTAGGCCAGTTTCATCTTCCTCAGCAGACCATTACATTTTACCATGCAAAGTATTCCCCAAAAATATCTTGTGAAATTTACCATAAAAACTAAAGCTCTGCTCATTTTAAACAGCACTTCTAAACATTCTATAGAATTAAATTAGCTTTTCATTAAATATTGACAAATGTTTCTTTTTAGACTTTTGGCGATCCATTGGTGTCCAAGATGCAACTTTCTATATTTACTGCATGATTTTTCAGGCAAATGTTTCCTGTCGCTGCTATTTAAAGGTCACAGTTATTAATAAAATGCTTATAATTATAAAAATTTTAATGGTTGGATATAATTTGGTTCTATGTCTTTACTTTTTTATTGAATAGAATACCTTTTTCTAAAAAGTTTAAATCTCTTTTTTTCTAAAATGATTAGCAAGATTGCTGCAGAGCAGACCAAATCCTACAGCGATCTTCAAGAGAGAAAAAATGACAAAATGTAGTGGTCTCAATTAAGTATAACTCAAGACTTGGCCTATTAATTCACATTGCAAAGGATTCCTGTGTTGTTGTGCACTAGTGTCTGAATCGCCATGTGTGAGCAAGTGAATGCATGATGAAAGTGTTGCTCTTTGGGTTTGTTTTTCTCACTGTAAAAGGAAAGTTGTGGCTATGGTTAAGTGGCATAGTTGTTCAATGTGTTCATCAAGACATGGAAATTACCCAGAAGGGACTTAAAAGGGCTATGGGCTACTGCTCCTGCAACCTGATTTTTGTGGGGATTAATTTTACTCATCTGTGCTGACCTTTTGAAATTCAGTAGAGGTTTAAGGCCTCGAAGATTGAGAAGAGCAGGATTTCTACTATAGTTATATCCTGTGGTTTTCATGCAATTTTACATTTTATACAATGTATTGGTATGCGTAAATGTTTGTTAACTTCTCATTACTGACTTCCCTAGAAATGCTACAGTCTGAGAAAAGGTTTGTGTTATAGAATAAGAAATCTTAAAATCATTTTGAAAATACAGTCCATTAATTTTAAGTGACAGCTCTGCAATCAGTAAAGTAGAACTAATTAACACAGAGCCTCTGCCAAGCAAACAAAGGCAGAACTTGGCAAAAGCAAGGTATGGTTCAGATAAGTTTCTGCTTGTCCAAGGCAGCAGAGAGGTGTCTGAGACTGGCCTGTTGCACATCACACTAACACTTCTGGATTTTCATGAAGTACTAGTGACTATTCATTTTACTCAGTTACCTGGTGATGCACACTCCCGGTGTGTCAAAGTTCAAAAAGCTTGACTGTTTTTTGTCTAAGACCTGTCCATTCAAAAGACATTTTGCTGCTTTACTTCTCTTAGCAACTCTGGAGCCATTTCATTCTTTCAGTATGTTGTTGTTACAATTGTGAGTGACGGAGGGTAGGTGTTGAGTAAGGAAAAAAGGATGATTCTGAAAAATGCCATTGTGTTTTGATGACTATCAAATATTTGAACTTATACTGCCCAGAGGAAATCTTTGCTCTTGTTATGCGTTCTTCTGTCCAGCAATGTTCATGATGGCCTGCACAGCTTAATGGCATCTTTCAGCACTTTGTAGAAGGGTGGCAGACAAACTGCCGAGATCAAATAAATTACAAATTTATGTAGTCAGTTTTAGTATTCTATTCAGTATTTTGAGAAAAAAATACAGCTTTCAGCTAAACTAATCTTTCATTAAAATCACCTGTCTGAATGGTGTCTGTTTAGTATATTGTTAATAAGGTGCATCAAAAAAAATTACCACGGAGTTATACTCATTTTAGTACACTACAGCATTTTCAAGAAAAAAGGGAAAATTACCAGCCCTAAACCAAATCATTTTCTCTATGGATTTCACCATTGGTAGGACTGATTCTGCAACCCTTGCTCATGTGACTTCAAAGGCATTATTCTCATGAGTAAGGGAGTTCTGTTTGTGATACTAGCACAGACACGTTTTATGGAAATAACCTGTTTGATCAGGTATGACTCTTCTCCTGCTAGCTATCATGTGACAGACAATAATTTAAAATTCACCACATCTCTTATGCACTTTTGTCTGGATACATTTTCCCATGTGCTATCTAGGCTTATTTTTTCCCTCCACCAGTTGTTAGGCTATGGTTACACATCCTACTCATAACTTGATTGCACGTAAAAATAATCAGGGGCTAAATCCTCTCCTTGTTTATTCATATGAAATGTCTGCTTAATTTGAACCAGGAACTTGCAGGTTCTTCTGCCAAAGAAATTTGTTGTGGAAATAGAAACTAAATCAATTCCATATCCAGAAATTATCACCTAAGATTAGGTACTTAAGCCTGCAGTTTTACATTCCTAAATAAAATGGCCGTTAAGCAAACGTGCATTTGCAGCTAGAACACTCTAAGTCATATCAGAATTCTGGGTTTATTGAGGAGATTTATTGAGGACACTTAGCATGAATAATTTGAAAAACTCAAATTTTAATGATAATGGCATACACCCTCTATTAAAATTACTTTCCTGTTCATTTTTCTAATGGTTAGGCTCAGTTACTCTATGGAAATGTATTGCATCTGCATACAATAGAAGATACAATAGCAGAACAGAAAGAATGTCAGTGGAAACTTTCCCAAAGTGGTCAGTTCTTTGAATAAACTTATTTTAAAATAAATAAAGCTTCAAAGTATATAGCCTGACATGAGCATTGTTTTAATTCCAAGATTATTCCTGTCACAATTGTTGAAATGGCAATGGATTCTCCATCCCGGGTGCAATTCGAAGTATTGCTAATAGGAAACACCTGACCTCTTCTGAATTAGAAAACAAAATGCCAGAAAAATCATCCAGAAAATGTTTCTCTTTGAACTGGATGAAGTACATTCATAAGTGACATATGAAAAGGTGAAGTATAGAAAAAGAAAATCCTGTTTCATTTAAAAACTGATCAAATGGCATATTTTTAAAATATGAGGGTTTGTCTTAAATTTGAACTCTGCTTCTCATTATTTCATATGCACTGATGTATTATTTTTTTTAAGAGATGCAGAATGAATAAAGGGGAAGGGCTCATTATTGCAACCCTTTTCTAGTCAGGGCTTTGGATGAGTAAGAAAGACGCAAAAGTCCCAAAACGCTGACAGAGCTACCATGGCAGCCTGATGACTAACACAATATGTGTGAGTTCTCAGCACTCCTCCCATCCAGGCCAACAACAATGCCACTGTTGACTTCAAAGAGAGAGAAGCAGATCCCATATGAATAATGCTGGGAAGATGTTCAAGGTGTGTTCAGTCATTTAGATTTGAGTAGGTGGAGGAGGGAGGATTCCATAATTACGTATGATATTGCTTGGTACTCAATTAATGATTAGTTAATTCTTGTTTGTAAATTGCTTTGAGGGTGCAAAGAACTGTACGCATCCTATGGGCCTAATTCTGTCCCCAGTTACATCAGAATAAATCCAGAATAACTCCAGTGTGACTCTAAGGTGTTATTTTGGACAGAGGGCCCAGGTATCATTACAATAACAGACAAGCTTTCAGACAGAACACTGTGCAAATGACAGAATTCATAAACTTATTTCCTGCCTGCATATCTCCCAACATGAAACAGAAACAGCTTATGCAACTAGCCTCTAGACTCTCTGCAGCCTCCTTTTTTTTCCAGTCTCTCAGAGACTAACAGGACAGCAAATCTTAGCATCATTCTGACCAGCTTGCATACCCCAAGGTCCTCAGGATGCATCCCATACATTCCAGTGGCTCCTATTGCTTTAATTATTGTTTATCCCTGTGTCTGTGGAAAGTACTGTACTTGGATATAGGGTTAGAAGGGAATTTTTTTAACTACCTAGAAATTTGCTGGGGTTAGCTGCTAGGAGACAGAACTTATTTGCTGGAAATAGCACTAGAGAAAAAAGGGTTTACATCCCAGCTAAATATTAGAAATAGACAACTGGGTTAGTGGAAGACTTCTAACTGCTGGTGACAATGGAGAACCAGAAGGCATTAGCTGGGGAGGTGGAGGAGCCTCTATCCCTGGATCAAGTAGTATAAATGTAATTTCAAAATTGTTCAGGTTTATCTGGTGAACTAGATATTTTTGTCTGATGTCTGCTGCCCTCCTTCCTATACCACAGCCATAACTGAGAGACATAATAAACACAGCCACCAAGTTCATCAGATCAGTCTTTTCAAATACTAACATGAACTGTACTAAGGACTCTGAATTCAAAGATCTTCCATTACCAACAAGTGCAAAATGGCTTTTTAAGTGTGAAAATACAGGGCCTAAATTTACAATCCCCAATTTACAATCCCCACCATCACCAATGGACAAATTCCTGATGTTTCCATTACTGGTGCTCAAAAACAAAGGATGAGACTCCAGTGTAAAATATGCATTTTTTCACTGCTTGAAAACAGAACACCCTATAGGCTGGAATCAAGAGGTTTATGAATATTCATGTTCTTAAGTAATAGAATTCTTATTTCAGAAGGTATGATTCTTATTTCAGAAAAGCTTAGAATAATTTTTCAGAATATGAAAGTGATGTGGCTGGGTGTGAGGTACTAGTGTCACTGTTAAGTAAAAGGATAGGCCATGGGATGCAGACAGCAGACAACATTTACTAACATTGCACTGGGAGGTACGTACCCATACTTTGCCAGGTCAAGACAATTGTTTGCATGCCAGAAGGGATTTTATTCTAAGGGTGGAGAGGATTTCACTATGCTCACTGAAGGACGTGGGACAGACCGATAAGAGATGTTCAATTACTGTTATTTCTGGTGGACCTCATCACTCAGGTTCTCTCGTGAGGGTGTAGTCTGCCCATTTTACTCTTCCATGTTCCCCTGGACTCCGAGGTGGGATATAAAAGAACAGGACTGAGCTCCCACTGGGGTGAACAAACCCTACCATTTACATGGAATTTGATATTGTCCCTTCTCTGAGATGAGGAATGGAACAGCTGCACATGAATTTGAACCCTAGTCCGAAGCTGAAGATTTAAAGTCATAAACACAAGTTAAAGGATCTATTGATACTTTTAGCACAACATGAACATATTGTAGTGATTCTCCTGCAGAGTACTTTTCTTAACCATTCATATCACTAGCTGGCTCAAACAAACGAGGAAAAAATCCTTACTCTGTGAATAGTCAAAAAAATTTCAAGATATATGTACATCAAATGAATGATCCACAGTCTGAACTCCTTCATTGAGAAGTTGATTCAGGCATCCATTATAAGCCAAGGTCTCAGGGAATGTTTTGGGCAAAACCAGATCATTGGAAACATTGTTTTGTAAATGACAGATGGTGAGCCCTCGCAGCATAAAGGCAAATGGGGAAAAGAGAGAGAGAGGAAGGAGGGTGAAGCTGCTGTTCATTAATCGTTTGCATGTAAGAAGTTGTCTTAACATGAAGTAAGTGGAAAAAATTCTGTATCCATGTTCCAGTCTTGCCAGTACAATGCAATAAATTTGAAGTGAGGAAAGTCCCATGATGTAATGACAGGCTAAAAGATTGCCACAGATTTTATCCAAGTCTAACTGACATAAAACTCCACAGATATAGCATATCAGACAAAAAACAAACAAAACAAAACAAAAAGCTATGGGAAATTTTAAGGAAGTGAATTACTCCTAACTGCAGCTGTTAATATTTACTGAGAAAAGAGAAACACTGCAATAATTTTTGAGTCACCTGGATATATTGTTTCTTCTAATAATGAATGAAACAAGCAACCAGGTCTGCAAATCCCACATTCTTCACCCTCGATTGTCTGAAGAGAGCAGAAGCAGATCCTAAACCTGAAAGATATGCTCTGAAGAAGGTGCATTCACCAAGCGAACTTCATTTTCACACCGTATTTAGGAATAAAGTTAATTAAACTGTCCCTTTTTCTAAATTGTGCTAATCAGGAAATTGAGGCTTCTCTTATTTAAATTTTAGTTTCAAAGTAATCACATACTGCATCTGATCCTGCTACCTTTATTTACTCAAGATTAGTTGCATAGTTGGGTCTCAAATCAAAATCTACTGCACTCAGGGAAATCTGCCTGAAAACTGCAGGTGGGTTTTCATCATAAATTGAATCTCTTCAATCTCACTGGGAAGTTCCAAAAACAACATTTTCATTCTTTTTGGTTAAATTGCACCATTAAGTACTCCAGGTTTATTTTTGACTTTGTAAATAAGAAAAAAACATTTTGATAAAAAGAATAAATTATTTAGGATGAATACTTCTCTAGTTTCCTAGATAGTTTGGTAACAAATCTTGCAACCAATTCTCTCTTCAGCTGATGTTTAAAAATCTGTGAGAAAGCCTTATTTTGAAAGTATAGCTGGCAAATTGCTCTGGCATATCCATTCAAACTCAAACTCTTGGAAGACAGAATGGATTTTGAAGGTTTTAGCTGTCAAGCTATTCAAGTGCTGGATATAGAAAAAATTGAATTTCACAAACTCATTTGTGGAAATCTTGCAGCTAGATAAGCTATTGCAATAGGCTTGAAAAAAGTACTGCTCCAGGCTGCAGTACAGCAATGTCTTACAGCTGGGTTTTGCTTGCTGCATTTTGCCTTGCATTTTTACATGCCCATTTTTTTATCGTTCTTGCAGGTACTCTTGGATTTCAGCACAGGATTTCATGTAGAGGTAATATATATTTCTTTAGAAACTGTTTTTCTGATTTAAAAAAATGTAACAAATTAAAAAGTCACATGGAAAATACTCAACTAATACACTTCTGAACCTGAAGATTGAAAACATATTTAAATATTAAGCAGCTGCAGGTAATAACCTGCATACCTTCTCAAGAGAAATTCACCTAAATCTAAATGAGTATCTCATACATATGAGGAATTTTAAAAGAAACATGTACAGTCAGAGAGTTTGGGACTCACAGACATGTAAAAAGCACATGGTCTACAAAAGTCTCTTTTCTCGTTGTTGGAAATTATAATTGCCTGTATTTATTTAAAATGGATTGAGATCATATGATACTGGAATTCTCTGTCAAAGGTAAAAGAATGGGATGAAAATGGAATGGCAAGATGGAAAACCTTCAGAAGACAAAAACGTGAATGGATCAAATTTGCTGCAGCTTGTAGAGAAGGAGAAGATAATTCCAAGAGGAATCCAATTGCCAGAGTAAGTAGAAAGAAAAATACAAGTATTCAGTGACAAGGAAGTTTATTTCTAAAAATAGGCTGATAAAAGCAGAAAAATTTAAAAATATGTATGCTTAGAGTAGTCAATGCAAGGAATGTAGAATAAAAGAAAGATGAATCAACATTCCCAGCTCTGCTGAGAATCTCTTAAGGTGAACCCACATGGCTGCTGAGGAGTGACCAGAGGCTTCCTAGAATACTGCCATGAGTCTACTTCCCAGGCAGCTCCAAGCAGTGTTTTTGTTCTACATCATGACATTTTTCTTCTCTCTCTCATCCCGAGAAACCCCTGAGCAGAAGTTCAAAGATTGTACATGACCTGTGGGAAACAGAGAAAAAGAAATACCTTCCTGTTCTCTCACTATGACCATACCCTTACTGCAGTCCAGCCACAGCATGATACCCTTGGAGGTTTCTCTCTCCACTTCCCTGACAGATTTGAGAGAAATAGAAAGCCTATCCAGCCCTTAAGGGGAGATGGATGTTTAGGTTAATGCTTTGTAGAAGAGCCTTCCATTGATTCTGTCAACTGAACCTTTTAATAAATGGTTGAGAAACTGAAGTTATATACAATTTTTTACAGGAACTAAGAATAGGAGAAAAAACCCTGTAGGTGTCATCAGTAAACTGGCATATATTATTATTATCTGTTACTGTAGATCCGATCTGATTGTGAGGAAGACAATCCAATCACCTACAGCATCTCTGGAGTTGGAATTGATCGTGCACCCTATGGAATATTTGTTGTTAACCCAAGAACAGGAGAAATTAATATAACGTCAATAGTGGATAGGGAAGTAACACCAGTATTTGTTGTAAGTACTCCCTTTTTTCTTTGCCTTTATAATAATGGATCCAGGGTGGGGCAGACACCAAATTTGTTTGTTTCAGATTGCTACTTTGACTTAACTTTTGGTTTTAAAACGAGTAAATCTCTTTATTTAGATACGTTGCTTTGCTAAACACTCAGTGACTGGTATAGATTTGGAACCACCTCTTGAACTTCGAGTCAGAGTTCTGGATATAAATGATAACCCTCCTGTATTTGCACAAACTGTATTCACAGGATCTGTTGAAGAGAGCAGCATGGACAGTAAGTAACTTTTACAGTACTGCTAGTGAAGCTCACAGAACACAGTTAATATAAACCTGGGGTGCTCTTTCTGCTTTTCTTAGGTAATGACATATTGGTCAGGGCCACTGCAGAGGAGGGAGCAGCAGATGCTTTTCCAAGTGCTATTTGAGCCAGGGCCTGGGCTAATTGCTATAAATTAAACAGCAGTGCTTTCTTCTCCCTTTCCTCCCACACGCGAGTGCTGAATGTTCCAGTTTCTAACCATACCATCATGCAAATTCTTTCAGATGTGAAAATGTAAAATAAATAACTTCATTCCTTCTCATTAGAATAAAAATACCATTACACTTATTTCCTTTAAGGGTATGTAAAACACATTTTTCCCTTTTTTTTTCTTTCGAATATTTGTACTTGTAGCATGTGTATTTGCAATTGCAGCAGAATATTACTAAATAATTCCATACTTAAACCATTAAAATGGTTCTTTTTACCAAAAGTGCAGTAATCAACATTAGATATGAAAATAGCATGGAGGCAATGGTGCCTAACCCTCATTTTCTTCTTTCTAGAAATTCTCATTTAAAGCTGTAGTTTCTTATAGTAATCTCTACAAGCTCAGTATTTACTGTATTTACATATTCCCTATGGTGATTTAAAGAAGTTCAATGAAAGTCTGCATTATTCCTTCTGACTTTGATTTTCAATTCATTTAAAGTCATTAACATTGTAAGAATCAGTACTACAAAACTAAAATTTTGGTTCTCTTTGTAAATGTCAAGGAATAGATAGCCTTGTATCATTTTCATACACCATTTTAGCATTATCTTAATGAGTTTGCAGGAACTCAAAAGATTTTCTGGGTTTTTTTTAGTTTGTGGGGTTTTTTGTTTGTTTGCTTTGTGGGTTTTGTGTTTTTTTAATTATTATTATTTTTATTTCTTTTTAGACACACTGGTGATGAAAATCATTGCAACAGATGCAGATGAACCTAACCACTTGAATTCTAAAATCGCCTTCAAAATAGAGAGTCAGGAACCTTCTGGTCCACCCATGTTCATTATGAATAAATACACAGGAGAACTCCATCTTGCAAATTACCTTGACAGAGAGGTAACATCTCCCCTTCTGGAGCTAAATAACAAAATATCGGAGTGTATATGTACTATGAGAGTGAGAAAAATATAGAAGAGAAAGAAAGGTTGCAGTTTTTACAAACATTAAGGGAGAAATGCACATTTTTGATGAGTCACAATAAATGTCTAAGTTGAATTCCTGCATTAGGACATAGTAACAAGCAAATAACAAGAGTTATTTGTAAGATGCACAGATGGTCTTCTAACATACTCATTTCTCTTTATGTGACAGCAACATAGTAGCTACACTCTGGTTGTGAAGGCATCAGACCGGGATGGGGCTGCAGATGGAATATCGTCCCTTTGTAGCTGTAACGTGAAAGTTATCGATGTTAATGACAACTTTCCAACTCTTGCTCAAAGCTCTGTAAGTTTCCAATAACAAAAGCAGCAACACTGATTTAAAATCCCATTTAAACGCCCTGTTGATAACAAAGTCCTTACTAACCCATAGGGAACTTTCACCTTCATGTGCTCCACAGGATTTACAGGGTTGTTGCCTTGAAGTGTGCTCAAAATACAATCCATCACTTGTGCAACAATTCTGGCAGCATACCCATAGATTATTTTTCTGTTCAGAGATGTCAATCCTGACACTATCAGCACTAACTTCTTTGTATTCAGAGAAATCCTGTCATTCAGGTGCCCATATCCCTGCAATATGGCCAGATTATGTAGAATAACCCAATCCTTGGAAGATCATTTCCTATAGAAAGCACAAATCCTTTTCCTCTAAGATGCCTCTGCAAACCTTGGAGGTGATATAGCTTTTCAAATCTGTAACCATAATTACAATTTTCCCAAAACACATTTTTTTTTTTATTAAATTGGCATGGACTGTGCTCAGAACATCCTTCAAAAGAATCTCTGCAGACAGCAGAGATTTCCTGTGTTTTTCTCACATACATATGTATATATATATATATGTTTGCTAATAGGTGTTTATCTGTCATTTCAGTTTTCAGCAAGTATTTCAGAAAACTCACTCAGTTCAGAACTGCTACGAATACAAGCTCTGGATGCTGATGAAGAGTTTACAGACAATTGGTTAGCAGAGTTTTTCTTTATATCCGGTAATGAAGATAACTGTTTTGAAATTGTTACAGATCGAGCTACAAATCAAGGAATCCTTAGAGTAATTAAGGTACGGATAAATATTTTGACTCAGCTCTTGAGTTAAAATTTTAATTAATTAACAGAACTAAACAGACAAAAAAAAATGCTGTCACTGAACCATTTAAAATAATTTAAAAATATTTTTTAAATATTAAAGGAGCTTCTGTATTCTCTGTGATTTACCTTTTAGGAACTGGATTTTGAACATATGAGAACTCACGCACTAATGATTGGTGTCAGGAATGTAGCTGCCTTCCACCACTCCGTTGCACATGAGTACCAAATATTTGGAACACCCCTCACAGTAGAAGTAAAAAATTTGATTGAACCACCCAGATTTCATCCATCTTCGGTTGTGTTTTCCCTGGCAGAAAACGCAAGAGTGAATTATGTTATAGGAACATACACAGCCATGGATGAGGACACTAGAACTATTGCATCAAATGTTGTGTAAGCTCTGCTCTGTTTAACTCCCTGGATGGAATAATTCTTTTGAGATTTCAATGGGATGAGGAATAGGTATTTTAAAGGACACTTTAAAAAACAATCTTTATTGATTAGCAATAGAAAAATGGTGATAGAATAGTACTATATAGTATCATATAATATTATATATTATATAGTATTATATTCTGTATTCGAGAATAGTATATAGCCGATTTTTTTCCTATAATTGCCTTTCTTTCCTGATGACTTTCCTTAGCCTTATGCACAAGACAAAAAAAAAAATATGTTTTTTCTAACAGGCTGTAATTTAAATAGACTAGAATAGGGTTTGGGTTCTTTTTCTCAGCCTAAGAATGTTTTTTCTTGAAACATTTGTTACAAGGAGGGAATTTGTTAGCATTTCAAGAAAAGCAGGCAGAAAATCCCAATAATCATCAATATTATCCAGTCAGAATAGAAGAGGTCCCTATTAGCTCATTTGCTATTAAAATATTCACACTTATTTCTCTTGAAATTAATGATAGTTACTGAGGCCAAAATTTTCTTTTCAGTGTATGTAGAAATAAATACAGACTATTTACAAATATTTGAAAAAAATTTCCTAAACACAGAAATGCATCAGCAAATACAACTGTAGAATGTTATAGGGAGAACTGTGGATTTAACAGTTGATATCAACAAGGGTTCTAGTAAAGGTGTACAGGATCCAGAAAAAATTTATTTTAAACTATGATGCCACTTTCAAAATAAAATGGGATTCTATGCATTTTCTTTATTCCTAATTACTTTTCAGGTCTGCATCTTTTGGAGTATACATAGATTTTTCTCAAACTGGGTGAAATGCAATAGGATCTAGCATAGCCTAAAGTAAAGTGCTCCAAAGTGTTAAATATTATCTGCAAAATAAATATGTAATACATGTATTCATAACATAACACTGAGTATTTTACTTCATCAAACACAGATATAGTATAGGACGTGACCCAGCTGCCTGGTTCAGAATCAATCAAAACACTGGTGAAATCATACTGAACAAAGTTGTTAACCGGGATTCAGTCTACGTAGTCAATGGGCAGTACCAAGCAGAGGTTCTGGCTATCACCAGAGGTAAGAAAAGAGATTAAGTTTTCTGAAATAAACCCTTTCTGTTCCAGATGTCTCTCAATGTTTTTTCCTGTTCCTAGTTTTCCAACCCTAACTGCATCATTTACAGTATCAAAATTCCCTCCTGACCAGAAATATCTTCTTTTTACAGGGGTTCCTCGATATACTGCTACTGGCACTGTTGTGCTTTCACTAGATGGCATGAATGCAAATTGCCCAACTATTAATACTGAAATGAGGAAAGTATGTATGCATTCTCCATCAGTGATTATCTCAGCAAAACACAGGGATGGTAATCTCTATGCTACCCCCTTTACATTCAGCATACATGGTGAACCTCAGACTACATGGATTATCAGACGAATAAATGGTAAATTAACCTATATTTTATAACAGAATCACTCATAGTAATAAGCTCTTATCTACGATAATTGATTGGGATGTTACTTTATTAACAAACAAAACACTTATTAGAATTTATTCAAATCTCAGTTAAATATGAATCCAAATTTCAATACATGCATGCATGCATACATACATGTATATATTAGAATATTTAAATCATTATTATTACATGTGTTATATTTTAAAGGAAACTGAAAATTTACTGATAAAAATAGAGCAGCAAAACTGTAATTTGAGCATAACTATGACTAGAGCCTTTACTGGTCTAAACATAACGAAGTAAATCAAAAGGAGTAATTCAACACTTTTATTTCTGTATTATCTATAGTCCTAAACATATAAAAAATCTCCAATTCTTTTATTAGAGTATAAAGTTGATAGCAGAGCTTTGCTTTTATGAGAGGCATAAGAAAATGGCAAATTAGGACTACAATTTTTTAATTTATTGTACCAGTCATACCTACTTGTATTTTAAAGAAAATTGTTTTAGTCAGTGCCCAGAGAACACCTTTGCCAGTTTCCTTCAATACAACATGACAAAATAATGAACTGATCAAATCCTATGCATTACTAAATGACAGAATTTTTAAAACTTACTATATGCATGGAAGCCTACATTAAATGGCAAATATCACAATTGCAAGCATTCTTGAGTCTCCTACCTGTCCTAAACAGTTGAAAATATGTAATTTTAAATACTTTAAACTAAAGTGAGTACTTTGGATGCAGAAGTAATTGAGATGCTTAGAAAGGGAACACTTTGTTTCATTTTGTTCTATGAATATAATATGCAAGTAGTATAGTTTTGTAGAACACTTATAGTCAATACCTTTCAATCTTTCAATCCAAATATTTTTCTCTCTCTTTTTTTTTTTTTTTTTTTTTTCTTTTTTCCCCTCCAAGATTCCTCTGCAGAACTGGTGGGCCAGAACATAGACTTTTACCTCTATAGGATCTATGTCGTTGTAAGAGATAGCCAAGGCCGGCGCTGTGCTAGACCACACATAATTCCTGTGCAAGCTTGCCAGTGTGATAGTCGGAATTACTGCACCAGTGGGGCCACAAGGATAATTATCATTGGTGGTGGTGGTGGCTCTGGTGGTGGTACTGGTGGTGGTGGCACTAGTGGTGGCGTTGGTGGGGGTACTGGTGGAGGAGGCCGGGAAGAGGGAGGAGGACAACAAGAGGGAGGAGGTGATTATGGCCAGACTAGACCTGGAGGAGGAGATTTTGAGGACCACACGGACTGGCAGGGTTATACTGATGGCTACGACGGAGGTGAGGATGGATATACTGCCTCCACTGATGAGGGTTACGCTGGAAATGAAAATTATGGCAGACAATATGAATCAAATACCACACTTAGTGGCGCTGCCATTGGCCTGATGTTTCTCGGTGGATTAATATTTGTTTGTAAGTATAAAATTAAGAAAACAATTTTATTATTTTTTCTAAATAATATAAATGGTGCATTTTTTAGTTTTTCTAAAATAAGGTTACTTTTTCAGTTGGTTGTTAATCCATTGGCTTCTAGTGGCCATTTGACAGAGAAAAAAAATTGTCTTTTAAACAAAAAGAATTTCCATAAATTTTATGTTATACATACATACATTTTTCATTCAAAATTAAGCATTCTTTTCTAAGATTTGTTACCCAATTCTTAGCAGAACTGTCCTGTCACTTATAATTTGCAATTTGTACTTCCATTACAATACTGGAAGAAATGGGCAAGTATCAGCTCCAAGTTGAGTATGAAAGGATTTAAAGAACAAGATTCCTTTGAACTCAAAGCCAAACTTCAGTAGTAGAACAATAAATCATAGATTTTGAAACTTTTGGCTACTCCTTCCAAACATTACACCTAATAAAAAACAAGTAGCATTTATGATAACAGGATCAAAACAGAACACTAATTCATTTGTCCTAGCATTCATGAAGAATTATGAGCTTCATGGATTTAAGTTAGAATTTTTACAAGCAGTTATTTCTCAGACTATCACAATCATAGGTGATCAACCTTCTGTTATGGCCTGGTCATCAAGTAATCGACATCTAAAATTTCCCATTGCAGAAATACTGACTACAAAACCTGAGGAAATGGATTTTTTTCCCCTGACTTTTTGAGGGACAGGGGTTTGGTTCAGGTTTTGATGTTTGATTTTTGTTTTTTGATCAACAAATGCAAAATTTTGAAGCTTCAAAAGGCTGTTCAATTTGTAGTCCCCAGATGGTTTATTTTATAGGACAGCCTGTCTTTCTGCCTTTGGAAATCTCCCCTCATAGTCTGGAGTAAATACATCCTTAGTCGTGCTGCATGAGGCACCATTTCGTACATAGTATAGTCCTTTCCCCTTTCATTTCACTTTGATGTTCAAGTAATCAGAGGGCTGGAGCAACTATCCTATGAAGACAGGCTGAGAGAGTTGGGACTGTTCAGCCTGAAGATGAGAAGGCTCCAAAGGAAACCTCAGGGCAGCTTTCCAGAGCCTAAAGGGAGCCTGCAAAAGAGCTGGAGAGGGACTTTTTACAAGGGCATGTAATCACAGGACAAGAAGCAATGGATTTAAACTGAAAGACAGTTTGGTTTAGGAAGAAATTCTTTACTGTGAGGGTGATGAGACAGAGGCACATGTTGCCCAGAGAAGTTGTGGATGCCCCTGGAAGTGTTCAAGGCTGGGCTAGATGGGTCTTTGAGCAACCTGCTAAAGGAAAAGTGTCCCTGCCCATGGCAGGTAGGTTGGAACCAAATAGTATTTAAGATCTCTTCCAACCCAAGCCATTCTATGATTCTATGAATTAATATTTGCCTTTCCAAAATAAGCAGTGTTTTTGATGCTGGCCATTACAAGCATTCTGCAATTTCCAGCACTGGGTTCTTTAAACATAATACAGCAACATTTAAAGCATAATACAGCACTCTGGGAAACCTGACTCATTCTACGTAAACATTTAGTGAAACTAGGGCTTGAGGTTTGCCCTACTGCTTTTTCAAATCAAGCATTATGTATATGTAATATGAAAATTGCAACTGGAGCCTTAGCCAAAGATCACAGTAGTCAGGTGGATTCTCCACTGATTCTCATATGTCTGTTATTACGAATGTGTATCTCTTTTCAACTACGATATTTGAAGAGAAAAATGTATGCTTATATATATGGAAAGAATAGCACTCAATGCTATACATAGCAGCACTGGTTCTGTTTGTTTCATTTTCATATGTATGCAACTTATATTGGTTCAGCTGAGATAGATCAAAGTCTGTTCCCAGGTGTATAAGCATAAATTTGAAGTAACAGCCCCACCCGTGTGTTGCTCTGCTATAACTAAAGGTACAAATTATTCTGAATTTCCAAATACAGGCATCTCCATAAGGAGCTAATGATTCTGAAAGCCAGACTTACAGGCTGCTTGGTTAGAAATATTTTAAAGGCATATTTTCAAAAGTTCATGAGCACCTGCCCTCTGGGGAGAGCAGCTGTTCCTGTGAGGAAGAGATGTGCTAAATATTTTCCTGTTTCCTGTTCCTATTCATTTCCTGTTAAGTGATTCCAATTTTGATGTCAATGAGCGACTGTTGTGGCTGTGGACCTGGCGCTGCAGGTGGAGTTGGAACTGGATTTGAGCCTGTACCTGAATGCACAGAAGGGGCAATTCATCCATGGGGAATAGAAGGTGCACAGCCTGAAGACAGGGTCAGTAGATCCCATATTTCTAAAACCAAAAGTAATTCATATTTAGAGTAAAGGATGCATTTGACTATAGAAAGTGATAGTAACACTGTGTCATCGAAAACCAGTCTGGCACTGTCAACAACTGCCAGGAAATATGAAAGGTGATTCTTAATTAACATTCAGTGATGGGGTTTATGTGTTTTAGACAGCGGTCAGTTAGTTTGGCACAACAGGTATGTACTACTGTTCCTTCAGCTGAAGCACAATAACTAGCAACCTTCTTCAGTGCAAGTTTAAGAGAAGGGAACACAAATCATCTTTATTGATCACTGTTTGTGTTGACAAGGAGAAAACTTGTACTTTGTTTTGTTTCATTTGTTAATGGAGATATTGATAAAGGTGATAATTACTAACTATCATTAACAGTTTGGACTGCTAATTTCTTAATATAATTCACAAAGTCTTGGTTTTCATATGGGAATTTCAAGGTAATCATTCAAGGAGGCAAATGTTGTTTTCCAGGATGTCTCGCACATTCTTGCCCCAACAACCGCTGCAGGAGGTGATTTTGGTGAACCTTCTGGTAAGCAGATCCTTAAATCTTCTATGTCATGCTGTCATAAGGCTGTCTTTCAGAACTTCATGCCTTCAGATTCATGGAGTCCTTTAATTTCCCAGCTACAATCCAACCCTTCCATTCTCACATCTGCAGATAGTCAAATTCATGCTGGTAGGACCTCCAGTATGAATAAAAAGTCTGGGGCTTGAGCTTTTGAGCAAATTAATTTCTGCAAACTACACTTATTTTGAAATATCTGCAAAGACTTTCAAATGCCAGGCAATTTCTCTTTATCATCACAGCCTCTGAATGGAGGGCCTTTTCAAGACACATTAGCAGAAATAAATCTTTCCCCAGAATATGGACATTTGCTTTCATAACTTGGATAAAATCTTCAGTTCTTCCCAGTTTCCTGCTTCCTACAAGGGAGCATGTCAAGTAGCTAGTTAATTACTGACAAACTGTGTGTTAACCTAGACAAGTTGATACATAACACAATAAATGTATGCTTCTGAGATAAGGTTCCTCCAGGAATTCAATGATCATAGAGAATAAGCCCAGCTGTGCAGTGCCACTTTCTCCTTCTCACCTACTCCTTACTTCAGAAGAGGAAGGAAGGATGCTGGCACTGTCCATCTTCACTAGCTTCTGACAGGAAGAAATGTTACTCTGCAAGACAACTTCTCTAATGATTGTTTATTATACAAGAATGTTCTCAGATTTCTCATTTCATAAAAATGAAAAAAATACATCATTTAGCCTATGTTTTCCAGTGTAACCATAGTCAAGACTACCGTATTCAATTCTTTTATAATAATATGTGCTAATCATTAAGAAAACTCTTTCCTTGTTATCATTTATTTAAAAAATACAGAGAAGGTAAAACCCTGTAAGTATTACTTTATAACTTATTTTAAAGACCATTTCCATTCTGGATTATAAACTGGTGGTTACTATGATCCACTGTTATTCTCCCCTAAAAAAAAATCTCATTACTAGAAAATATGAAAGTAGTTACAAAACACTTTATTTTCTAGGATTTACAAAACTCTTTATTTTCTAAGTGTGTAAGGGAAAAAATTTAATGCCAATGTGACCATAAATATGCATTTATGTATTTGCATAGATAAATGTTAACTGATTTTCTAACACAAACTCCATGACAGCATATATATGCACTAGACAGAATGATCTTTCCAGCCAATAACAGAATAAACCTCTGATTTTCTAAAACACACATGCTGCCTAGCCTCAGGAATAAGATCAAGCACTTAGGTATCTGTTAACATGTATTTAATTATTACTGCAGTTTCAATGTTTGGTACCTGTGCATGTACCTGTGTCTGAAACTGGTCTAAAATCCCTTTAGAAACTCAGTAGTGTCATTATAGCACTTGTAAAAACAACTGACAAATTGTGTGTAAAGTTTCACAGAGCACAGGAAGGACAACTGTTTCTGTTTTCAGACATATATAATAACACATATGGAGGAGGAGGAGGAGTAGCTTCTGGTGTTGAAGAAACCACAGGTGTTGGCTATGGCACTGGTACTGGCTACGGAACAGCTGGAGGAATTTCTGGAACAGGGGAAGCAAAAGGGTCAATTGGAGGAACAATAAAAGAGTATCGAGAAGGAGGCGTGAACATGGCCTTCCTAGACAACTATTTCTCTGAGGTAATTAGTTGCTATTCTTTGAGTTGTATCTGTGAGCATGCTTTCTGTTAGATTCTCCTTTCCAGGTTACATGGTGGAAATCCAAGTTAATTCTACTCAGATTGAAATTTCCATGATACAAGAATGCTGTGAGAGCAAAGCTGACCACACTGGTAGGAAAAGCTACAACACTAGTAGTAGTACTGTCTTTGAGCTGCTGACAGAGTAGATGGATTGTTCAACAGCTTTTTTGTAAATTGGTGGACACACTGCAGGTAGGGGTAGGAAGCAATTCAGTTATTTCAACTTTATAAGCACTCACCAAATTTATGTATTTTCCACCTTTCTCATATAATAACTTTTTGGAATTGTTCACTCCTACTTCCTGTACAACTTGTTTGATGTAGTCATTTTACCCTTAAAGAACTTTAAACATCAGTTCTTCCTTATTTTTATTACCATTTCTCCTCCCTATAAGACTTGTGAACTGCCTGTGACACTGATATGCAGTTTTTCAATTGGCAATGCCTTAATTAGCCTTTACGTATGGGATTAAAAAATTGGTATGGAATTTACATGATTAATAGTTTCATGGGCTATATTTTATTCATATGCATGAACTGTGAGGCATAAACGTTATAATTGCATGTCACCAAAATACCAATTAAGATATAAGGGTTGCTATACTTCAAAATCTAAACAAGGTTCATTGGAGGAGAGAACAGAGCACTCCTGACACCCTGAGCATGGATTTCTCCCAGACTGCAATCTTCCTGCCTTGCCCTGGAGCAGTGTGTGTTAATTGTCTGCCAGTCATAAGCCTCCACATACTACTACTGCTATTCTCCTGGACCATCTCAATCCCCATCTCTGACTCTCCCACCAAGGCCTACCCTTCCATCCTTTTCTGCTTCCTCCAACCCCATTCTGCAATCACTTTAAATTCTCCTCTTTCTTGCCTGATCTCTCTGCAATGACCATGACAGGATCCCCAACATCATCCCCACTTGGTGATTTCCTTCTTGCTCAAAATGGACTCCCCCCTGGACCCACGAAGTCTCCCCCACTGTGGACAATCCTCCATTTCATCTCCTCTTTCCTGGTCTCCTCATTGCTGCCCTAGCCACCCTGCTTCAGTCCTTTTCCTACCTATCTGAACTTTGTTCAGATACTGCAGCCCAAAGAAGGCATCTGTTTGCCTGCCCCTTTTGCCCCATAGACAGAGCCATTGATGACAGACAAAATTTGAGATGCTACGTGTTGGCAGAAACAAGAACAAAACACAGTAATATTTAAATAAATTTATTTACGGGTTAAAAAATGTTGATGGCTTGTTGATGTCCTATTTTTCAAGTCAGGTGGGGCTTACTGCGGTTATGGAAACTTCACTGAGGTTTGAGTATTTATGGTTAAAAACCTGACAAAATTCACTTTGTTCTTCTTCTTTTTTTTTTTTCTTTTTTTTTTTTTTTCATTTTTTTTTTTGCAAACTACAGAAAGCATTCGTGTATGCAGATGAAGATGAAGGTCGGCCAGCAAATGACTGCCTATTAATTTATGATCACGAAGGAGTCGGTACTCCTGTTGGCTCTGTGGGTTGCTGCAGCTTTATTGGAGAAGATACAGATGAAACATACTTGGATACATTAGGACCAAAATTTAAGACCCTAGCAGAGATCTGTCTGGGAAAAGAGATTGAACCTTTCCCTGATGTCAACCCACCCTGGCCAGGCGTCAACATTCCCTTCCCCAGCCCTGAAAGTGATCTAAACCTCCCACCACCTGGCACCACCATCATTGTCAATGGAAATGCGCCTATGCCTCCCTCAGCTGGCACTACAACGGTTGTTACTGAGAACACCTACACGTCTGGGGCAACCATACAGCCCCCGAGGCCAATGCCGGATCCCTTGGTCCACGGCAACATGACGGTGACCGAGACCTACACCTCCAGCTCCCCCTCTCTTTGCGTTGACCCGCTGCGTGCGTCCAACGTCGTTGTGACAGAGAGGGTTGTCGGGCCTGCGTCTGCCTCTGATTTGCGTGGCATGCTAGATATCCCTGATCTCACAGAGGGCTCCAACGTTATCGTCACGGAAAGAGTAATCGCGCCTAACTCCCGGCTCCCAGCATCCCTGAGCATTCCTGATTTGGTAGATGGGTCAAATGTGGTAGTGACAGAAAGGGTGTTCAGGCCGGCCTCCGGCATGCCGGGCAGCCTTATAAATATTCCCTCAGAGTTATCCAACGCCCACAACGTGGTGGTCACAGAGAGAGTAGTGTCAGGGTCTGGGATGAGCAGCCTGGGAGGAACAAACCTGGGAGGAGCAAATCTGGGGGGCCTGAGCACCGCAGGCCAGATGCTCAGTGCCGACTGTCATCTTAGCCAGGGAATGGGCACAGCATCTCCAGGCACCTCCCGGAGACGAGTGACAAAGTACAGCACCGTGCAGTATTCCAGTCAGTAAGGCCTCTGCGGGCACCCCTTCCTGCTGAAATCTCCATTTGCACCAATACTCATTAGCTGCCACCCACCAAGAATATTGTTATTATTTATAACTAAGAAATAGCGCTAAAATTTCACGGATTCCTGCTTGTGTGAGGAATCTCTGATGGGTGCCCCATTTTGAGGTCAAATTCAGGACTTCGTCAGTGAAGGGAAAATAGAAGTTAGCTTTAAATTTATTTCTTTCCACCTAGCACTGCAAGGGTATAAACATACTAGTATTTTTGGAGAGAGGGTCTGATGACTGAGGAGAGCGGCGAGAGGGGATCCTGGCACGCACACAGTACCAGCATGAATTAATGTCATGCAAAAGCATGTTAAAATACTGTGCAGCTGAGTGATCTCTCACAATAAGCAAATTTGGGTTAATACGCCCTCACTGACAAGAGAGGAAAAGAATGTAGTTAATAATTAGTCAACTCAAGACTAAATAAGCACTTTCAAATGTATCATTTTATTTTGCATGTAATTCAAGAAGCGCTACAAAACGGCACTTTCAACCATTTCTCCCATCACCAACAATAGTTATAAATAATAATTATATAAACATAAAGCACTTCCATTGCTTTCTGAAGTTCTCAGTAAACAAATACCCTGACACAGCCTGCTATGCCGTTCCTGTCATGGTGAGGAATGATTTGTCGCAGCTGGTGCTGCTGTGTTGAAACTGTCATCCAGGAAGATGTTGGCTTCATCCTTTCTCCATTGCCATTACAGCTTTACTTAAATCTAAAAGGACTTCAGTGACAACCAGGAACTCTTAGATTCTTGTGCCAAATTATGACTACCATTTAAATCACCAGTGTCAGATTATATTAAGAGGGCTATAATATATTGTGCCAATTCTCGTCTCAAATACTGATAAGAAAAGAAAATCTTGGAATCTTTGTGATGTGAGGAGGCAATAGCAAGTATTGTACTACTGATGCTGGTAGCTGAATTCTTCCTGAAAAGAAAAAACACTTGGAGTCAATATAAATTTGCTAATAAGCAATGTGGAGAATTTTTATCTCATATGTCAATGTATTTTGCATTGATATTTTGAAAGTTTATTTGAATGTATTAATTGAAAAAGTCTTTATGAGTCTATAAACTTAATTAAATCTGGCTTTTATTTTCCCAGAAAAACAGCTCTAGTGGACTCTGTTATTCTAATAATACCTTAACATGTCTTAGAATATGACCTGAAGGAACAAAATACTGAAATATATCTTTTATCTCATTTTACTTCTGTATCATATGTATAGTAACCATAGCGTACCCAACATTGCTTCAGTGTAAATAAAATAGAGTTATAGGGAGGGACTAGCTTTTTTTGCTAGACCACCAATTCAGTAGTTTCCCTGCAAATTTTGCTTCTTTGGCTTTTACAAATAGGTTATTGAAAAGTTTAAGAGTTGTCTGTGAACCTCCCACTCTATAAAATGGAAAAGAAACTCAATTGCATATACAGACTAACTTACCTCAGAAGGAATGGATGACCCCTTTCTGAATCTGATACCAAGAAAAGGTTTTTTAAAATATCTTTTTTGAGATGCAACTAGATCTGCTGTCAACAACAGCCTGCAGTGTCCCCTGAGTCAATGCCACTGTCAGCATCAGTAAACCCCAGGAGCCATGACCAAGGCTGCCTCCAGGAAAGGTCCCTTCCATAGCTTCAGGTTCTCTTCTACAGCAACAACTGAGTATGCTAGAGGGTCTCCCTATTAAATCTGACTTATTGCTGGTTTTTGCTTCTGTAGCCTTGATTATCTTAAGTGTCACTAAAATTGCATTGACTTCAAAAGGATTAGTCTTTCCCATAAGTTATGTACCAACTGTAATTATGGGTCCTGGAACCATTCTTTAAAAAAGGAAAATAGGTACTAATATATAAAGCTATATCCTTTAACATCTGGAGAACTTGTGCCGAAATTCACTAAAATTCTGAAAAACTCCCTTTCATTTTGCGAACCACCTGTTTTTGTTTAAAAACAAATATTTAAAATATATATGATTGTCTGGTATATAAAAAAAACCTATGCAATACAGCCAAACCCCACTAGAAAATATTTCAATGTAAAAACAAATATTAAGTCTAGTGTAAATATTTCTATAATCATCTTAAGCAAATCAGAAATATTTTCCTGAATTGTGTTCAAAGTAATAAAACTAGTCTTCAGAAGCACATGCAGAATTCCTTGAACAGGAATGCAATGTGAAGTATGAGTGTCTGAACTATGGTCTCTTGCATGTCTAGAAATAGGGGAAGAATGAATAGAAAAAAATAGAGAAATAGAAAACTAATAGAAAAATAGAGAAAAAATGTTGTTTCAAAGGACAGATTCTGGTTATGTGGTGGTTGTCTACTCCTAGTACTATCTTTTACCAACTTTTTAATTATCAATTATTACATAATGCAATTTCTTGAAATATTTCTAGCATCTTTTAATAATGGTTTCTCACAACAAACAGCAATTGCAGTGCAATTGCAGTACACTTCTGAATATTAACTCCTATTGCTGTGTAATTTTTACAAACTTCCTAAAAATTGTTTTCTTAGTGAATTGAAGATTCTTTTAGGTTAATTGTAGAAGAAAAAAATGCATGTGAAGATGTGAACAAATACTTGGTTCATTAAAAATTCTGTTCAAATTCTTTTTCTAGCTTCATTGATTTAAAAATAGCATACAGTTTAATTCTGGCCAGCAGACATTAGTTTTGTTTCTTTTCTTTCAGTATAATTTAAAAGCCTATCTGCTGTCTTACCTTTAATTGTATTGTTTAATAATGAAGAAGGAATGGTTTTCAGGGAAGAAAGTAGTGATATCAGTTCTGCTCTAAACCATTCAAGAAAAACACTCTTACTTACAGTCAGCAGCACGCAATACCAAGTGTATGGCTTGCTTTTTTTTGTTGGTTTTTTTTTTTTTTTTTTATAACTCTGGTTTATTTGGTAATAGGATCCTACAGATCCTGCAGTTTTAAACAGGCTCTTTGAGATCTTGGCATGATGAGAACTATACTGACAGGGAGGAAAACAGAGCAACAAGCTGAGGGTCTTGTTAGATTTCTATCTTAGGAACGTTGTCTCAATTTGAACTGCAAGTTTCAGTACTTTTTACTCTGTCCTAATTCTGTGGTAAAAAAATAACACTTTTAAACTGTTGTGAGCAGCACCTACTATGCACAATATGAAAAGGCCACACAATTTAAGCAACAATTAAAAATTCTGCCATTTTGCTTGAATTAACATAACTGCATAATTCAAATGCTCCTCACTATTGAGTCACCAAATGCATCATTTAAATTTTATTTAAAATATAAGAAATATTACTGTGGGCTTGTGTTTTCATAAATAAAAATACTAGAGATTTGTTTGTAATAACTTCTGAATGGCACTGAAAAATACAATAAATGATCATTTGGAACATCAGGTTTTACATAGAGTGGCTCAGGATATATTTTTTTTCCATTTATCAGTGGGAAATACAGTTCCCTTAAAACTGATGTGTTTTGTTCTGGGTTTTTTTTTTTTTTTTTTTTTTTTCTTTTAAAGAAAAGTCATTCTTTCACACACAAAAAACCCCAAACAAACAAACAAACAAAACAAAAAAAAATCATGTATTAAGCAAATGTCATCTAATCTATCATTTTATTTTGCCGTAACACTTTGACATCTTTTTTCTGCAGTTTCATACAGAATGATTATTGGCACTCACACATATTTCAGATAATGGTTCAAGTGTCTTTTCAGCAAGTTAGGTTAGAAGAAAAAATTGTCCATCTTCAAATTTATAGCAACTTTGCTATCAGACTGATGATGCTGCCAAATCCAGTGCAACAAAGATAATTTATCATTTATCTTTTGTGTATTTAGAACCTGCTTCAACAGAAATGGACCAAAACTCTGTTACACAACATCAGTTTTTATGCTCTAGCAACTTTAGTTGAAATATATGGGAGCACAGATATAAGTCAAAAATGGGTGAATAGACAATGTTATTTCATATTCTAAATGCACTTAAATTTTATAAAAAGGAGAATAATGACAAAATTACAACTGGTGACAGTTTTGGATGCACATTTGTATAATGATGAATCTCTCATGCTTTCTTGTTGTGACCAGTTGTTAAACAGCTTATTGTAATTCAGGAGACAGTGCAAAAAGTTATGAAATAGAATAGTCACAAAATGACAACTTAGGAAACAAAAGCTGCTTAGTTGACACCCACCATGTACCCTGACTTCTGATGTTCATCTGGTGCTGTTGGGCCTACCTGCAATTTGGTTTTATATGTTCAAACTTTTTATTTGTCCAACCTCTTGGGAAAGCTCTAAAAGAATGAAAAAAACCATACATATACTATTACAGGCTTCCTTCCAGCTCCTTCAAAGATTTGTTTCAAGCCAGTCAAAATCTAGGTAAAACAAATGGCAATTTTGTACCTGCAGGCTTTGATTTTACAGTGATCCAGTACCAAAGATCTAGGTGAGAGTCTGTTCCTCTGCCAGTCACTGCAGGCTCAGGTTGTCAGGGAGGTGAATTGTGACACCTGAACAGGACTCAAGAGACAAAGAGGATTCCCTATAGGATCTCGGTAAGTTGCTTCATTTTCCTGAATTTTCAATAAATTGTCTTTGAAAAGAGGAATTCCAACTTAATCTCTTCACCTTAGGAATATGATTACAAATTCATCAATGATTGCAAGATGCTCAGGTGTTAAGGTGTTTTGGTAAACCCCATAAACACATTGTCAGCAATGCGCCTGAAGCACATATGCAGAGGGACATCACAAGCCTTTGATGGTGAATATCTATTATAATGAGTGCTATTTGACTGTAAAATCCACTCTAGATCAAATGTTTGAATATAAATAGCAAAATAACAGCCATTGGACATGCAAAATTTATAAATACTAGTAGGAAAGTAATGCTTTTCTTGCGTTATTTCTGGGTATGTACATCTGACTTTCATCTTTGAGACTTTCTTAATTAATATATTGCTGAATAAAAGTGACGATGGTAAGCTGTAGGTGCACCAAGAGCCTTAGAAAGGGACTGGAGAAATTCATGTATAACAGGACAACAAATACAAACTAAATAGCCCCGTCTGGGAGAGTACTGGGGGTTGGACTGCAAACAGTGTTCAGGCTGGTACACACTTCCTAAATAGCATCTCTCATTGCCAATCTCAGAGACAGAATGAAAAGAAATACACCCTTTTTTATCCTGAGTCTTATCAGTTCTGCTCCACTGTCATGTGGAGGTTGCTTTAAATTTTATTACACCTAAGTTCAGAGTTCAAACTAAAAATTCAGCAGGGTTGACAGTGATTACAAATAGCTTTCTTCATCACCTTTGAAAAGCTGTCTAATCTCAGTTCTAGGAGATTGTCTGGGATTCACACTTCTTATGGAGGAATCATCTGAAAGCATCTGAAACAGGCAAGTGTTAATGGAAAGTTGTCAGTCAACACTGATGTTAACCAATATGGTTTGCACATTCATAGATGTGCAACCATTAGGGAAGAATAAAAAAGAGAATGAAGTCCTTGGATTATTTGGGATTTTTCCTTTTTCCTTTTTGCCATTTAAATCAGTACAAATTTTGATTAAACAGAGTACAAGTGGTCTTGGAGTGATGGGATACATATTCTGAAACCATCCCACACAGAAGTGCACATGTCCATGGCCCTCCCTGACAGAAGTCTTACCAGGCCCAACTCTTACCTTGTTCTGTCATCATTTGTGATTCCCAGAGTAACTCACTTGATATTTTAAATTCCTGAAACTATAGCTTATTATTTCCTCATTCATCCTGAAAATACTGCTACTTTTCACAGCATTGTAATCAGTGAGTACTTTTAAACACTTCTAAAGTTTGTCACAGGAAAACCCTATAGTATGAACATAAATAAGTGAAAAGTGAATCTAGGATTCAAAGTAAAGCCCACAAGCAATATTCAAGAGAACAGGGGCTGAGATGCAAAGTTCATGTAAAACTAGGCAACATGGCAAATTCCTAGCAATATATATTCTTGTTTTGATTTGTAGGCTAAAAGTGAAAGAGAAGGTGAAAGAAAGAGCATCTAGTCTTTTCCAGGGGGGGTGGGGTGCGATGGGACAAAAGGGGAAAAGAGAGGGGGAGAAAGTCTAATTCTGGGAAGTGCTTTAGACCACAGCACCATCCATTCAAGTAATTACAAGAAAAAGGAAGTGCAAACAAAGTTATAAGGTCAGAGTTTACAGCAGATTTCCAGTACTCGAAGAAGGCCTAGAAGAGTGAAGAAGAAGGACATTTTAAAAGGACATGAAGTGATAGACAATGGAGAATGGCTTTAAACTGAAGGAGGGTTTAGATTAGATATTAGGAAGAAAATCTTTACTGTGAGAGTGCTGAGACACTAAGCCCCATCCCTGGAAGTGTTCAAGGCCAGGCTCGATGGGGCGTGAAAAGCCTCTTTTTGCAGGGCTGCTCTTGGATCACTCCTCTCCCAATTTATACTTGAGCCCAGTTTTACTCCATCCTAGGTGCAGAATCCAGCATTTCAGCTTGTTAAATTCCATTAATCACTGCCCAATGGTCCAATCTATCTAGATCTCCCTGCAAGACATCCCATCCAGGGAGGTTGAAACTAGATGATCTCTAAGGTCTCAAGATTCTGTGATTCTACATCCCCAATCACTAATAAAGCACCTGACTACATCAGCATCCCCTCTCATGTCACCAGGAGACACTGAATAGGAAAGCCTGGTGCTTTAAAGGACTGGAGTTCACTGTCCCATCTAACTTGTTTATGTTTTATTCAGTCAAACTTGTCTAATGTAAATGGGAAGAGAAGAGACTCCACAGAAGATCAATTCTAGCACTACCTTTTCTGAAAAATGGACATCATAACCCCAAGAATTTTCAATAAGGAGGATTCAACAGGCTTCCAGTTGTCCTTTTATTCCTACTGGAAAGTTCAACTGGTAGCTTACTTAAATCTTCCCTTTTTTGCAATTTGTCATTCTTTGTAAATGCAGAGAGCACATAAGTCCTTTCTAATGTACTTTTTAAAAATCATGGAATCATAGAACAGATTGGTTTGGAAGGCCTTTTGAAAGATTATCTAGTACAATCTCCTGGGTTTGTGATTACTGTCATACTGAAGTTTCTTGAAGCCTGTAAGAACATGGGAACCAAGATTCCCTTTTATCTTCAGACTGACCACTTTATCTTTATTAGCATGAATCTTGTGACTCCTCCTGAGCACATTTCTCACTTTATATATCAAAGACTTAGAAAATTTGAGAATATATATATATATATATATATATATATATACACACACATATATATATAGCATCTTGAGGGTCTTTCTAGTTAATTTGGAATTATTATTATTAACATATTGTATTATTATAGCCTAATCTAGTTGAAGATGTTCTTGTTCATTGCATTGGGCTAAATGACCTTTAAATGTCCCTTTCAGCCCAAACCATTCTTTAAAACAGAAGTGACTTTCTGTTATCACCACCAGTCCATTGATAACTGGCAAACACATTATAGAATCTCTTTTATGAGCTGACTGAAATCTGCCCCAAAAATCAATTGAGTTCTCATTCCTGAATTTCCAATCAAGACATTCCAAACACCACCAATCAGAGTTCAACATCCCTCTAATTTCCAGCCTAATCTTCCAGTCAGTTGATATCTAGTCTCCTGCCTGCATTGTTCTTCAGCTTTAAAATGGAGGCCTCTTTTTTTGCTAAACCAACTTCTTCAAAGGTTACCTACTGACATAGTGCAGAGGCACACACAATAGTTTTATGTTTACTAGTTCATGTACTTCAGTTGTGACAGGAAAAAAAAAAAATAGAAGAATACTGTTTTTCTTCTGAGACTGGGAATTCCACATTCCTGTATCTGCAGTCCCTGAAAACTTACACTGTACCATTGCAGCTAATACTGGACTTGATAGATTAGAGTAAGAACAGCTGAGATTTTTTTCCAAAGTGCAACCTTTCAAAACTATATTTCTGTTGAATACAGGTCAGTTGTTCAGCACTGACGAAAATTCACAGACCAAAAAGAGGCTAATATTTCTGCTTACGCCAAACACAAGTATCACATGGGAAAGGAGTGGTTACAGAGCAGCCCTGCAGAGGGGGATCTGGGGGTGTTCTGATGTAAGCAGGAGGCTCAGTGGGAGTCAGCATTGCACTGGCAGCCCAGAGGGAGCCCCCAACCTGGGGTACATCAAACACAGCACATCCAGTCAGTCTTAAAAGGAAATTATTCTGTCGTGCTCAGTGTTGGTGTGGCGTCACTTGGAGCGCTGAGTGCAGTGGCCCTGCACGTGTCAAGAACAATGTGAGGGTCCTTTAAAGTGTCCAGAGGAGAGAAACAAAGCTGGTGAAAGGGCTGGAAGGAATCTTCTATGAGAAGTGTCTGAGGACTTTGGGTTTGTCTAGCTTGGAGGAAGGTGGCTAAGGGGCAACCTCACTGCTTCCTACAGCCTCTCAAAGAGGAGAAGTGGAGAGGGAGGTGTTGATCTACTCTCCCTGGTACCCAGCGACAGCACATGTGGGAATAGCTCAAAGCTCTACCAGGGGAGTTTCCAACTGGACATCAGGAAGCATTTCTATAATGAGTGGTTTTTCAAACACTGGAACAGGCTTCCTAGAGAGATAGTTGATGCCCCAAGCAACCAATAGTTAAGAGGCTTTACAACTGTGCCCTATGACATGCTGTAGCTTTTGGTCAGCCCTGAAGTAGTCAGGCAATTGGAATGACTAATTGTTGTCTCTTCCAGCTGAACTATTCTATTCTATTTATTTTATTCTATTCTACTTGCTGCACAGCAGAGCAATTGTTTATTTCCATCTACCTAATTGCTCTCTGTCCTGAATTTTCCCAGAAAGAGAGCCACACCACCTTGAAAAAAGTCTACAGGCAATTTCAGAGCAGCGCCAGTTGCTACGCAGAAGAAAGCAACAAAAGGGTTACTCTGCCACGCCTTGTTTCACACACACATAAAAGACGATATGTCATGCTGTCAGTAACAAAACGCCTGTGTTCAGGGCAAGGATCTGGCCTGGCTGTTTTACAGCTCTGCCAATCCCACAGCTTGCAGCTCAGCAGGCTTACTCATTTCCACAGCTGCACCTGGCACCTGAGAAGTTAAACAATCTGGCCACACCAGAAAAAAAAGAAAAAAAAAAAAAAAGGAAAGAGCTGAACAGAGAAAGATATAGAGAAAGCAGTTAAGTGAGAGAGAAGAGGTAAAGAATAAGGAAGGGGGGGGATTATTCCTGCTTGAATTTGTTTAAATTATCTGCATGACAGGAGGCATGGAGAGTCAAAAACAGTTAAACCACACAGGAACAACAATGACTCCATTTTTAGAATGCCAAGTGTTTGTTTAAAGTATCAAATCCTGGCGCTAATCTACTCTCCTCAGTTAGAGAATTTCTGCCAGCAAAAAAAATGCAGGTGCCTGGTCGTGCAAGCACTTCAAAGCTGGTGACTTTTGCAATTCTCTGACTTATTGCAATTCTCCAGTCTCAAGACCAGTCTGGTGGCTAGAAACCCTCTGTGATGTGTATAATTTTTTACATGTTATACATGTTTACATTCATTGCCTATTTTGAATAAATAAATGTTATTTTGATATATCCATGCAATGCCCTGATACACTGCTTTCTACTGGGATCTCTTCCCAAAAAATGAGTGGCATCTGCAACCACAGAGCAGTAAAGAATCTTTAAACAATGCAGAAAAGATTAATGACATCAACAACACAAAATATTTGTATAATAGCTTCATGTGAATATAAATGAATTTCAACATTTCATTACTAAGAATATGCACTGGGTTTTCTACCTTAACACCAGTTTCTGGGGACTGCATTTGTCTCAGTGGTTGAATCACTTGTCAAAAAGAAAAAACTAGAAAAAATTCTAGAAAAAACAACAACAAAAACCAAAAAAAACCCTCAATAGTTGTAGACTTAAGCTTGCTTTTGCAAGAAGATGGACTCTGCTGGTGAGATGAAGCATGTCCTTGTCCTCCACCCCAGGGAAGGCAGAAGTTTCCAGGCACTGCTGTAAGGAAGATTAGTCAGCATGAACAGGGAGTGGCAGGCAGAGCTGGGGGCAAGGCAAGGTCTCAGGGGAGTCATCAAGATCCAGCCACTATAGCAAGGGTGCAATAGTAACTTTCTAGAACACCTGTGCTTACAACTGTCACTCCAGAGAGCAAACACACTCCCTCCTGACAAAAGTTAGGCAGTTTTAAATGATAATTAATTTGCTGTTAAAAGTTTATCAAGAGAATTTAGATAGATGTTTGCACGTTGAGACAATAGCAACCTGGCACATGCCTCACACCTTGAAAGCCCCTATCCTCACCAGGCCCCAAGAAGGGCTCAGGTGCTTTCATGGTTAGAAGAGCTAATATTAACTTTCTCTTTGTTCTGCAGCATTGGTGAACTCCAAATTGCTGCTGTCCCCAGAGGGAAAACAAAGATCTAATGCTCAATGGATCCTTCCATGCAAACTGCGGGGACAGAAGTGCAGCCTGGTTGTGGGAGAAGGAGTGTTTAGCAGCTGCTAGGTTAAAGTGAGGGGAAGGCAGAAAGAAATTCAGCTTCAGTGATTGCTGACACACTTACTAGCTGTTTTAAAACAAAACTGATACTGTTTGACATTCTTTTCGTAACAGCAGGCGAATTATTTTTGTAAAATAGGGATAACAAGTTTTTCATACAAGGCAGCCAAGTTAAAGAGGAAACAAAAAACAAAAACAAAACAAAACAACTTTTTTATGATAGCTGAGGTTCTTGTAGGATGTCCGAGACATGTAGCTGACCCACACTCAAGCGATAAGAAACTTAAGAACAGACATCTAAGCTCTGGCAAGATAATTTGCAGAAGAGCTCCTGTGCTATTGAGCTCTGGGAAAAGTTAATTCATTTCTCCTGTAAGCACATGTGACTTCAAAAGGTAAATGAATGCTAAGGATTTTTCAAAAGAAATTAATGTAGGTTTTTACTGCACCATATCATCATTTAAAGTTGGCAAATAGTTGTAAATATATATATATTTGTATATATATATATATATGTATATATATATACTATTATCTCATTAACAGTGTGCTGGATCAGCAACAAAAAATTGTTCCAGAATTCCGCAAAGCAACCTGCAGATTGAGAAGAAAGTTGCAAATCAAGGTTCCTCTCTTACAGCCTTTTGCTGTAAAGAAATACTTAATTAACCATCAGTCTAGGAAATGTAATGTGCATCTGAAAGCAGAATCTACTTCTAAGTCAGCAAATTAAAAGGGTTGTAATATGAATGCTCTCCAAGACACGCTCTGCCTCATTTATCTCAAACAGGAATAACTAAAAAGAAAACTTTACAGTACTTGTATTATTACCATTAGCTGCAGCAGCTACAATGGCTGTTAGACGTGGACCAAAATACACCGCTGTCCTCAAGACCCTAAAGAAGAGCCTCACAGGATCTCAGCGTGTGCTGCTGTGTGAACATGCATAGTTCTGTGTGGTTATAAAGTGAGAAGTCCAGCGCAGTGACTCAGTGACAGAACAAAGAAGGCATACAAAAGCCCTTAATACTGTGCATTTCACATATATTGGCTCATTCATTTTCTTTAAATTAAGACAACTATTTTTATGCAGGGGTATCAGCAAACTCCGTAAATTGCGATATTCTAAGTAAATAGCACAAGCAGATAAATGTTACTTCAGAAAAAATTTTGAGGTAAAGCTCTTCCCCTCACGATGGTCATGGAAATTGTAATTGCTGCAACTGATATTATTTATTGTGCACTGCTACAACATGCAATAAAGGTACATAATGTGATTGGAAAGACTTCCATAAGACTGGTTCCCCTCTCTGACATCAATAGCTTTACAAATAGTATCATAACCAGCAGGTTATGAAGTTACTTACCACAACTGAGTGTGATCCTGGAAAGATTTACTAGGCAACTGCCTCAAAGAAGAGAGGATGTACAGAACGCACGTTTAATTGTTTCGCCATCATGAAGCATCAGTTATGCCTTCGTAAGCATCAATTAATCAGGTGTATCCAGGAAAGATCTTTGCCAGATAAGACTAGGAAGGATATGGCTCGGAGCGTATAAAACCTGAGGATTACAGGGAAGGTTGTCCCAAAAACGCCCACAATTTTATTTCCCCTATAGAGGGACTGCGCTCCCCCCTATCAATTACTCCTTAATGTATCAGTTTGTTATCGCAGCCGCTCTGCGCGCCTCCTGCACGCTCCGGCTCGCCTTCCTCGGCGGGAGAGGGGCAAACAAACCGCAAACTTTGAGAGCCTTGGGGAAGCCGTGGCGCTCCAAGGGCTGCGCTGTGCAGCCTCCGCGGGCGGAGCTCGGACGGGACTCGCCGCGGCGGGCCGGGCCGGGCCGGGCGGGGCTCGGGGCCGGCCGCCTCCTGCCCGCTCCCGGCGCCGATCCCGCCCGGCACACTCCACCCTCCCCGCGGCTACTTGTGCCCCTTCCGCGGGCCGGCGGCATTGCCGCGTTGGGCGCCCGGAGGAGCTGAGCCCGGCACGGCACGGCACGGCACGGCACGGCACGGAGGTCATGTCGCGGGGCCCCGTGGTGGCGGTGCGGCTGCTGGCGCTGCTGGTGAGTGTGGGGCGCTGCTTTGCCGCGGAGGTTCCTCGGTACCAGGACACTGCCTTCCCACCGGGGTCCCTCGGTACCGGGACACTGCCTTCCCACCGGGGTCCCTCGGTACCGGGACACTGCCTTCCCACCGGGGTCCCTCGGTACCGGAACGCTGCTTTGCCACCGGGGTCCCTCGGTACCGGGGCGCCGCCTTCCCACAGGGGTCCCTCGGTACCGAGCGCTGCTTTGCCGCAGGATGGAGCCGCGGGTGGTACCGCCGCGGGGTACCGAGTGCGGCCGCCGGAGAGAGGTGTTCCCATCGGGACTTGGCAGCTCTCCCAACTTCGGCTGCATGTGGCTGGGAAAGGGTTTTCTACTCTTTCTTTGGGAAGTAGGTAAAAGCCATCGCCGTTTGCTGCCTGAAAGCAGGTGGTGGAGGTAGGAAATCCCAACAGGAACGGTATCTGGGATGGGTGCGGTTGCTGAGGCGCCGGGAGGAACAGGAAGGCGAAGAGGAGTTCACATTGTTGCCGTCTTCACGTTCAACGTACTTTCTTATACTAGTAAATTGCACTTTTCCTTCTGCGGGAACAGTGCCAGAAGTGAAGATGAATCTAAAAGTTTGGAAGTCTTTATCACCTTAGAAAAATTACACCAAATTCTGAACATTTCCTGTACACTACACTTTCTCCTGCCTTTCCCTCACTCTTTTTCAGCCATCAGTCTTTAGATCCTCCATCCTATGAAATACTTTTTCAGGCTAAAAGCAACGACTGTCTCATAACAAACTGAACACGAAACATTTGGTTTGTTGGATTTGGACTGATGCTTTCTAGCTCTTTCTAGCTGGTTTACAGTGCACTCTTCGTTGTATCTGCGGCATTTTCTTTTGCTTTGCACCTTTCCAGGCTGGCAGAACGCCTGCGGAAGTTGGGCTGCAGCCGCTCAGACAAAGATGAGGGTGGAGGCCGTGCCCTGGGCTGTGCCGGGAGCTGCCGAGCAGCTGGGCAGGGATCAGTAATGGCTTGTTGCATGGGAGTCGTGACCTTGTTCCCTTAGCTCGGGAACCTGCAAAATCAGATTTGTTATCTGGAGACCTGTTGCCTGATAACTTTAATACAGACATGTGGTTGTGCATAAGATGGCCAGCAACAGCTAAACTTGTTTTTACAGCAAGCTGGTAGTTGGGGTTTGGTTGGGTGTTCTATCCTCATTTTGTCCAAATGAATGATGAACATGGAGCGCTACTTGTTCAAAAGCTTTTACATATTCTCTCTGCAATACCTGAAGCCACAACATTGTCTGTTTTGGTGGGCTTGCACTGGCTCAGAATGCTCTTAGTTTTGCCTGAAGAGCATTATTTTTCTCAATCCTCATCATCCTCAGTTTTACCTAAGGCTGGGTCAGGATATGATGTACGGAGAGTCAACTCAGTTTGGCCTAAAAGCCTCATTGTTGGATAGAGTATTAGAGTGAATAAAGCTGCCTTGGTAGGCTGCTGTCAGAAGAGAAAGAGAGGCACTGCTGGGTTTTGAAATTTTGGGGGTTTTTTTCCTAATCTGGGCATTCACGTGGCAAAAATCAAATTTCTTATTTGACAGTATTGGATTAGGATCATTTCTTATGAATCTTAAGAAACTACTGAAAAACAAAATTAGTCTACAAGTAGTGTCTTCTCAAAGTGTCTTCTACCTTAGAAACATCAGGAATTATAGGTTCTTCCTCTCCCAGTTTTCCTGGAAGTATCTCTCAGTGCTCCCTCCCTGCCTGCAGGCTGCATCCCTGTATCATCAGCCCTGGGTACCTCACGGAGGTCATGGCAGGTTTCTCCATGGCAGGTTTCTCCTGCCACCGACCCTTTTCCAGAAATGTTTGGCTGTGCTGAATGGTGATGCACCCAAAGGGTTGGGCTTGACTTGGAGCATGTCCAGGGCGTGCAACCAGAGCCATGGGCCTGCCGGGCGGGCATGGCTATTGAGGATTATCAGACTGGGAGGTTTCTCAGTCATTTCTAAAGGGGGTGGACATCATGTCTTCAATAGAAAAAATCTTAGAACACTTCCTGCATTTGAGTGAAAGAATAATTGACAGAGATATATGAATCTTACTGTGGGAGTAGCAAAATTTACTTTTTCTTAGAACCTCTTTCTCAGATTCTACTCCATTGGTGTTTGGGGTGTTAGGCTTAGGCTGTGTATGATGAAATTCAGGCTTGAATATATTAGATCACTGCTGTAATGTCAGAGTCAGTAGCAGTTAATTTTCAGAAGTCATAGAAACAAGTTAAATAAAAACCATCACAAAGTGATGCTTGGTTTTATGAACAGAGATGAGCTCATTCAAAGCAACTTAGTTTCTGTTGCCAGTAGCATGTTGAAACGTGGTAAAATTATTTACAAGCATTTGTGGATTGATTCGACATCTTAATTTAATTAAATTGATATTTTAATAGTTCCAAAAATGAGGGAAATCCCAGCTGTGGTGAGGTCTGAAACCAGCTGAGAAATATATAGGGTCTAGTATTTTATCCATCCTATTGAACTGAAGTGTTATGTTACTTTTGATAACCAGATTTCAGAAAAAAAGTGAATCTGAGCAAAAGAGAATACAGAACAAAAGCAACCAAAAAAAATTGCAATCTAAAGTCACAAAATCCTGTTTTATGATTTTTTTAAGAGAAAGTAAAGAACTGGTATGAGAGAAAAGGCAATGAGTAAGATGTTTGATGGGTTTGCAGGTACACGAAGGATAGAAGAAGAGGGAATTGTGAAGAAAAAGGAATTACACCCTACAATGAGAGCATTGTCAACATGTTAAAGGAGAGGCTAAGACATCTCAATATAGATGTTTAGGTTTCTGTTAAGGTATATGGAGATGCAGAGGATGCTGAGTGCACATGTGTGATTAAATCAGACTGTACTTTCAAAGAAAATCTGAAGAGTGTGTGAATCGTATCCCTCCTGGGTGAATCCATGTTGGGAGATGCATCCATCTGCTTCTAGACATTTGATCTGTGGGAACAAGCTAATTGTAGTCTGAAGGATCCATCAAAACATGGTGTTGGGTTGTCTGCATCAAATGCTTTGCTCTACAAATCCTCCCGTGTTTGGTTTGCAGTATATAATTGCACATACTTACAACCATTTGCGCTCAGAGAGAAATAAATATGGACTGGTTTGGGGGCAAGTTGAACAGTGCTCTGATGTCTGTTGCTATTGGCTTTATTTCTGCTGGTCATAACGAAAGTTTTGGCACTTAGCTTTCATTTAGACATGTAAATTTGTGTGCCTTACTCTGAAGATCATGCAAGCAGCAATATGGTCAACTTGCAAGGAGCTAAAAACTAGGACACTAAAATGAAGATGAAAGTTAACAGGCTTTTCATCTGTAGGACTATCTCGGCACCTCCTTAGGTTAGTGAGGCTGAGGGACCTCCATCCCTCATTTTTAAGAACAGGATAAAGAGTTGTCAGGGAACATTTGGGTGTAGTTTTTTTTTTTTTTTCCAGGGCCAGGAGATGTACTAGTAGATGACCTTGGATAGTCCCCCCTGCTTGCTTCTATGAGGTCTTCACATGTTGTCTTCAACAACAAACTGACACTCACAGGAGGTGCAAGCTCCAAACCTCCTTACCCACAGCACACGGAAAAGACCGCATTTCTAGGCATTACTGCTTCATGGTGTAGTAAATACAGACACGTACCTTCTTGGTTACTCAGTCTTTATAGGTTTACAGCTTAAATCTGAGCTTTATGTTGAAAATCTGTCCTTTAGTCACTTCCTGACTACAGATGAACAGGGATTTGGGCAAGAGCAGCCTACCAGTCACTATACATAGCAGCCACTCCCTTCTTTCCCATGCCCTCTTGTCTGTTCCTGCTGCTTTCCTCTAGTATTTCATTCCAATTTTATTACTTCAGGCCTCAGACTTTTTTTTTTTTTTTGTAACCACCCCATTTTCTTCTGACCATGTGTTCTCAGGTCTGGTCAACAGGTATCATCAGCAGGTTTTTGAGCCAAGGCTATGATCCACAGCAAATGACAGAGCTTTCCTACTCTGAGCCATTTAACAGAAGGTAGTTGTAAGATATTTAAAAAAAAATAAAGGCGAAGGGGAGAGTGAAAACTCACATGTTCAACAGGCAGTAAGTCCTGATGTATTTCACTTGACTTGAAGAAAATGTCACTGTAAAGTGCTTTTCCTCTTATTTAAAATTTTTGGAACATTTAAAAATTTTTCAATAAAAAGGCTGGAACCCTTTATGTGTTTTTTTCCCCTTGTATTTATTAATCTTGTGCATAAAATTGTCATTCTTAAACATTTCTTGTAGATATCTTCTAAATCCCTTGTGAGGCTGCCTGTGGACTGTAGATTGAATGATACAAGAGCAAAAGAATTTTTTACTATCTTAGAATTAACCTATAATGTTTTGAGGAACATTTGCTACTGTGCAAATAAATTGATTTTTACTTTAACTTAGCTTAATGAAAGATCTTCTTTTTATTATGACTAGTGCAATTTTTTACACATTTTTGACATGCATCTCAATGCAAGGTCCGTTTATTCTTGGTCTTCAGGCGCTTTTGTTTATACTGGGTTCTCAGATTTCCAACGCAAGGCAACTTGTTACCACGTGCCTCTTGTCTGCATTCAGTTTTGAGACAGAAAGTTTTCCCTCCAATTTACCAGTTGAAACAACCAAGGGTGTTTCTTATGACATCTTGATAATTGCTCACTTTCCAAAAGAGTTGCAGCTTCTGTGGAAGACCTTGGCTATAAAGCAAAATTCTTCTGTCGCTCTTGCTCTTGCTCCTTTTAGTCATGAAAATAAATTTTGAAAATCCATACAGTTACTAAAATCAAATAAGACTAAGAACATCCATAAAAACAGCTTGGTGTGAGATCCTGTACCCTTCATGATCCATATCCACTAGGAAACTTACTACTTGATAATTTTTGTCATCAGAATATATACATTGGGTAAAATACCATTTGAAAAACATTTTGTTGAACAGGTTGAAACAGAAATCTGCTGTATTGCTCAACACAGTCTGCTGGATTGTGTGGGTACAAGATAACATCTTTGTAAAAAAAAAAAGAAGCTGTCATCAATTCAGTAATCAAGGCTGAGTCATAGGGAGAGCCCAGTGAACAGACTAGAAACCAGTCAGAGACTGACTTATTTGAGTAGGAAACCACCTTTTCTGAGCCTGCTTTACCTTAGGCAGTAGTATGCCTAAGAAAATAATCACCTAAGTTGTAAAATATAAGTAGTAATAATTTTCGGAACAGTAACAGTATTTACTACCTGTACAAAGTTCAAAAGTTTGATTTGTAGGTTTCCCATATTATAATCGCCTACTTTTTATTTGTGCTGCTTCCCAATACCTACATTTTTTGCAGTTTGAGGGATGTTGTTACTTGCAGAGTCTTTGGTGCCTGAAGAATAGACATAAACATGGGGTCTCTGATGAGCTGGCTTCTTCCAGCCAAGATTTGTCACCTAACTGAGTCATTCAAGGCCATGCATAGCTGTCCTGGCCTATCCTGGTGTGTGAAGAGGTGGGCAGTCCCTATACTTTAGCCTGCAAGGTTTTGTCAGAGCAAGCACCTCTGCCTTGTTTAAGTGATGCCATTTGTTCTCCCAGCAAGGTGCTAAGAGAGCTGCTTCTGTTGTGTACACTTGAACAGATGTTTGGGTTAGTCCTTACCTTTAAACACCATTTTTCTGATTTTCTTCTCTGATGTGATTGGTAACCCACCACAGCCACGAATCCAAGGCTCACCCCAAAGAGGGAGCTTCTCCAAAGTGCTGCTGGCAGCCAACACTTGTTTCCATCAATGGCACATCCTCATCGTTTTGGAGTACTGAAGCATTATTCAGCACTAAAAAAAATGGCTATTTAAAAGTTACTATAAACTCTGAATTAGAAAAAAATCACATTGCTTATAATCTGTTTCCTGCTATAAAAAATGTGCCCAACTTAGTTATTATGTAGTTAGATTGTATGTTTTTAATGTCAATGGTTATGGGTGAATTTTTCAGGAACTGTTACAGATAAATAATAAATATTAATTTATACAGGTCAGAAGCCTTCTTCCTTGTGGCTTTGCTGCTCTTATGAAGCAGGTCACAAAAGTTAAGTTTTAGTACTGCTGAAGTGACATAGAATTAATAATGACTGTCATAATTTCCATTGCAGATCTGTTTGAATTATGGACATGGGCTCTCCGTGAAGGTAGGATATAATGGAAAGCTTTTTCTTTAGGATATAATGGAAAGCTTTCGCTTTATCAGTGCCTGTAGAAGGGCTCTCTGAGTAACATGTCAAAGCCATGCCTTATTTCAGTTGATAAATGTCTTGAATTTTACCATTTTCTGAAATGTGAAAGCTGCATAATGAATAGAGAAATGAAAGCTGAAAAGTAAGTGAATAGATTCCTACATCCATCACCTAGAATGGCATTGAACTTTGAGAAACTTCCCCTAACACAGTAAAAATGGAGATTGCTTTTTTTGAACTCAGTAGATGAAAAATACTGTGTTTTTGAGTATTTTAATCTGGGAGTCAGCACAGAGAGTAGAAACTAAAGTGGACAGAAGGATGGGGGGTGTCATGCAGAGTGAGGATGAGGTGTAGTTAAACAGGGATAGCAGAGACATTGGGTGGATTGAATAAAAGCCTGCTCTTCCATGTATTCTGTTTCTGAGAGAAGATTAAATATGCAAGGCAGTATTGGTGGGAAGATGAACACAGTGGTAAGGCAGAAATGGTGGTTCAAAACAGCCTTAGTGCCAAACTGCTTCCCACATCTGGTGACAAGCATTTAAATCTTCCAGAGCAGGTGTACTTTCACCAACCTCTGGTCATGGAAACTTGCTCATATTTTTAAAGCTTGTCTTGCCTAATTCTGTCTTGATGAAAAGACCAGTGCAGTTTTCCTCTTCATCCAGCTTGAGGACTATATAGCTCTTAGATTGTGACTCAGAAGGCTGATTCTGGGCCATGATTTTGAAGTTACTAGCTATTGAAAGAGCAAAAGTTGTGCAGAAGTCTTGGCTACAGCAGCAATAAAGCATTTATCTGAAATGACTAAATGTAATGCTGACATTCCATCTTGTATTCTCACAGGTTTATAATCGAAATGACAGGAGTGGTGTGTTGTCTCATCCCAACAGCCTAGTCAGGCAGAAGAGAGAATGGACAGTCCCTCCAGCTTTCATACGGGAGGAGGAGGACAATTCCCACAAGAATCCAATTGCTAGAGTAAGCCCAGAAAACAGTTAACTATGCAATACACATAAAAATAGAGATGAAAATGTAAAATAAGAGTGTGGCTTCCCTAAACACGTGCATGAATATTTCTTTAATTTTAAAGGACTTTTGAATGCCAGTTGAAAATTGACACGTTTCTTTCCCTTACTTTTAAAGCCTGGTTTCGCTCAGTGACTCATCTTTTATAGTGCCATTTTTCATTAAGCTTTTGGGGAATGCATCATCTTTGAGTTTTTTTCACCCCACCACCCGTGCTCAGCTGGGGTTGAACCCAGCAGTGAGCATCTGCTGGTGATGATTGGGCAGAATAGAGCATGGTTATGTATATCTGGTTGTTTAGGGAACAGAGCTAAAAATAACCAAGGTGTTATCTTTTCTGAAAGTGATGTGTGTCTAGTTCAGCACTACTGTTGAAACCTAAATTCACCACTCCTGCCACTTCAACACATAAAATGATTGCAGGTGGTTACAAGCTGTTGCCCTCTGCTTGGGCTGCCCCTTGATGGTGATACTGGCACAATACACACTTTTCCAGATGTTTTGAAACTATCTTTCTCTGACAGCAGTGGAAGAGTGTAATCTCTAGTCTCTGCAGTCTGTTCTATGTGTTCATCTCTAGGTCTGACCTTTTTTCCCCCCATCCTATCCCTTCTCCAGTCCTGGTATATTTGCTAGCTGAGGTCTGACCTCCCAGGTCAACTCCCTGCTCCATATGTTTCTTATCTCCCTGCTCCAGATTATCAAACTGAGCATGCAGCCCTTCCTGCATTCATCTCTACATCTCCACAGTCAAAGGGGTGCAGGGAAATGTGTTAAATATTTATTTTTGTTTGTTCATTACAAGATAGAAAAAATATTTCGTTGCACTTTTAAATTTGATTTTATCTACTGAGTGATATTTAATTTGTTATATTCCTACTAGATACATTCAGATCTTGAAGATACAGGAATAGTAGTAACTTACACTATATCTGGTCAAGGAGTAACAGAACCCCCTTATGGATTATTTGTTATCAATGGAAAGACTGGTGACCTGAACATAACAGGAAGGGTGGACAGAGAAAAGACTCCAATTCTTCTTGTAAGTTGAATTTTTTTTTTTCTTTAGAGATTACCTCCTGTCAGTTTTTTATTTTCTTTAAATGTATCTGCTTGAAATAATACATATATATATATAATGTATTTCTGGATATTTGTGTATAACTGCTTGTATTTATAAGCATATATAATAAGCTTTTATAATATTTAGACTTTGTTATATATAATGGGTGTATTTCTGTTTTGCATATGCATTTCTACATATGACTGTCACTCATTGGATTGGTTTATTGCTTCTGTCTGTATTATCAGGTCCGAGGCCATGCACTAGATAAGAATGGGGCAAAACTGGAAGAGCCAATAGACCTCCCAATTAAAGTTGTGGACATAAATGACAACTCTCCAGTGTTCTCACATGAAGTTTTTGTTGGTTCAATTGAAGAATTAAGTGAAACAGGTAACTTTTTTTTGTTCTTTTAGTTTTTCCCAAGATATGCAGGGGGACAAGTGAATATGCACTTTGGAGTAGTATATCTGCAGTAACAAAGGCACATTGTCTTGCTGACATAAGCCAGGTTATCCATGTGTGAATGAAGGTTTTTATACAAGGCTAAGCTGTGTGGTGTGATTAAGGGAGAGCATCCCCCTAGGGGCAAGAGAGAACAGTATTTCCCCTTGTGGCACCTTTAGTTTGTTGTCAGAGCTACCACAAAACCAGGAACCAGAGTTCTTCTGCAGGAATTGCACAGGAAACGCAATCTGCCTTATGGCCTAGCAGTCACAGCCTGTTTGGGAGGCTTCACTCTGCCGTCTTCATCCAAAGCCCTGCTTTATTTGTGGGCTGGAGAGGTAGTTTGCTGGTAAGCACATATGGCTCTGCCATAACCATGGAAGAACAAGTTAATGGCCATTTTCCTATTGACATCAGTAAATATAACAGCAGCAGATAATTTTCAAGAAGATTAGAGAAGATAAATAATATAACAACCTAATAAATACCTGGCAGTGTGTCTGTTTCAACATCACTATAATCTGAAGAAACAAATTCTTGCCCATCCACTTGGGAGAGGTATTGAGTAACTACAGGAATCTTTCAAGTCAATAGCAGCCATATGTAATGGCTCTTGGCATGAATTCCAGCTGATGTTAAAACCTGGGCTCTGGATGCTGAGGTACACCATCTCCCAAAGGATAAAACTCCCTGCCATAAATTATAAGGGGACTGCACCATGGGTACAACCATGTATATTGAGTGAAGCTGTTGGAGGATATCAGTACAGATCAGTGGTTTTAATAATGTTCAAGTAAAGGAATAATTAGTGCTCTCTTTAGAATAACATGTGAGGGAAATGTAGCTCATTGTTCAAAAGCTTGTACTTTCTGCTCTGTGGTATCTACATTTTTCTCTCAGAATTACTGAGAGAATTTAACCTGTTGTTTAATTTGTGCATTGAATTTAATGACTTACAGATGTGCGAATATAATCTTTTTGTTGGCTAGAACATATACTTTTAACATGTACCTGTTTGGTTTAAGAACATTTCTTCAATTTCATGCATTAAATAAATAAAGAGCATCAGAAAATGGTGCAGTGCATCTAACATGATGCTCTTTTCTTTGACGTTACAGTAAAGATATATACCAGTGCGTGGTGGTGTAAAAAAGTGCCATATTTTGTTTGTGTTTTCCAGGTACAATTGTAATGAGGATAAATGCAACAGATGCAGATGAACCAAACAATCTGAATTCCAAAATTGCTTTCAGGATTGTTTCCCAAAGCCCTAATGCTGCATTCAGCATGGATAAGAATACTGGGGAGGTTCGAGTAGCAAAAATAAACCTTGACAGAGAGGTAAAAACACCCTCCCATTTTGATGTTTGTTGATACTGGTTTTCTGGTGCCCATGGTGTCACAGTCAGCCCTGCCTGCAGGGTGAAGAGCTGGCCCTCTTACCTTTCTTAACTTTCTTTGGGACTAAATCCTTGTCTGGTTGATGCACACTTTTCAGGGATTGAGGGAGGAGGCAATGGGATTAAGGCTGTATTTCCCCCATCATCTCCCTAACACAGCACCAGCCCGATGGCTGTTGCTTTCTGTCCCTCCTGTGCAGCCAGGGCAGCAGGTACCCAAAACAAGATGTCATTTCTTTATGTTGGGGAGAGTATGGCAAAGATAACCTTGGTCACACCTTGCAAAGCTGCTGGTTGCATCTGGATTTTTGTTGCCTGCCATGCAAATCGCAGTTCAAAGGTGTACTGTGAACTGCATTGAAAGTCAGATATTACCAGGGACATGACCTGTGCTTGCAGAGTTTTCCCTGGCCAGCAGATGGTGATGGGAATGCTTGCTCTGTGGCTGAGGGATGTGGCTCTGCCTCTGGCCATGTCCTGACATGCTGGTGTCACTGGTCCTGTCCCTGTTCATGGCCACTGGATTTTTTTACTTTGCTATATAAGTACAGTCTGACTCTTTGTGTGGAAGATGTGAGAGTCCCATATCCTTTTCAAAGCCTCAATTCTACTCCAGCAGAATATGTCAAGGCACTTGTGAGATTTACTTCTAGCTAGAGAAGAGTTACAATTGACTGTAGGGGACATCACTAAAATTTAATAGAGATCATATAGCAAGGAGGAATTTATAGCCTGGATTAAACACCTTTTTCTTACCATGACAGGCACAAAGTAGCTATTCTTTGGTGGTGGAAGCAAAGGACCGTGGTGGTGAAAGTGGTGGGAATGCTGCAACATGTTCTTTAGAAATCAAGATTCTGGATGTCAATGACAATCTGCCTATTGTTGAAAGTCGTACAGTAAGTACAATTATCACAATTTTTAACATGTTCTTACACCTGCCACCTCATAATAAGACATTGTGCAAAATACCTTGCACTGATGAAATGAGGTAAACCATGACACCTTTTTAAAGAGTGGATTTTTTTTTTATTGCAGTTTGAAGGAAGCATTGAAGAAAACAGAGCTAATGTGGAAATTATGCGAATAAAAGTATTTGACAAAGATGAAGAGTTTTCTGATAATTGGCTGGCAAACTTTACATTTGTTTCTGGTAATGAAGAAGGTTTTTTCCAAATTGTAACAGATACACAAACAAATGAAGGAATTTTGACTGTTGTGAAGGTAAATACAGATTTTAGAGATGCTACTTTAAATATTGGAATAATTTATCCATCTGAGTTGACAAGTTGTGTTTATTCAGTCAATATGTAAAATTCAGTCAATATGTAAAATATGTGGTACTCCTCCTTTGCCATATTTTTAATGCATTCAGTAATTCCATGCAAAATAATAATTTTGTCAAGCTTTTCTGTTTGCATTCTGTGTGATCTCAAATATACCTAGTAGGGCAGAAGTCCCCAAACTTCCCTTGCCCTTTGGGCAGCAGTACTAACATGCTGTAAACTTTCACATTTGTGCTGTCCTTGACAATCTCAGTGTAAATTTCTTTATTTCCCCTGGCCACTGATAATGTTGCAGGCAACACCTGTTCCATGAGCCGTGGGCTGTTTTATAAATTCCTGTAAGTTGAAATGATGATGAAAATATTTTCCATTAATGGAAATGTCTATTTTATAATTTTTGCTTTTCTTCAGTCCACAAGATCTGTAGATGCATAGTACCCTGAGCAGCTTTTTATTTTTCCTGCTTCAGTTTCCCTAACTGAAAACTGCTACTTATTTTAAAAAAAATAAATAAATAAAAATTTTGGAAGAGCCAAGTGATCACCATGCCAATTGGATCTCCAATTCACTGAATTGAAAGTATAGGCAGAAACTTAAATTAGTTTAATTCAATTATATAAAGCCATATCTATGAAGTTATGCATTCAAAATGAGTGAGTAGCAGGTTAACAAACTTCCTCACAACGTAACGTCCTTATTGCTTAAATATTAATTATTTACATCCTTATTACTTAAATAAGGATGCTATAGTATTATTTAAATATTAAATGTATGCATTTTGTTCAGATATTGGATTCTGACAAATTCTGATTTTTTTTTTTTTTTGTTAATTTCTTTATTGCTTTAGGAGCTGGATTATGAAAAAATGCAAAGCCTAAACTTAGGCATTGTTGTTACAAATAAAGCAGAGTTCCACAAGTCAATTAAACCCAGTTACAAAGCAGAAACAATTCCAATCAAAATTAAGGTGATCAATGTGCGGGAAGGCCCCATGTTCCCTGGTGGCACCAAAATTATTGAAGCAAGTGAGAAACTGCAGATAAAACAGGTTATTGGACAGTATCAAGCCTATGATGAAGACACTGGAAAAATAGCAGAGCACATTACGTAAGAACTTTTTTACAACCATCATAACTATGTCAGAAGTCATATCTTATTGCCAAAATTTACATGTTGAACTGAAATAATTTCAAAGGTAATAATTTTCTGGTAGGGATAATTCACATCTTAAACATCATCACGATCTTCAATATTCTTTTATGCAGAAAACACATGATATGAAAATCCTCCTTCTTTTGTTGTATATGGCGAGATATGAGTATTTGGGCTGAAGTTGTCTGTGTTTGCATGATGTGTTTGTCATACCTGTCTACTTTTGAGATTAGATTACCAATAATAACAGTTATTCCATTGTCTCCAGTAAAATTAGAAGGAATGTGCAGAAACGTTTATCAGTCAGACAGAAAGGGTGTGACACAGATATGTCTGCATGTGTGTGCTGGGGTTTTGAATGACAGCTTTTCAGCTAGAATGTTAAATTTAACCACCACCATGGCCTTTACAAATGATGCACAGCAGACTTGCAGGAATAGACCCCTTTCCTCCATGCCTGTAATATAGTTTTTCATGGGTGTCTAGTGCTCAGCCTTTGCTGGGAGCTCAGATGGAGGGGAGGAGGATGGTGCCCAGCAGTGCAGCTCCATCTCCTGTTCCAGTCTCGCTCCCTGATTTCTGTAATGCACCCATACCTAAATATTTGATTTAGAGAGAAGAGCAGCTCTCAACATTCAGGGTAGGTTTATAGTTGTAGCAAAAAACAGCGGCAGGAGCATCAGGCCTTAGACTAAGAGATTTGATCTCTGTTTTAAATCACAAGTAAGCATACTGTGAAGCTGCTTCCTTAAAAAGGAAGAACATTCTCCTAGTGATGGTTATTTTCCTTGTTATAAATGTGTCCATCTTTTTGTGATTTTCATCAGATACATGAAAGGAAAAGATGTGGCAAACTGGGTCACTGTAGACTCGGTCACAGGTGAAATCCGACTTGCTAAAAATCTTGATTATGAATCGCCTTATGTAGTAAATGGGACCTACACTATCACCATGTTGGGTGTAACTACTGGTAAGTTGAGAGGGTTTTATTTTCACACAAATTGGTTTGTTTGCCTGTCTACCAGGGTAGTTGATTAAACCTTCCCATCTATAAAGTTAGGCACCAAGTGCAGTGTCCGTATCTAAAGGAGAGACACAGGTAAATCATTTTTTTGAATGGGTTCCCAAGGTATCTGTTTCTCCCCTTTGACTAGATGGAGGTGAACTTTTTATAAAATTTTCAAAGATAGGTCTGATAGGAAACTCTGTTGTCAAGGTGGAATTGCCAATATCTCAATAATCTCATCAGACTACATAGTCCTAAATTTTCTTGACTGCTAAACAAGAAAGATTCTGTGAACTTCTTTTATGTCTAAGTAGAATTCTTTATAATCTGCATGCTACTGTGTAACCATACAGGATTTTTTTTTTTCCAAGTTAGAGGAATAAAAGTTTATTCTTCGGAAGAACTTTGTCAATGTATTTATTAACATTGGGAATGAAGCGCTGCTCTCATAAGCTTCAGGGAGATCTCTTTCAACTTATTTCAGCAGTGTTGGTGTTTTGGAAAATACTAAGGTTTTTTTTTTTTATTTTAAGATAATTTTTTGTATACAAATCAATTTAATTTTTCGTATTTTAAATTCTTAGATTCCCCAAGGAAAACAGTCACTGGCACGGTCGTCATTCAAGTTAAAGATGAGAATGATAACTGCCCAGTAATTTTAAACCCTGTGCAGACTGTGTGTTCAGATGCAAAATTAGTTGATGTTACAGCTCATGATTTGGATGGTTACCCGAACAGTTATCCCTTCAGCTTTACTGTCATTGATGAGCCAGAAGGGACAGCAGAAAAATGGATAATTGCATCTGGAAATGGTAAGAAAATGTGTTTTTAATTACTTTTAGTTCTTTGAAGTCCTAAGATCATAATTTTTTAATTCCAGCCAAACTGACAGTTTGTCTGAGTGAGACCAATGAAACAACCCTGTATATGGAGTCAGGCATCAAGACCATAATTTGCATTCTGCTCCCTTCTCTCTAAATGTTATAAAAGTCCAGACATGCCCTCTGGGGTGTGTTGCCTTCCCTCAGCTGAATCATCTTTGCCTGGCTTAATACTCCATGTGTGGTGACCAGGATTTCATGAATAATGCTAGGATCAAGCTATCCCCATCTCTTGGAAAACATGCAGTGATGCATTACTTGGGCATAGATGACAAGCTGTCCACAAGCCAGCAGGCTGTCCTTGTGGCAAAAATACCTATGGTATCCTGTGCATTAGAAAGAGCATTCCAGCAGGTTGAGGGAAGTGCTTCTGCCTCTCTCCTGTGCCCTGGTGAGGCACATCTGGAGTGCTGTGTCTGGTTCTGGCTCCCTGGTACAAGAGAGACGCGGAATTCCTGGAGCATCCAGCAAAGGACAGCAAAGATGATTAAAGGACTGGAGCATCTCTCCTATGAGGTCAGGCTGAGGGAGCCGAGCCTGTTCAGCCTTGAGAAGAGATGACTGAGAGGAGACCTCATTGACATCTCTAAGTGTCTCATGAAGGGAGAATGCCAAGAGGATGGGGCCAGGCTCTCCTCAGTGGTGCCAAGCAATAGGACAAGAGGAAATGGGCAGAAACTGATGCTCAGGAAGCTTCCACCTGAATACAGGAGGAACTTCCTTACTGTGCAGTTACCATGCAATGGAACAGATTGCCCTGAGAAGTTGTGGAGCCTCCCTCACTGGAGATACTCAAGAGCTGTCTGGATGCAATCCTGTGCCATGTGCTTTAGGATGACCGTGCTGAGCACAGAGATTGGCCAGATGCCCTACTGTAGAGCCTCAGAACCTTAATCATTCTGTGAATTGCCTAGCTAGTCCTTGATATGACATTGCCACAGGAGCAGGTGTTTTGTTGTCATCTGATCTCTTGTCTGTGGCCTACAACAGATTAATCTGCTCAAGGCTGAAGCTGTTTCTTTGTGAGTTCAGCCTTTATCTATCCAGATGACATGGTTGGTGCAGTACAGGTGATTGGGCTGTCTCCCATGCTAAGTCTCTGGTCTTGTGAAATTTCACAATTATCTGAGGCCACAAGGGAGCATGGCTGCTCTCTTACCAGCATGAATTACTTGATAAAAATAAGAGCACATATACTGTAGCAGCAGCTAATTAAACTTAATTCCATTGCATTGGCTGGGCTTAACTGGAGGGAATTTGTTGGAAGACTGGAACAGTTGTATTTTAGTTAGTTTCCAGGAGTCAGTTTTCTCTCTGCTCACTTCTTGTCTTTTTTTTTTTTCTTTAACCTCCCTCCACTTCTGCCTCAGACACCAGCATACAGCTGGTACCACACAACCTGAAGCCAGGCAGAACTGAAGTTCCCATGCTAATAAAGGATTTCCAAGGGGTCAGCTGTGCTGTACCACAGTCTCTGAAGCTGACTGTTTGTGAGTGTGCAGATGATGGTGTGTGCCAGGAGAAGTTTGTTGGCGCAAAGTCAGTGGGTCTGGGTCCAGCAGCAGTTGCACTAATCATCCTGGCATTTTTACTTTTGCTGCGTAAGTAATTGTTTCATATTATCTCAGAAGCACTGTCAATGTGGTCTACAAAGCATCATGAAAAAACTGTCCAGCTCCCAGGTTTTATCGTCTTGGTATATTCTGTGTAAACTCCTAGTCTTGGAAGTCATGGCAGTTCCACAGCTAATTTTGGCAATATCAGCATTTCACCCTCAAAGGATTTCAATCTGTGCATTTCAAAATTAATATGAACAACTTCTAATATATGTTTATGGTCCAGTAAATAACAAGTGGGGAAGCAGTGAGGAATGCTTTTGGTATCCTGAGATGTCCCCAGGTGAACCCTAATTCTTCCTACTCAAACCACAGCACATTCTCAACTCTCTTTTCTGTCACTGCAGATTCACTACCTTGCTCAGAGCAGCATGTGACATTGTTCTTTGGTGTGATAAGATAAAAGAAAAATAAGAAAATCTGTAATCATTGTGTGGCCAGGTGTAGCAGTGCTGCATTTTAACTCCCAATAGTTTGTTGCTTGTGCTGGCAGCAATCTAACTGTGATGAAATGAAGTTCATGCCACAGGAATAATACTCTCTGCTTCTGAAACTGACTTATTTTGAGACCCCCAGGCAACACTCTAGGCATGTCAAAGGAGTGGTGAGGTGGAAGTTACGTGAAACCATGTTGCTATCTAGTAGTAAAAGAAGAGGAGGAGTTAGAAATACAGAGGTTGTGCAGTGATAGCCAGGACTTGGAATTGATATATGAGATCTTTGATAGAAGTATGGCTACATACATGTGTGGCCACCTTCAGGATTCAGGCCCTGATGTGTTAGTTGTCAGTTTGCTCTCCAGGAAACTAGCCTCAGCATATGCTTTTAGGAAACGCCTTGAATATTTGTGAGCCTGTCTTCAGTCCTTGCCAGCCCTCATACTGATCACTAGCTCATTGAAAATACATTTGGATATGGGAGCTGGCCAAACTTACAGTGGCTGTAAATGTGCTAAGGTCCTAATAACCACAGTTAACAGTTAATGGCAACCTTCTGTTTCCCTGTAGTTGTTCCACTGTTGCTGCTGCTGTGTCCTGGTGGCTTGGGAGCAAAGGGATTTGGTGGAGCAAAGACGTTTGTTGAAATACCAGACCACAGCGAAGCGATGCTGCGTCAGTGGAACAGTGAAGGAGCAGCTCCTGAGGAGAAGGCATGTATCCCTAACAGTCTCTTTGACTTCTATCCCAGTGTTCAGTTCAGCACCTGGGGCCTCTTCCACACTACAGGTGGATCTTTCAAAGCACTACAACAGGTTTTAACAACACATGAACATTAATTAAAATTAACTCTGTGAGGTTTAGCATAGGATGTGTGGGAGATGACTTCCACCAGCAGCTGTAGAAAAAGCAACCATAGCATTTAAATTCCAAAATGCAGGGAAAGCAATCAAGCAAATGTTGATCATATCTGAGCAGAAGATAGGACTGTGGGAAAAACGTTGAACCAATAGAGAATGAAACATTTGCATTTGCAAGCCTGGAATGCTCTGCACCCCTTTTGGGAGCATGATAAAGCAGCAAAATAATAGGTTATGATGCTGAGCTTCCCTTTATTAGTTTAAAGTTTCAAACTATTTTAAATTGCTTCTCTGTGTATTTTCTTTTTTAAACAGAGGAAATTCCTTAGTAAAAAAGAAAAAGGCAGAAAAAGGTGCAAATTATCATAGGGAACAGTAAATGCCAATAGAAATATTCTCTTTGTTGTTATGCTAAAACGCAAGGTTTTCAAAAAGGCGCATGACACTTGGCATGCTTTTGCACAATAACAGAAGGTAAAAGACTGATTTAGGGCCAATGCTCACACCTAATTCTTGTTAAAAGATAACTACCAGGGAAGCCAAACTGCTAGGGAAAAAGAAAGGGCCAGGCAGCACCACAGAGGTGTCAGGCAGTGCATACTTTCCCACTTTGTGTCTGAGGAAAACTAGGCAGAGTTTTTCTTGGAACAGGTGAGCTTCCTAGAGTTTTGCAAGCCTTTTTTTGATATTTTTTTTGTTTGTTTCTTTTGGGTTTTTTTTTTCATTTGCAACCCTCTGAGTTTCAAGAAAACAATGATCTATAGAAACATTTCCATGAACCTTCTTGGCAATACATTTGTGGAAGCTGCACCTTGTTTTAGGAGGCCTTTTACTCTTTGCAGCAACACGTATAAGTGCAAATTCAAACAAGTCGTAAGACGGCACCCTCCCTGTTCCCACCCAGCCCCACTGCTGGTTTGGTGAGTTCCATGTGCTAGACAGCAAAGCTTTCATGTCACATCTTAATTTGTCTTATTTATGTAGCCAGTGCTAAGCTTCATTCCACCCACTGCACTTGGAAACCTGAAAGGAGGAACAACAGCAGCAGCAGCAGCAGCAGGAGCAGCAGCAGGAATGAGTGGAGAAGAAGCTCTAATAGGAGCAGGCAGCTCTGCCTCTCATGCAGGAGAGCATCACAGCACTATTACCAGGGAAAGATGGGAAGAGCAAAGGCGTCTTCTTTCTGCTGCTGACTATGGAGCCATGGCAGCTGGAGCAGCTGAAGGCACGACAGCTGTAGACGGCAAGGCAGTCATGTCTGGAGGAGGAGTTGCTGTGGGAGCAGCAGGAGCCATGAATGAAGAATTCCTAAGAGACTACTTCAACGATGTAAGCATATCACCCAAAACTAACAGTATTTTGATGTTTACACTTAGCATTGGGAAATATTGTTCATATCATGACAGACAGAGATGAGTAGATATGTTGATAAAAACAGTCCTGATACTGTGCACATGGAGTTGGGGGCATTAAGGATCTTTGGATTAGCCACACATAGGAGACTTGGAGTGTGACAATGCACAGTCTTCTAGCGCTGAATGCTTGCAAGGTGTCACACAAATAGACCCTTCTCTCAAGGAAGGTGTTTGTGGTTGGGATCCAGAATATTCAGCAACAGCAAAGGAGCGCCTTGCCCAGGAAAAAGCCCTGAGAAAGACTGTGTTATCTAAATCTCAGAGATTTAAGAGCATGAAACTGGTCTCTAGGGAGGCACCTGTGACTCATCATGAGTCACAGCTCCAAACTTTACCACGGAGCAGGTTTCTGAAAGATAAGCTGAAGATGTCATGCACCAGTGGGTGGGGCTGTATTTTCAAAGTACCTGATGCGGTAAGTGGTGCTGACTTGTCTGTTTGCTCAGCGGCCTGGGTAAAGGGCCATTCATCAAAAGTGTGTGAGGCATGCCTTGCAATCCCTTTCCTTTTTTTGTTTTACTGTCCTAACCATTGGCCAGTAGGTTGTTCCTACTTGTATATGTTACGTACATCATTAGTACTTTGGATGGTGAGCTCCTTATAGTGAAAGTTTGACTTCCATGCACCATCAGCTGTACAAACAAAACGTCTTCACACCCTACAGCTGGCAGCTGATGTGGTTTAGCAGGGGAGTAGATGTGCAGATTTGAATCACCACCTCAGGCCAGGGAAGGATTTGAGCTTTCAGTACTTGTATGTCCTGGAGTGCTCTAGCTACTCTCTCCTGGGTGAACAGATGCAACAGTAGCAGTCTCCTTTTCTTCCACTCTTGGTGGAAGCAAAACTTTGCTTTACTTTAAGCAAGCTGCCTGATGAAGTCTGCAGGAGGGAAGTCATACTCAGTATCCATGAAGAAGAGGGAGGCTAAAATATCTCGAATTAGGGGTGAGGAAACGGACAAGTAACCAAACCAAATAGTTTCAGCTGCTGATTTTTGTGACAGAATCTTGGGTTGTGTGCCTACTCCTAGGCTGAAATGCAGATAAACATGGAGAGTTAAATTTGGTCTAGATATATAACACATTACATAGGTGCCTGAACTAATTTACAGTCCTGAACTTCAAATGTGGCAGAAAGGTGGTTCTGAGCACAAGCCAGGGGCCATATTAGATAAAGTGGGTTCAGCAGGCCCAGAGGATTTGGCTATCTTGACTTTTGGAACTGGAGCTGGTGCAAACACATACACAGACATTTGTGCCAGCAGCTTAGCAGCTCCATGGCAGACACTGCTTTCAGATTGCACTGACCCTGTAAGCACTGTAGCCAGAATTCATGAGCCCTCCTTGTTGCCAGGTGGCCTGCAAAGAGCCTAAGAATTTACCTGATGGACTATGCATCCATGCTTTACCAATCCATTTAACTTTTTGATTTGTTTCCTGGTGGGCATCTTGGATGTGATCCTGTAGTCTGCGCCAGTGAAAAGGGCCATGGTAGGTGGTAACATGTCAGCATGTACTCAGTAAATGTTGGTTTAAATGTGAGAATACTCTCAGAAATGGACTTGGTGTTCTCCCACAAAAACCTAGTTAGAGGTGAAGTTCATTCACTGAAAGAAAACTAAAACAATTTCTTCATGAATATTGAGTGGTATCACAAGTGGCATATTCACTTGAAGGAACAGCAGCAGGTGGTGATGGTATCCAAAGTTTTAAATATAATCTCAGATTTTTCTTCTCATCAAAAGTACTGTCAAGTTCAGACTACTTTCAAAAAAGGAAAAAAAGTTACGTACAGCTCTCACTTGGTTGACAATTTCTGTGGGATAGGTTAAATTTTTTATTCCAATCTTTTTGTCCAAGCATTTCTGATTTTTCAAAACTACCAAGTCTAGAGGTGGCATTAATGAACTTTTGCTTGCTTTTGTTTTCTGTCTGCAGAAAGCTGTCTCTTTTGCGGATGAAGATGAAGAGCAAGCTGCAAAAGACTGTCTCCTGGTTTATTCCCAGGGAGAATCAGGCTCCCCTCACGGCTCTGTTGGCTGCTGCAGCTTTATTGAGGGGGATCTTGATGACCATTTTCTTGATGATTTAGGAGACAAGTTTAAGACTCTAGCAGAAATATGTATAGGTAGACAGATCAACATGAAAGATGGCGGGTACAAGAATGAATCGGGTTTTGGTCTTAGTGAAACAAAGTCACAGTTGTTAGATCAGCAAAATGCTTCCACCGCTGAACAAGCCTTTGCCTCAGGTAGTGGTTTCCAGTCCATCCCACCCATGCATGCAGGTAGTGGCACAGGAGAAAGCACCCACCTGTCCAAGGAGGTGATCACAGAAACAACCTTTTCATCATCCCATTCTGGGCAGCACAGTGCCCAGCACCTCCCCACAGGCCACGTGGGGAGCAATGTCACCATGACGGAAACATCCTATTCTGTGGGGGCTCCTGCCCACTCAACTCCTGTCTTTTTGGACCCCCAGTTTAAGGAGAATGTAGTGGTGACAGAGAGAGTGTTGGCACCTGCATCAAGCCTTCAGGGGATGGTGAAAATCCCTGATTTGCCACACGGAAGTAGTGTGGTGGTTACAGAGAGGATGGTGAAGTCGGCAGGTGCTGGGCCAGGAACCCTGACAGTTCCGGATCTTCCTGACTCACAGTATGTGGTGGTGAGGGAACGAGAGAGGGTGCTTGTGCCTGCTGCAGAGCAGGGCTCGCTCAGCCTCCCCACTGCGTCAGAGGATCACAGCATGGTGCTGAATGAAAGGGTGGTGGCAGCCTCGGGGCTGCAGAGCAGAGCTGAACAGGCAGCAGGTGCCACCTCAGCGAGGCAAGAGCATGCTCTGATCACAGACACCCCACTTAACCTGATGGGCACCGACTTACAGGGGCCATCTCCTGCCAATGCCACACTGAGCAAGTCTTCCAGGGTCACCAAATACAGCACAGTGCAGTATACTCGCTCATAGCCTGGCTCCTGGCAGGGATGGCAGTGTCCAGCACTCTTCTCTCTGCATGCATCCTGCCTCAGCGTTTTCCATGAGATCCAAATTTGCTGGAGCTTCCAGAATGACATGTACTCATTTGCACTAGTTTGTATAAATATGGATTGTATGACCAGGAAGCAAGTAAGGAAATCTGGTGTTATGTTACATTGACAGGGATGCTTTTGAAGTGAAAATATGTGGGAAATACTTTTTTTTTCCTGGTTTGCTATTTTTGTTATTGTTTTTTATTATACAGATAGTGTAACAATGTCACATAACCAGAGCTGCATAATTATGGGAAAACAGGATAAAAGTCTCCAATCTAGTAATGGATAGTGCAAAGCACAAGTAAAGTTTTTGAACTGCTATTGAGTATATCTGAAGTCCTCCTGTGAGAGGAATCAGTTTCTCATTGTGTTTGCCATTGTGTTGTGTGCCGTGGTAGCTCCTCCTGAGCCTTGCTAAGAAATCTTCCTGAGAAGCCCGGGTCACCAAAGCTCGTATGCCTTTAGGGCAGTGGTGTGCTGATCTCCTGAAGGGATGTCACAATTTCAGGTTATCAGAATTTGTAACTTAAGCAATCAATACTTGCACGTTACCACAGCAGTTAAAGAGAGCAACTAGCAAAAAAGCTGAGAACTGCAATTTTTCATAGCCTCAAGTCTGAAAGTTCCATTACTTGGTGTGGGTCTACACTGACATGGACGAGTAAACATTTGCATCTTGTACATTTTCCACTTTATTTAACTTATGAGAAACAACCAAGGCTTACCTTATCCTTGGAGCCAGAGATTCAGTCAGTGGCTTTGTCAGCAAAGCTTATGGCCCTTGGACATCTGTAGGATCTGATTTACAGGTACGAGTTCACAGACTGAGAAATCAGTGTTGTGTGTGTGATGTTCCACTAGTTTCAGTACCAGAGCTCAAGTGGCTGGTATAATGCTGTGTAATGACAGCTTCTCTTGACTGTGACAAGACAAGAAGAATCTCCCTTTAGCTCTGCGACACTGGAGTTTACTTTGCTTTCCTTGAAGTTTGTGTGGTAAAACAGCAGGAGACAGTACTGCACTGTTTAGCAGTATGTATATATGCATATGTAAATATTTGTATGCCGTTTGGAACATTCTGAAGTCAATTTTATACAGAAAAAGATGTCTTACAATCCTTATGTTTTCTCAGAGCAGAAGTATTTTAGATGAGACATAGGTAGCATGTTTATCTCATACCTGTGAAATCATCAATTGGTCATCAAGTACTGCAAAGCCTGTTGACCTGCAGAACTTTCAGGCTGTCTCCATCTCCTGTAGTTTTTTCCTGTTTTAGCACTGCATAACAGTGTTAGGTTTTCCACTGATGTGTTCTGCCTTTGACTGGAAATACTCTCAGTGTGTTTAGTCTTACTAACAGTAAAAGTTGTTTCAAAAACGTAAATACATAAACTAGGAGCCATGGCTGTGCTCAAAGATGACAGTGGGTCATTACATTAAGTGGATTAGTACTTCCAAACATATCAGACTCCTTGCTTGCTTGGACCTATTGGGTATTTATCTCTTACACTAAATTTTTTAAATATATGTATTTATTTCTAAGCAAGCCTGCAGTTTCAAGTGGTCACCACTTTTGTGACTTTCTATTAGCATATCTTTGTGGATTTATGCAATCTTAAAAGAAAGAACTCTACTGTATTTTTTAATTCTTTATTCAAATGGCTACCCCACTGAAAACACTGGTTTTCCTACTGCAAATAAAGAGTTTAAAGGTAAAATGAGGATTGACATTTCCCCAAAAGCCTGAAGGCATATCTGAAAGATGCAGATGTTAAAAAGGTTGGTGTCCTGCTATAACTTAAAGATTTTGACAAAATTCTATGTGAATTCTACCTTGTGGTTAAGTACTCTAAATTTTGTACTAACTTGATGCAAGAGAACAGCATCCCCTCTGTAGATTTACTGAGCCTTGAGTCAAACCCAACGAATCAGTTGTTGCTTCCTGACAACATGGCATAAAACAGTCTCAGTTTTATAACGCGTTAAAACATGCTGTTGTTAACATTCAGAAGAAGATGTAAGCGTGTAATGTTTGTATATAAACTTTCACAGATCTGCTTGTAAAGAGTCTATTTGAATAGATTTGTTAAGAGCAAGTCTCCTTTTTTTTGACTTCGTCTTGTACCAAGGCTGCAGCTGCTATCAGCGTTATCAGTGTGTGTTAATGCTGGCAAAACATCCATCAGATTAAATCACTCACTTCTAATGGAGCTGTGTTTTGTAAACGATAGTGACTGGTGGGAGGAATGTACCAGCCCAAATTAATGGAAGTTCCTGGTTAACATCTGACTACTAGATAACCCTGAGAGGGGGACTAGCCCCAGACACTTATCTTTGTGAGAGATGCCTTGTTGTGACTTCAAAAGGAAAAGCAAAGTCTGTAATTTTCTTATCTAAAAATAATAGAGCACAGTTACACTGAAATGCCAGCATGACAGGGATTGTATCCATACTGTTCTTCTGTGCTTTATGTTACCTGTGAATCCTTGCTAAGAATGTCGGACTCCATGAGTATTAGCCAGCCTGCCACGACAAGGATGAAGCCTGTGTCCTGCATATCCACAAGGAAGTATTTCTATGTCATCCCTCAGTGTCTAGTTGGAGCTAGGTTAGACTTTGCAAGGCAGCACAATGTTTCCCAGGCTCCATTCTTTCCTGGGAATTTGACCAATCCACCATCAAAGATTTAAAGCTTGGCAGGGTTATCAGAAGTAAATCAGTTTTTAAAAGTTAAGTAAATCATCTGCTATCCCTAGGAGAGTGATGGTAAGTGTTTATGGCTGTGAGGCATCTCAAAAATGCATCGCTCCTTCAGTGTGAATTGAAGTGGTGGAGCTGGTGGTGCTGGCTGTCTCCTCTGCTGGCCCCTTCTCCTTCCTGGTGGCCTTTCAGCTTCCAGAGATCTCAGAGTGCATTGACAGCAATCTTTCCTTCTTATCTTATGTGCTTTCAAAGCACATAGTTTGCAAGGGTTTCAAGACATCTTTTCAAGACCCAGGTGCATGGAGAAGCAAGGCAGTGGGGGTTACTGGTCACACAGAAATGGCTTCCAGATGTGGGAAAAGCTGAGAGCCCTGTTAGGAAAACTTTCCACAGGTATCTTTGGGTGGCTGCTGCTACAGAGATGGGATACTGCATGACAAGGACTTCTGGCATGATCCAGGAGAGGCTTGGTGTCAAGTTGTAACAGGACAGCTCTCACCTGAGGCAAAACGATGGATTAAGATGACTGGAGGAGAAGTGGTGTTCTGCTTTCTCTGATAGACAGCAATCACTGAATAAAAGAAATTGTGTGGGGCACAGTCCTGATTGCCCAATAAACCATGTCCAGTGCCCCAGCCCTCTGGTATGATTAGTGAGAGTCACTGCCAGGCAACAACTGCACAAATGTCACCAGTGTGGCTCTTGAACCACACCAAGTGGCTGCAGTCGCCAGCTGCCAGTTTCTCCTTGTGGCCTCACCCCAGAAGCACTGCAGGTGGTCAGGTGTCCCCAGCACATCCTATTGCTCAGCACCCTGGCAGCCAAAAATCAAATGCAGAGCTGGATACCTGCTCCCTATGGCGTGGGGCTGGTATGTGGGGAAATTGTCCTCATATTTACAGCTACCCATTTGTGAAGCCACAGAGGCTGTAGTGAAAGGGGGCATGACAGTGGGACTCACAGCTGAAAATTGTATTTTTATGTAATTCTAAGCAAATTGTTTTACATACCAAATGGTAAACCTTCCAACATTATCTTGTATTAGTTAGGGATGCCCAGGGAGAGAGGAATTCACACAGATGATCCCTCTACTTAGTTCAGTATTTTCTGTTAGATACTGATGTGTACAGAGTGGTAGCACTGGTTTTAAAACTGCCCTGAAACTCATTTCCTTGCAATACATAACAGAAAGTGTCTTCAGCCATATGGTAGGAGTGCATCCAGAAGGTGCTGTGGAAAAAACACATGGCAAAGTTTGTTCTTCCAGGTGCTGGGGAAGCAGGAGTGTTTAGGGCCTTCCCACCTCAGCTCCAAGCTGGTTTCTGACCTACGTTTCAAATGTTTCATCAGACTATTTCTCTTAGATCTGTTATCTGCTAGAGCAAATAGAATTTGGAGATATCACCTCAGAGTGATTACGCAAAAACCAGCATTGATTCCCTGGCTAATGATTGTTCAAGATCTTTGGAGCATGGCTAAAGTTTAAACCCTGGGGGTAGGGGGGAAGCACGAGTTTGAGCAGACAGTGCTGGTACCAGCTGATGGGTCTCCCTCAGGCCTTGAATCCAGCCTCCCAAACAGCTGTGGGACATGGAATGGTGGCAGACACTGAGCTGCTGGGAGTAGCTGGGTGGCAGTGACATGGCACTGTGCAGCAGGAGGGCACAAACCCTGGGTTTGTGGGTACCAGGGGCAGAGCTGTAATTGCTCAGGACAACCTCCAGCCCAGCTGGGTGTTTTTGCCACCCTCTCTTCCCTCTCACTCTAGTCAAGCTAGCACCTTCCTTGCTTCCCTAGATTTCTTTCCTTTATAAAAAGCTCTCAGATATCTAAGGCAAATTATTATTAATAACAATTATTTAAAATTACATATAATATATATGTTGTTATATATTCCTATATAATTAATAAATAGTTAATAATTAATAATAGCAATATTCTCATTATTGCCTAATTATTACCAATTAATTCTTTCTTGAAAATAAGACTAAAAGCAGAGCTTCCAACTAGAAGGAATTAAATACTTACAGCATCAGCTTCTTAGATGGAGCCAAATTGCATCTCCCAGGTGATGCATCTCACCTGATCTATCACACACCTGTCAGTGGCACATCTAGCACTGATGGGCAGATTTGCCCTGTGTGCCCTGTCTTGTTATTTATCATCCTGCATTATACTTTTGTAACCAGCAAACTTGATTTTTACAACAGCAGACCAGAAGCCTCTCACACCCTTTTTGAATCAGAATCCCAGGAGAGGTACTGTCAAAATAATAGATCTGTAAAGAAATAGTTTCCTTGTCATCCATCCTACCTTGGTTTTGTGGGAAAGAGGTGAGAGACATGAACCACAGATACAAACAAATATTTGATTTTTATAATCCTGGTTACTTGGAACTCCCTATACTCTACCATAGAAGAATAAAATATTTTTCCCTAACACAAACAAACCAAGCCATTTCAGTCAGGGTTCTGTGTGAGGTTTTTCAGGCGTCTTTTTAAGCAAGCAAGCAAATTACACTTAGTGTCAGATGGGTAAAAAATGCTTAAAATACCCTTTTCCAGGTGGTTCTAATGGACTTGGTTAGTAGTTGTGCTTCCTGCATTTTGGATAAATGGCTGCCACCTGGGGCAGATGAAGTCCCTACTACAGCAGGTAAACAAGCTGGAATAGATCTCAAGGACGTGTCCTGGACAAGGAGCACAGAGGTCATTCTCACACCCCTGTTCTTTGAATTAATGAGCATTTAAATATTTGATTCCATGTGAAGCAAGTCCAAACAGAGTGACCTTACAGCACCCTTGATGTTAGTTATGGTGCCTTTATCAAAGAAAGGGAAGATAGAATGGAACTAAACGAGGTCTTCTCTCACAAGAAAATTCCCCTTACAACTTGAATAGAGTCAACCACCATTATAAACTTTGATAAATTTTCTGGCTCGCTCTGCTTGTGTTACTTCAAAAGATTACTTCAAAATACTCGTGAGACACATAGGGTAACTTTTTTGGAAAGAAAGGATTAAAATAAGAAAAAAATTAACTGCCTTTTACATTGTGTTCTTCCAAATTCAAGAAAATTTCTGCAAACCAGTGTCAAATTAAAAGAAGATACAAGTACAATAACACAATAACAAGAGCTGAGAAAGCAGCCACAGTAACATTTTACTTGTAAATTAATCCAGGTCAGTATAGAAGTATAGTTGGCTTTTAAGGATTAAGGCAGTCTTTTGAAGGAGATATTTAAATGAACATTCTGGTCAAAATCATAAACTTTCAAGACATCCACTAACACACTTAGAGGAAGTATTTCAGTGTATCATTTACCAAAGATCTCACCCCTTTATTTTGATCCCCTTTCTACAAATCACACTGATAACTTACAGGGCAGTCTGGCATCCCACTGTACTGCTTTTGGCAGGGATACAATTCATTTTCTTCATAGAGCTCCTGTGCTACAGATTTTCATTTATGACCAGAATGGTGTTGCTAACACAGGGATGTGTTAATTATTGCTGAGCAGCACTTGCAAAATGTCGAGGCCTTTTCTGCTGCTCACATTGTCCTGTCAGCAAGCAAGCTGGGTGTGGGCAAGGGACTGAGCCCAAACACTACATCCACAGTACAAAATCAAACAGAAGAGCAGAACATGATGCTGTCCCTGAGTGTTTTCACTTATTTCTCAGATATCTTATTCAGGTTTTTCACTGAGGAGTATTCTGACCTATGACAAAAGAAGAAGAAGAGCGCTTTTGAAGCACATGGATGGAACAAAAACATTCTTGATGTGATGTGGTCTGAAGTAGAAAGCCTCCAAGCAGTGAGGTTCTGATGTAAACACAGTTGAGGCTCTCTTACTGCATCAGCTGAAGTTTGATATTAGCAGAAAAGGACAATGTGACAAAATATGTGTCACAATATCATGTGGAAGAAGAAGAGAAGCTGTTACTTTTAAAATTGCTTCTGGAAGGGGATGTGCTGAACATACTGCTCAGTCTGAGTTTACAAAATTATCTGCTGTGTATTAGGGAGAAATACTCTGTGCGGAATGTTTGCTGCTCTGGAAGGAATTTGTACCACAAATAAATCAGCAGTTAGTACCACCAGGGTTCATTTCAGAGAGAGCCTCCTTTGGAAGGCCCTGCCCCTCAAATAACCCCTCTCTGTTTCTCTCCCATGTCTATTTTTCCTGCTGTGCTCTACAGCCAGATTAAAGGATCAACAGGAATTGAAATAGTCCACAGTGCCGCCTACTCATCCAGAGTCTGGGTGGTTTTTTGTTTAGAGGAGTTGGAGTTTGACGATATCTATCGAAGTGCATTAAGTTTGCAGAGCATTAGAAAAGAAATCCAGTCTTTCAAAGGGAAGGAAAATAGAAATCTGCTTTCAGCATATATCTTTTTTTGTTTACTTTGGTAACAGAATGATTTTTGGAGGTATTTTTTTTGTTATATCTGGCTCTGTCTGCCACCACAGATAAGCTCTGTTGTATCACAGCAACAGAGGAATGGCTGACATTTTTCCTGGTGACAGTGAAAAAAAAATAAAAGAATTGGTTTGTTATCTTTATTGCCAGCAGATGACCAGCTGCTTCCCAGGAGGCACCAAAGGCGTAACACATTTCACAAAGCAGAACCATTAAATCTTTCCTTCATGGAATTACAGATTTGTTAGGATTGTAAAGGATCTCTGGAGATCATCTACTCCAACCTCCCTGCCAAGGCAGGGTCACCTAGAGTAAATTACAGAAGAATGTGTCCAAGTGAGTTTTGAACACCTCCAGAGAGGGAGATTCTGTGACTTCCCTGGGCACCTGCTCCAGTGCTCTGTCACCCTCAATGGAAAGAGGTTCCTCCTCGTGTTGAGGTGAAGCATCTTGAGTGTTAGTTTATGGCCATTGCTCCTTGTCCTGTGTCTGGGCATGGAAAAGGGTCTGGCACCATCCTCTCGACACCTGTCTTTAAGATATTTATATGGATTAACGAGATCCCCTCTCAGTCTTCCCTGGACTAAGCAGGTCCAGCTCCTTCAGTCTCTCCTTGTTAAGAGAGATGATCCAGACCCCAAATCATCTTTGTGACTCTCACTGGATCCTGTCCATCAGCTCCTTATCTCTTGTTCTGTAGAGCCAGGAACTGGGCACAGCGTTCCAGATGTGGCTTTACTGGAGCTGACTAGAGGGGGAAGATCATCTCCCTCAACCTGCCGGCCACACTCTTCCCGGTGCTCCCCAGGATTCCACTGCCCTCTTTCTGTGCAGGAAAGCTCCTGCTGCACTGTCTCAGAACAAGAAGAAGGAAGAAGAAGGAAGAAGAAGGAAGAAGAAGGAAGAAGA
>CM031858.1:109662361-109779501 GCA_018697195.1 Certhia americana
GAAGAAAGAAGAAAGAAGAAAGAAGAAAGAAGAAAGAAGAAAGAAGAGGGAGAAGGCGGCGAGCGGTGCCTGGGGCCACCAGGTGGCAGCCGGTGACCGCGTGTGCCCTGCCTGCCGAGCCGCGGCCACCTCTGCAAGGGACGGGCAGCGGAGCGGCTGCAGGGCCGCCCTTACCCCACACGAGATTCTCTCTGAGACCGCTCCAGCCTCGCTGCATCTGAAAGGTTTTTGGTTCGGTTACCAGCACATGGTTAGTGGCATTAAAATGGAACCATCTGGGCTCAGTAAAGCCCATGGGAACGAAGGACAAGGTCCTGCAATTCAGCCTCTCTCCTTTAGTGCGTCCCTTCATGTAGCTTAAAAATCCTTTCCAAATAATTTTTTTTTTCCAGCTTTGTCATTGATCTCTTAAATAAGATGTTCTCTGGCAACATGCCAACACATTCCTGTTCTCAAGACATGAGTCCCTTAGGACTCTCTTACAGCATTTTTCTTTCAGAAGTTTTGGCGCATGCTGTAATGAAAAGAGAAACAATACACAACCTGATTAATAGAACTGCAGTTAACAAACAGTACCCTGAGGAATCAGCACTCTAATCATCAAGTAATGCCAGAACAACGTCTCCATCCCCATTTCCATCACTCTTTTTCTTCTCAGCTTTGCATAGTTTTAACTTGAGATAGCTCTACCCATGTGCTGGGCTTATACAGATGACAAGTCAAGCTACAGAAGGAGAAAAAAGCGTCCCAGCACCACAGTTCACTGTGTGGTGGCTTCTCTATGGCTATCACTCTAAGTCAAAAGGAACAACCTATCAGTGACATCTTTAGGAAGGGACCTGTTATGGATGTTGGTTTTATTTCTTTTTTTATCAGCAAAAATTAAGAAGCGGTTGATAAAAAATATTGCACAACACAGCACAGGATGTCCCCTTGGAAAAAGAAAAATCGTGTTATGTGCTTTGCAATATTTTCCACCCCTTTTCTTTCCCCATGCTTTATAGTTTTTCCACAGAAAGCAGTTTTTCTTTTACCAGTGCTTCTTTCTTTTTCCACTTCATTATTATGGAAGATTTGTAAGAGGTAACTAAACTTGTCCTAGGTTCGAGACTAGACCCTTTTTGCCATAAAGACACTGTTGTGTTTGCTTCATCAGGGTTCTCTTGGTAGTTTCCTCAACATGAAGGCAAGGACACTGTGCAAGGACCAGAAATTTATTTTCTTGTGAAAAGAGCTCAGCCTGGCATGAGAGGCAAGTTTCATTCTAGTGGGAGTTTCTGTAAATCGCATCAGTCATATAGGGGAACATATGTAATTACAAGGTGAGTGATAAATTAATCATCCTGTCATAAGTGAATACGCTGGCAAACAGCAAGGCTGACATGCTCCTACTAATTTATTTTTTATGGGTACAAGCAGTTTAGTTTTTGATAACTCTGGTTAAAGTTGGAGTTTAGACTGCAGATGACTAACCACAAAAACAGCAGGATGTCTGTAGGAATGAAAAGAGAATGCTCTGTATTTTTGAAGAATATTTTTCTTCCTTCCAGAATGATTTCAGAAGAAGGGGCCCTACCTGATACTAGGCAAAAGCTTTTTTTTTTTTTTTTTCCCCAAAAGCAGGCTGCTCATGAGGTCAACAATCACAAGCTATATATCACTCCTCAGAAGTACCAGCTGGTTCCTGTGCCTCCTCACTTCTCTGGTTTCCACTGTCTCCAAATGTCAAGCTCTTCCAGGCCCTTACTTCTGGAGTGGTCCATGGGCACTACCATGAAGAAGTCAATGCTACCTCTTCTGACTGAAATTCAAAAAAACTGTCTCAGATCCTAATTGGTTCAGATGAGGAAAGAAAGGAAGTAACATCCTGTCCTCATCTGGAGTGCTGTGTCCAAACCTCAAGGACTGCAGACACGTCCTTCAGTTTGCCAATTCTCCTTTCTGAGTCTGAAGGAGATCCATAATATACAAGTGAAAAATCTGTTTTGGTGTAGGAGCCACAAAGTGAATGTTTACCCTGTGTTTGAACAGCTGATTCATCTCAGCAAGAGGAGTTCCATTTTTAGACCCACTACTCTAGGCAGTAGCCACCCTGCTCCAGCCACTGAGCTAAAACTGATCTTAGCGAGCATGGTGTCCTGTTTGAAAATAGCACAGTTACCTTCAAAGAGAAATTACATGCAAAGCTACAGCAGAGTGGGTCTACAGGAGAATTACGCAAGCTCTTCAGAAAAAAAAGGACAGTATGTATTCATTCCTTCGAAAATTTGAGACCAAAAAAACCCGATGTCTCCTTAGCAAAGAGCCCTGTGAAACAGGATGTCCAGCAAACACAGTCCTGAGTAGGCACAGGGGTAGCACATGTTTAATGTCAGCTACAGTTTAAAACACAGAGACTGACACAAAAAACATTATTTCAGCCTTGTTTGTTCTTGAGTTGCTGCTTCCCTTGGAGACTTGAGTATAACATATTGAGAATACCAGCCCATTGTAAAGCAGGTATATTGAACTGCCAACGGATTTGCTTTTCTATACATTGCTGCTTTCTGTTTCTGTTTTTTTTTTGTATGACAGTCTGTGGCCATCACTGCCTGAAAGTGTATCCTCTCTCCCTGCACACAGCCTTCCCTTCTGTTGTTTTTGCAGCTCATGTTTCTCACAATCCCTCCATTCATTCCATTTCTTCCTTTTACTTGAGTTTACACCAGGCGATTCCTCTAATTGTCCCCCTTCCCTGCTCCTGTTAAATGCTTAGTTCATGTTCTTTCCTCCTACTCAGTTACAGACATGGGTCCCCACACAACTCTGCCCTTCTTCTGTCTCCTGTTCCTTACATGATTCTCCCTGGTGAACATTTTCTACTTAAAATAATCAAAATTTTCTCCTACATAAGGAGGCCTTTGCTCCTCACACTTCTAAGAATGTACATACTGTGTACTACCACCTTCTCCTCACAGCTGACAAACTATATCTCCTTCCCTTTCTGTCTGCATTCCAAACATTAACTAGATATTCTGTTTCCTGGTTTTTCTGTGCCTTTCCATTGTTTCTCCTCAAAACTCAGTATAAATAATTTCTGCCAGAGGTTCACCCTTGATATTTAATAATTACCTTGGCAACTCAGGCTTGTGTCTTCCTCCACCCTTTGGTGCTGCTTGGCCACTTTTGCCTGAGAGAGTGGGACATATTAGGTTGGAAAAGATAGAAAAAAATAGGGAATTTATCAGTGGAAGAAGCAAATGGTACCCTCTGAAGGGTCTAAACTCTTTAAACCATTTTATATACTCTTCCTTCTTTCTCCCAAAATAAATAATTTCAAAAGACTAGGGTAGGACTTTATTTTCTGACCCCCTGAGAGCAGAGATCCTCAGGGTACTCTTGCAGGCAGAGCCACCCCAGGGTGCAGAGTCTAAGTATGGAAAGGAAAGGCCAGTTCGTCAGGATCCTGATCAGACTCTGAGGATAAAAATCTCTGGAGGGGTTAGGCTGAGGTAGGAGCACAGAAGCTAAAGCTCAGTTCTCAAATAAGTAATTGAAATGTATAATTACACAAGAGCATTGAATAAAGGTTTCTGCTAATCTGTGATCCGATAATCTTCTTTCATTGCCACTTAGCAACAGAATTACAAACTGAGGATGGAAAGCCAGGTTGACTTAAAATTCCTCTCTTTGCTGGGCAGAGATGAAAAAATGTCCCTCTCCGAGCAGGCACAACAGGTTTCCCAGCTACTGGGAATTGTGCCTTTCAGCACAATATAAGTACAGACACCTGAATTTCAAGTTGCCCAATTTCAGTTGGGCAAATACCATTGTTTTTAAGAATTAGTAAATTTTATTCACAGAAACACAAGATTAATTCAGTCACACATGTCCAAAAACTCCATTAAAATCACACATCTTCAGAAGGGGAAATGTGGAAGAAGGGACCATTGGGCCAAAACTGCTGCACTGGAAATTATTCTTAACTGCTGGGTCAAACAGCAACAGTCATATTTTTGGAAGATCTACAGTGTCACAGAGATGCTCAGGAGGGGTTCAGGAGAATGGTATTCTTTAGTAATGGTCTGTACCCAGAGCCACTGGTCTTCGTTGTCCTATCTTTGAGGGGACATTTTGCACCCAACAGAGTGCCAGCATACCAGAGTCCTCTTTTACGTTCAGCTATTTTCATAAACATCAGAAAAGAGGTAAATTTAGGTGCCTGCTACCATGCTCTTTACATCTCAGCCTCTTCTCTCCATCTCCTTCTTACCTTCTTTTTCCTTCTTTTTCTTACCTTTTCCTGTGCTTCTTGACTACAGAGTTGAGCAGTCAACAGCAGATAAGGCAGCATCTTTTGCAGTGCTGCTGTGAGTTCTGGGACAGAGAGACAGCTCAAAGACTTGCTAAAAGCTGCTTAACAACCACTCAGCCACGTCTTGGAGTGCCTGGTGAGACTGCATGGCCTGCTTGGCATTCAGTGGATTCTTCCATAGTCCAACTCAGATGCCTCTTCCTTTGCATGTGTCATGATCCCCAGAGACAAGACTCCTGTAAGGACAGCTTCCTCCTACCTTGAGCAGTTTGTTCCCTGTACTGTGGAAAGGATGGGCTCCCATCCCAGAAGTGCTGCCTAGCAGCAGAGGAGAGAGGGGATCTATTCCATCCAAAGGGCAAACGACCCAAGGGTGCTGTTAAATGAAAGTTTAAATTAATATTTACATTTTAAAAGGATTGAATTTGCTTTGCTGGGTTTATCTTCAGCCAAGGACGTGGCTTTTTTTTGTTTGTTTTGTTTTTACAGTAGTGTTTTTCTCTGAAACTGAGCAGCCAAGGCCTGCCTATGCAGACCCATGCACCCTGTTTAAGAGAGGCTCTTTGTACCACAAAACGGCTCTGCTCCTGTTTGCTGGAGTTCTTCATTCCTGACCAAACAAAACACAGAGGTCTGTCCAAGGGGCCTGCAGAGTTCCATGGCTGCTGGTAACCTGCCATGGGCCACGGGATTGTGTCCCCTCAGGAAAGTGTTGATCAGTGGGTGAAAAGGAAGCACAGAGTAGGGCATTCTTATCTCTACTGTTTTGGGTGGCTGTGTGCAAGGAACATCCAGAGGAGTTCTGGCTTTCAAAAGAGCCCAGGGAGTGGTTTCTCAAGGCAATTACATCAGTGCTGGTAGATGTCATGAGAGCACTTATGGACTTGTGCAGGAAATAAATCCACCATCCACAAGCCAGCTGGATGTATGCAGCACACAGTTGTGATTGCACTTCAGGCAGAGGAGGTAAAAAGTCTCATAAGCCATGTACAACTCAATGCTTTCCTGCACTGAGAGCTCCCCAACTTCTGCATGGCAACCCTGGGTGTAAAAAAAAGACAAATCGCTCAACGAAAAGGAGTGTGACTAGCAATTACACACTTCTGCTATTTACAGCCTTCCCCACATAACAGCACAAAGAAAGAGCAAAATTAGTACGTGTTCCTCTTTTCATGTGACTTTTTGTACTTTGTGGAGAAACTTCAATATACTCATGAAGCTGATACTAATAAAAGATCTACAGTTCTGTCTATAGTCAAATATTCCCCAGATAATAGTCGTGGGCTGCAGTTATTTGCTGTTTTTTCCCACCTCAGGCTATACTTCTTTCATCAGTTTTCAAAGACTAAAGAACATGCTTGCTGAGTATCATCTTTAAAGAAAAAATTAAAATTTACTTTTTCCTTGCCACCAAGAGCCAAATAGTTAATGATGTCAAGCTCATGATGATTGTAAATCATCAGTACACAGCAGTAGCCAACACTGTGATGAAGTCCAATACTGAGGACAGAGGGAATCTTTTAAATTGCAAGAAGGAGAGCAGAGCAAAGAAAGTCATTCAGAGCGCATGAGTCTTTTGTCCTATGTTAAGGAAGAATGCTAGTTAGCAAGAGTAGGCAAGGATTTTGATCTGATATTTCAAAGCCTTTTGAAGCATCCAAGCAATTTTAAGGACTTGTCTATTTGGCCATACTTGAGGGTTTACCAAGGCAGAATGAGAACATAAAGTGTGGCAACTGCTCTGCTAGGTGTGGACAAGCTGCTGGTCTCAATGCCTTCTCTGGCCTACATGAGAGGGATTAAAATTCTTTTGAATCACGCTTAGAGGAGAAAATCAGAGAGATGAAGGGGATTAACCGAATTTAGTTTACCAGTACATATTTCCCTAAGCTGGTTTCCAGTGGCTCCAATATTATGGGCTAGGATGCACTTTCAGGAAGACATGGGATGCTGTGCACTGCATCGTGTAGCAGTGGAGGGACCATAGTGATGCCCTACAAACCGGGAGGGCGTTAACGGCCTCCAGGATCAGATGTGGCTCCCAGATCAGTTCTGCTAGAAGGCTGGGGTGACAAGGAGCAGGAGTGGTCTGGGAACTACTGTTAGAAGGGCAGTACAGCAATCACACTTCATACTTGCCCTCCACACCTCATGAGAGTGAGGAGTGGGAGCAATTCCCCAGTAGCTGCATACTCATCCAGCACTGTGGATCACTCCACTTGCAGAATGTTTGGGGTTTTTTTATAAAATACTTACAATCACTATGAGGACTCCAGGTTTGTAAATCAAGCTGTTGGAAGTCAGGAACTCAAACTTCCTTCCTCTTGGACCTGAGTACAGGCAATAATTGTTTTTTTTCTAACTCTAGCAGAGACCTAACTTGCTGCTGTAAGCCAGCTGCTGTTTCACCCCCCTGGACACTACAAACTGCATGACACATAGAGATCTGTTGGATAAGATGGTGGTTGCTCTGCTTGAGTTTGTCTTAAAGACACAACAGCCTCTGCTTTGCTATGATTATTGACAAATGCAGAAAAAGTCCAGAGATTAAACAGTTTCTCAGCAGTGGTATGTGGGGATCTATATACTGTGCAGGCCAAGAAAGAGAAGCTAAAGGTTCTTCAGAAAGAATATGCACAAACATGGTGTAGGGATAAAATGCACCTCAACTGCAAAAAAGCAGATTCTGTAATAGCTGTGGCTGTAGATCTAGAACAGTGGCACAAGAATCATAGATACAGCTAAGTTGTCGGCTAAGCTGATATTTACTTTATTTTTGTGGTACAGGAGGTGTTCTGAGCCTAGTTCAGAGATAGTGAGAAAAGAAATTGCTATTTTTATCTGCAGCAACCATTGCATTGACCTGTTCACAAGCTGGCACTCTATAAACCTGAGCATGTATCTGTTACGTGATTGGAATTCGGTCTCCCAGCTGGTGGCAGTTGGTAAAGGGGGATATAACCACAGAGGCTTAATCATGGAAAAGTATACACACATTGCCTTTGTCCATCCATTTAAGCAGCAATCTGTGTTTGCCACTGTGTAAGGTACCTAGCAGTTCATGCGGGAAGCACACTTTATTGGAGAGTTTGTGAATTTACATACATAAGCAAGATTTTCCTTTACAATATACCAAAGAATAACAGTCAGTTAATCTCCTGTTGACTCATGTACCCCACTGTATTTCAAAGTGTGTGAATCATTTTTGTCTGTACAGCTCAGGAGGTGGGTAACATGCTGAGAAGCACTACTTCAAATCTGCTCCTATTTTGTTTAGTATGCCTTCACCAAGTATTTCCTACCTGGATTGCAGAGCTAGTTTTCACATCTGCTACAGGAAGAACTGGCGAGATTTTTGGCTCAGAAAGCTAAAAAATTCTACGACTAGTGACTTGTCTGAAATAGTTATTACCACTTTTCTTTTGCTGGTTCCACATCACAAAAGTGTCTAGCCCTTGGGTTTTTCTCCCTGAAATGTTGGAGTATACTCTATTCTTGCCCTTAAAATTTGAAGAAGAACAAAACTAAAAATAATAATAATAATAAAAAAACATAAAAAAGGAAAGACAGATGTTATTAATGCATTGTACATAGGGTCATGATCTTCGTGATCTGTTCTGTCCCTTCCCTTTTGAAATACCTTTTTCTATTTATTCCTTACAAAATACAAAGCTGTTTCCTCTCAGAAAAAAATGTTTCCATTTTTTGGTTTTGTTAGACCAGTGACACTAGTAAATGTGCTTGGAAGCTGAAGCCAAAGTTCAGTGAAGCCCGTGGTGGATACAGGAACTCTGTTTATGAGATAAAACGATTAATATAGCATTTCCTCAGAGCTTTTGGCAGGAAGAAGACATCAGTTCAATTAATAAAAAGAAAGGCATAAATGTGTCACCATCATTGTCTCTTGGTAACTCTCCACTCAACAGCATGCCCAGGGGATTTTATTGCAGGCCAGATGGGGATCTTATTACAAGGTGGGACACAGGGACAGGAGGGTGATGTGATCTGGGTGGCCCCAGGCACATGACAGAGTGCAAAGGCACTGACAGCCACACCAGCCATAGTTCACATGGAAGCTGCATCCCTGTGAGTCCATGTGATGATCTACTTGTATCTACAATGATCTCCACTAAACAGAGACTTGAGAAATTCAAAAGACATTAACCAATGGCTAATTTGGCCCTGTGCAAATTTGCAGAAGTTTTTCAAGAGCCTACTCAGGCAGCCCTGCAGGATGGAAAAACAGGCATTTCCTCACACCTATTTGTATTCAGGTATCAGAATGAAGTGCCCTAGACTCAGCATTTTACAATCTTGAACAGCAAGATGAACAAAGTACATAGCTGCAATACCTTAGTAAATATATATAACCTAAGAAAAGATTATAATTTAACTCTCCAGAACCTCTTTTGGTCATTACTGCTAGAGGAAGATTTTCATTGTCTTGTCTGCTCTAATTAATCATTTGATATCTTCAGTCTACTGAGAACAAATTGATAATTGATGGAAATTAGCTTAAAAATATAATACACTCCCAAAAGAACCTTGCCAAGACCCTGGAAAACAGTGACCTCTCTTAAGGTTTCTTTTTGCTATTGAAACATTTGCATCATGCTGTATTGTGCATGTCTTCCTGTAAGAATGGCACAAAAATTTAAAATGCAAACCACCAAATCATTTTACTAATAAATAGATTGACCTTTAAAAACATTGATCTCATGGCAAGTTCCAGGAACTTATTAAGGAGCAGGAAATATTAAGGCTGGCACAAGGATATTCAGTTAGCTTTGTGCATAAACTGAATTAAGGGGTTTTTTTTAAATCACTCGTCTAGACTGATAGATTAGTATGTAGACATGAATACATGTTAAAATTGAATAACAGAAGTTTGTTTTTGAGAGATCACAAGGCCTATAGGGTAGCTAATGAAGTAGTAATGATCAGTGCCCAGTGACCTTGGAGTTTAAACGTTTCAGAACCTGCTGAGATGAGCAGGTGCCAGGTGAACTCATACATTACAAATGCCCTACAGCAAAAATCATCTATTTATATGTTTCTTTTTTTGGACTTTGAGCTATGTCCCAGGATGCTCCTTGGACACAACCTTGGAAATGATAAAATGCCCTGTGATTTTATACCTCAAGATCAACCCAACCCATCTGTATTCAAAATTGTTTGCTAACAGTATCCACTTCCTGACTTTTGAAGCAACTGGTTTTGATTTAAGATACAAAATAAGGATGTTTTTCTTATTTTTCTGCATAAGATCAGTAGTGTTTCCTTACTTCCAAATAAATAGGCAGTGTTTGTCCTGTGAAAATCTGAAAGTGACCATTCACACTCACAACAAAGACACATTCCTCAGTGAAAATGAAAGCCTAAAAGGCTGATAAACATGCAAACACCACACATACCTGAAATGCCACAATTTTTTATACCATTCTTTACAAATTGAAATTCGAGCTCAAGCATGAACCTCCCTGAATATGTTTATTAATTAGAAAAGCATTATCCCTGGCTTTGCAGAGAGGGCAAATGTTATATAATTAGCAAATAGTGAACACAACAGAAAATTTCTCAGTAGCTTCAAGCAGTTACTGCATTGAGCACTCTCCTTAAGTGCCAGAGCTCTGCCACAGCAACTCAGCTGGCAGACATCTGAAGTAGAACTCATAGAGTTCTTGACTCTAGTTCAGAAAATTCAGGTGAACTCCTTTGAGAGGTAAATCACAGGTCTTTTCCTTTAAGTCCCTATGGAATGTTACTCCAGAGAAGTGAAAAAAGGTTTCATATTCAGGTGTCTGTATTATAGAAAGGATTTTTTCAGAGCCCAAGAATTCGTTAATTCTTCAAACACTACTAGAGAATTCTATCCAGATTACTGAATGGCTTACCATCTATCAGGCCCTTTCATTCCAATGTCACAGGAGAAGCTTACAGGTTTTTGTGGTCAAAGTCAGGTATTCCAGCCTGTCTGAGTATTTTGTTATGTAGAAGCAGTTGGCTTTCTGAATAAAGTCAAATAGAAGGGAATGCAGCAAAGAATAAGGAGCTTATCTATGTAAAACAAGCCTAAGTGTGTGGGACCACATAGAAGAGAGAAAAATGCTGTAGCATAGCGGGAAAAATCCTTGACATAAACAAGAGTATTAGCAGGACATGTTTGCTCTTGACCTGAACACTGTAATGCTTCCAAGCAGGGAACATGCTTTCATTAGAAATAGGAATTAATCCTAATTCTTTAGAGATGAACTTCAATTGATTTGGAATTCAGATAAGCCTCAAAGCATTCACATATTTGAAGATTATCTAAATTTTTCCGTACCTGGGGGTCTCACACTTGTTGGCTCCCATAAAGGTGAGGTTACTGAGCACACCAGGGACTCTTGGCCATTCTCTTCTCCAGCACCCTAATAACCCTGTATGCTGGGTGGGCACTCCTTCTTCTGGGTTTCATGAGTTCCCTAGATTCCAGATGCTTGCACTGCCTCATACTATCTCTGTTTTAGCTATGTAGCCCTACAGCTTCTTCCACACCAGGATTCCTAAATATCTCTTTCTTCTCTTTGAGTTTTCAGTCACTCTGTTTTGTTTGCTCTTTTCCTACAAAAGGGCATTTATGCTACTGCTCTGTGCTAAGGCTCTGTGTTGCACTGCTTTTCCTGTGGCATGTATCCTGCTTGCAGTCTCTGTGAGCTGCCCTCTGTCCTGCTCTTCATGGCAGCTTCCCTCCTCTTTTAGAAGGCTCCACTTCCATCTCAGAGCTCAGCCCCTTTTCATTTCACCTTCTCTTGCTTCTTATCTGGGACAAAATTCAGTATATAAGTTTCAGAATCCCATTGCACAGAAAACATTTAACAACAGACAGACAACAGTCAATCAGTACCTGTTGGATGCTCAGCAGTTACCCATCCTCTTTCTCCTTTTCCCTCCCACAGTCATGCTTTGATTTTCTACCAAGGAAGAAACATCCTTCTCCACCAGCTGTTCCAAATCCCTGAGCCTTCACATACATTTTATGGAAAATATTACCACATTGTGATACTAAATTGAGGCTGTGATACTAAATTGGAGGGGGAAAGATCTACCTAGCATTGCTGTCACTAGGTATAATAATTTTAAATTAGGTTTGCATGGATTTTAGTAGAATTCCTCATAAATTCTCAGTGCTACATGATCAGAGATAAGTAGATACTTTTTTTCTTTCTTTTAACTTCTCACTGAGTCCACCTGTATCTTGGAATTTACAGAAATAATCTAGTTGCGTGCAAAATGTGTGAATTGAGATTCACAAACACATGAAGTCTAACTTCCACTCAGACTGGAGTCCCTGCTAGAAGTCAAAGAATCCCTGTCTGGGTTATGTATGGGATATTGAGAGTTAAAGAAAACAGCAAATGAAGGACAAGGAAAAAGAAATCATGTTTGGGTTAGACTTTTTCATGCTCATTATTCACTCTAAGAAGCAGCTGCGAAAAGGTCAATGTTATAAAAGGGGGAAGCAAAATAATACGGACAGCTGAAATGTACTATCCCTGTAGACCTAATTTTTCAGAAACTGCAACTTTGCAGGGAAACCTAGAAGAAAATTATTATTTTTTAAGTAACTGTGCCATAGGAGAGCAATTTCTCATGCAGACAAGTGCCAATATAATTAACTCCTTGGCGTTACTTCCTTGCAGAACAGCTGACAGCAAAACAGGACAGCCTACTTGCCCTAAAATACAGATCATTTCTCTTCCAGACATACAAAGCCTCATTGCTTCAGAGAAATATTCACAAATAATGAGAACAAAATAATAAAGTAACAAGTTGTTGCACAGATCTAAGAGCAGCATTTAACTTTGTAAGATCTGAATACAACCCACAAACATTAGATTGCAGCATGGTTTGTTGCCTCTGGTCACCTTGCACTGACTTTTACATGCAGGCAAAGTGTGTGTAGAATGTTACCTACGTATCAGCCTGCTTTGCTGTAAGGACAAAGGGCACTTTGATCCCAGTGCAGGAGATGACTGTATTATAGATTTTTTTCTCAAAAATCAACTTTGCTTAGAGAGAAAAACTGCATAACATAGCCTGAAGGCATGAAAGTCCCTGGAGAATACCATCCATGATTTCTTTCTAAGACTTTCATCATAATCCTACTCAAGTTAAGGAGGAAAACTGGATTTTGTTAGAATACTGTGAAATCACTAAAAAATGAGTGCCAGCTCCTGAAAAGCATTGTTTAGGACGTGGGGAAAAGGAACTGGTAAATAGAGCTGTTTCTTTGTCTCTCAACTAGCACAAGGTACAGTAATGGACAATTTATGTGATGCAGCTGAACAAACCCAGCTATACCATGCCATCTCCCCCAGGTGATTCCTCCCAGCTTAAGCTGGGGCTGAGTTCACCCCTGAAAAAAAACTTTGAAATGTTCATTTGTACACTTACAAATGTAGAAATGTGCAAATGTACATGTAACAATAACAATAAAGGTTTGGCAACTAGAACCTTAGCCAGATGTTAACAAAAGCTACCTGTCTTTGCTGGCTCCTTCTAGGGTACATGGTACAAAAGAGGATTCGTTTTACTTTTCTGAGACCTTTAGCTTCCCCAGGGGGACAGCTCTCTACAGGACTTTTCCCAGTGACTAAGAGGAAACCTCAGTGTCTACCAAGGTTGGGCAAGGTGAATCATTAGAAATTTCTGATGGGTGGCAGATTGTGTCCAGATCTCATCTAAGCTGGGTCTCAAAACAGAGACGTTGCTCCTTTCCAACAAGCAGGGAGACTGTTTGGGAATCCATCACTGCTTGAGCCAGACCATGAAGAAGCTCCATCACCCATATACTGAGTCTGCATCTGTATGTGGGATCTGATCCTCAGAAAGCACTGAATATACTGAGAAGAAACATGGGGCAGGTGCAGAGAAAGCATTGGGGCATTATCATGCACAACCTGAGGGCAAGATAAAGAAGTTCTCCTAGAACTGGTTGGATTTCTGGGCAAACAAAGGTCATTTGTGTTATTTTGTGGAGGGCTTTCAATGAGTGTAATCTCCCCAGGCAAGGGTCATGTTTGTGTCCGTTACTTATTTTCTTTGCTCTAGTGATCCTGCAGTCCTTCCATTGACTTCAATAGCAGTGCTATGCATGGACTGACTCTAGGATTGGGCTATTTACTAAGCAAATAATCAGAATCAGCAGTTTTGGAGTCATATGGGCACCCAATAAACAGCCTGTTTTGTTGTTGGATTGGCTATAAAATCCCAAATCCCCTCAGCTCCTGGCTGCCTGCACCAAGGCTCACTAACAGCAAGCAGAATGGCCTTTCAGTCTGTGCTCTTTGTGTTCTTAGCTGGACTGATATTTTTCTCTGAAGCTGCACCACTGGTGAGTTTCTTTGTATTCAAACTCGATCATTAGAAGAATGATAATCTAGACTTCCTAGATGACTAGCATCCTCCTCACTCATGAAATTCCATAACCATTGGGCTTTGCTAGAATGTGATTTCTGGGATTTTTTTTTTTTTAATAGTAGCATCTTCAGAATTCTTAAAACCTTTTTCTTTTCTTGCCATTTACCCACCTATTTTTAGGTATTATGGAAGGGTCAGGGATCTAGGTGGTGTGACTTTTTTTTTTTATTTTGTTTCTATCTTATCATGACTCACATCCAGTATCCTCAATAAAGAGGCAGCTTTGCAAACAAGTGCTTCTCTAAAACACTAAAAAATATTTAGAGGTATGACTAAAGATTCCTTACAGTGTAATGAAGCCAAAGAGAGGGATATTCTTTCAGCCTTAGGATGTCATATGTATTTCTTTGTTGGCTTCCCTAGTTAACATACTTCGTCTCCACTTAAAAGAATTTACTATTTCTGTATCTGTCGTTTCATTATTAAGGTATAACATTATACCATTTTCCTAGGGCTATTTAGAGCAACTCTAAATATTGATCAAGCAATCTGTGTGTGTAATGAAGGTATCAGTGTAAAGTTCTAAGATATTTTGCTTAAGAAATTGATGTTTGGAAATTAGCTTTGAATAGCATTTGTCAGAGAACTTACTTTTAAGTGAATGGTAATTCTGCAATTTGAACCTATCTTTTCTTTGGGAGAAGGTTTTTTGTAGTCTTGGTGAACAGTTCCTATACAACTTCTCCTCCTTTCCCCAAGGTCTCCCATGGCTCTGTTGATTCCAAATGCCCTCTTATGGTGAAAGTGCTGGATGCAGTCAGAGGAAGTCCTGCATCTGATGTAACTGTTAAAGTTTTTAAACAGGCTGAAGATGGAAGCTGGCAGGACTTTGCTGTTGGGTAAGTTGTGTGGTCTTCTGGAGCCATTTTCAAGGTGCCTTGGGCAGGCGATTGAGGAGCTAACAGAATGGAGCTCTGATCAAAACAGAAATATGTTTTCTGACACATGTGCCAGACTACCAGTGTTTACAGCACATGAATTCTGATCTAAAATCCATTAGATTTAAGTGGAACTTATCCATGACTGAAATACTAATTGCAAAAATATGTTCAGATGCTCATCTTATCTTTGTATGGGACTAGTTTTAATGCTTATTTTTTCTCCTAGCTTTAGTATTATCTTTCCTCACTGTAGAAAGAAAGAAAGAAAAAAAAATCCTATTTACCAGCATTTCATAGGTAATCTGGACCAACCTCTCTTCATATGCAATGGATATAGAGCTTTATTTGCAGCAGTCACATACAAAATCCTCTCTGTAAGCTTTGTCTGCACACATGCAAATAATAAGTGCATTATTCATCTTCTGCTGTGCACCAAATGTGCTGGTTGGAGGAAATTCCTTGACCAGAAACTTTTTAAGGCTACTATTGTAACACAACACAGAAGCAAAATCTTAGCATTTGTTTGAAGACATTTCTCTAACTCAGAATATCTTTTTCTAGAATGACTGACCAATACTAACAAATACCTAGCATCCTTACAAATACCTTAGGACATCACAGAGGGTCAGACAATAATAATGCCATCAGTCTGTGACAGGTGTATGAATAAGAAAAGAAGAATACAGATTACTAAAATTCAAATAGCTGAGGTATTCAGACATTGAATTTTCATTGCAATAATTTGTTGAATCAGATTTTTAAATAACTCAAGAGAAGTCTCCAGTAGCAGCAGAATATTCAAGCACAGAATGATAAGCACATTAATTGAGTAAAAAAAAAAAGAAAAACCCAGACAAGACTATAAGGAGAGATAACTTTCACTCCAGTGGAATTTTTTTTTTTTTTTTTAATAATAAAGAAAAAAAAAAAAAAACAACTTTTTCTCATTGTAAGGAGCAAGAAAATTTATGATACTGAAAGAGAAACAAACAACTCCACTCCCAAATGCTGAGTGTTAACCTAGGAATAAATGACTCCTAAATTTATATACTTTAATGAACAGAGAAACTCTATGAAAATGACACATTTTTTTCAAGGAATGCAGAGACAAGGATAACATCTTATCCCAAGTGAGCATTCCTTTTATTACTAGGAAACCAAATTATTTCAAATGTAAGTGCTGCTTAACATCTAATACAAAATACAATTTACGGAAGAATGAGATAAATATAATGTCATTATTAAATGCCCTCACTTCTGGGGCATAACAGTGTTTTCGTTTAGTTTGCAACATTGCTCTCAAAAAGCCCATGGAGACAAATCCTGTAGTTCTTAGGCAACTTCTATTCACACTTTAGGTTAGTATACTCAAAAAAATCTAATCACTTCTCCTTAAATATAAATTGAGAAGATTAACCCTAGCCAAGTGAGAACCATTTTGCTGAGGAATGGCAGTGAAGGAACATTAAATCACAGCTTTTATTGCAGGTAAATATTTTAACATTTTTCTTGACTTGTATCATAACCAAGGTTGCTTTCAGTGATTCCACTGACTTTAGGTGATGACAGTTGTTTGAACCAAGTTTTCATATGTGATTACGATCTTATTCTTTTGGGGAAGCCAGAATTTCCCTGTGTTAAAACAACTAAAAATATAAATGAAGTCCAGGAACCCAATCTGCAAACACTCCTGTTAGGTGAATAACATTTTGTAGTTACAGTACCTAGCAGATACATACAGGAAGGTTACATTTTGTACAAATGTTTGTTGTAGTTATGTTTTTACCATTTTGTTTTCCTGTTTTTACTTTGCAAGCACACTTCATGGAATTAAGCAAATGTTCTTCGCAACTGTTTAATTTGAGTGATAGTACTTAAAGGGCAGTGGGGGAGTTAGAATAGTAGCAGCTGACTTTATTAGGAGGCTTATTTCAAAATGACTCTAGCTATAAATATGCAAGAAGAGATAACTTGATCTTAGACACATACTGAGGAAGGGTTTAGGGCACAGAACATGTGATTTGAATTCTATATAAGCTCTTCCCAAGACTAGCTTTTACCCTCTCACTCCTCACAAGTTTTTGGAAATCTAGGTCTTATCACGTGGTTCAGGAGTTGCAGTCACCAAACATAGCTTTCATGTGACCTAGGCTACAAGTCATGAAAGAAAAGGCCTCTGTGTATTTGAAGTAGTTCCCCAACCCTCCATATTTTTTTTTTTTTAACTCTAAAATAAGAGCTCATGTTCCTGAGACATTTCCTCATAAGTCTGCATCTGAGAGCACAGTTTATCTCAATGCAGTATGTGTCCTAAGAGTTCATAAACATCAATATATGCACAGTACAGATTTAACCTGGCCACAATATACAGCTACAGTCCAGATAGTCAAAAACAGAATTGGGATTGCAGTATGGGCTGGTATTGTAGAAACTTTACTGGAAGAGCACAGCTTTTTAATTTAACTGTCCATCTTACTGCAGATGCTGGCAGTCCACATCCTATTAAGAATAAGGAACCATGTTATATTTAGTTCCCCACTCAGACAGAAATACAAGTGTATTGTGCTGTTCAGAAGCAAACACAGCATTTTCCTAACAGTGCTGAATGCTGAGCATCTTCTGCCTTGTGCTAATCCCCTCCACGCTCTGAATCACACACTGTCCTGTTGGCTCTCAATGCAGAAGTAATGCTGAAAGGTTTCCTTGTGAGACCAGTTGCATTGAATGGCTACCACTTAATAATTAAAATAAAAAAAGTGCCATTAACTTCTGGTAGTGGGCATGCCTTTTCAAGTGAGCTCTTGTTTCCAGTTTTCTGGCAGTTCTGGATGGTTAACATCTGACACTCTGGGGCAGTATGCCTTAGGGAAAGCACCATTCCAGCTCCATCCACATTTTCCTCAAACTAAAACTAATTTGTTTTTCTGAACAAAGATTTTGAGGCAGACACCATTTTTCCTTTTCATTGCTTTATGTCTAGACTATCCAGATTATAAGCAGAAGTACATGGATTGCTAACTTCTTCTCATATGCAGGATCTCAGTAATTTTATTTCACAGCTTCAAGCACATTTGCTTCCAATATTACTTTTATTAAAGCAATATAAATTAAAACAGGAATTACTAATTAAACTAGAAGAAAACAGATGCATACACTTTACAGTCTGGGATACTTGTTTCAACTAGGACTTGGATTCTCTGCAGGTTTGGTCTGTCCTGAATGCACTTGATTACACTCGTATTGGACCAGTGAGATTTTTTCAGTCTTGACAAATAAGAAAAATGAAAATTAGTATGGGATTTTCAATCCTGTCACATCTTAATTTAAGCAAAAGCTCTGTCATTCAATCTTTTTTATTTACCACCATTAACCAAAGATTACATATAAGGTGAAGGACAAGAAAAAGACTAGGAAAAGAAAGCTCAATAGCACAACTGATTCTGTCCCAGATAAGCAGCCTGTCAGTGGGTTTTTTTTTTTTTACTTCCTCTCCTCCTCAAGTTTGTTTTCTGCCTAGACAGTTATTCCTTGCCATAAGACAGGAAAATTTCACTAGTTCCCCCAGTCAAGCCTTTCTTCATTTTTCCTTCAGCTAAATAATGTGATTATGAAGTGCTATAAATATCAAATAAATATTTTCAGCAGAAAAAGAAGTAAAAAACAAACAAACACAAAACGTTAAAAAATCAGAAACTAAGTAAAAGGAAGGAAGGAGGGAAAAGAGATAAATGGGGTTTAGGAGTTAAGTATGTAAATATTTAAACAGCTGTCATACAAAGCTTGAAAAGCCTCCTTTTCAAACAAATAGGGTGTAGTGCCAGCTATACTTCTTTCTGCTGGAGTTTTTTCATCCACAGTTTTTTGTTATGAGCTGAGCATGTAAGCTCTGAGCTGGGAATTCCTATTGCTCATTTATATGGTACCCAGTGGAAGAGGCCCCTGCTCTTTGACCAAGGCATTGTAATTCAAATTATTAAAATCTTGTGATGCTAAATTGCTTTTCCAAGACATTACCACTCAGGGTCACATAAAATCACATCAGTGTATGGGAATAAACTCCAGAGCCTCAGTGCTAATAACTAGAGAGCAAAATAATTTTCCAATAAAATTTCTTTTCTCTCCTTAGATTTATTTTGAGATTTGGCATCTTGCCTCTCATCATGACAATCCTTCTCCTTAGACAGTAACCTTTGGTTCCAGGGGACATTTGGTACCAGTTAAACATGCTACTAAAAGAGGGACCTTAAACCATCCACCTTGATTTGTCATGTATATGGGTGAGTTGGTAGCAAGGACAGACTCTGCAATGTATGGAAATACACACTACATAGAGGGAAAGAATTATTTCAGATTATTAGAAACTGCTCACTGTAGGAGCAATGTTTGGCACCTCTGCTGTTTAATATTCCACACTGACTGCTTCTGTTTAGCATCTAAATGGCAGCATAAAATATTTACATAGATATTTAATCACTGCAGGAAAACCACAGAGTATGGGGAGATTCACGAGCTCACGACAGAAGAACAGTTTGTAGAGGGAAAATACATGGTGAAGTTTGAAACCAGCTCTTACTGGAAGGCACTCGGACTTTCTGCATTCCATGAATACGCTGATGTAAGTAGTGGCAAATATCCTTGAGAAGCAGTGTACCCTGCCTGTGTAGTGGCATCAGCTGGAAAGAGCAAACACAGCCCTTTAATACTGAAGGAGCAGCATTACTCAGTGAAGTGGTTCACTGCCACACAGCACTGGGCAAATAAAGACAGTAAATATCCAGCTAAGCCACAGGAAGGAGCCAACTTCCCTGCAAATACTGACACAGCTCTTCCAAAGTGTAGCTGTGCCCATTCACCCACTCGTACCAGTAGGGAATCTTGCTCGAAAAGAGCTACATCATTCAAAGGTAGACAGTGTTTAAAAAAATAAACAAGAAAAAAAAAAAGTACCAAGGAAAAGAGACTGTTTTTACTCATGCTGAAGGAATGGAGAACTTTGGAAACCCTAATTTTATAGCAAATAAGCTATGCTTAAATCAGAGGTATTTCCCCCATATCAGTCACATGAAAATCCCTGAATTCTAATATGACATGTAATTGCAGGGAAAAAATAATTCTTTCTGGTGTGCCTTTTTTTAAATTATGTTCAGTACCAAAATATGCAATTAAAAAGAAAAAAAAAGGTATTTAAAAGTAAAGAAATTTAAGTAGTCTGGAACAACTACTGGTAGTGTTGTACAACATTTCAAACCACAAGTTCATCGAGCTCTGTGGAAGACTAAACCAAATGACTGAGTCCATAAAAGGTCGGAGGTGCAGTTTAGGTGATTTAGGTTAAAAAAGAACAGAACCTCAAAAGTATTTCCTAACCATTTAGATGTCTGAAAGTTCTACATCTCAGAATGTGTTTAAAAGTGCCTGACTGAGATGGTTCCAGCTAGGCTGAAGAAGCTTTTCCTTTGCATAATAGCCTGCAGGTCAGCAAGCTAGCCTGGGAAGTGGGTAGAATTCAGTGTCTGACTCTGTACAAGGTAACTGAAGCCTACAGTCCTCGTGTCCTAGCAGCTTAGCCTTTGGTCATGGAGAGAACTCTCTAGTCCACTTATAGGAAGTGCATCAGGGTTTAGAAAATAGATCAAACAGTACGCTAAAGAAAGCTGGAATTCAACCCAGGTGACAATACTTTCCTGGGAATTGCATGTCCCAAGTCCCATTGGACTGATTTGGAGAGCAGCAGATTTGAATTGTCTTACAGCAAGAGTCTCTCCTTGTTTTGGCAAGCCTAGCCACTCAGTTCCTAATGCAAAAACTGAGCCATCACCAGTGGTGTTAAAAACAGGAGGGGGCACTGAAGTACAGGAGTTTTCTTTGGGCTCCACTGCCTGCCTACATGTCACACAGGGGTTGTATTTAAATTCCCTAGGTGGAATTTCACCCCTGTCTTTCTTACTGGTCATTTGAGATGCCTCCCCCTTACCCTCCCATTCCACATCCCAAAGCAGTTTGTCTGGCTCAGGTGTGAGTATTTCCATCCAGCTCCACCGCAGCTGAGGCTCTTTGTGGTCCTTGGTCCAAATCTCACAAATATCTCAGTCCCTGGCAATCAAAAAGTAAGGGGAAGCATTACCCTTCAGAACCAGAAAAGTGCTCTGCAGATGAAGTGTGGGGTGCTGCTTAGCTGTTAACAAGGTAGCTTTATGTGTATGTTGTTCATCATGACCACAAGTTTTCTCTTTTCCAGGTGGTGTTCACTGCTAATGATTCTGGTCACCGCCACTACACCATTGCCGCTCTCCTCAGCCCTTTCTCCTACTCAACCACTGCTGTTGTCACTGATCCCCAGGAATAAACTTGTTCTGTCTTTTCACACTCTCCTCCACTAGAACTATCATAGGCTTTTTGGAGGAAGGTTTTTCTTACTGCTAAAGCATAACATTTTGCTACATTAGTTGTTGTGGTTTTTTTCCATTTTGTAACCTGCCAAACTTCAGACAAGTCAATTAAAACAATTTTGACTCAATTAGTGAAATTTTATTGTTTTCCAAAGTATTATGATTTGCATTGAAGTGCAAAGGACATTTAAAAAACACACATGGGATGACACTTAATTTAGCTTTGTTATCTTCCTTCACTACCTTAAAGAAGTCTCACCAAATAATACATTGGCTCAAAACAGGAAATTCATATAGTTGTGTTACCTTATAAAATTACCAAATAAATGTACTCAAAATAAGAAAGCAATCTGTACTACTCCAAATTCACACACAGAAAATATGGTCCCACTATCAACCAGGTCACAGGGTGAATAGGTGAAATTCTGAATACCTAGCAGCAGAACAAACAATGCAGAAACCATTGAAATAAGTAAGTCTGGAGAGCTGAAAGAGTTAAAATCTGTGTGCCTTTACTTAAAACTTCAGGTAAACCTCAACACATTGATGTTTCAAGAAGAAAGTTGGCTGCTCAATCAATCTAGGAAGTACTGAAGTAATTTCAATTAGCACTTTTTTAACAACTTTGATATTAAAGTAATTATTTGACATCATGCAGCTGGCTACCCTATGCAGGTGCATGCTAGTTAAATCCCTAATAAGTCAAATCTGTAGCCATAATTGAAAAGAACTCAAAAAAGAGAAGCATCATCTTAATATTCTCTTCATATTTTTAGAAATAGGAAAAGGTAAGCTGTAGAGTGACTGTGATTCAAATAAAGTTGCTGTTAAACTGACTAAAGACTTTGAGGGCTTTACCAGTGATTTCTGTACACCCATAGTCTATTGTATTTAAAATATCCTGAAACAGAGGAATTGGTTTTTAACTGGATTACATAAATTACAGAGAAAGAAACTGAAATCATGCCAGCCAGAAACCTTCAGCACTCATTTGCCACTGACCTTGGAGTTTATACACAGAGCTGGGATGACGGCATAGCAAGTGAATTCACAAGTTACAAAAGCATGCCTTTAACGTTTCACTGGTTACTTTTTCACGGATTTCTAGATGCTACCATAGTTACACAACTCTAGTGAGCAGTGCAAACAGTTTCAAAACAGTGCCCATCATAAAGTATGCAGATTTCATGGGATCCTGGAGCTTGAAAACCAGTAGGTTTCATTTGAAGTATGTTAGGCTAAGCCCACAAAATAGGACATAAATATAGAGATACTCAACAAAAAATAAAACAAACAGAAAAACACTATTCTGATTGTAGTCATCCATCTGATGAAAGGATAAACCTAGTAAAAGAGTGTATGTACATATGTCTAAGCAAGGATCACAAAGTTTAATTTCAAGAAGCAACATTTCCCTAAACTGAACCAGATTCTTCTGGCAGGAGTGGACTTGCCCACATATGGGGAAAGTCTTGGGCTTGTACTGAGTCTAAGGGACAAGTGGTACAACTTAAAATACTGTTTAAATGCACTTCAGAAGTTGGTGTGTAGGTATCTTGATGCCATGCTGAAAAACAAGAGTAATATATGTTTCTTCCTAGGGGATGTGTAAGACAACAAAATAGCCCACAGATTATCCACCTACTTTTTATTAGAGGTGGGGAGGAGAGCAACACAGAGAGAAATCTCTTAATATATAACCATGGGTGACTCAATTAAACCAAGCCATAACCACAGAGAATTTCTCACTGAAATTGCTGAGTTGACATGAAATTTGTGTTTCTCCCAGTTATATGAGGTCAAAACCAGCGTTTTTTCTCAATAAAAAGAGAAAAATAAAACAGAATAGGCATTTCTTCCAAGAAAATTGACACAGTAGTTGAACTAGGCAATGTTCACAATATTTCCACAGACAAGGATAGAAAGGACTTATTTTCACAGACAAGGTTCATGTTTGTATGGGTTACTTATTTTCTTATTGTTTACTAAGTAAATAGTATGAATCTACGTGTTGAAAGTCATAGGGGTTTTCTGATAAGTAGCTTCATTTCAGAGGCCTTGATATAAAAATCACAGCTCCCACCAGTTTCTGCTTGCTGACACAGACTTCCTAATGGCAGGCAAAATGGCATTTCATTCTGTGTTTCTGGTTTTCTTAGCTGGCCTGGCACTTTGCTCTGAAGCTGCACCATCGGTAAGTGTCTCAGGACTGAAGTCCTTCTACTGATGTAGTCCCAATTATTTTCTTTTATTATTTTTTAATTAGTGTAAGCAAAAAGAAAAAAATTTTTTTTATTATTATTTTGATTTTACAGTATGTACTGACATTATTTCTCTGCTGCTTCTCTTTTCTGGTCCTTCTTTCTCCTCTAGTGATTAATGAGAGGGCTTTCTGGGTAGAGAGGTAGTACTTGTCATTAGACACAGCAACTGCATGAAAAACAATGTAAGACAAGAAAGGAAAAACTATCATATTCACTAGACAAAAAACCTTGAGCATTCATAACACAATGAACAAGCTGTGTCATGAGGAATTTCATCTCCCAATGCAAAAATCCATGCTGGAGAAAGGCCTTCTCTAGACTTCTGCCTTATTGCTCTACCCTCTACAGCTTTATCCCATGTAAGTAAAGTCAGGATTCTTCTTCCAGAGGACTCTTTTATGCCAGGAAAGCAAACTAAAGACTCAGATGTTTCAGCCTGATATTCTCCTACAACAGCCTTTTCTCTGTGATACCTTGAGAAGCTATCTAGAACGGGGGCTAGTGTTAAAGGAGTAAAGTGAGTATTTACTAAAAAAAGCTTTGAAAGGATACACCTTGGGCAATACAGGAGCCTAGCCAAGGCTACACCCAAGGTGGATGATGGGTCACAAGTTTTCTCACTTTTATAAGTTTTGATCCATTTACATATTGGGGTTAATTGTTCAATTACAGCTTCAGATCATGAAGTCACATCCTCCCAGATTGTTCTCCTCAATTCACTGTTGTCTATACTTTTTGGGCCTGAAGCTGCAACTGTATCCTGTTTCTCAGGCTGGAAAAGGATTGCTCTGTCTATCTAAACTGTGAAGAGAACTTGCTAACACTTTATGTGAAGTTCAGAGTTATATACTAATGCAGTACAGAATCTGGAAAATATGAAAGCTAAAATTTAAGGCATCATCTCTCTCCTCAACTACTCATTTCTCCTCTCAACTCTGATCTTTGTGAAAATAATACCTGACTAACACTGTTGAGGAGTTAGACTTTCATAGGGCTCCCAGGATGTAAAAGTCAGGAAAATCAGTGATGGCAGTGCAGCCCTTCTTGCCAAGGGGGTACTTGTCACAAGTAACACAAGTGAGGAGGCCTTGCATTCCAGAAAGGGAGCATGAGGAATCTGGACATACAGGCAGGACAGATACATGCTGATATATTGATAATGATACTCCATGGGGTTCCTGGCCCATGAAACATCCCAGATTGTAAGAGGATGTGAAAGACAAGGCTCTTAATTTTTAGCCATCTACATAACAGTTCATTTTACAACGATTAAATGGATATCAGTGACTGTTATTTTGAGATCATCCCTGATTAGCACCTTCTACAAAGCTCTGTTTTCTCACTTTTCATCTGCAGATTTAGGCAAGGTCAAAGCCCTGCTTCAACTCTATTTTTGAAAGGGTAAAACATCAGGCCGTAATTACTACTTGTTATGAATACGTTGGGATGAAACTATAGCCATCCTGTATTTGAAGGAAGGTTTCCCTCTCCTCTCCTTGTGTAGCTTCCAGGGTTGAAAAATCTGATTCAACATGCTGTTAACAACATAAAAGATGTTTGAAGACATTTAAAGACAACAAAAGTATGTCAACATTCAGCATCTGATTCATGCTGGAGTCTGTATGCGGTGCTTATCATGTTTACATTGGAACTGCAAGTCTATAGCAACAAGGTATCAGAGGCTCTCAAATCCAGAAAGCTGCGCTCAAATAGCCCGTGCCAATTTCATTGCCTCTGTCTGAGGAAGTGTTGGCAGATTCCTACTACTTTTGAGGATGTAATTATTTCCTGTTGAGGCCACAATTTAGTTACAACTTCATACTGGAGATGATGTGTAGCTAAGCCTTGTCAAAGAAAAAATAGAAATGTGGTCTCACAGCTGCAGTGCCTCCCTGATGTATATGGCTACATGCCCAACAGCTCCTGAAATCTTCCTGAAATCTTCCCTGCTGGCTCCACTAAATCCAGCCCCCAGAAAGCTTCAGATTATGTTTCCTCAGTACACACGCAATCTTCTTGCGAACGGTATGGTCTCTCCTGTAGACCTGAAGAATATTCCTTACTGCTTTACTATGCACCATCACCTACCCCTCTTGCAACATAAAAATTCTCTCTTCCCATTGCAGGACTCTCTTGATGCCAAGCATCCTCTTTTCGTAAAAGTTGTGGATTCAGTTCGAGGAAGTCCAGCTCCAAATGTTCCAGTTAAGCTATATAAAGAAGGTGCAGATGGATCTTGGGAACTGTTAAATTCAAAGTAAGTTGCGCTAAAATAATGAGTGAAAGATGGGAAAGGCAATGGGAAGAGACCAAATAGTTGAAAGACCAGATCCACATTCTCTAAAGTGAGATGTCTGTTTTTCTCAGAGGAAAGGTAACATACAATTGAATTAACTTGCTGCAGATTGTCTTTTAAATGTAATACAGTTTCAACTACCAAAATGGTTTTATAATGCTTTATAATTTCTATTAACACAAGAAAGTATTTTAAGCTATCCTTTAATTCAGTCATCATTTCTCTTTAATTTCATTGCAAAGGTCTGTATTACCTTTAAGTACCCAGCAATGAATTGCTGCATTGTTACCAGAAGAATCAGACAGACTCTAATATTCTGAATCCAAGAATCTGGTTGAGAATTCTACCTTTATTGGCCATTTTCTGTTTTTCTAAATGGATTTTCATTTCTTACAACATCACAGTTTTAAAAAGAAACTGTTTTGAACATATACCACATCATATTTGATAGTTTTCTTTACTTCAAGATAAAAGACTTCAGCCAAAAGGAGAAAATTTGGGGATAAAGCCTTCTCACCTTCTCCCCCACAGAGATGCAATCACACCTCAAATAAGAAAACAGGATCTCCAGATATATAAATATTGGCATGTCTTTTAAAAAAACATAATCATGGAATTTAAAGTGCAAATGGTTTTTAAAATTGACCTCTATTTTAGTATATAGTAACACTTAAAAAAAAAAAAGCAATTTTTACTCAAAGTATAGTCAGAAATTAAATTGGAAAATTTCTTAGGGAATACACAGAATGAGCATTCTTTATCCACCAGGCAACATTCCACTTCCACACTAAGCTACTTATGATAGTTGCAAAGTCTCACCTGAGACCTTTCCAGGTATACTAACAGTCTATTCCACCTTAAAAAAAAATAGGGCCAAAGATGGCATAACCCATGAACTTCAACAGTGGAATCCCAGACTCAGATGCATTTCTAGAAATTACTGTAGAAACTGTTTAAATGGCTCTTTGGTGTCACAGAGCAGTGGGCTCAAGCAACACTGCTCTCATGTGTCCTTGAAAAATACAGATGCAGTGAAGGCCACACCTACTTGTACAATGTGGGGAAAACAATCTATTCATGTTGTCCTACTTTAATTGCCTCACACCTCAAGTGAGAAGAGAATTTCACACATATTCTATCACCACAAATGTGTGAAATTTTCCAGTAAGAGTGTTCAGTTCACTTACCTTCATTTCTGAGCTTAGAGACTCTATATAAAGATACTCTACTCATAACAGCTGGATGTTGACTGAAATCTTAAAAACACATTTAATATTTGAAACAAGGAGCAAAGTATCCTCAAGATAAAGTAAGTAGAAGTCATGCTAATACTAAATCAACCTCTCCCACCTTAATAATTTGAAAATAATTAAATACTAGCAAGAGGTCCTGTAACAAATGTTCTCAATTAAAGATGCATTTAGTATTATCTGAAATAGCTTATTAGAGAAGTTACCTTGCAATGATCAAAGAGACAATTGAACAGATACAAAATTTCTGATAACTGACTATGGAACATCTTGTAAGATATAAAGGGTATTCTATACTTTATTTTCTAAGCTACGTGAAAAAAACAAATCCTAAGTAATGCACTGCACAATGACATTATTTTTCTCTGCATACAATTTGAATAAAATATGTCAAGAAAAGATTTGGCAGCTAGAACACAGGATAGTGGTCTTTTGATTCCAAGATCAGGCAGTGGTAGCTCTGTTATTTGTGGATAAACTACCTAATTAAAAAAATCCCTAGTATTATAAAACTTGCTTCATAGAAAGGTGCTTCAAGAAAGGGACATGTCAGAGAGACAGCATTCAATATTGCTTCTGGACCCCTAAATGGGTTGAGGTTCAAAGAAGTATGGTTTCAAAACAGTACTAGGCTGTTAGATAACACAGATAGTATCTTCAAATCAAAGAAAACCACCTGTTTGTTGAGGTCAATACATACCACAAGGAATTCCATGAGACTACACTGCTAGCTGACCTATGGTCATTTCAAATAGCAGGTCTCAAATTTCTAATAGCCAATCACAAACAATATTTACACTGATAAAACAACTCAATACATTTAAATAAGAAAGAAAACCATGGAAAAATCAGGACAGTTGACCCCAGTTAGTTGCACAGAGTGCATTACAGAGCTTCCATGTTGCTTACAGCAGTGGTGAAGTTTTCCCTCTGAGTGGGTTCATCTAATTAACTTCAGGACTCTGCCAAGAGTCTATGAACAATAATGCCAGTTTTTGGCTCATCCCCAAACCATGCAGAGTTAGTGAGATGGCAGGTAGCCAACTGCTGTGGTCACTGTGGAAGTAGCAAATGCCAAGGTAAGCTCTGAGGCATCCATAATACGGATGGACGTAAGTTATTCCAGGTCAATAGAAGTATTCATCCTATTACTTAAGCCACACATCACTCAAGTTCAATTGCTAAAAACTGCATCTTTCTCAGGCTTTTAACCAAACTAAAAAAGTGTGTTCTTCTACCATTACACAGACAAACCAATGACAAAGGAGGCCTCCCAGAACTTACAACCAAAGAAAAATTTGTAGCAGGGTTATACAAGCTTGAGTTTGATACAGCCTCTTACTGGAAGAGTCTGGGCTTGAATCCCTTCCACCAGCATGCTGATGTGAGTATTCCTTTCCTCCTCGCCTTCAATTGCAAAGAATAAAAATGCTTAATATGCGTAGACTTCAGTTACTAACAGCATGTGTTGAATTTTTTTTTTTTTCACTTTTAAATATTTTCACACTAACCCTTTATATCCACAGTCTCAAAGCTTTGTAGCAACATAGTCATGACAGAACCTAGTTACTGGCTCCCCTATAAGTCTCAGAGCTCCTAGATGTGTTATTTATGGAGAGGTTTTCCTTCCTTCTACCTCTACTTAAGTCCAGGATTGCTTTTGTGATTATTCTAAGTGTTTGAGGGACAAGTGGAGTACTCTGTGAAGTCCCCTGTGAAAAGCATTTATCTGCCTTACTGTGACAGTATTTGTATGGCAACAAAGTTCATAATTTAGATTTTTAAAGACAACAAAAGTATGTACTATGTTCTGGATTTTTGGAGCCAAAGTTTACAACAGGAAAAAAAGGAACAACCTGCCTCTTTAATTTGGGGGATTTTTTAGTAATAATGTGACAAATAAACTGGTTAGAGGAAGGTCTTCCAAACCGAGTACCAAGTGAGGCCTGCTGAAGGATTTGGGGACAGTCTCCTTCCCCCAACAGCATTATTTTTTTCCTATGACCTTTCAGTAGCAGCAGTTCTACATTTGTTTTTGGACTCTAACATCTGCTCAGCTGTTCCTTAGCTCCATGGAGAAAAGGTGGCAAACACCTGGATTAAATTTTCTGTCTTCCTGAATCAAATGAAAGATGACATTCTTATACTAGACAGTAATGAAGGTTAATGCTGGATAGCCTTGTCTTCTCTGGCAACTAAAATAAAAAAGGGAAGATGAAAGATTTACTGCAGGCAAGTAAATTGATTGTATATCTAGATAATGGTTGACTGGAAATTAATTTAATTTACAGTGCAAGAGCCTTCTTTCTTAAAAATAAGCCTCAGTAAGAAACACATTTTGCTCAGTTCACTCTCTCATATGCATCTTTTTTATAAATGTTGAAAGGAGCACAAGCTTTGCAGCACAGAAGCTATTAAACTGTCTGTTTTAAAAGCTGACACTTCCCACCTCACAACACAAAATAACGTACTATGTGGAGTGAGAAATTAAAGGACAGGATGTGCTGGTCAGGGAGATGTTAATAGGGCTGTGGTAAATCATTAATATGTAAGGTCATTATCATGCTGTGGCCAAATAATTAATTCCATCCCTTCTCTAACTACTAGATTTTGAAGTAGAACTAAAGAAACTCATTGTTTTATACTCTGGCCTAATGATAGCTAGTGTAGCACTGTTTAATCCTATTCCTTGAAGTACAGAACATGGTAAGAGCAACACAAGCATTTCAACATTTGAAAGAATGGGAAAATGGGATAGCTTTTTGGGTTGGTTTTTTTTTTTTTTAAATAAAGAAAATCAGTGGGGTTCATAGTACTTTCATAAGGAAGCAATAAGGAAAGAAGAAAAAAAAATTGTTGCTATTTATGAGTACTAACAAGGAAATGCCAATTTGGATAATAAATAAATTGAATAATGTCTTAAATAATGTGATATTTATACTTTTAACAAAGGGTATTTAACCAGTGGGAAAACTGCATTACAGGCAGCCACAGTTCAGAGTGAAAATATTTCTGAAGTTTCATGTGAAGTCACTTACAATGATCACAATGGTTCCATCTAGGCATTTATCTAGAGATCACTTCTCATTTTGTCTCATTTTTGTTTTTTTCTTTTTCCAGGTGGTGTTCACAGCTAATGATGCTGGTAATCGGCATTACAAGATTGTTATTGTCCTTAGCCCCTTCTCTTACTCAACTACAGCAGTAGTTAGTGAGCCAGTGGAATAGAAGCTGACATTAAGCATGAAAATTCAGCTGTGTAACTTAAAATTTCCATAAATTATAAGAACTTAGTATCTGACTGTATCAACTGCTTCAGATTTCATAGTAAATCACTAACAGTAGTTTTTTTATTCACTTTGTTAACTTTAGGAAGAAAGTATATTGACTCTGTTTTCAAATACTCTTCTGAATAAAAGTATTCTGCATTTCTGTATTGTCAGTATTGCCCTTCTGAATTAAAGTTTAGGATTCAGAAAAAACACATTAACGTTAGGAATAAATGTATTGAAATTCCATTATTTCAATATGGGGACTCTGAGAATAAACCAAAGTCTTCCATGAAGTTGATAAAACTAAACTTCTTTCTGAAAAGGAATTGAACAAAACACATCTGTGAAAGGTGTCTCATGAAAAGTAAGCAGACAGAAAATACAATCCACCACTACCATCTCCTGTATTTTATCAATGAAGCCCACAACAGATGAAGTCACATGGGATTACTTACTCAGGGCCCCACATAATTACCAGATAAATTCACCTCTCAATTCTGATTTTGGAGACATAAAAGTGAAAGCAGGTTAAGGTGACAGCATGGTAGAACAGCATTTAAAGAGGCTAAGGCTACACATACTTAAAATGCCTTCTTTCCTGTTTTCCAATATACCATAACTGGTGACACTTTCAAGAACAGACCAGAAACCTCTGTTGCAGAAAAGTGTATCACTCAAACATGCCTAAAGAAGCTTATTCATGTATTTGCAGAAAATTCTGCAAATATTGTCCCTAGCTAAAGTACTCCCCAGAATTACTTGCATACCTCAAACCATCAGACACTTTCATAATAGCTGTTAAATGCAAATAAAAATAAGGATAACTGATGAATCCTGAGAAAATCAGTTTCCTATTTAATACCAGGAGAAATATGGATGAATCCTTCTATTCCCATTCTAGTAATCCCTATATAGGGAAGAACCATTAGGAGATTCAACAGAATAGCAACTCTGTCTTGGAAAAGTATATAAAAAGGTTGAGTCACTTAGCCTAATAAAACCAAAAGCCATAAGCCTATAAATACAAAGAAAGGGAAAACACCCTGCTAGCCTAAGGCTTGATCCCATCACAGCCTAACCTGATGTATTTGGACAGGTGTGTCCTTTCTTTTTGCTGTTACTTTGGAGCACTAGAAAAAAGAGCATTTTGTCTAGAAACAAAACACAAAGATGATATATTTTCCACAGAATCTCAGAATAAACAAACCAACACAATCTTTAGAACATTATATTTCATAAAAGACAATGATAAAAAAGTACAAACATTTTCATGAACAACAAAAAAAACCAAAATTATGATAGTACACAGGAAATTCCCAGCATTTGTTCCAGTGCATTTTTTCATTAAGCCTATCTTACATACCTCTACAAATAAAATAATCTTAAGTACACTTCTGCTTGCTGATATGCAATGGACCCTTTTAATTTTTTCAAATAGCTGGCTCATTAGTGACCCACTACAACAACTAGTAAACATAACAATAGAAAAATAGAGTGGCAAGATCCAAGGAAAAGGACATTTTGCACTTGCTTTTCAATAGGCTGCCTATTTCCAAAATGGACTTTATATTTTATATTCTCCTACTGAAATCTGAAATATGGAAAATGGGCTAGAGAGTATCTTAGCATATTAACCAGATTCTATACTTACGATTTCTGTAATGTTTTTTACTTGCTAATTTGCAAGAACTTCAGAATCTCGTAAAATACTCCCTTCTTCTTCTCCCTCCATGTTCAGTCCTTGAAGATGTTCCTAATTTACCTTGTGAGCAATGCAAAAGCCAATGTGATTAGCTTCTCTCAACATTTTACAAGGACCATGAAATTATCAAAAGGAATGTGCACAACTCTTAGTTCTGCATCGTATTTATTTTGTTTGAAGGCACTGACTATGTTAAAATTCACTACAGAAGAATACTGAGTTCAAGCAGGTAGTATACAAACACTACTTTGATGTAATTTAAGATGGCAATTTCTAAAGCTTCCCAACAAAGTGATGAAAGGTATTTAGAGAGAGTGTTGGTCAACGATTCATAATTTAACATCCATCATTTTGGGGCACCAAAATGTAAACGTTTTAAGAACTCAGCTATATGACAAAATCCATTCACATACTGGTTTAAATCACATTTTTCTAGGACCATACATGATCAATTACTTAAAGCTGTAAAGTTATATTAGTTCAGCCAAAGCATATGTGTAATATAATATGTATATATGTAAGTATATATACATATATATGCATTAGATTCTTTTTAATTAGACATAAATTTCACAGAATGCCTAAGAAATGGGCACAAAGCATGCTTCAGAAAACAGTACAGAACTATGGTACCAAAGGGTGTTTCATAATCATAGGTGTGAAATTGTAGGTGAACCTGCACTGAAAACCACTGAAATCACTTCAAAATTACATGAGAGATTTAAAAATTTATTTAACTGTTCTTAAAGAACTGTATTAGTCAGCTATGAAATAAGACTAATTTTATTTTGTAGATATAATTGTTCATTACAGTGTATTATCTCTGCTTTCTCCTTATGCTTCAGAATGTCTTATATACCCACTTATAGAAAAATCTATCAGGAGGTGAGCAAACCACTTAAGCATGCTTTTGAAGGATGTTTTCTTCACTTTATGTTTTTAGTTGTTTTCATTGTATTACATCATTCCTAAAGCATATTAGATTAACTGGTAGATATTAAGGTAATTCCATTATGGTATAAAATATCCCTTACAATTGTTCTCAACTACTAAATTAAATAATAATATTTCTACTAAATATTTGGGATGCCTACAGGTAAGCTCATAACATTACTGAAGCATGGTTAAGGGCAAAATTTGCTGCTGGGATGCCAAAGAAATAAAAGGTGTTTATGGTAAACAAACTTAAAATATACAAAGCACCACACCATCTGTGGCAGCAATTCAGGAAACCAACATATAGTAATGACTTAAAGTTAGGATTCTTTGTTAACACTCTTACAGAACACTCTATGGATAAACAATCCTTATTATATATACTGCTTTCCATTCTTTATGGAAGCAGAAGTCAGTCTTTGGTTCCTAAAGAGTTGAGTAACTGTGACAAACAAAACAGTTTAGTATATCTTGGTCACTATATTTGCATTAACATAGAAAATAAATGACCTGGTCCTTTTCCTTTGTATTAACAAGGGATGTAAAAAAATATTAGGAAAGATAATAATGCTTAGCAGTGGGATACTTTTAGGTAGCATAACATTACAAGCAAAGAGAAAATAAGAATTTCAGGAAAGATGCTAGTTACTCATACATTTAACACCACAAAAATAGAGAGACAGGACCAATCCTTAGCGGGACTGTGCAACCTCAATCTCATTGACAGTCATCGACTTGAGGATCCTCAGTGCATCATAGAAGCACTCAGCACTCTACCAGAATAGGCCCTTAAATAGCTATATTGAATAATATACTATGAGTGGAATCTTAAAAAGCATTTGGGATTGGCCTGCTTTCTGTTCTGCTTATGTCATCACCATCCTCATCAGCAGAACAGTACTACCAACACCGTGCTTCTGAAAATCCCACACTGCAAGCACTTGAACTATTAGAACTATGTTTTACTATTCTCTTAAAAATCTAACTGTAATATTCTTCCAATGAAGACACATTTTTGGCTCTTCTGATTTTGGAGGAATAAAAGTGCTGTTTACTAGAATTAAAAAAAAAAAAACCCAAAAACAAACAAACCAAAAACAAACAAAAAAAAACAATACCAAAATACTGTACGCACCCAGACACATCGTTTTAGGCATTAAAATCCCTGGCATTGACACTAGTGGCACACTTGGAAACAGTTAAGAGTTCCTGTAGATCATAATATGCAACAACTGCAAGATTTTCTGTAATAAACATGCAATATGCATATAAATACGATTCAGATGGCAGGCAGGGTATCATACAATTTTTCTGGCAATAAATAAAATTAAAAGCTTTCTTTCTAATAAGTTCATATAAGAAATTGATTTTTCTATATAGATATGCAGGAGGCCTAGAGCTCAAAACTAGTATAACAGTTTACAGTCATAGCTGGCCAACAATTAATATTTCCTTCATTTCACATAAGGTATAACCTTTTTATAAGCATACGGACATTTTACACTTGTTCTTTCATGCTAATAAAAACATTCCTATAGAATTCAAACAAGAACACACTCAAATACATACTGAAGCATAAAATATTGAACAATTGAAAAGCAATGTACACACATTAATTTACATCACATATTTACAAAACACATTTTAAAAAGAAACAAAAGCATTCGTTTAAATACAAGGAAGGGCAGTTTAGTATAAAAAATTCCTGGAAGAGGCTTCTGTCCTTACTTCCAGAGAAGCTACAAGTCTGTTTTCTGCAGTTTATTTAGTTGAGTAGTTAAGATAGAGAGTGTGAAGAATGAAGGCTTGAACAGTAGTCTCATGCTGTAAACATCTGAGTGGTAGCTGCTGGCTTTTCTTTCAGAACAAAATGCTTGGTACATACAATCACTTCTCATCCCAAGTCTGCATCATCAGTTGGTCAAAAAACTCTACTTCTAAACTGCTGTGTTGTTGGTTTTGTTTTGTTTTACAGTGTTTATGAGTAGCTTCCAGTGTTAAAAGTTTATTCTGGTAGGATATCTTGCCATTCCACTTCCATCAATAGTCTCTAACAGGAGCGAGTTCTGGTATGAGATTAACAGTTATATTTTTATATAATCTACTGACAAGTACTTTAGGAGTATATACTAAATTGTTCAACCCATCAATATACTGACGTTCTCTGGAATACCTCAGAAGTTTGTATCTGCAGAAGGAGTTGGAAGAAGAAAAAGAAGAAAGATTTGCAAGAAATAAATTCAGTTGATGTTAGACATGATACTGTGACAGTCATTTAATTTTGAAGTACAGCTTAAATTCTGAAACTACTTTTCAGACCTCTGAAATTACCAAATAATCTACCTTAGGTTTAAAAAGAAGCTTTTAAAGATTTTTAATACGGTTAGATTTCACGGTCACACATACAAGTTAACATTAAGACTAAATAACAACAAAGGAGGCATTCAATACGCAAACTTTTTATGGTCCCAAACTAAATATATTTTTAAAGATTATTCAATTTCTTCATGTTCTTTTGCTATAAAATTCAATTAAGGAGTTCAGGGAAGATTTAGGAATCTTCACTATTCTTCATTACACATTTAAATGTCTGAAATTATTTTCATTTCACTATTGAGACTCCTGCATTTGCAAACATCTAAATTTGAAGTGAAAAAAGAAGTTCCCCTCCCCCAGATTTCCCATATGTACAATTTAGTTTCCTATAACAAATTTACTCATCTCTACTGCACATGTCTATAATTTTATTAATAATTCAAAATTATGAATAAAAGAGAAAAAAGATGTCCCCAGAAAGACATCCAACAATGACAGAATTGAGCAGTATTTCTAGTTACCTGAAAATACATATCATAAACCCTTTATTTTGTATTTCACCTTCTAAATTTTATGTGTGGCTCATCTGCTGCATTACGGTTTCTATTCCATTCCAGGGCAGCCAGAATCTACTGGCCAGTTTAAGTGTTTTGTATCTTTGTAGCAAAAGAAAGGACCCCCAAAAGAAAAGGTTTAAATCAATATATGCAGGAAATGAGAAGACCTGTTTCTCAGAAAAGAATGAAATATGAGGGAAGAAACCAATCCTCGAGGAGTTTTAAAGTCAGTTTTCATGCAGGAGTCCTTTGCCCTAGCTGCACTGCTTCCTTTTGCAAAATATCCAAAATAGCCAACTAATGGAGCCCTGCCAGCACTAATGCCCAAACTATTATGGAACAATAATATTATGGATCAAAGGTTATGATGATAATATCTTCTGACACACAAATTTAGTCTCTCTCATGGCTAAATAAAAAATATCTGAACAGCAAACATAATGTGTTTAAGAAAATACAAATTTTAGCACCAAAGAGGAAATAACACTGATAAGGATAAGAACAGACTGCTTATTCATATGTAAAAAAATTTTACATCTTTAGCTGTAGTATTTGAATATTACTCTGCTTTTCTTACCGTCCTAAAAACTGGACTTCACCTCTGTGATGATGAGGAATGGATTTGTACTTCCCCAAATCACCTTCTGGTCTTGTTACATTGTATCCAGCATAGTGAACCCTGCAGTACAATACATAAACATTTGTAAAAACATCTCACAATTCATCATACAAGTAAAAGAAAAAGTGAGAAAGACACATCAAACATTGTAAAGCTAAGTCTTCATGTTCTCTGACATTCTCTTCCTAAAAAAACCTGAAACAGTCCAGACCCAACAACTAAAAAAGCTGGTAAAACAAAATGCAAAATAATAATTTCATATTTATTATTTCCTGCTTGTTCCAGAATAAAAGCATGAAATTAGCAAGGAAAATGTATAGAAACAAACTCGTCCTTTAAAAGATATCTCCTTATATACAAATTCATGCAGACACTTTTAACAGCTCACATAGGAGCTCCCTGGGAGCAGATGAAAATGCCACGAGCAGACCTGTCCATTGTCCTGTGGGGGACTTTGAATATATTCACAAATTAACCTCTCTCTCAAACACTGCCCCTAAGACATGAAACTCATGCCTTGACTACATGCCTGTGGGATGGTATTTCATAATGATAGCAGTAAGAGTAATGCAATATGCTTAATATGGTTACTTGTTGTTATATCTGTTGTTACTGAACCTAGCTCTTAAAAAACCTACTAGTTGTCCCCAGGCCAAGAAAAAAGAACATCATACTTACCCCTTCAAATTGTATATTCTGATATTTCTAAAGCAAACTATGTAGAATTTGTCCATTTAAAATAAATTACAAAAAGGTGACAAGTGACAGAACAAAGAGCACCTAACTGGTCTCAAAGGGTGGATGTACAGTAAGACCTAAGCACTCAAAGCTCACCTGTTCCAAAGATCATCATCTTCTCCACCCCATCCCCAAAAGGCATTTGGAAAACCATTGATCTTCTTGAATTGTTCCACTGTCAGGCCACTTACACCACCAAAAAACTCATTGTATGGAAGGCTGGAAACAAAAGACAAATTCATTATTGTTAGCTGAATTTTGATAGGTAGCCCTCTCTTTGAACAGTACCTTTCCAAAAAAGCAAGAGTCCCAAAGTAAGGACATGATGAGAGTCTGAATGTATTCACTAAGGGACACTGGATTGTCAGCATTAAGTAACATACACAAAGCTGAATAAAAGATTTGCAGTCATGTCTGATTTGCATAAAAGGTGCTTTTAAACTGTAGCTCTAACTAGTACCACATATATAAAACAAAAATCTACCAGGTATTGCTGATTTAGACTCATAGCTGAAGTGTTAAGTGAAGCACTCAAACTTTTTATGTTGACACAACTCAACTGAAAAAACCCTATTTAATCAACCAAAAAATTAGGAATCAGTAATGCATCAATTAAATAATTTTAACTCCCAACAATATTCTACAGAACTGTTAAAATTTGAGAGAAACAGTTTAACAGTACATATTAAACAGCAAATGGCATGCTGATCTAAAAAAAAAAAAAAAAACCCAACATTTTCCAGTTTTTATAAGATAAACTTTTGAATAAAAAGGATAATCGAAAAAGGATGACAGGCTTTCCTGCCAGTAAGCAACAGTATTTGCTACCATATATAATTAAGCAATAAGCAGTTGGCCAGTATGAACAGCCTATCCATATAACATACTATGCCCCAGCCAATATGATTCTCAGTCCTCCAAACACCATCAATCTAAAAAAAAATTTAAACATTTAAGTATCTGTATTTATTTCCATCAATATTAACTTGAATCCTTAGCCCAGAAGCTGGTACAGTAAATTAGCTTTCTTTCAAAAGCAGTGCACAATTTCATAAAATAGAAGTTTCTCAGGAGACATTTCCAAATCTTAACTTCAAGGAATTAAGACCATCTACAAAAAGATTTATTATTGCTTAGGACACAATTGCCACACTAAAGAGCTCCAGAATGCAAAGGGAAAGAAACCAGAAATACACAATCATGTAATTTCTGATCTGTGTGGAAACACAGGATTCAACCAAATCTTAATAGCATGTAGGAAAGGTAGAAACTATATTTGCCTTTCAACATTTAACTGAAAGAGCAGGTGTTTTAACCCCCTCCTCCCTCTCAAAAAACCCCACATACTTACCTCTAAAATAACCAATGAAAAGACTGCCAACCCAAAAACAGACCACCACCCAAAACCAAAACCAACTGGATAGTTAATAAGACTTTTTGAGGCTTATTTATTTTTGTATTTTATAAATCTGGTTTTGCTTATACAAAATTTATCAGTTTTGTAAATATTTACCTATTTTGACATTATATAAATGCATAAAGTGTTTTTTAAGTACATACAAAGATAGATGAAATCTCTTATATATTCATAGGTGCTAATTCATTTATTTTTAAATACACATGAAATCTTTAAACATTGAACTGCAATTTGGCTGACAACCTGAAGTCCAGACACTCTGAAGTCCAGAGCCATGGTTTCAAGGCATTGCTTTTCATCTGTTAGTTGACCAGATTGTCAAGTTGATTACTTTCACAAACAAAGTTCAGGATAGCAAATACATGCATGTAGCAAGCAATAAGCTAAAGCTTTATGTGAAGTGATTCCAAGAATGTCATGAGATAGCAGAGTGTTAACAAGCAAGTGACACATTATTAATGTAAACTGACAGAAAAGAAAGAGGTAAGAAAACTGCAGGTCCCACTACTTTCACCAAATGTCAATAGAGACTGAGAGACAATATACAAAATGATCTAGCAGCAAGAAAATCTTCACTTTAAAAAGAAGTATGAAAAAAAAAATAAAAGCATACATTTATTAGAAAATAAATAAATTTTTTCTGTTATATTTTGCTACAGATTATCTGCTTTTCTTTTGTAACAGCCAGCACAAGTGTTTATGTAGCCAGAAAACATTTCTAGTAAGTTAGGTAAGATTTTCCTCCTTGACATACAAAGCCTTTTTTTTTTCCGAGATCAACCTCACTGCAAACAAGCTCAACATTGAAAATCATAAATAGTATCTTCTAATTAGTAACACATCAAATGTAGACACTAAATTTAAATCTTTCTTTTAGCAACTAAATATTCATTTCTGTAAATAGCATGGTAGGAGACTGCTTTGTTGGTTTCACCAACTGTATATAGTGTCACAAAATTCAAACACTTTTAAACATCTCTGGGTATTTAAGAAACAATGTAAATGAAACTATTCACTTACATGTACATGTACTTGTCCAGCTTTGCTGCAAAATGGCGTGGCATTTCTCCACATCCATAGTAATTTCTGTCATTTTCAGGTAAGTGATCCACGTCATGGAATATTATGCAGTCCCAGACAGCATCCTTCATAGCCTCTTTGAAGCCAACATTAAAGAGCATTGCACGATTAAAAGGTTGTGTACCTGTCTTCACACAGAAAACAAAGGAGACATTGTAAAAATCAAGAAAAGACAAAAATTTCAATACTATGAGAAAAACATACTCTAACACACACATTAAAAAAAAAGGTATTGACAATGATGCCTCTTTTGATCAGCAGCTCATGCTGGATTGGCTGCACCCCAGGATGGGGTTCACACTCCTGGCTGCCAGGGCACACATTGCTGACTCCTGTGAGCCAGGAGTGAGCCTGGCTCCTGCGGCCAAACAGCACCCTCAGATCCCTTTGTGCAGGGCTGCTCTCCAGTCACTCCTCTCACAGTTTACACTTGTGTTTTTTTACTCCATCCTAGGTGCAGAGTCCAACATTTTGACTTATTAAATTTCATCCCATTAATCACTGCCCAGTGCTCAAATTTATCTATAACACTCTGCAAGGCATCCCATCCTTTAAAAGCCAACCACAACCTCCCCGCTTGATTTCATCAGAAACTTGCTGATGGTGCATTCAGCTCCTGTATCCACTGAACGTAAGGCTCTGGAACTGAGCCCTGAGGAACACTGCTGCTGACCTACTTTTTTTGCCTTGAAAACTTACAACTACAATAGATTCTAAGAGGCCAGCTTATTACCTACAAAGTATCAGCCTATATTTGAAGAAAAGCATCATGTATCTGGCCACTGCTCGAGCGGAGGAATGGAAATAGAGCTTTCCTTTTTCATTTAGAGTAGAAGAGCAGAGTAACAGTTTTTACATTCTGGATTCATCCAAGTCTTGGTAAGAATATCAAATCCCTTCTAGTAAGGAATCTTGAAAGTCACTTTTCAAGTAGATGCTGTTACCTGTTCAACAACATAAAAGGCGAATTCCAGCCGCTGCTTCTGCAACATAGGTATCAGATGACGGAAGAAAATTGGGAGATGCTCGTGACGATTCCGAAAAGGAATAAGGATAGCCACCTTTAGAAAAAAAAAAAAAAAAGTATTATATCAGCATTTTAAAATTTTAATTTTTCAATACAGATCAAGTTTCCTGCAGCTTTTCAACTTCTACATTTAAATTGTCTCAGTGTTTTACATGTTGGTTCCCCCTAGGAAAGGGTGCTGGAAATTTGCTCAACTAATCAAGAAAAAAAATTTGAGTAAAATATAAATAAGATCTTCCTTTTATGTTCACTTGCTTCTAGTTATACTTCAAGCAACAGACACATGAGATAGATTTGTATCCACAGGATGAAATGTTTAGCATTACAGCTAATGAACCTTTAAAAGTTCTTGATGATCCATTTCAAATTTTTCTCCTAGCTGAAGTTCTTCTTGAGCACAGATGGCATACTACAAATACTATAAGATAGTACATATATAGTCCCAAAAGACTGAGTGCCTGCAATGGTAAATTATTCTTATATACTAACAAGAAAAAATAAACCAAAACAGAAAATCAGCATCTAACCTTCCACCGTGGCTTACAGTCATTTGGTTTCCAGTGTCCTCCTGGTTTAATGTCTACATCTTTTGAAAACAGTTGCTGAATTTCATCAAAACTAATTTCACTCATATTAACGTCAATAAGGCCTCCTAAAGAGAGGAAAAAAACACAACCTTACTTATTCATTTCTGTTAAGACAATTGACCTAATACTGCAAGGAATATCATGGACAAATGGCATCAGAAATTTGTAGTTACACTGCCTACAGTAAACAAGAAACAATTTATACTATCCTCCTAATCTTTAATTCTTACAGAATGAATTTTTAGTGTTTCCAAAAACAAACATTCCTTCCATAAAATCTATAAACAAAATACTCATTTCAGAGGACAGAGAACAAGCAAAATAATTTGAATTCTGCATCTCTTACAGAAAATGTGCATTGCCTTTTATTTCAAGTGCCACTGTTAACAATTTTACATCATCTGCACTACTGAACCTTTACTCAAATTCTGTGTGCCTTCCTGCTTCTCTTCCACGTTAAAAGAAAATGCATCATCACTACACTCAACAAACTTCCTCAATTTAAATTTTAGATGATATGCACATTTCATATAAAGTCTTAATCCACTTAATTCACCACTTATTTGCTTCAAAGCACTTGCAAAAGCCATGAGAGTGAAATTCAGTGAGTTATTGAATAAAGACAACAATATGATTTGAAAAAAAGCAGGTTAGTACCTACTATGAGAAAATATTAACATTAGTGGACAGCTGAAAGTTGTCAGTCATTAGCTTAGGCATGAGTAAAAAGTTCAAAACTGGAAATAATGATTCAGAGTAAATACCCTCAAAAGCAATAGGAAGAAGAAAGGAAATCTGGGGAGATAATTAATGTACCACTCATTAACCAGAAGCTCAAGTTTTTTTCAGCAATTATCTATACTCTAAATCATCAAATAAAAATCTTACAAGAATTTTCTGACGAAGACCATAAAATATTCTTCTTATTTTTGTCTAGAAAGTTAAGTACTTTGGTGAGGGGTGGTTTAAAGTCAGTCAAAAAATCATTCCCATTTCCTCCCATGTGTCCATACCCAAAAGATCCTATTTGTGTCAAATAGATTGTTTGTGTCACCGAATTGACTAGTTATCTAAACCTTTTGAAAATATTGAAAATTTTGGAACATACTAGGAATAACTATTGTTTTCAGAAGAAAGAGCTATTTTAGCTTGGGATTTGATTAAATATAGTACTACTTGCAAATGAGGAAGGCAACTTTTTTTTATGTAAAATCATAGGTGAAAAATTATCAATAACAGTACACTATGGAGCTATTTCGAGAGAAGATTTAAGGTAACCCATATTTATTTAATTATTTTAGGGAAAAAGGAAACTGGCAGTTGTTAAAAAACCTGTATAGATAGATATTAGAACAAGTTAATCCTACAGAGACTTAAATAAAAATTCTAAAATAATTAAAAACAAGAATAATTATTTAAAACTAAGCTTAGACTATCATAATGGTTGTGTCTAAAACTCCTCAATAACCAAAAAAAAGAAATGTAACAAAATATAGAATCAAGGTCAATCAACAAAGGACCAGTATATAAACATGTAAAAAATAAATTTAAAAAATGAAAAAATTTTTTTAAAAAATCAACTACCAAGAGACAGAAAAGCAACAAGAACCTTTCAGTTCAAATACAGAATCTAAAAGGAAAATAAAGATAAATAAAGGTCAATTATTACACCAGAAAGGTGAATCACATGATGTGATTCAAATACCTCAGTCTTCCGAGAAAAGTTCTGATGTGACCAGATGATTACAGAGTTTAAATTAGGAAAAAACATTAAATGGTAGAAGAGTATTTAGATAAAGCCTTTAGATAAAGATGCTTCTAACTCCATGGGACATGATGAAATTCCATCTGTTTTAAACATCTGAGTGTTTAAAAAGTAGCTCTAGTAAAACCTGAAGTATTTGTCCTATGAAAAGTACACTGGAGATGAGTGAATAGAAATCAGCATTTTTCCCCTGTCACTGGTGGGGGCAGGAGAAGGCATATCTGTAAATAACTGTATTCATTATTCACTAGTTCCATCCGTGTCTAGCAGGCTGCTGAGAAAGCAAAAAAAAATTTTGAAGAAGAAAATCAGAAAAAAGATAATTCAACAAATGAGATTGAAACAGAAATCATTAAAGAAAAATTAATTTAAAATAAAAGATGGTTTGTTACTGAAGGAAAAAATGAAGCGTGCACAACAAAACAAGCAATATCTGGCTATGCTGAAGTATGCAGAAAGATAGTTTTACACTTTACAATGGATTGCACATTAATATGAGCCAATGAATGTAATTGTACGAAAATAGAAAATCTCATCCTGGAATGTATTAACTGCTGCTACGTGAAAAAAAGAGACGTTTTCCAAAACTAATTTGTTTTGTAATCAGGAATTAAGCCACTTATGATGCTTTACAAAGAAATCAAATTAAAGAAGTCTACGGTGCAAAAAAATCAAGAATGACAAGAGCTTTAGAAACTATGTAGTCTATAAAGGTTGGGATTATCAGTTTATCTACAAAGGAAAAGACAGACAGACAGATTCTTGTACTCCTGTCTCAAAGAAGAGGTGTTTTGCTTACAAATTCCAACAGCATTGCTCAACCAGTGGGTTATAACCTGCTATACAGAGTCACACAAAAATGGCAATAGCTGCTCCTATTTTAAGAGCATATGTACTTGGGACCAAACAAGATTTTATCATGCCCCTTTCATGATATAAATTTGGCAAGTTGATGCAAAGAAAAGTTTACTTCTATAATAACTTTAGACTAATTAAGCATGTTAAAGTATACATGATTCAACACTCTTTCTTCCCTGGCTATCTCACACTTCCTACAACATTTCATTAAATTAAAATAACTTCAGAGATGCTTTCTTTAAATTATAATTAGAGAAATGATGATTAAAATAGCATACATGGGAAACACATATCTCTTTGTTGAAAAATCCAGTGAATTATTTTCTATTAAAATTATTATTTCTCTATTAAAATAAACAGGATAGAAAAAGTATAGAGCAATTACTAACAAAAAAAAACCCCAACAAAAACAAGGATGGTAAAAGGAGAGCAGCAACAAGATCTATAGAGAAGTTACTAGTAGAATCACTTAGTTTTGTATTAATCTGACAGAATTCCAGATCCCTTGAAAGTGCCACTAAAAATACTAATTTATATGCATTTTTCAATCAGCAAAAATATCACATCTTGTTTCTCTGATTATCCAGATTTGCCATTTGCTGAACTTTTTGTTTCCAAAAGTAGCTAAAATATTTACTATTGAAATAATTTGGTTTTATTTGTTTAGATGTTCAATAGTATATCAAAATGTGATTTTGAAAGTCAAACCCGATGTCTGGAGGGAAAGAGGTTGAAGTAAAGATAATATCATGCCATAGGGATAATTACTACCTGGCTGAAGAGTTTTCTATATGATTTAGTTTCATGAGCAACAGCAACTGATCTATACTTTTGGCTCTATGTCATTATATTTAAAATATAAAGCAAAGCTTAGAATCAACATTATTGAAAAGAAACACAGGTAACATGCACTGTTTCTGTTTTCTTCAACAGGTAAACTCAGTTGAGATTTACAAAAGTTATAATGGAATTTAGATTACCCTAATAAAATCCACTCTTTTTCTTTGAAGAAAAATTGATCAGAATTCAGTTCAAGTGCCAGCAACGATTTTTGTATGATATGGATCTGAGCTGCTATATTAGATATTTAATTAATTGCTCATGCTGAATGACAGCCCACAGATTAAGTCAGGTGTCTAAAAGACAAGAGGTTATAATTCTGGAATGCATCACAAATAACTTCAGAAACTATGTGAAATTTTCTCTCTTACAAATCAGTAGTTCAATTATTTGATTTTAAATTAGTAAAGGTGGTTTGTAAAGAGACCAAAACTACAGTAACACATTAGTTACAGGCAAACTTCTGCTAAGCATCACTGTGCACTATCAGATGTATTTTATGCATTATTTTCTGTTATATATTTAGACTCCTTACAATTATATTTTTTATATTAAAATAGCTGTATTTTGTTTAAAATACAATTTAATTTACTATTTAAACATTAAGGTCAATTTAAAACTTACTCATGTAAGGCAGCTTCTCTGGACAAGGCTGGTAAGGAGAGTAGGTGAAGTTCTCTGGAAGATACATTGTTGTTTGAGCAACGCAGTCACTAGAATTGTTTCCTTCAGGATAATCTTAAAAAGAAGAATTGATTTTTGTAAATACCTATGATATCCACTGAAATTGTAATATATCATCATGCAGGTGAGAGCATTAATTTTTAGTTAACAAATTCCTACCAGCATGATTTAAAAAGCGTTTGGTTGCACTAGAGGAATAATAATTAAATACAATTATAGTTGTTACAGCTAATACAAATATTTCCTACTAAAGTGAACTAAACAGTAATTATTTAACCTTGACTCCAATTTCAGAGAAGTAGGATTTGGGTCTAAGTTTTCATAATCGAGCTATGTCATTAATGACTGGCTTTTAAAAAAAAAAAAAGGTCTTTTAAAAATTAAATAAGAAATATTCTTACCTGTGCCATTCAGTGTAGTATTTTTGTTAGTGTACAATCTTATCATGTGTCCTATTGTTTTTACATTTTCTTTCAACATTATACCTCGAGCTTGCACCATAAAGAGATATGTGTTTGCTGATAAAACAAAAAGCAATTTTGAATTTGTATTAAAATCATGTATTTCCAAATTATTCTAACATACATCTAAGAATATGTTCAACATTTTTTCTGCGTCTGAATCCATGGTCAGTGAACAATAATTCTTTGAAATGAAGGTCCACACAGTGAAACCTAACAGCAACAATAGAAAAGAATAAAATGGATTTGCTCTATTCAAACCCAAAAAGTATAGACTGTCAATAGATATTTTATATAACACTTTAATTTCTCTTCAACTAACAAAAAGCAACTGAGAGTTACAAGAAAATTTAATTTACTAATAAAAACATTTTCATATGTAGATACATGTCTCATATATAGATCTACAAAAGCATCATTGAAATATACGACAAAAAAAAAAAAAAGTCTTGAAAATCTTTTAGTCCTGTATAATGGTCCCTTTTTTATTCACTAGTTAACACAACTTACAGTTAAAATGTACTGTTATTCATTCACTCCAAACAGCTGCTTTGTTATACAACTGTTACAAATCTCTGCCAATCTCAAAGTACTAATGTTTTATAATTATACATGAAATATTTATTATAGGCATCAAGGGTGAGTAAATCAACATTCTGAGTAATTAAGTGACTCACTAACAACAACAGCATGAAATATTTCTGTGTCTCAATCTTGCACCCAAAGCCCCAAATATCACCTCAAGGCGGTTCTTTGTATTCAACAGAAGTTACTCAGGTAGAAATGAAGCTGTATTTATATCCGAGTGAGCAAATGTCTATCCAAGACTCAAAGAGGTAAAAAAAATTGCAAAGGGAAGGGCAAATTTCCTTTACAGAAGGCAGCAAAAAGGATCAAAGGGATCATCTGTCACTTCACCTACATTAAGCACCCAGTTGCCTGGGGGATATTTGGTTCCCTGTAACTAGTAACCACCCTAACAACAAAAAAAATGCTCTGCATCTTCGGGGAAAAGAACTAAACATACAAGGGATGAAAAACAAACAAAGAGATTAAAGAAAAGTTAGAGAATTATCTCAGGAACTCCATCAGATGGCCCACCACCAGTGGCATGACATAAGTAACTCTAGATAACCAATAACTTCTTATAGCCCAATTCAGAGAGTCTAGAGCTACAGAGGAACGTGTACAAGGGACTGGGGCATTTCCAGAGGAAAACACAGTGATCAATTCACCTACATTAACAAACAATACTACCAACACCTACAGAGAGAAAAACACCTGCATAATCTTCCAAGGAATAGTATTTCAAAACACTACAATAACATCTTTATTTTTAAATAGATGAATGGGGAGCTTGTCCTGGCTTTCAAAGAATCCTCAAAAAACAAGGAACATTAACAGCTAAAGGACTCTTAACATACCAGGTGCCATGCATTGTATGTGATTCTCAAGCCCTTGGCCAGCATGACGAGCTGTGTTTGTCAACAAGAGTTTACATGAGTGTAAAACTTACTCAGCTGCTATGATCCTGAAGTTGTCTCAACACCTTCTGGCCACCAAAACAGATGCAAAACAAAACAAAAAAGCTACAACCTTGGCCTGACAACAGGTAGGAAATCCCAGAAGATTCTTACCAGGATTCAAGAAAATAGGTAACATTCCGATTTCCTTACACAAAAATTAAACAAAAACTTCTCAAAATTTTAACCCACTTCACATAAAGTAACACACTGTGGTTCCAATTATTTAATTCCATGTGTAGTTTTCGATTCAAGTACTGAGATTTTTAGGGTGTCTCTACTAAGCATTTCAAGGAATCTGTACAATTCGTGAATTCATATATGAATTTATCTCAAGAAACCTCCTCCTTTAGGAATCAACATAAAGGCAATTTGATCTGTTCCTCCAAGAAGAATTATTTACCTTCAAACAAGCAATTTCAAAATTCAAGGCTTTCCTGAAAGTAAAACCATGTGTATATTTGCCTTTCAAATAGGACAAAAAAATCCTAATAAAAAATTTCTTTCTTCAAACTTTAATATATTTTAAATTCATATCATCTCTTCCCCCAAATAAGTTTTTTCTCCCACAGGAACACCTCTTCTCTTCAATATCTTCCTATTCCAACACTAAAGTAAAGTGGTTTTTTTAATATAAATCCGTTAGTAAATACTGATTTCAGAGTTAATCTCTGGAAGACTGTGTGCTTTATTCTCCTTTTTAATGTGATACCAAAAGCTAAAGTCATTTGAATTTTTAACTCTGCAGAAGGTTTATAGAGCTTTGAGCAGGTTTATAGAAGGATAACCTCAATTCACATAAACCAGGTAGGTTGATGTGGCCAATAGTTAAGTCCCCACCCAGTTGCTTTCTCACTCCCCTGAAGTGAGACAAAGGAAACAATAAGTAGGGCAAAAGTCTTAGAGACCTGATATAGTAAAGAACAGAGAGTGAGGATTTGCAAACAAGTCCACAACAAAATCAAGAGGCCATGTAAATGTTCTCATTTTTTATGGGAGATGTTACCACCGTCCAGATAATGTAGACATAAACCTTGGAAAAACAAGATTTTCTGAGAAAGCACCTACATCTTCCATTTAGAGAAGTACAATTTACCCCTTCTGACACAGAGGAGAAAAATTCAGAAAAACACACAAGACCTTTGTGAAAGAGAAAGCTAGAAAAGGCATTTGCCTCAAAAATAGACACCATGAAAAGAAAATTGAAAAAAAAAAAAAATACCAGGTAAAGTCTGCTGCCACTTTGGTTTAAGACTGCAAGAGCTGCTCTTTTGACCAGAAAGATCCAACCTTGCCATATTTTTATCAAGTAATTCTTGTAGTTTACCTCCTCTTTCTTGCTGAGCTGCTTGTAAACTCACTATCCAACTCTACACAAATACATCAGGAATTAATCAGGAATGAAACATTCTCCTCTCTGGGCAGTCTTTTTCCCACTACCTGGCTCTCCAGCACAACCAGTTACTAGGAGTACAGATCTGCTCAGTTTATTCCACTATCATACAGCAGCTGCTTAGGTAGCAGCAGATGCTTGAGCAGCCAATTAATTACATCAGGCAAAAAAATCAAAGATATTAATTTAGTCCTAAAAATTAATCTCATCTACTGGCACCGGTTTGTTGGCCAAGACCTGTGACAAAGAGCACAGTTCATGTGTCACATCAACCAGCGGAACAGCAACAAAGTATTCAACCCACACAGGACAGAAGTGCCAACAGAGAAACACAGCTTCTCCTCTAGGAGGGTGGGGGATGAGGGACAGCACAAGGCAGCCAGATAAAACTCCAGAAGGTTCCTGGAGTGCCCTAGTGGCAACTTGCTGCCACAAGTGGCACAGTCAGTGAGGGGAAATGATCTGCAGAACTTCTTACCAAGGAGGGGATATGAAGAACAAAGGCAGCCTTGGCTGCAGAGATCATGAGATGATGGAGTTCATGATCCTAGGGGCAGGAAGAAGCAAAAGAAAGCTCACAACCCTTGACTTCAAGAGAGCAGACTTGGGCTTCTTCAAACACCTGTGGTGGATTCCCATGGGATAAAGCCTTCAGTGAAGATAGGGGCAAGAAAGCTGGGTAATATTCAGGGATAATCTCCTTCAAACTTAAAAGAGATCCATCTCAATGACTATGAAAACAGGTAAAAGGCCAGGGCCTGCATGGATGAGCAAGGACCTCCTGGGAAAAAAAATCAAACATAAAGATAATACAGCAGGAGGAAGCAATCACAGGGAGTGCAGGAGAAATACAGAAAAAATATCTGAGCATCCAGGAGTGGAGTTAGGAAAGCTAATGCCCAGATGGAACAGAGTCTTGCCAGGGATGTCAAAGACAACAAGCAGCATTTCTATAATTACATAGGTGACAAGAAGAAAACTCAGAATAACGTGAACCCACTTCTCAGAGACAGACACATAGATGGTCTGCAATACGGAATGTCACCTTTTTCAGTCTTTATTAGAAAGACCAGTCTTCAGGAAGTCCAACTCTTTGAGACTAGTCTGGAGCAAGGAAGCTGTATTCTTGCCCTCAGTAGAACACTTAAGCAAACAGGACATGGATTTAGTCCATGGGCCCTTATGGGATGTAACAAGTGCTAAAGGGAGATGGCAGATACCATTAAACAGCCACTACTGACCATCTTTGATCGAACATGATGAGTGGGAGAAGTGCCTGAGGACTAGAGGAAAGCAAATGTCACTCCTATCTTCAAGGAAGACCCAGGAAATACAGGCTGATTAGCTTCAGCTTGATCCTAAGGAAGGTAATGGAACAGCTAATCCTGGAAACTATTCTTCAGGTACATAAATGACAAGAAAATCATCAGGAACAGTCAACCAACTGTTGGTAACCTTCTCTGACGAGAGATAGATAAGGAAAGAGCAGAGGACATTATCTACCAGGACTTCAGTAAGGCCTTTCACACCGTATGCCATAAGACTCTCATAAACAAACTGTCAATGTACAGGCTGGCTGAGCAAACAGTGAGCTGGATCAAAAGCTGACTGACCAAGCCCAAAGGGTGAGGTCAGTGACCAGTGATGTATCCCAGGGGTCAATACCAGGTTCATTCCAGTTTAACACCTACATTAATTATCTGGATGACAGGCAGAACATAACCTCACAAAGTTTATTTCTGACACAAAAATGGGGCAAGTAGCTGATATGCCAAAGGGCCATGCTGCCATCCAGACGTACCCCAGCAGGCTGGAGAAATGTGTTGACAGGGACTTCATGAAGTTCACAAGGAACAGTGCAAATTTCTGCATCTGGGGAGGAGAAACCCCATGCAACAAAATATGCTTAGGGGTGTCCAACTGGAAAGCAGCTTGACAGAATAGGCTTTGGAGGTCCTGGTAGACATCAAGAGGAACATGAGCCAGCAATATGCTGCAAAGAAGGCCAATATGGGATGCATTAGGAAGAATGCTGCCAGCAGGTCAAGGTGATGCTTCACTCAGCACAGTTCCAGCCACACCTGGTGTAGTGTCCAGTTCTGAGCTCCACAGTGGAATAGAGAACATGGATATTCTGGAGGGCATCCAACAATAGGTCATGAAGAAGACAAAGGGGCTGAAGCATCGCTCCTGTGAGGAAAGGCTGAGAGAGCAGGGATCCTTGAGCGTGAAAGAGAAAGCTCAGGGGATCACATTAATGTGTACCAAGGGCAGGTATATATGAATACAAGGTATATGAAGGGTAGATGCAAAAAAGGGACAGAGCCAGGCACTTTTCAGAGGTACTCAGGAACAGAACCAGTAGCAGTGGACACAAACTGAAACACAGGATGTTCCACCTGAACACCATGGAAACACTCCTATACTGTGAGGGGGATGGAGCACTGGCACAGGTTGCTCACAATGTTTGTGGAGAATATCCTCAGAAATATTCTAAAGCCTTCTGGACACAGTCCTGGGAACTGGCTTCAGGTTGCAGTTCTTGAGTAGGGAGGTTGGACTAGATAATCTTCAGAGATCCCTTCCAACCTTAACTAATCTGTGATCTTTCTTCTACTTTTGTCTTTCTGCATTTGCACCAACCATCGCTGTCACAGTGCAAGGCAAAGCACAAACCACGAAGGCAAAATTTCACAAGTAACTGAAGAAAACATCTAACAATGTAACCATCCAGAAGCAATTTTATTCATATTCTTCTTATTTCACTGCACATGGTTCTTAATAAGTAAGAAAGATAATTCTGACACAAGAAACATAGAATCCAGGCTGTCATACAGTTTACAATTTAATCAGATGGAAAGTGCAGTGAGGAATATAAAATAACACACACATATAGGACACCTTGGAATCAATACTATACTCGGTGTTCTATCTCAAGGAACTGCAAGTGTGAGCTCAGTGCTCATAACTAATTCAGATGAAGTTTTCCTATCAATTGATCCAGATCTGCTTCAGCAATCATGAACACACAGCCACATGTCAGTCATCAAAAAAATCCTGGTTTTAGGGCATTATTTAAAACTCATTCTGATAACACACATTAGGGCATTAAAGGGATCATACTGTATTTCAGAGGACACATTAAAAATATCAGATGAATCATTTTTTGTCTCAAATTTCTATAGCTCACTAGTTATTAATAGTTTCATGTGTTAGACTATTGGGGGGGCAATGCATTCATTCTGAAAGTAGAAAAATATCTGTAAAAATGGCTCAATGTTTTATATCAGGTAGCTTTTCATTATTTAAGTATTCACTTGAAGACTATTTACACCTTCTTAAAGAAAATGGTTTCATTCACAGATCACTCTCCATTAGGAAACCAAGCTCCTTCCAAGCAGTACACCAAAAATCAAAGCACTTCTCACAATACTGCATTAGTTTATCGTCCCACAACTTCACAGGAAAAGCTCATTTTTATAGGACTCATTTTTATATAGAAAAAGACAAGACTCAAGACAAGACTCATTTTTATATAGAAACTTAGTAAGTTGACATGCTGTACTCACATACCAAAGCAAAACCAAAAAAATATGCCACACACTTAGAAGTAATCAATGTAGTAAAACATACAACAGAACAAATGCAGTTGAAACTGGATCAATGACTGACATTCTGAGCAAGACTATGAAGTTAGAAATGTGATTACTTTAAAAACATAGAAAAGTATTGATTATTACCAAAAATTATTTTTAAATGCCAAACAAAAGATTAACAAACTTGGAGGTCACAGATTTTATTTTAAAATGCAGCTTTCATTCTGCCAAAGCAAAACCAGAAAACCAAGGACAAACAAACCCAGAAACATAGAAAATAGCATTACGTCAAGAATATTTTCAAAGCAGTTAGCAAAAAGTTAACATGCTCAGACCTAAAAAAAAAAAAAATTTATCAAAGCACTTGTAGCAACATTATACACTGATCTTTCTAGGGGACAAAAAAAAAATCTGAAAAACTCAGATAGGAAATACTCCGTAGAGAACCCAAGGATTCTGCAAGGTTCAAATGCAGTAAAGATGGCTCTACAGAGAATAGGTCTTGACAAATTACCATTGCCTCCGAAGTTATTCATTTGCTAGTCAAAACTTGTTTTCACAGGACTTCTGAAAAGCACATTTAACATATTGCAAAAAAATTGGTATGGATTCAAACAGGTTAACAGAAAGTCCTCCACTAGTAATTGTAAATGGGGAATCATCTCATGGGGGCATTTCTAGAACAAGTCCCACATGGATCCCTTCTTATCTCAAGGTTATGCGATATTATTCTCAGCAATACTAGAGTCAGAAATACATTATTGGCAGTTCATGCATGGCAAATTAACACAGAAGTGTTAAAGATTAAATTCTATGATTAATCTAAATATACAGTAAATAGAGATCAGCTGAAGGTTGATTCCGGAATATCACAGTTACAATTCTAGGAGCTAGAATATTTTCCACAGGATAATGACTTTAGTCCATGAAACTGATTCATTAAACAATTTAGCTGTGAAGGACAATACCCAAAGTAATGTATGACTATGGTAAATTGGTTCCTATTCAAAAATGGAAATTTACAACAAACATCAATAAATACTATTGTAAGTGTTCAACTTCCTTAGCATTGTATTTATTTTTACACATTTGTTGCTAATCAGAAGTTGTTTTTAAAACAGGTACAACAGCATGAAAAATAAAAAAAAAAACTGTACTCGATTTGGTTTTGAATATTCAACAGTAGTTTTGCACTATTTGCAAAATAATAAATCCAATCTTCTCTCATAGAGATAGTGAGACTGCATTTAAGTCTGTATATGTATACCTCTTTATAAGAAAAATATCTTAGAAAGATGTAAATCACCTCAATCTGTTGAAAAAAACCAAAAGCTACCAAGTGTTTCTGGAGGCTAACAGTGACCATTTAAATGTACAGATAGACAAATCTGTATCAGCTGCAACAGAGAAGCTTCAAAATTGTTTTCTTAATACTTCAGACAACCTCTGTATACTCACTGCAACATCAGATGAGTCCTCTGACTGCAAGTGTGAGGAATTGGATAAATGTCAGTTCACTGTTTATCAGGAGACAGTAAATGAGGGGCTCTCCATTTACAGAAAAAATTTCTCTCCTTAGAAGTAGTTCTAAGTGTGATAAAGGATACAATGTTCAATATAATTTCTAACATATTTGATACTATTATAGACTCTCAGGCTATTAGTTGATTCTACAGTAAGCTGTAGAATAATTCAATAAACATACAATGAACTGAAGTTAAAGAAGGACAACCACAAATATAAGAAAGTGAACTGATCTTGCAAAAAAGCATCTTTCGTGTTTTAAAGTTCTGAAACCAATCTCTGCACTGTGCTCACAAGAATCTAGCACGGGATCCTGCACAAAGCATAATCATTTCATGCAGCTCCCCGTAATATCATTGCATAATTTGAATACAAAAGATTACCTAAGAGTAAAAGGTATAGAAAAGCAAGCAAAAATAGTCACTTGCAGAAATGGTCTTACTAATCAAAGGCCAGTAGATAAGCTATCTTTCACCACAGACAGATGTGGAAATGGTTAAAGCTTTGGCAATGTCAGTAAGGCAACACAGTTCAGATAAATGTCCCCAGGGTATACAATCTCTCCTTCTCAACCCTTAAGAAGAATGCATTTAAATAACTGGCTGGCTTAAGTGAAAACTCCTCCTTTCACATGAGGTCTCATAGATACTTTGTCCTTGTGAAGTTAGCTGCACACCATAAGTGCCTGGGTTTTTTCCGTTATCTGACTAACAACATCACAAAATGAATACTTATTGAAATCTTATGTAGGCAAGTTCCCTGACTAGTAAGTTCCCTGAGCGATACCTAAGGGCTTTAGGGAAACTATCAAATAAAAATGCAGAACAACTGATTCAGAAATAAATATGCATGTCTAGTCAAAGTTAATCTGTTGGTAAAAGTGAAAGACAGCCATGAGTGACAGGACTACAATAATCTATTCAGCATCAGGTGCTAGGAATGACTGTGCTGTGCAAACATAATGGAAAAGTCTTTGCATCTCCCAGACTAAGGCAGAAAACTTACCCATGATACCGCCCGAGTTCAGTGGGTTCAATGAGCTCAAGCCCTTAGTCAGAATGCTGAGGAACGTTTGATCACTGGAAATCAGAGATCAAGCAAAGTGTTTAAAACTCAGTTTCCTCTTTGCGCAAGAGAAAAAGGAAAGTCCCTATTAATCAGAAACTAAATTACAATTTCATAGGTAAAGGATTTGATGATAATTTGTGGAACTGACATGAAAAAACTGCAATGCAAGCAAGAAGAAGACCTCTGCAGCTAATGAAAGTACTCCTGCCTGCAAATGAAGCCTTGAATAAGAGGTGAACTTTAATAATGAAATATAGCTGAAAATAGCTCCCAAACAACTATTCTGTAGGACAAGCATTTCCCAGCAGAAATTATGAAACAACGGGACAAAGAAGTTTCATTTACTCAAGAAACTTGTAAGAGACCCATGAGATAATTCCCTAGAAAGAAATAAAAGAAGGCAATAACAGGAAAAGAAAAATGCAAACATGAACATCTACTACACCCTGCAAAAGTCATCAGCCTTTTATTAGATACTTCCACACAGCACGAGAAACAAGCAAGTTGTATTAGTCCTATTTCACTGCAGCCCTGGAGCTGAAGTAAATCTATACACAGGCTCTATTACAAAACTGTCAGACAAGATATTACCAGCCCCCTATCCTCGTGGCAAATGTTATCAACAGTATCCTGCCCTGTACTGGCAACAGTATAACCAGCAAATCCATACCAGCAACTGCTGCCTATTCAGCAGCGTGTGAAATAGTATTTGGGGTACCATGTCCAGTTTGGGCATCCCAGTAAGAGACAAACATTAATACCAGAACAAGCCCAGAGGAAACCTTCCAAAATCTAGCATATCATGTACAAGCAGAAACTAAAAGAAATGGGTTTGTTCAGTCATAAATAAATGTGGCTAAGAAGAGGACGCATTTTTTTTTGCTGTCTTCAGCAATATAGTACTGTTGTACAGAAAAGACTAAATTGAACACTTCAAAGTATTTAGTGAAAAGACACAAGGCAATGAACATAAGATGGGATATTACAATTACATATTACAATTTTCTTACAGTTGTCTGACACTGGAACAGGTTTCCCAGAGACAGCAAAAATCTTCATCCCCGGATTTATTCAAAACTCAACTGGACACGACCCTGAGCAATTCAATCCAGTAGGATCTGCTTTCAGCAGGAGGTTGGATCAGGTGACTTCCAGGTGCCCCTGCCAATCTAAATTATTCTATAATCAAACAGCAAGTCTTTAGAAATACCACAACTGCCACAGATGACAGGAACAAAAAACACCAGCACAAAGGCTGTGCCTGTATTTATGGGCTCAGCACCTGGAAGCAACGATAAACATTTATCTTGCTGATAGCATTTTCAGCCCTCTCCTCCATTTCTGCACAAGTTCAAAAAGGAGTGATACTATTCTTCCTATTAGGAAAACTGGTTCCGAGTAACAGAATAGTAAATAGATTTATATAAAATTGTGAGCTAAAACCAATAGAGATGCTTCCAAATTCCATGTAGGCTGCACAGTTGCCTTTTGGTTAGGACTAACAAAGAAATAGCAATCTTTTAATAAAGGAAGCAGAAAAGAAAAGAGAAAACATTAGCTGCTTTTTTCTCCTCAATCTCATTTCATCATTCAGGATTCTTAGTTACTGATGTCAAAGCAGACTGCATCTTCTTTGATCACTGCACTGTTTCATAACCAGTTCTTATTTGAACTGCATAGGTCATTACATCCAAGGTAGACAAGCTAGAATCACAGAATATGCTGAGTTGGAAAGGGACCCATCAGGATCATCGAGTGCAACTACTGACCCTGCACAGGACCCTCCTAAAAATGTCTCATGTGCCTGAGAACATTGTCCAAACACTTCTTGAACTCTGTCAGGCCTGATGCTGTGACCTCTTCCCTGGGGAGCCTGTTCCAGCACTCAAGTACCCTCTGGCTGAAAAACTAGGCTGCAATTGGAGAGCTCTAAGATACTCTTCCACCAAATCGGGCAAAGGTTCTCTGCTGCAATAAGATAGAAAGAAATAACGCAGAGATAAAAAAGAGATCATCTTCTGAGATCTGTTAAGTTGTCCAATGTAATTTCAGTTATAATGCTGAGAGCAAATGGGAAAAACAGGAAAAAAAGAAAAAAACACTGTCTCTTGCAATACTCAGGTTGGTTTGGCAGTGAAATTAGACCAGCAAATGCTCTCCCTTGGTCACCACTGCCTTGTTAATTTGTCTTATTCTCCTAATCTTTGGATCCTTTCCACAATGTAAACTTGAAACTACATATGGATAGCTGTCAAGACCAGACATAGATTATTTGAGTCCCTTTTATTACTACTTTTATCTACAACACTGAAAAAAAAATATATTGGTGCCAAATATTTCTGCTCTCAGCTAGCTTCTTCAGCCTTTTACTAATACATAAATATTTTCAACTTCCAATGAAGTTTCAGAATCACAGGCTATTAATTCAAGATCAGAAATTTCAGTTTCTGCTTTTACCAGAGGAGCACCAAATGAAGTACTGCCACACAAAAGTGGTCATTCTGGAGAAACAGCACCTCTTATCTGCTTTCATTGAATACTTGAGACTATCACACAAAGTGTCATTAAAAATTTAAATGAAATTTTAAAATTTTAAACATTTGAAATGTTTTTGACCATTTTAACTTGCCATCCTATCCCTTAAGGTTTTCCTCTGAAACATCCACTGAATTAACTAGGAAATATTAAAATTAGAAAAATACTTGTCTTCTCTATTTAATAGTTAGAAACTAATCTACTCTTGTGCTTCAGCTCTTCTGGCTATCAAAAGACTACTAGGGTGCTGAGACAGGATTGAAATCACCTCTACCTCATCCCATCATCTGTGCTTGCAGAAAAGGGAAAAGCAGGAACATGAACCACCCCCAATATAGTGTATGAATTCTTCTCAATCATTTAAACCCTATATTTTTGTATTATTTGCAGCACTATATATCTTTGTCTCAAAACACAGAACAAATAACTGAAAACATAAAAATACAGTTTTCCTCCCCTCATATTCTGAAATATATAGAATAATAAAAGCTTCTACTTCCCAAAGAACTAACATTCTGAGAGGTCTCTTCAAAAAACAAAACCAAACAAAACAACAAAAAAAGCAGTGATATTATTGCAATATCTGTAATTATGGTGCAAATAAAACTTTTAAATCTTACACAAATAATTAAATATCTTAAAATAAGTAATTTAGATTTCTTTCCTCTCAACAAATTGTCAATATTTCAAGTTGACCTAAACTGCATTTGCTACAAAATTTGCAGTTTCATCAAAAAAAAAAAAAAAAAAAAAGCAGCATCTTTATTTTCTAAATAGTTTGAAGGACAGAGGGAGTGTGATAGCGACCTCTTTGAGAATTCTTCCAGTGCTAAGGGCTTACATGTGCAGATGTCTTTTCCCTTTGATAAGCCATGATTTGCTTGCTATGGGGGACTCCCACTCCATTAGCCCATAAGAATTTAAAATTCAATTGACTTTGACATCTCAGGAAACCATTCTACTGTATAACTTGCTTATTTTTCCCCTCCCACCTTCCAGTACACTGCTACTCCATAAAACATTTGGGAGTCCAACTTCTCCCTCTCTTTTCAGTTCCTCTGACCACCACGAGGAGAAGCCAGCCAGGGAGCAGCTCCAGTTCCCTACAACACAATTAGAATTTTCTTCCTCTCTGACACTGAGTCTTGTAGCTTGTTAAGGAAGAAAATGTTCTGGTGAACTAAAAAATCTTCGGTAAAACAGATCTGTACACATAAATTATGGCAGATCCCAACCATTTATGACTTAGCTGGTGAATATATTTCATGAAAAGCTGCTAACAGGTAAGGTGGCTGAGCTTCAATAAGCAACCTTCCTCCTCTCCACACGCACAATCAGCCTTGATTTAGATGCATCTGTTTCATTACACTCAGTAAAAAGGTGCAAGTACAGTGAAATATTCTATTCTATCACAATATGCAAATGTCATGAGCATACAGCATAGGATTATTAGATGAATCATCTGCCTGTTAACTTGGGTGTTTCTAAGTGCTTTAAAATCTTCTGTTCTTACAACCTACATTTTCACTATACTGCCTGAAAGCTTGTTGGTTTTTAAATAATATTTGACCTTCTTTCTCTCCATTCCACATAGTAACATTTTAAGGAGCAAATTCCTTGGAAATCAGAATTACATCTGCAGGCTGACAGGCTGAGATGTAAAACTTTCCTACTGCCTTTCTTTTACCATTTTCTATATTCTCTTCCCCAGGATCCTTCAGACCACCACAGCAGCATTTCAAGATGGACCTAAGAAGAGCCACAGACAAGGAATGAGTTCATTATTGCAGGGTTTTGACTTAAGCTGGATGAGTTCACAACACAACCAGACACAGTTAGGGCAGCACAGAACTGATCAACAGCTGCAAAGAGCTGTAATCTCACAAACTCATGTAACCCAAGATTTTTGCATTGTTAAACCACTCCTTGAATACTACAGTATTTGTGTACGAGATAGCAACAGAGACTAGTTTGAGTATGATTCTTTTTTCCCCTCAAGGCTGACCAGACCTAATTAACCCACCCCAAGAACAATTTAGGCACATATATTTGGTTGATTTTATTTCATTCCTGGTCCAAAGGAAAGCGAACACACATGTAATTCCCAATTGCTGATCAGAAAGATGAAGTCAGAAATTAAAAGTCTCATCACTAAAGGTTCTGATTCTGAACAAGGTACTGCGTAAGCCTTGCTTCCTGAGACAATGTACTTCCTAAGAAAATACCCATTGGCAAGAAACATTTAAGTAACAAAGTAAAACTACAGTTGCATACATTATGTAAATTGTTACAAGTTTCACTTACAAAGATGTAGTAACTGTACTCTGTTATTTGAATCATAGATCAATTTTTGCAATTAAAGTCTACTTTATATATGTATCCTGCACTAGCATCTCAAAGACTTAAGATGTCTAAATGGACATCAGCATCATTTTCACTTGGAAGACTACGTCACATGCCTTTCAGCAGGGAAGCACTGACAGACTAGAAAGTTCAGAATGCCAACCTCATAAATATTATATATTTCCTATTTTTTTTTAATTTATTTGAACTAGAAGAATAATTGGCAGACTTGTCAACATTGTAGGAAGTACATAAGTAAAGGAGAACTACAGAACAATAGGTGAACTATATAAAACTATTTAAGTATAGAAGGAACAACTGCACCTTGAAAGTGTTCACAAGTTAAATAGAAGGTAGTGAACAAGAGGGAGCCAAACAGCATAAAGACACAATCAACAGGAAACAATTCCTGAAGATTCAGTGGTCACATCAGTGTGGACATTTTGTAGTAATGACTGCAAAAAGAAGCTTTAAGCCCTAAGGATGGAGAGAGATATGATTTTGCAAGTATTTTGGTAGCACCTGATAAGCAAGGAGATTGTGCAGAAAAATGTGGCAATGTTCCCTGGGAAGAAAAAAGGAAAACATTCCCTAATCAAGAAACACCAAACAAAGGAAAATCTCACAGAGCACCACACAGGATAGCACTTGTATTAGCTCTGGGGTAATGCTATCCAGTTCTAAAAGGATCATCCTCTGAGGAAAAGCCTGATGGTCTCCCAGGAACAGCAGAAGAGTGAACTAAGGAAACCAGCACATTTTTGGTCTGTTTTAGACACAAACATGCACAGCTATTTTAATGAAGCCTCTTCTAAATCAACGGTTTGTCTCCCTTTGAAGTGGCTCCTTCAGAAGTGGAAGTTACCGAACTGTAAAACCTGTGAAGAGAGAGAGAACCCACTAACGGAAATAAACAACAAATATTCAAACTGGTCCTTCATTTTCTCACACGGGCTTTATTATTAATGCAGTTACTAAGAATTGGAAAGATTAATACATTCAAGTGACTCCAGCAGTTTTGCAGTTCTTTCCCGATTCATACCACTGTAAGACGACGAAACGCCGAGCCTCTTTAGTGCCTCACTTTGCCAGCCTGAGAAGCCAAGGGCAGCATCCACCTACCTCGCGATGGCAGATGAACCTTCTAGAGCGTTTGAAAGCAGCAGAACAAAGATGCGAGATCCGCGCACGTTACCACCGCCCCCGCCGGCCGCCCCGACCCTTCCCGGGCGGGCGGGATCGCGTTCCGACAGCCGAGCCGCCCCTCTCCCGGCGCCGCCCGTGCCCTCCCCGCCGCGGTGACAGCCCGGGGGAGGCGGGCGCGCCCCCCACCACCGCCCTCACCCCCGCTCCCCGAGGGGGCGGCTCCGGACTCACCGATCCCGGGGGCCACATAGATGAAGTAGAGGCAGGATGAGGAAAAGGAGAAGAAGAAGATGAAGGCGAGCATGGAGCGGTTGGAGACGCGCAGCGCCTTCCGCAGCAGTGGCATCCTCCCGCCGCGCCGGCCGCCGGCCGCTCCGCTCAGTCCCGGCGAGTCCCGGCGGCGCTTCCTAGGGGGAGGCGGCCCGCTCCTCCCATGGATCGGGCGGCGAGAAGGTGACGAGGGGGCGAGGGGAGCCCCCTCCCTCCCTCCCCGGGAGCGGGGCTGGCAGGGGAAGCGCCGCGGCGTGCGGAGGAGAGCGGGCGGCGGCGCTCTGTGGCCGGTCCTGCTGTCTCCTGGCGGGCGGCTGGAGCAGGGATGCCCGCCCGCCTCCGCGCCGCGCCTCCGGCCGGGCTGAACCGCCGCCGGAGGGAAGGGCCCCCTTAGCGCTGCCGCGGGGCTTGGGGAACGCTCCCGCCGCTCCTCACATGCCGCCGGGAGCCGCGGCCACCCGCTCTCCTGCCTGCAGTCCCCGTACTAGCGGCGGCGGCGGCGGCCGCAGCAGCAGCAGCATCCCCGCTGCGGGCGAGCAGAGTCACCTCCGCGCTGCGCCCAGCCCGGCCCGGCCCGGCCCCGCCGTTCCCGCGTCGGCCCGCACCGGGAGGAGCCGGCCCGCACCGGGAGGAGCCGGCCCGCACCGGGAGGAGCCGGCCCGCACCGGGAGGAGCCGATCCGCACCGGGAGGAGCCGGCCCGCACCGGGAGGAGCCGCTGCGGCGGTTGTGGCACTGCGGGACTGCAGCGAGCGGGCAGGCGGGCGAGCGGCCGCGCGCGCGCGCCTGCCCCGCCCCCCGCGCCCCCCGCCGGCCAATGGGAGGCGAGGGAGAAGCGAGCCCGCGGCCGCCGATTGGCTGGTGCGCGCGCGAGCGTTGGTATCAGCGGGTTGCGGGCGGGGGGCAGGGAGCCCGTGAGGCGGCCCGGCCGGGCCCCGCATACCGCTCCGCTCCGCTCTCCAGGTGCTCCCGCCCTGGCCGGCAGGGCGTGGATACCTTTTCCGTGTCCAGTCACCTCGGCCTTGTGCAGAATACAACGCGGCGGAGCTGGGTTCCTGCCCCGCCCGTGCCCGCTTTCCATCTCTGGTGCCTGCTTTCCCCTCCCTTCCTCGGCCGGCGCTGCCCCTGTGCCGCGGGTGGATGTGGTTGTGCTTCCAGCTGTTTTAATGCAGAGCGGTTGGAAACGGGAGTCAGGGCTGGCAGCTGCTCTCATAGGAGGAGAGGCTGCAGGAGCTGGGCCTGCTTAGTCTAGAGAGGAGGTCTGAGAGGGGAACTCATTAGTGCATATAAGCATCTCAGAGGTGGCTGTCAAGAGAATGGGTGTCAGCCTCTTCCCAGTGTCGCCCAGCGACAGGACAAGGAATAATGGCCGTAAACTAGAGCACAAGTGTCACCTCAACAAGTAAAAAGGAAGAACCTCTAAATATTGAGGGTGGCCAAGCACTGGAACAGGTGCCCAGGGAGGTCATGGAGTCTTCCTCTCCAGAGACTCATTTCAAACCCACCTGGATGCAGTTCTGTGTAACTTGCTCTAGGTGACCCTGGCTTGGTCTGTTCCAACATTAACAATTATGTGATTCTGTTTTTCTCTGACCCAACAGCTCTCCATAGAGCAGAATAGGAAGCACTGCCAGAAGGTTTGGCTCCACTTGTACTTTAGGAATTGTTGAATTTAAATATGACGATCTGCATGCTCCATTACCCGTTCACTCCCAAGGCCATTGCTTTAAAAAGGTATTTTTTAAAAGTTGGCAACAGAAGCTCCATATCGATTCGCTACTCTTTCTTGTTTTGGCAACAAACTTGGCTGCCACAAGTTGCTGGGTGATAGGGTTAAGCCAGTAATTGCTCTGTTCCTCTGGAGAATGCTGTCACAGATAGATGTGTGCCAAGGGGTTGGCAGCAGGCCAGGTCATGTCTGTGCACACTTGATGTGGCAGCAGGATCCATTTGTACAAGAATCCAGGTCTGTGTTGTTAGTGTGTGTAGAGTTTAGTCAGACACAGGGCAAAAAGAATGGAGATACAGAACTGCCCCACTCCCTGCAATACAATTTTGTCTCATCACTATAGTTGCAGTATGGGTTTTATGCAATAGATATTACTAATATCTTCATCTTGTTTCAGTAACCATCAAAGAGTCATAGAATGGTTTGGGTTGGAAGGGACCTTAAAGACCATCCAGTTTCAGCTGCCCTGGCATGGTCAGGGACACCTTTCACCAAACCAGGTTGCTCAGAGACCCATCCAACCTGGCCTTGAACACATCCAGGAACAGAGCATTCGCGACTTCACTGCACTACCTCTTCTAGTGCCTCACCACCCTCCTATTAAATTATATTTTTTTCTAATATCTAATCTAAACCTGTTCTCTTTCAGTTTGAGGCCATTCCCCCTCGTCCTTTCACTATACACTCTTCATCTTGTTTCAGTAATAACAGAGAAAAATATTTTGTTCACCCAGCAAAGCTTGTGATCAAGTAGAGTTTATCCTTCAGACTGACAAGGCAACCTTATCACTTCCTTCAGTCACAGACGAACTGCTTCCAAACACTCTTCAGGCTAACATATCACTATTTTTTAACCACAAATATAGAAAATGTGAGTCAGTTGACATGTAAATGTCAGGGCTAGAAATACAAAATGATTGGTTGATCAGTGAAGTAGTGATGCAAATAACTGATAGTAAAACAAAAGCAAATACTTACTTAGTCAAAATCTTGCTGGATGTTGAACATTTATTTGTACAGTGGGATGCAATACATGCAATAACAATCTATAGCCACATCATGGGCTTCCCTGATTATCACTTTGATGCAGAGCATAGACAAGGATTTCCCAGTAAGGGTTTTCATAGGAGAGAGAGAAATTCTTTTCCATCAGCTCTGAAACAGAGACTTGTTGGTTAAATTTTGATGGATGTTATTGCAATGGGTATCTGTGCAGGTTTTCACTGGGGTGGAGTTAATTTTCTTCCCAGTGGCTCGTATGATAATATGTTTTGGATTTGTGCTGAACACAGGGTAGATAATACAGATACATTTTTGTTACTGCTGAGCAGGGCTTGCATAGAGCCAAGGCCTTTTCTACTTTTCACATTGCTGCTGTGGTGAGGGGACTGGGGGTACATGAGAGGTTGGGAGCAGACAGCCAGGACAGGTGACCCCAAATGACCAAAGGGATATCCCAGACCATATGACATCATGCTCAATATACAAAGTTGAGGGAAGAAGAGGAAGTGAGAGATATTTAGAGTGATGGTGTTTGTCTTCTCAAGTAACCTTTACATGATGGAGCCCTGCTGGAGATGACTGAACACCTGCCTGCCTGTGGGAAGCAGTGAATCCGTTTGGGTTTTTTGCTTTGCTTGTGTGCACAGCAATTGCATTTGCTACTAAACTGTCTGTCTCAACCCAGCAATTTTCTGACTTCTACCCTTCCGATTCTCCCCCCAATCCCTCTGGGGGGAGGATGACTGAGCAGCTGTGCAAGACTTGGTGGCTGGCTGGGGTTAAACCACTACAGTATCAGATAGAGGGATAGATTGTGTGATGTATTTTGTCACAAAATTGTTTCTGAATTGCCAGTAATGGCTATATAACTTGATATATGTCATTTATTTGATTGAGCAAAGTGCAAAACTAGCCATAGGAATGCAACAATGAACTGTTATTTACATATATTATTTAAAGTTGAAGCTTTAACTGACAATATAGGACATGAACTTTATGAAGAAAATATGTGCTGTATCCTTATGTCTTGTTGCTATCTCACATTAAAATTTATTTTATATGTGATGCAGCATTATTGCTACTTTATTTTTATGTATTAGAGCTATTGATTTACTCTGCTAACTGAAATAACTGAGTATTAATTGGCAAATGATTTTCCCTTATTCCACTTTTATTAGATTTTTTGATACAGTTAGATCTATTTCTATGCTGTAAACATAGGGAAAGATTTTAGAAGATCAACATGATGACAATTCACAGAATCTTGTCAGATACAGGAGTGAGATTCATGGTAAAAGAAATCTTAAGGCTGGCCCTAACTTTTGTGTGGAGGAACATTAAGTGGTGCTCTACACATCACAGTCTCTGCAAAAGTAAAGGCAAATTCCATGTCTCCACCTCAGCATTAATTTTGGTTTGATCACTTGGACTGTTAGGTGCACTTCTGTAAGAGTTTAAGAGACTACCATGGTGAGCATGAGACAACCTGTGGAGTAGTGTATTAAGTCATATAAATATAGAAATGATTGTGGAAGCATAAAAAAATTGAATTTTTAAAGATGTGTTCAACTGAATCTTGAGCAGCAGGACACTGGAGGAGCAGCAGCATAACTCACAGTTGTGATAGATGACTTCACACAGGTGTCTGCTCTGATCATAATACTTGAAGCCTCTTTAAATATTACTTTCTTCAATAAAAAGATTGCTGCACAATACGTAGATCAATTCTTTGAATAAGCAACAATATTGCACTTCACTTATTATTGTAAGAAGAGGAAATTCCATTGGTTGTGTATTGCTCTGTTGTGTTTCCTCCTGTAATGGAATTTCTTCAGAAAGTTCTTAAACCATTATAGGTTATTCTGGAAGATGAGGACTTCTTCCTCATTCCTGTTTCCAATCTAAGCATCCAAAAATGAATTTTCTATGGATCAGCAAACACAAAATCAAACAAGATTTCATCAGAGCAACAGCTGCAAAACCATCAATGTCTCCAAAGCTGCTGTAAAAACACATCTGTCAGTCATTTCAAAAGTTCATATATTTCATGAACTCCAACAAATGCTGCCACAGAAATGCATTTGTGAGATTAACAGGTTTTCCATACTACATGTACACAGTTGTGCATAAAGATGTTCAGTAAATAAAACCAAGGCACTGACCCTTTGGAGAAAAGAAACAGCACTTTTTTGGATAGGGGAGGAGGGAGAGGTGTAATGATTTTTTTTTTCTGGGTCACTTCTGGAATCCATTTGAAAGTGTGACATCTGGCACTATTGTGGCTTTATAATTATGGACAAAGGGTGCTGTTATAAAACAGGTAGGAAGGAATGCCAGAAGACCTTGAGGGAAGCAAAAGTATTTTACACTACTGTCTTCATCAAGTGTAAGAACTCAGTCTGATATTACCATCACTGAAGTTGTGTCAGTGACTATCCAAGGAGGTAGAAAGTGGTGTATTGCTTAGATCCTTTGTTAGAGCTGGCTCTTAAAAGAATACACATACAAATGTGTTGCCTGTGTAATATCCAGACAGGTTTGCAGTCTGCAGTACTAAATTAAAATCTCACATTTTATTCCCCAGGTCATCTACTACCACATGTTCATATTATTTCTTATTGCTTGTACCAGTCTTTGAATCAGCTTTAGTAAACTCATGTTTAACTAGCTATTTTTTCTCTTCCATAATGATCTGTCTCGAGTTTGTATCTCCTCCAATCAATATTCCTACACACATTGCCAAATTTCATCTGGTCTCCTCGATAGTCTGTGTATTTCTGGCAGAAAGGCTGCTTGTTTTTGTCGCAATTTTTGTCATTTATCTGTTTAAAACAATTTTTAATCAACAGTAAAGCACTAAAGTACCTTATCAGTCTTGAAAATCTTGCTTTTTTTTTTTTTTTTACTGGAAGTTTAATCATTAAACCAGCATCATTCCGTCTTCCTTACACCCTATCTTTACATTCTAGTACTGTCAAGTCCTGTCTGTTTGCTTGCTCTCTGATTGCTGACTGTCACTTTGTCTTCACTTTTAGCTAAGCCAGCCCAGCTGCCTTATTTAGGTTGTAATTGACAGCCCAAAAAGCAGAATGATTCTTTTGCATCTTTTTACAAGAGCTTTTTCCTACTCACACCACCTGTCCCTCAGACAAACCCAGTGAACTTCAGTCAAGGCACAAACCTGCCTTAGTTCCAAGCAACGTCTTTGGAGACACAGGCAAAAGTCTGGGATTAGCTTTCTCCTCACTACAGAGAATTACGTGAAATACTCCCCGTGGTTTTGTTTCTTAAATCTTTTTCCATCTGCTTCAGCTCTCTTCCTTGCCTTTTCTGTTTTCCTTAATTGTAGTAATAAAAATTGATAAATGAGCATAACATGGTTTCATTATTAATCCTACGTGTAACAATTACTTTGTTGGCGTTTTTCGTAAATACCTTTGGTTTCTCATTTATTTGGATTTAACAGCGTGATTTTTATCAGTCACACTTTGTTATACAGAGGAGCAGCATTCCAGGATCCTGCACAATAACTTGTAAGTAACCCTCCTTGTAAGGTCAACGAGGAGTTAAAATGCCTGGAGTTAAAAAGCTCAGGATAAGAAGCATGAAAAGAGGCCTGACAATTCCAAGAAAATGCACAGTCTGTGTAAGATTTTAAAGATTAAAATAAAGATTAATTATGATTAAATCAAGTTTTGTCAGGGTGACCTAGACCCTGAGAAAGTTACTGCTCTTCAGTGTGTAGCACAAATGCATAAAACTCACACCAATAAATAATGAAAAATATAAAACCACGCTTGAGTTTTGGGTAATATGACCTAACCTCATTGCATCTATTATAATCTCATTATTAAATCAAATGTCAGATTAGAAGTATTCTGAGAAAGTTTGGGATTTCCTTTTGTTTTACAACTTCAGGCTGGAATCTTACCTCACTCTCATTCACGTGGTGTGATTCTTAGGGCTGTCATGCACAGGGCTAGAAGTTGGACTTAGGTGATCCCTGAGAGTCCCTTTTACCTCAGGACTACCTGTGATTCTATGGTTCTATAATTATCAATTTGAGATTAGGCAATTCATAACTTTTTTTCTGTGTCATGAATATAACTATTTGCCGTACTATACTAGTGGAAGGATCTTATGTGGAAAAGACAGTATCTTGCATTAGATTATGTTCACATTCCTTTAAAACAGTGCATGCACAGTTGTTTGAAATCTATGTAGCAAGGATAAGGTGACAGTAAAACTTATTTTTGTTGCTGTGTAAGGGTGGTACAAAGAACGACTGATAAAAAAGTGGTTTGGGGAACCATGGGATTTATTTCACTTGTATTATTTATTTATTTGTTTATTTATTTATTTTACTTTTTCACCTGTAACTTGTACAGGTGAAAAATAAATGCAGCAGGAGACATAATCATCATTAGCTAATATAAAATAATTTTTTTCAAGGAAATCAGAATTTTAATGGCCTGAACTACTGATATCAGAACTAGTCTAAAATCTTTATTTGCTGCTTTTGGATTAATAGCTGTTCCTTAGAACATTTTTGGAAATGGAGAGTGACTAAGAAATGCCAAGAGAGAGCTGCAGGTTAAGCTTACAGTCTTGGACTCCTTCCCTAACCTCACTTTTAAAAATGTCATTCAAGTCCTAAAAACCAGAGCACAAAACTAAATCATGCAGTTTGGCTGGTAATCACTTCAGTGGGGGAATAAATTGATAGGAGATTTTCTGGAAGGCTTGAGGATTTCTGCTTTGCTTTGTTTTTTGTGGCTAAAATCTTATCCTCAGAGATGCAATTCCTTTGCATATATAAATAGAAACAATCTGGTCTCACTCGTTCTACTGCAATTAGGAAAAAGCAATCAGAATTTGTTAAACAGACTTCAGAGAATGAAGAATCTTATGTCTTAGAAGACAGATGTTTTCTGATTAAGCTTACTGTCACAGCCTCATTTAAGTTGCATAAGTCACAGATAACTTTAGCGAAGGTTACAGTTGTTGGAATTCCACTGTTTTGTTCAGTTCTCAATAACAGCTTTGTTTAGTTTGTAAGATAGTGTTTAAGTAGTTCAAACCTTCTTAAGAGCTGAAGCCATGCTTCTGTCCTCAGAAAAACTCTTCAGTGTCCTGCAAATCTAAATGGTAATCTGAAGTTTTCTTAAGAGTCATCTTCCTACTCTTCTGCTTATGTTATGAAAAAAATAAGGGAGGGCTAAAAGTTAATAAGCGTATTTTCATGAATGCAATCCCATTTATGCAGAGGGCCATGTAATGACAGTTGTAGAGATAGTGATGCTGCCATAATTGTTGTTGCTTTTATTTCTGACTGCAAAAGTTCCATTTGTTTGGCTGTCCTTTAAGTAACCATTAATTGGCTCAGATTTTAAAAAATTCTGTGTGAAGTGTTTTCTCCTAAGATAAGCTTTCCCTAACCTAGAAAAAAATTCTCAATGTAGGAAAGAAAAAAAAAAAAAGAGAGAAAGAGAGAAAGCAAAAATCCTCCAAATTCTCCACATCTCTCGGTCCTCGAGAGAAAAAGAGCATGACCATTTGGTCATAACTGAATTTCCCTATATTTTGAAATAGAAATAATGGCCTTTAATGTTATTTGTTTGCTCAGTCATGGGCATGAACATGTTCCCAAATATTGCTGATGCAGCTGATTTCTTTGAACAAGTGAAATTCTAAAGATCCTGTCCTGACCAAGCATTCACCAGCCTCTCTGAATTTCAAGAACTGACAGTGAATATATGTTGGACAAAAAAGTATAAGATATTATAACAGTGTTGCAGGTACTCCTTGAGGAAGTAAGACGTTCTTAAGTACTATATCTATTGTGCCAGATACAAAAAACACCCAGACTGAAATTTTAGAAATAGTTACAAATTCCAGTGCATTTCCCAGACTACATAAAAAGGACACTAATCTTGGAGGGTTGTTGGATTTTCTGTTTGTTCTTTTGTTTTATTTTTAAAAACCATATTAAGTTCTATATTTATAGTAGATTTTGAGTCACAGTTTTAGTCTACCTCTGTTAGAGTTAGCTAAAAACTGCTTCCTTAGTGGGTATCTTTCCTTGCAGTACATTTCTAAGTGTGTTTATGGATTAGTGTAGGTGTGGTACATTATGCCACAAGATCTTCCCTCCAGTATCCAGGCTATAGCATCAGTTAAAAAAATTAAGGCTGAACAAGGCAAAAATAGCCTTTGGCATAACCTACAGAAACTGAGACTGTTTGCAGTACTAGCTGAGGGCCTCCAAAGCCCAACAGGTTGATTTTTCCTGCTAGTTCACTTCCTATCCCAAAGACAGCAAAGAACAAGTATCCTACAAAACTCTAAGGCATCCTTAGGATAGACATATATTCACATTATTTATTGCTGGTATTGGTACCTAAAGGTCCCAGTCACAGAAGAGAACCTGAGTCCTATGGTCTGTATAAATAAAAAAAAGAAAATAATCCCTACATCAGAAATTTACATCTGTTTTGCATTTAGCACCTGCTGATTCCATTGTAGGGATGTAGACACACACTTGTATGTCTACATCTTGCAAAAGTGTGACTACTTTCATTTACTTCTCTATGCTGGTAATTTATCTTGATCTGAAACACAGTGACAAAACTGAAGTTCATGGAGCTCCATACACTTAATAACAACAACAGAAAACTGCTGTGGAAATCAGTCTGCCAAAATCTAATTAGGGGCTCTAATTGTGTATTGTTGCTCAGAGAGTTTTTCACAAGTGAAAACTTGTTAAGATTAATTTTTCCAAGTGCCTGTGGCAAAACCAATAACAAATATTGAACTCTTATGAGCTGTGATTATGAAATTATTTTTTGTGTTCTCAATATAATAAAATCACTAAGGTCTTAAATATTTAAATTTACTTAGGAATATATATTAAAACAAAGCAAACAAACAAACAAACAAATGAACAAAACCAAAAATAAATCCACTAAAGTACACAGCATCTTGGATCGGAACATTTTCTAAGCAAATGTCTACTTTTTCCCCCCAAGATCTTTTGACAGAACACATAGTAAATATTTAATGCAAACTGAAATGAGGAGACAATGAAAAAAATGCAAGGGAAATAGGTTCTGCATTTCAGAATGCTTTTGGAGAGAATCTAACAGATCAATGAATGACGATGAAATTATATTTAAATTTAGAATTAGTGACATGGAACCAAAGGCACATAAAGTCAGATACAGGCAATCTGGAAAATAAGTTTTGTGATAGGGAGAGGGTTTTTAATTCTTAATACCTTTTATATATGTAAGAAGATATTCTTTCTAGCTTGCTTAGCATCTATTTTGAAAAATCTGAATTTTAGTGATGGTAGAGGATAGGAGTTAACAGCCGAGGAGGGGAAGATTACTTGTTAAGTTACTGTGTACTACAGAAAGACTAACATCCTTCTGTTCCTTTTTCTGTTATCCTGGAGATACATTGGTTATTTTATTTACTTTGGAGTTAGCATTTTATTTCTCTGTTTGTCATGGGGATTTCTACAGCTATCCTTTTATATCGTTGGGTACACTCCCCAGAGTTCCCAGCTGATTACCTAAACAAAAGTTTCCAAAGTATGTCACTGAAATAAAGCAACGATAAAGGTCACAAAGGAAAAAATATTGCAACTCAACTTCTGAGGAAAGCAAACAAAAATCACAGGAAAAAGTTTATATTGGAGAAACTGTGCACAAAGTGACCGACCCATACTGACAATTACCCAACATTTATATGGTCTGTTACTTAAATTTCTAGTCCTTTCTTTTTTCTTTGTTTCATCTTTCTTTTTTTTTATGTTGTCTTTTTTAGTAAATATGGATGGTTGTAAAAAATAGGTGAAAAAAAAACCCTTTTGAAAGTATATAGTCCTGTAACAAAAAATAGAATTCTTAATTTATACTGTTTCTGGTTCAGCAGAAAATACTTCCTTGCTTTAATTTCCTGAAAATCATATGATCATTTTACTTATTTCTGCATTTAGTTTGGCTTAGTTAAAAATTCTTATCTGATGATTTTAGAGATCTTATGTTCAGCTAAGTTTAGGAGTTTAAATGACCCAAATGCTTTAAGAGTCAACACTAAACTTTTAATTTCCAGGGCTGTTCTCATTATCCTAGAGGCCTAGGGGATTTGCAGAAAGGGGGAGATGCAAATATCCAGAAAATATGTTTGCATTCCTGTTGTAGTCCTGTTTTTTATGTTGTTTGTGTGCACACAGGTTTCATAGATAGATCAGGAATTAAGTCAGAAATGCACTTTTTAAGTGTTTTATAAGAAGACTTGCCTTTTTTAATACATAAATTCATGGCTGCAGTTCTGATAATTGCACCTTCAAAAAGTATAGTTTAAAAAAGTATCAGAAGAAGTGAAATAAAGATAGGCGGATCTGTGGGTGGCTTTTGTACAAAGGAAACTAATCAGGTCAGGATACTTCATTTTGGAAACTAGCAGCTAGGAAAAGACAGTGTGTGATTTTTTTTTTTTTTTCTCCTCTAAATGCAGAAACTGGGAATCCTCTAAACAAATGATCAGACTTCAGGTTTAAAGCATACAAAAAGAAGTATATTGTCATGCACTGAAAAATTAAATTTTGAGAAAAATTAATCAGAGCCAAAGGAGATATATTTAATAATTACCAATGGACTCAATGGTTTGGTCTGAAATTATGGTTCTAGTAACGCCCCAAGCGGCTGATCACAGAAACTGAGTCATGGAGAGGCAAATATATCCACCCTCCTTCTTGACAGAACTTCTGTGTCTGGGACTGCACAGTGAGCTAGGTGAATCCAGACCATTTGGGGCATTTCAACATTTTGTAGCATAAACAATCATAGCAAGATAATCAAGCAAATACAGTTTCATGATATTTTAGCTCTGAACCAAAATCTGTGAAATGTTTACTGGTTTGGGCATAACAGAGATATTTCCACAGAGAGGAGCTGCATCATGAGTCTGTTGTGCCACACAGATCTGGAATATGGAGAGCCCAGATTTCAGTGGAAGTTATCAGACAACCTTCCCCCAGGAGAAGAGAAGTAGGGTTGAAGTCCTACATTTTGAAACAAGACTAAATAACTCACAGAATTTTTACCCAATATTATTTATGGTCTTGGAATCCATCATACATGCGGTGACTTCTGTGATTAGATCAGTCCTATGCTCATTTTTAAATATTTTTATTTGAAAGGATCAGCAACTAATAATCTGTATTTTCCTAGGTTATAGTTATTACAGTTTTACTGAATATAAATAGAAGTTAAAGACTACAGTTCAGATTGAACAATTATGTTCAGCAGACACAACAAATCAATGCATAAGCAATTGATTCTTCACTTGAAAAGATGAGGTTGCTTGTGAAAGAACATCTTAAAAAGGGAAGCTGTGGCTAAAGCTCAGGTTTACAATCCACATGGTTTTGCAACTGGCTGGTCATTAGGAAGGCTTAAACTAACTGAGTAGATGTGCATTCTTAGACCCAGCAAATAGAAAATGCTCAGTAGGGTTGCATAAAATGTCTAAGTTAAGGCACAGGATTGTCATTGCCTGCTCTATCTCAGTGTTCTGAGCAGCTGAAAAAAAATCCTGACAATATCAGTCCATTTTGTTGTTCAGAAATTATTTTGGGTGCCAAAGCTCAAATTCATGATTTCCCTCTTACTCTTGAGTCACCTTGATATCAAAAGACTGCTCCTTCTTCCAAGTCTATGGGTATACCCAAGCCTGTGTGTCAGAGTGAGGCAGAGAAAGAACAATGGTGTCTGCTTTTTCTAAAGAATGGGAAGCAGCAGAAGAAAACCTCCAAATCCCTGTCACAAAAAATCCCTCTCCACTTCCAATTCTCTTCGTCTGTTGTGAAAAAAAAAAAAAAAATGGATGTTTAATCCTGCCTCTTCCATTAACACAGTTTCTTTCCACTCTGGCACTTCTTTCCTATAGACTTGCAGGTCTGCTAAATCACCTTTGTGAGCGCCATGCACAGTAATAGGATGCAGGTATCTACAGCATCAAAGCTGCTAAGCTGCTGCAGGTGCAATCATCTTTTGCCAAGTCTGAGGAATTACAATGACATTTTAGACAAAACTGTGGTTAGTTTTCCAAATTCCATAAAATAACAGAGGAACTTCCTGTACATGATACAGAAATGCAAATGATACAGTGGCGTTAAATAGTTACATTATTAAAATTAAAAATTACATTTAAAAAATAATAGTTTTTCAATGCCTGCTTTTTAATTCAGGAGGATCTTCTGACTTTTTTGGTAGTATGTTTTTGTTTGTGCTTAGGATTTCTAGTTAGAATTGTGTGCTGTAAGGTGGTTGCTCTAGCAGCATCACAACCACAGACAAGAAAAGACCTTTCTCTCTTTCTGAAACCATCCTGCTTGTTTATTAACCTTGGCCATATTTACAAACCTTTATTCAGATATCTATTGCTATAAAAACTTCTATATACTGCTATCTCTCTTTAAAAACAGGATTGTGTTACACTGATGGGGAAATGAAGAGGTTGTCACTGAAATAAACTGACAATAAAGCAGGGGATTTTATCATTTTGGAATTATCAACTCTCAAATTTCACTTGCAATGCATTTGGATTTCCTTACAAGGGTACCAAGTGAGCATGTCAGACTTCCTGGTGATTTAAGTCTCTTTTATTCTGCTCCAGATGGCCTGTCCAGGCAAGAGAAGGACAGATGGCTTCAGACATTTCAGTGGTGGGAAGAAGAAAGAGAGCAGACTTTTTTCCTGCATGTACTTTTCCTTTCTGAATTTTCTTTTTCCTGGAAACAATTTTTGTTGCTGTAGGAGCAGTTAGGTGATAGTGAGTGTTCATTGCCTTTATAGCAGACAGACTTTAGGTCTCAGATAATAGTTGAAATGTCTACAAACATCTCAGTCTCTCAGTTTCAGTTTTTAGTTCTCTGACAAGATTATATTCAGTCATTAAAAGGCACATGTGAGAGCAGAGAAACAAACATATTGGTCTCAGATTATTATCTTTTTTTCTTTTAAATCCTACTACCCAATCGACTTTTGCCTGCCAGGAATGCAATCTTATTGGGGCAGTGAACTCAGGGAGACTACTACTTCTAAATGTTATCCTTTAATTCTTACTCATTAAAATTTTCAGAACTAAGAAGGGCTTAAGCGTTTCTCTTTAATGATTTCACCACCATCCCACCAAAAAGTAAAAAAAATAAGCAAGATTTTTCTTTTAATTTATTACAATGAATCCCAAGCAGAATACAACTGTGTTTTTTTTTGTTAGAAAACAATTAAATCTGGACTTGTGTTCCCAATAAGCAAACCCGAAGTGCTATGGAACTGTGAAAATCAAAGTTTGAATTACAAATGTCACATCTTTATGATTCAACAAAGCTTTAAATCTATTCCTCAGACACTAATTATAGGGTAATTACTTAATCCTTGAATGGGTAATTCAGCCTACACTGGGTCCTTTTGTCAGCCACCAGATTCTGGCCTGCAAAATAGATATCATGGCATTGCTGTAACACACACGGAGATGGGTACAGAATTAAATTATATTTCTAAATGCTTTATTAGATGCTGTTTAGCTGACATTTCCTAAATTATATGCTAGGTGTTGAATGATTTTCTGAAAACATTGCATTTTGGGACATTTCCTAGGCATATGGCATTGCCTTTCCTGACAGGAAACCAGAAACGACTGTCGAGAATGTCTTGGCTGCTGTGCAGTGTCAGAGTTCCTGTAACAAAAAGATCAATCAGCCTATTCAGCAGATTATAGAAGACAAACAGAAATTCACTCTTTAGCAAGGGTCAATATTTGCTGTTGCCTCAGTTTGTAAAATGATAAAATGTCATAGGGTCTGAACAGAAGGGAATAACCTTTGAAATGAAAAAGATGGAAGGAGCAAAATTAATAATCTTTATTACAGAATACTTCCCAGTGAGAAAGAAAAAACTTCTGATAAAGACTATACATATTAGGAAGAGAAAAAGGAGAAAAAGGTATTGTGGAGCAGAATGAGGGTGGATTCTGAAATAGCATCTTGTTAACATGCTGCTGTATTTTCCAGCAGAGATAAAAAGACCATTTCCCTGCAAAGATAAATATGATATCCAGCTTTCAATCTGTGGAAAGAGACTTTGTTCCTAGGTTGAAATATTGCATGATAAGTACACAACCAGTAAAAATAAAGAAAAGAAAGCCCTCTTTTCACTGGAGAGCTGAAAATAGAATAGAAGGAGAGAAAGGACCCCATTTCTCCAGGATGCTAGAGCTAAAGCTAGAAATTATTTAGTAGTGACTAATCAATGTGAAACTAGCAGTCTGTCTCCGTTACCTTATGCCATGTAGGTCAACAGGATAGACAGACAGAGAAAAATAAATAATGAAATTAGAGATTATTTTCCTTCAGCTTGCATAAATGCAAATCATATGTATGTTATTTGCCTCTTCCAAGAACAGGGAAATGAAGTTTCATATTTTTCCCATTAGAATCTTGAAATATTTTAAATATCTTACTTAGAATGAATATGTAGTCTTTCAGAAATGTTTTAGGTTTTTTTCTCTCTCTGTCTTTCTGCACACTGCAAAGCCCGGACAACTTATTAAAACATTAGGAATTTAATTGTATCTTCAGAATTTAAGATTTTTACATCTGAAATTTTTACTTTTCTAATAAATGGCCATAGAATATCAGACCCTTCTAGAAGACCAAGGTAAGGATGAAAGGAAACTAAAATTGACCAAAAAAACTTTTATGTGTAATAGTTGGCAATGGCTGCACATTGACTGAAGTTCTTTGTAGAGCCAGTCCTATCTGTATGAATGAGGATTTTCTTTCACAGCATTTTCCTCTGATCCCAGCATCTCCATTGTTTTCTCTCAGATGGTGTTTGCCACCTATTCCCATACTGCAGAACCATTTCTAAAAGCATGTTTTATTTGCCACAGGTATTTGGTTGCATTTCAATTTCATGTCGCAGAGATCCTGTGAAAGAACATTGAGTTCAATGTCACAGGTCGCTCTCCACAGCCTCAACACACTCATGTTTATAAACTACAAGGTGACTAAAGCATAAAAGACATACTTAAAGCATTCTATGGCTGTTATTTTCAGCAAGCCTCAGTTGTTAATGACTCAACACAAAACGTCGTTTTGATTCCACTATTTCCAGTATTAAAGATCCATTGTAACCTAGGTAACTCATTTTAATTACACTATCTAGAATAGAAATTCCAGTCTTTAAAGTTAACTAGAAAGGTGTTCTTATGAGTAATAAACCAACCGAAAAATTAACTATTAATTCCAATAACAGACAACTAACTTAAAAGTTTGGACCATCTACCTTAGTTGTAAGTCAAATATCCTTTTGTAGTCTGTCCTTGTTATAAACCATAGAAAAAAATACCCCAAAGGAAAATTATTAAGAGATAATGGATGCATCATCAGTTAAAACTGCAGGATTGTATTTTTTCTTATTTTATTTAATAAGATATAGGCCAGATTTTTTTATTTTAAAATCTCACATTGTTTGGACAGTTAGAGTCCTTTGAAATATTGTAATTTATTAAGACAGTAGGAAAAGATGTCATTTGAATTCAATTACAAAAGAATGATGCAGGTTGCCTTGTCGGCTGGCTGAAAAATTATACTTCATCAATATTTATTAGAATCATGTTGCTAATCCTAACTCCATGGATCCTTAAGCAACTTTTAGAACACTTACCTTATTTGCCACTTGGTTGTCATTGCATTAAAATGTGCTTCTACATCCGCCCACATGTATATTTGTTTTTAGGAAAAATCAAGTAAGTAACTAGAGATACTGTGTACACTGAGAAGTAAGCAAGTGATAAGATTCCCTAAGTTAGCCCCAAATCTACAAGTCTGGTTTTTTGTACTTCACAGTGTTAAGGAAGTAAAAGACCAATTTCTCAGGCTTATCATATTTATTACATTTTTATGAAAAGGAAATTGAATTCTCATTGCAAAAGTCATTTTCATAGGCAATGCAGGAAATAGAATTTTTCTTGAAGAATTTTTTTGTGTAATATGAAGGCTCTTACTGATACCTTTTGGCGTCAAGAAGAAGTTAATTAAGTCCCAAATATTGTAACCTTCTTTTTCCTTTCAGAAAAGAATGATATAATATCCTACTGTGATTTCTCTTGTCTACCTTTTGATTAAAAAAAACCCAAACAAACAAACAAACAAAACCAAAAAAAACCCACTTTTTTGTGCCATTCAGAGGGAGGAAAATCTCCCAGAAATTAGTCAGCAAAAACATGAAGAAAACACCACTGTAAACAGATGAAAACCAAAGGAAGGTTATTTCTATTTTACAAACAGAAGATGCAGAACAGATCAGATGTATATGAAGTGTTCAAAAAACAGCCCACATATGAGTTCATTCTTCCTTTTTGCTGCTATAAAAAAATGCTACCAACTGAAAAATTATGTTGTTCTCAATGCTGTACAATCCTCTTTTCAAATAAACGGGGCTTGCTCCTTTTTCCCAAAAAATAGATTGGAGGAAATTCCCTAAATACAGATAATTTGGTAATCTGATAATTTATTTCTGGATTTGATTGTTCCAAAACAAAGATGTTCCATGTTGTGTGTGAGCTCTTTAAATGTAAAAGCAATAGTACTACAAATGAATTCCCTACTTTTCAGGTAATTTTTATATTTTTCTGAAAAGTGAGACTTTTTTTTTTTTTTTTTTAAGTTGCTGCATGCTTGAGTTTGACAAGGATTGAGTTTATCTCAGCTTCAAAGAGGACACAGGTAAACTTTTAATTTAAAAGGAGGTAAGGTATATGCCCAAATGTGGAAAGTGTGGCAAAAGACTTTGGACATGTTCACTGGCAGGTAAATTCCTGTGAAAAAAAAATTCACCCGTAGCATTAGGACTGCAGATGGAGAAAAGTACTGATTCAAGTAGGCACAATGTTTTTTTCAGACTTTTGTTGTTAAATGAAGCTGTTGAAAGGTAGTGAGGGTGCAATGCTTAACCTGAGCCCCAGCACTTCTGAAATGTGTAACACAACAGGTATAAGAGAGGAGATTTCAAAATGGCACACAAACTTTGATGGCCAAGGTAATGAACAGCAAAACACTGGCTATTATATGAAAGTGGAATTGTGCAATTAATGTTCCAGTGGCATAGAACAATTTTAGTAATTGAGAAAATCTCTCTGTGATTTTAAGGCAACATGCCAAATGTACTAATATCGTTCTTGTCTAGGAAGTTAATCTGGGAGGTTGCTTGCATTTTGTCTAAATCTTGGCTGCTGGGCACTGCTGGGCGTCTGATTTAGACTACCTGGGTTCCCCAGGTTCAATGTTTAGAGTGTTGCCTGTTTCAAAGGTGTAGAGTTTGTGAGGAGCCAACAGTCCTCTCCAAAACAATCCATAAATTTCTTCAGGTTTAGAGTCCCCAGTATTGCCCCAGGCAATGGGGTGGGTGAGTCTGTGAATAGTTCAGAAGATCAGTGAAGTTGTAAACCTGTTTTTCACTCAGTTTAACCAGTAATTCAGATTAATCCTGTAACAAAAATATAAAACTAGCATATCTAGCATTTTCCAGCTGTGAAAGGGATCAGGTAACTCTTCTCTAATCATCTGTGGAAACTCTGAGAAGACCAGCAATACCATTTCTCAATCACATGTGTTTAATTTGGTTACCCTTTCTGCAAACTCAGGAAGAACGAACAACTTATTCTGCCTGCTTAGAAGATTAAGCATTACTTATAAGGGAGCTTCTCAGCCACTAGTTCAGAACACTTTTACAAATGTATTGCACATAGCAAAAGATGACACACTGGTTACATAAATGGGGCATTAGGAAAATTTGAGGATTTTAATTCACATTATTGCTTACTTGAGGGTATTTTCAAATTACTGAAACAGATACCAAATTAAGTTCCATAAAAAGATACATTCCTACTCTTTTGTAATTTCCAAGTGTAAATCAGCAAAATGAACTGTGGGGAAGTAATAATAACTCCCTCCAAGTGAAGTGGACATATTTAACCTCTGCAGCAAAATTCCTTTCAGCTGACTTTGCAAAGGGAACCAGGTTCTGTTACCCTGTTTGAACAATCTTCCTCCTCTCTTCAGTCAGTAGCCAGTGAGCAACTGGGCCACACACAGAACAAAGAGAAAGTGCTGCACAAATTGATTGGTATATGGACAAACACACCCTCATGTATTAGGAAGAGGAAAATCAATTCACATGGAACACTGATCAACTGTAGCCTTGAAATAAAACAGAAAATAAAGTTTTTTAACTGATAAATTTTCTAAGACGTATTTTAAGACGGTCACATGGTGCAAGCTCTTAAATATAATTATGTATACCCATCTGTTTATAGGGAACTTAAAACTTCGCTGTCTCCTGAGCTTGAACAGTCACTCAGAAGGAGTATATCCCATAGTAATCAACCCTCAATGTGTATGAGACAAAAAATGTATTTCAGCTATAGATGTCCAAGAGTTGTTCCTCAGGATTATCTCCTAAAGGAGAGCAGCAGTTCACTGCAGAGAAATTTTTTTATAAAAATCAATTCTATCTAAACAAAATTTTCTGTGTTTTTCTGCATCTTTCTAGGTTTATATGACTTTCCTGACCATCTCAACACTACTCCAGCAATTAAATCAACACAGAGCAGTTATTTTACTGCAAATGCGGCAGGCAAAGAAGATCCACTTTCTAGAAAATTGGTGTGTTTTTGCAAAAGCTGTTTTTCTCCATTCAGCTATTTCACCTTGTTCTCAGCCCCATCATTTTCAAGGTTTTATATTTCTTTTGAGGAAGAAAGGGGTAGCCAGGGCTATTTTTAGAAGCACTGATTCACAGTCTTTTATGTTTCCCTATTCCCATCAGGCTGAGTGCTGGTTATTAGTGGAGTACAATGTCTGGCACACACCACAACAGCATTCAGACTTTCAGCATCACCTGAAATTACCCTAGAAATTTTCTAGAACAAAAAGACACACATTTTTAATTAGAACATTGTAGTTTCTTTTTAACGAATTAGACAATTTAAAATTTGGAGCTTATTTTAAATGAGTATTTTATATGTTCTTTCCTTCCAGGTTACAGATATTATAATTTGCATGAAGAAGGAGATCATATGATTTAGCTTTCTCAATAACCTCAATCAGTGTGAAAACAGCAGAAGAAGAGGAAAGAAAGAGGCACTGAAGCAGAACTTATTTCTTGGTCTGCAGTATTCATTAATATTTTGATTTGTTTTTGTTCTCACCCAGTCAAGTAGATTATATTTTATTTGGCTTCTTATGGCACAAACCTCTCTGTCTGAATTTCACTTACACTTAATTTATAACATCTAGGGCAGTTTTTTTCACATTCATCTTGTTCTGGGAAGCTCCATTAATTTCTATGGAATTACTTCCAATTCCAAAGAAAAGAAGAATACATCCTCCCTACGTTCTCTCTCCATTAGAGCAGGGAGTGAGCTGGAGATGTGCTCCTGCTCATGCTCTGCAGGGAAACATCTTCCATGACATGGAAGGGTAGATATGAGATACCAGCAGTAGTGCAATGTCTTGCTTTCCTTATTATAAGTACGTTTCTCTTTGCCATAGAAAGTGGGATTACATTTAGAACAGTTCACCCCACTTGCCAAAGCAAGGGAATTTAGCCTTACCTCCATTACCTCCATAGTAAACAAGAGAATCGATATTTCCCAGATGAAGTTTGCTCATTTAGTATCTGTCACTGGTCAAAGGTAGTACAGGAGCTAATTCCATTATCAGATTTCAGGAAAGCTGCCAGCTCCAGAGATTGTCTTTAAGTAGCTGGCTCGCAGATCCTGATTATATCTAAGTGATACAACCTTGCACAAGGATTGCTCTTAGTCATTATATGAAATAAAACACATTCAATTCCCAGTCACTTTGGATCCCACTATTTTTCAATAAAACCAATCTGACTTAAAAATCACATGAGGAGAGATGAACACACTTCAAGCAGAGTGACAGGTTCTACATCTGTATTTCAGTTAAGAAATGCCACAACATACCTAGACAAAGGAGAAAAAAAAGCGAAGAGAAATTACTCTTCTTCTTATATATCTTCAGGTATATCTTCTTGTATATCTACAGATAAAAACACACTGAGAAACCCTGAATTACAGTCACAAAAAAATCTGTCCAAAATTACATTTGTGCATTGTTCAAGAATTGAAAACAAGAAGAATTTTGGGGAGCAACTCAATGTGGTTTTGATTAGAGTATACCTGTAGATAATTGACAAATCTGCATATGCTGGCTGAAATTAATGAAGTTAGATGTTTTCTAAGAAGATTCAGTTACAGTATTTTTACTTTATGTGGGAACTAGAAAATCACATATTACTTGCTTCAAACTGTTTGAGATGCTGAACATAAAGTATAGCCTAGCATGGGATGCTTAGTACCTTAATACCTTATTTCACTTTTTGCACAAGTTTTCAAATGGCTCCCACCTGAGTTAAGAAAACGTGTAAAGTCAAGATTTAAGACAGCTGCAGCTAGGCAGCTTGCCTGCCTGTAAAACAGAATACCTTTGCACTACTGTGGTGGTATGGAGCTGATCTTTTTCTCCTGTAAGATATGAAGAATATGCAAATCTTTTTAATATATATAAGCCCAGGATACTAGCAATCTTTTACTTTAGTGCAATATTCTTGCAATAAACGTTTTCCATGGTCAGAGAATAAAAACAGGCGACTAATTTCCTTTCAGCTTATTAAAAAAAAAAACACAAAAAACCTCTGGCAATGTAAGAAGACCAAAATATACAATAAAACAGTGTTTGACAAGAACTGTTAGAAAAATTTCCTATAAAATCCTACACTTACTTCAGACTTTGGTTAATGGAAGTAAATACTCATAATGAATTATCTGCAGGAAATTGGGACAAACCCACTCACTCACTTTGCTTTTTGCGGCAGTCAAAACCCCCTAATTTTAGCTTTATACACCCACACACAGTCTAGCTGATTTCAGCAAGACACTGCAGAGAGCAGAGACCCACACAGTATGCCAGCACTAGACTGTCAACTCAGGATTTATTAACATGAACCTTCTGGGTTATATTCTACTCTCTTCAGACCACAGTAACTTCAGACCACAGTATCTGTCTGAGGAAAAGAAACAAATATATATTCAAAACAGATAAATATAGAATCTCTTCTATTATAAGTCACATTTGCATGTCTTCTAGTAACTACTCTCAGAATCCTTTTTTATGAAGTGTATTATCACTCTCTATAAGTACCTGAAGGGAGTCTGTAGTGAGATGGGGGTCAGCCTTTTATCTCAAGTAACAAGAAATAGAGTGAGAGGAAATGGCCTCAAATTGCGCCAAGAAAAGTTTAGAATAGGTATTACTTCTCTGAAAAGGTGGTCAAGCATCAGAACAGGCTGTGCAGGGAAGTGCTGGAGTCACCATTCCTGAAGGTATTTAAAAGATCTGTGGATGTGGCACTTGGAGACATGGTTTAGTGATGGACTTGGCAGTACTGGGTTAGTGGCTGGACTCAATCATCTTAGAGGTCTTTTCCAACCTAAATAATCCTATAATTCTGTGATTAACTCCAGCATTCTTTCTAAAGAAGGGATCATGGCTGAAATAAAGAATCAGTTCTTTCTGGCTGCTGAAGACTTGTCAAGCTTCATAAGCTTAAAGAAAGTTTCCATGCTGTCTGCATTCCTAGATTGCCCCCTGCCCACGCCTGCACCTCAGCCCGTGTTGCTGCACCACTGCTGCTCTCACCTAGCAAGTTACAGCAATGAGTGATGTCCCTGAGCAATCCTGCCTCTTGGGAGAAACAGGCCAGTGCTCTGAGTTAAGGGGGGGAATACACCCAGCTGAGGTATTGCAGGAAAGGTCTGCACTCGAAGGGGCACTGGCACATTCCTGAATGTGATCTGTGCTGCAGGTGTTTCCTCATCTCGTTTTGATGCCATCATCATGTGATTGAAGTTGGGTAAAAGTCAAGCTTTTTCATATGCTCTTGCTTGTACTGCAGAAAAGGATTAGCTGAGGAATAAGAAAACTTCATGGAATTCTTCTAGACAAAGTAACAACACAGCACACTTTTAGTCAGTGAAGTTTCCAGACACGGTGATTAGCCAGAGATTAATTCCTCAAAAGACTTTATACCAACTGCACATATATCCAAGTGTAATTTTTATTTAAAGCATTTCTTACTGTAAAATGGAATGTGATACACTTTTGGGTTGGTTATCAGCACAATGCTGAGCACTGCAGTGAGCTGAAGGATCAGCCTGTCATACAGGTAGGTGAGTGGATGAGCAAAAATGTGGTGTTCTTTTTCCTCTGAGTTTTCATAGTGTTACTCTACTAATTTCTTTATTATACAAATAAAATTTGTGCTTATTATACAACTGAAACCCCTAATGAAGCCAGCCAGTGCATGCAAATACCCAGCTGAAAATGCATTTTAGAATTTGTGTAGACGGGCTGTTGTAGAACAAACTGGTAAGCAGTGTGTAGTAAATATTAAAAAAGCTTTAAAAAATTTCCTGATTTCATCAGTATATATATCACGAAGTCTTAATATCTCACAGGAAACATTTTCCATTAAATTCAGCTTTAGGTTTGCAGAACAAACTTATCTATGATGTTTTCACTGCAATTTTAAGGCGTTTTCTGCCCACGCCTTTAACACAGAACACTGTTTTTTCTCTGCGCCTGTCACATCAGACCTTTACTATCTGACACTAACGTTTTCTGACCTTTTCTGTGACTGGTTCCCTTGCAAGAAATTCTCACACAAAGTGAATCAAACCAAACATTAAAATACACACAATAACAATATATTGTTTCCAGACTTCCAGTACAAATCTCATTTTCTCTGTTCCTGCCTATTCATTTGTAAATTCTTTGTCTCTCATACACTGCAGTGTTCAATGCTGTCAATTAGGAAATTAATAAGGGTGAAAAAAAGTTTTGTGTGCACTGACTGTGCAGAATGGCCTCTATCTGAAGCACATATTGTCTCTCCAGCCATGTTGTATATAATTGTATCCTGTTATCCAATATATTTATCCTTAGTAGCCCTACATTTTACAGCTCTCCCTATTCCATAGATGGAAATTTGAGGTATAGAAACAACAGAGGTTGGGTCTGCCAAGGGAACTTAACATCACGCTATTCCAGCAGCCCTACCAGGGTGCAAACATGATAAGAATTTGAAAACTCAATTCACCCGCTGCCTAACCCTAGAATACATAAATTCCCTAAATAACTAATTTTGCACTATGAAGGTCAATAGATATGTAAGCAGGTTTCCCTGAGGACACCTTAAATCATCCAACCCTTTCCAGTACCAAGTAGCTAGGATCTTGGCACAAAATGAGTTTCAGAAACAGGATGTTTCTCCAAGGTTTTTATATGATTGGGTTCCATGAATTTTTCCCTGATAAATCTAACCAGGAAGTGCTGGGAACAGTGAGGATAGTATTGACTGCTGAGCCATGTCAGATGCAAAGCTGCAGGAATTCCAGTACCAAAACCACTGTAGCAACTGGTAATATCTCCACATCTTAAACAAATAACCAGAGGTTGAAATCTATCTTAGGACAAGAGCAATGATGCATTAGCAAAAGGCTTCTTGATCAAGGTTCAATCTAGAGTAGAACACCTATTTCACCCACTAAAAATGATCCCAGGTAAAGTCTAGATGCTATAGAGTTTACCAATTTCAGGGCAAAGTACTAAACTTTAGTTTAGTTCATTTAGCAACATCAGGTGCAGCTGTATAGTTGAGTGCTTCCAAGTTTGAAATTAGTACAACATTAGCTGAAATTATGATAAACTATCTGGTGAACATAAAACCAGTCCTCATGGCCTTCTATAACTTCATCATATTTTTCTATGTGTTATAAATTTATCCCCAAGACATTTTCATTATGAATCAGAGTCCAAGCACTCTATGAATCAGAAAACACCACCTCTCTTGCACATCCTTTCCCTCGTACTGTCATGAGCACTAAAATATGTGCTGGTGACCTTTAGAATATCGTGACTGACCCTTGTACCTCACCACTACTGTTTCAGTTTTTTACAGATTGAGACATATATATGTGTAATGATACTATGTCCATTGTATTTTCACAGATTGTGTTGAAACACTGCAGTTAAAGAGTTCAATTTCCTTTTGAAATGAAGCTTACTGTCAGAGGAAAACTCTGGCTCTGGCAAGTGTCCTTTCCTATAAAGGAAGAATCGTCCTTATTTAGGAACATTGGTCTGATGTGGATTCAGAGGAAGAAAATAATCTGAACCTAATGAATGTACTCACCGTTTTCAGTGAAAAGAGCACAGTTCAATCTTTTTCAGATAATTAGATACCTAATTAAAATAATAAAAATCAACAATAAAGTTAAAAATTACTTTTAGTCTCCACTTTTAGACATAGAAATTACTAATTATCTCACTATCATTCCATATGTCTCTAAAATTTTCATTCGTAAGTTGTAGTTGTAGTACTAGACATGAAATAAAATGTTTGCATCTTGTTAGGACTGATCAAATATGTGAATATTAAATGAGCATAAGAGACCTTTTAACCTCTTTCCCTGTAGCACTGTGCTCTTTGAGTTAGTAGCTGAACTATATTGAATGAAAGAAGGCTGCTGATTATCATTCCAAAGGGATGTTTTGGGCTTCTGTCAAACCTTTATCACAATGCAGGTGAATTGACATTTTTGATCAGGAACCTATTTTAAAGGGCTTTTAACAATTTTTTTCACTGGATTGGTTCCACACAAAACAAAAATTATTATTTACTGAAGAATAAATTCAGATTGAGAATGGGATGCAATCATAATTTTGAACTCCTAGGATCTCAGAAACATGAAGTCTTTTTATTGCTTTTCCCCCTTACACTAGTGCACTGTTTGCCTTTAACCTATCTCTGGATAGATTTACTGTTCATTATATTTATGTCTTTCATTAGGGGGCAGCAAAAGAAGAATCAGAAGATTAAATTAATTATTTGTTTCTATTTTTATAATTCAGCTTTATATTCTGAACTAGTCACTAGATGTCATTCTAACACACCAAATAATTTCTTTGAAATTAGGCAGTATTCTACTACAAATGTTACCTGTCTCTTGAATTTCCATTTAAAGCTGAATGCTTACTTTATTGTAGTTTCTGTTCATTGCAACTGCAACTCATTAATTGTTTCAAAGTTCTGACTACAAAAAAATCTGCTGGATTGTTGGAGCTAAATGATTAATATCATCAATATCTCTTGCATAACGTTGCTTTGTCTTCTGAGTCTCATTAAATAATCAGCCACTACTGAGTTAAAAAAGTTCAAAGATTTCGTGAATTCTAGTATGTTTGAATGTTGTCTAAAATTCATATTGAAAATGTACTATTCATTTTCATTTCATTATATCAGCTGACCCAGGAAAGAGCAATATTATGCAGCTTTGGTGAACATTTTGCTGTTTGAGTGAGTAGTAAAGGAAACAATGCTCTTACACAATATTTTTTGGTGAAAATTATAATCAATCTCTTTTTAAAATATGCCTGTCAGAGGAATTAAACATCTTTATGTCATGTTATCATTCTGCAGTAGAGGAAGACTGGCCACTGCCAGGGGAATTATAGCAAGGCATTCTGGAGCTTTAACTCACTTCGCTGTCATCCACTGCATCCTTTTGTCCTTTGATCCCTCTCATTGTTGGTGCTTTCTTTTATGTGAGTGTTGTAGCTAAAACATGAACCTTACTGAAGGAACTCAGTGTGTACCCAGATCCAAGACTGAAGAGAATGAAGACAGGGACAAGGTCAGCCTGTTGTTCTAATCTTTTGCCTTTATTTTCTTGTGTTCTTGCTCTTCCTTTCAATCCTCCTCCACTTGAAGCCCCAGTGGTATTAGATGGTTATTTTCCAACTACATCAATTCTGAATGTTGATTCAATGTTGAAACATGACTGTAAGCTCCTGCATGTGTCTGGATACTCTGATTTACAGATCAGGAGCTGATGTATTTGATAAAGAAAGTTCCACCTTCAGTTGTTCAGCACCCTTTACCCCTTGCAACCCCACCCAGTAAAAGAAAGTGTGGGAAATCCCAACTCGTGGTGACCAAAGTCAGTTACTTTAAATCAATTTTCAATGAAGGAAGTTTCTACAAATCCAGCTGGTTTTGAATGAGGTAACCTAGGCTGGGTTCCTAGAAGCTTTTTAGTAGAGAGGTGGGGAGTAGCACAGGAAAGCAAAGAACATCTGAGGGTAATAAAGGCTCCATCTGGTATGGATCAAGGAATGAACATCCACCCCTAGAAAATGTAGAGTTAAAAAAAAATACTTCTAGAGAAAATTTTAATATAAGAATATTTGTCGAATTCAATTTAATTTAGGGAAATCCAGCTTGCTACATACACCAAAAACGAACCAAATTAAACACGGTGAGAAATTCACACATTGAGAGCTTGTTGCTTCCTTCTTATTTTGTTCCTGGACAACGCTATGACAGATTAAATCTTCCTTCTGATAATTCATAGACTACTGTGGGAGAAAAGAGTAGCAAAAATGTTAAGCTATGGGTAGAGCCTCATGAAAAAATTGTTCCTATGCAATTAATTTGTAAGGTATTATATTGCATATTGGTCTACATAATTTTTACCTATTGAAGACCAAACCAATTAATTTTAAAATATATAATGAATAATAAATAATAAAGGCAAAGAAGTTTATGCTTCATTAAGTTTTATTTAGTTTATTATTAATTTTTATTAAGTTTATATGGAACCTTTGAACGAGTGCAATTTTTTAATTGACAATTTAGGTAGATCTGTAATACATGCAGATATATTTTATAGCACACTGCACACCTACAGTGTGACATCTGATAATTTACAGCTACCTGGAAGGTCCATTAAATTAATTTGGTGCAGAACAGTGTTTACACTGAAGGCTACTTATCATTCTCTTCAGTGGAAAACCTGTCAGCAAACTAACAGCTTTGAATTTCTTTCCAGTTCTTAATTTGTGTAACCAGTCCTTTCCCAATGGGATTATATTGTTGAGAGGGTATTGTTGACACAAGAAAAGGACAGGGAAGAGGTAAATTCTTCTGCAGTAAGGAAAAGTGAACTCTTAGTCTAATCATATTTTGTATGGAATCTAAATACTTGTAGCTTAATCATTATTTTTATAACAGAAATAAGCACAAATTTACCTTTTACTGGTAGATATCACTGGTAGATTTGTCTCAAACCAGAGAGGTGAAATGCAATTCATGCATGTAACTAATTCTTCATTTCAATAATTTCTATTTAAAATGTTGCTGGACACAGAGTTCTCCCAGACTACCTGCACAGTGTTGAAAGTTAATTGTAGTGATCGAAAAATGGAGTGTGATGTTTCCTTTTATCTTCACTTCTGTGGATTTCCTCTGGTGGATGTGGGGTAAGTGCTGCAGTTTCCAAAACAACATGACAGTAATGTATAATCCTGCTCAGCCTCTGGAAGATGCATGCTTAATTTTTCCTTCGTGGTGTGGGACTCAGTCCTTCTGGAAGGAGGGGTCTCCAAACCTTCTAGAACAGTTCTTGGAGCTGAGGGGGAGCTGGGCTTGACCTTAAAACCCACATCATAGTTTTTGTTGCATATGCTAGAAAATAGACTGGCCAGTCCTGCATGAAATTGTCTTAGCTGATCCACTGAAATATTTAAGGGTTGTAACTGGAAGAGTTATAGAAATGAGATTCTATTACATGAAAGTACTTCTTGTGCTGCTTGCAAAGAGGACAGAAGAACTGAAAGTACAAATGCAAGAACTGCAAGGTAAAATGAGGTCTTCAGAAATGGTGAAATGCTTTTGTTTCCCATCCTTTCAGTAAGGAAACACAGAGCCTTTGTCCTAACCTGAATGGCTCCTCCTAATGCAGTTTAAAGTCATCCAACCTGTCTTAAATTGCTCTTTGAAGTTATAGCCTCTCTTTGATATACCCTTCACAATCTTACCAAAAAAAATCCTGGGATTAAATTTTCCTCCTACCAGTAGTAATCAGAAGCTAAACAGGAATAAAAGAGATGGATTGCATATTTTTACAATGAAAGACTGCAGAATTGTTACATAGTTTTACATTTTTATTTGTTGCCCTTTGTCAATTTAATGTTGGCAGCAAAATCATTATGCCCTGGACACTTCAATCTCAGCAATTTGTAGAATGTATGTCAGAAATACTGCATGGAGAATTTACAAAACCCATCACTATGGAGACAATAATTATTTCAAGAAATAATCATGACAGATTGTCAGAGAAAAGGCTTCATTCTTTTGTGAAAGAGGAACTCTGTTAGTGTAATTCAGGGCTTAATCTAATAAATGTAGAAGCCTACAAAATGTATTTTTTCTTTCCACCTACATATAGTCAAAACTAAGGCCACAAATGAAATTCTGACACATACATGAGACCCTTCAACATGTTCAGTTTTCTCTGATTTGAGCCATTTTACATGCCTGTTACACACTTGCTTGTGATTTATCTGTACTCACACAGTTTTGTTGGGAAGATGCAATACTTGTAGGAAAATAAAGATTTATCACCCATTTAGCTTTTCTACCTCTTGAAGATCTGCAAGCAGCTACACCTTGCATTGTGCAATGTGCAAAGACAATGACATTACATTATTTTACTGGCCAGCTCACAGAAGTCTGGGGTTTAGTCCAACACCATCCAGTCTGAGCACTGAAGCAGCATTTCTCTCCTCTCCTGGCAGACAAAGCCGTGTCACCAGAGTCCTCATATTGAGAGCAGAAATTCAGGCAAGAGTTTCCCATTTTGTCAATGCCAGCCAGATAAAGTTAAGCTTTTGTTGTTGTGCCATGTGGTTTAAAGACTTGGGTCAGGGCCTGAGGGAGACTGTAGAGTATAAATCAGTTTTCACTGGTTTATGTTACAAAAAGTGTGTGTGAATGCATTTGTGTGAAAGCTTAAGGACTTCCTCCTGTGCAGTTGAAACTCAGTCATGTCTCTTGAGCTATGTGTATAATTGACAAAATTATTATTACTTATACTTAGTGAGCATCTAAAAAGATGCCTGGTTCTAATAACTCACCTCAGAGTACCCTGTGCTGTTTTTAAATTACCTTGAGCCCTGTTGTCAATGATCATTATACAATTGTTGCAGCCCAGGGGACTGGGGTTCACTTGAGTATCAGTAATCTGAAGTAGACTAAGAGCGTGTCTTCATTTTATTAACTCACAGTGTTAAATATACCCTAGTTGAACATGAGAAGATTGAAAAAAATGCTAAGAGGAAATTGCAAGATGGCCCAAAATAGCAAGGACAAGGTGGAAATTAAGCTCATACTTTGGCTTTACCATGAAAATTTCTTCATGAAGTTGCTAGCTTCCAATAAATTGTCACCTGGACAACCAGCCACCTTTTTTTTTTTTTATCCTTTTATAAGAAACTAAACACTGCAGTTCATTCTACTCCTTTGTGTCCTCCTGGAAGTCCCTCTTATCCTTCTTCCTCCACTCCACTTTGTTTCCTCCCTCAATTCCTGCCTCGTGAAGCATGAAGAGTTTTGAGTATCCCCTGTCCCTCCATGTAATTAACCTCCATCCCCCAAGGATATCCCATCAGGATATGTCCCACTACACATACATTAGACAGTCCCTTCTTTCCCATGTAGCCTTCTGCATTTCTGTCCTTTATTTGAGCTACTTCTGGAGGGCAATCTATAGGTTCACCTGTTTTCTTTCAAGTGTTTATTTGCAGCAACTCAGTTAAAAAAAGGCATAGAGTAGTTACTCAGTGTTGGTCGGGTTTTTTTGTTGGTTTTTTTTTTTTTTTTCTTTTCACAGAATAGCAGGGAAAAGCAATGTGGACTATTCCTAACTGAGATTACTGCTCAAGGCTATGCAGGCATAAAGGTAGCCAGGCTGGATTGGTCAAAAGTGTGAACAACTTTTCCAAACATGGTAGCTTTTTGTTTAGGACAAAGACCCAGTGTACTAAAAGGGCCTTCACAACACAACAGAAAAGTGGTTGGATAGTGAGGTTCACTCCAGGAGAGTGCTGGTGCTGCCTCCTGCCCTATTACAAGCTATATGACAAATGGGGGAAGAGCCATAGGAAAAAATACAGCACTTGTTAGCTGGGCAAAGGAAAACCTAGTTAATAATTGGGGAAGTGCCTCTGAAGGCAAGTATCATCCATTTTGGTTTTTTTGTGTGTAAAAATGATCCCTGTCATAACACATAGATATAGAGAACCTTCACAGTCCAGCTACTTTCCTTTGTGAAGCACTTGTCTTCTCTTTTCCTAAAAACTTGCATGAGGAACTGGCTTGAGCACTGGCAGAGGGAAAAGGAGTGAAACACTTTACCCAGTGGTAATCTGTAGCCAGTTAAAGCCTTGAGCTGCTTTAATTTGGCACTAAATTGGCTCTGGCAACAGTCAGCCCTGTTTGTGTTCAAAGCTTAGCTTTCCACTGCTTCAGCTGGAGGAAAGCATTTGCTCTCTGTCACCAGGTTGGGTTGTGCAGCTGAGCAGGCTGAAGGCAAAGCCCTATGTGCACACAGGCTGACTTGCAGCATCTCCTTCCAGACAGGACAGGCCATCAACACTGCAGCTAAAGCATGATGCTTCAGCTTGGTGAACTGTTCAACCATGCAAGTCCAAAGTGCTTTAAACTCATCTCTTGGGTTTTGCACTGAAATTGGCTCTGAGTGCCTACAAAGCTTGTTACAGCTGAAAGGCTCCTCACTGCTTTTGGCAGGGAGGGTTTTATCCAGCTAAGAGCAATACCTGACAAAACTGAGGACAGGCTCCGTGTGTCCATAAGAATAAATTTGGTGCATTAAGAAAACCTCCATAAAGGAAGCTTCAAGTCTCTCCCACATCTTGTGGTGTCTTTGCACATTCAGGCAGAAACACTGGCTGAAGAACAGAGCCCACAGCATCTGAGTGCAAAAGCAGGGCTCTAGGCACTGAGCCATCTGCCTTCTGTTTTACTGAGAGTGGCACAAAAATTGAAAATATACATTTATTCTGCAAAAACTGATTTAAATTTTTAAAAATCCAGAAAGCTGAAAACTGAAGTCTTCGGTTCATGGGTGTGTGACTCAAAATTAATTGCTAAATCTGCTATACAATAAGATCAGTTAATTAGGGCTCTCTGGTTCCTTGCATACTAGAGGACACGATCATCTGATTTTGCTGTTTGTATATTGCAATGTACTGAAAATAGAAAATAAAAGTTACACATGAGAAAGTATTGATTAATTGTCTCCAAAAAACAAAAAGACAAAACAGCATTAACCAGTTACACAAATCTTTAAAAGACAAACCCATGGAAACAACATTTCCTTCTGTTACGGCTTCGTTTGGAACAGCAGGCTGTGCTCCTGAATTAATTTTACAGCTGAGACACAGCTAATCCACAAATAAGCCTGTTACACTTGGTGGGCATAACAAAAGAAATGCTTGCCAATAGGCACACATGACATCTGGAGCTTGAAGGCAAATTTAAGGGGAAAAGTATTTTTGGTAATACATTAAAACTTCAGGAGTAGGACCTCAGAGAAAAATGTATCCACAAATATCCATACCTACTACAGATTGTCACGAGGAACACACGCTCACAGGCCATCTGCAAAGATGAGAAAAGTTATTTCTAATATTCCCACTGATATAAAATTATGTATAAAAAGGTGGAAACTCACACTTTTCTTATTCTTTAAATTAATTTCTCTACAGACAAGACTAAAATGTTAGATTAATTTTCCTTTTAGTATGCTATTACCGAAACCTATTTAAAATATATTAAATATTGAAGCGCAGAGGTATTTCTATTTGAATAGGATTTGGAGTAGTACAGGTGAGATCCTAGCCCTTTTGAAACCATTAGCCTATCTCCTATGATTTCTAAGGAGACCAGAAAATTATTCTGAAAATTCAGGTATATGTAAAACTCTAAGCTGATAACTGTAAAAGAAACTTACTCTGGAACCCCTACCAGTATTTTGTTTTCAAGAAATCTGTAAACTTCAGGAGTTTCACATGTGAAAAACAAACAGGAGGTTCATTCACATCATATCCCTCTCTGGTAGAACTGATGCCAGCCAGGAGAGTGTTGGCACATAGTACACACAGGCAATATCAGATTTTTGAACACAACACAAAGCCCAGCCCTTAGGTGCAGAGATGAGGAAGAAATGAATGGCTAGTGGGAAGGCAAACTATGTCTGTCACCTATCTCCTGTATGCAATGCTCTCCTAATTAAAATGACATTCAGGCAAACACTTGAGCAAGTGCTAATTTAGGTAATGACTTTAATAGAATGATTCTCATGCTTAGTCATATGAATAATTAAGTGCTTTAAGATGTAAATCTGTCATTTGCAGAAAGACATATAAGGTGCCTTTAAAAAGCTGGTCATTTGCATTTTCTCAAGCAAAAAAGACTTCTGTGTTTGTCAAACTATAGAGGGTTACAAACTGGTGGAAAATATTCATTCTTAGTATATACAACTAAATTCAATGGCTAATTATAGTCACATTAAGACCATATGTTCCACATTGTTTGAGGAATAATATGAAAGGATACCAGTAGCATGAACTTTATTGGCAAGAAGGAAATTCCTAGTTTATATGGGAATGCATTGCTAATAAGGGATTTAATGTAAATAAATTGATGTTTTAATGGTAATTCATTTCAGTGTACATTGTTAGTTCTGGCCTTTGCACAGTGGTCTGGAAAATGCACTGCAACTGTGTAAAATATTTTCTTATCATATCAAGAGTAGAACTGCATGATTGCTATAAAAAACAGTGTAGGTGGCAGGGCTTGATATTCTTTTTGTGTTGCTTTGCCATTGCTATCCCTACAATCCACAAAAAATTCTAGTAAGTTCCAGTTTTAAAAATTCAGCCCTGAACATTTACAGAGAAGTTTGCATTAGATTTGTGGACACTGCCAATAGCATTTATGCAAGAAAATATTTAAATTATGCTAACACATTTGGTCTTGGCTTAAGATATTGCCAAATTCAATTTCAGTATATTTGACTGCTTGTTACCTCTATGGGTTTCCAATAGAGATGATCCAGCTTCTGGTTTAGCTCCTTGAGCAGCACTGGAGTACTGTAACAGCCACTCAATCTCTGACATCTCCAAGAAAAGGGGTTCTTTATGAAGAATGTGTTAAAAGAGGAGCAATAAAAAGTAGGTGTGCCAGCTCTGGAACTTCCTGATGCAAAACCTGCTGTGAGAGCTTTGCAAAAAAACGTCCTTTTTTTTTTTCTTTTTTTTTTTTTTTTCTTTTCTTTTCTTTGTTTTTGTTTGTTTGTTTGTTTGTTTGTATTTCAGGTTTGGTGTGATACAGTGGTTTAGGGTGCCAGTATTTTCTCAAGAGAACATTAGTGGTTCTCTGGGCTGCATTAATTAGCTTGCAATAACCACACAGCAAGAGGGTGATAATTCTGGACAAACATATGCCATTGGGACAGCTCTTCAATGTGTTCTATCTTTTGACATTTGCTTATCTCTTCCTGATGCAGAAAGTGCACACAGGTAAAATGCCCTGAATTAATGATGAGACTGGATGTTGGCCAGGTTGCATTCTGTGTGGCAAGCTGAGGTGAATCCATGCTGGTAACATGGTGAAGCAAGCCCCGGGCTGTTTCAGGAGAGAAAATTTCTCAAAGTTGATGGAATTTTTTCTCCCACACTTATGATGGTCACATATTCAGACAATAATGTGCACGACTGTACATCAGTACCAAAGCAGGCTGGTACCCTGTATGGTATTTAATTCCCGAAGTAGGAGAAGCTTTATGAAAAAGGAAATCTTTTAACCAAAGAAACCCTCTCATCCTTTGTGTGCAGCTCTTCTTTTCATCCTCAAGCAGTTTCTGGGTTTAAAGTAGTTCTTTCCTCTGTTCTATCACGGATGTGAAGAACAAGGTCGTGATTGCCTTTGTGCACCCTCTGAGCTGTCTGCTCAGTATCAAGATGAAGAGCTCATCTGCACAATAGAAGCAGGCTTTCCAATCTCTAACTAGAGACAAGTTCCCAGCATGGAAGCAGCCAAAATCATGCTCTTGGGGAGAATTTTAAGATAGTCTTTGTCAGTTGATTCACAGATCCAGCCTTCAGTTGTGAGAAAACAGAGCAGTGCAGTGCAGTCCTGAGCGGATCTGTGCAGTCAATAACTACAAGGTACTATTGCTGCAGTTAGATCTCCCAGCAATCACATAACCAGTCCCTGAGCCCTGCCCCAGCAGACCATGAAGGATTTATACAGATACTCAACTTTAAAAGCTAGGATAGAAGGCATTCAAGTATCTCTAATGGCCCACATGTACCATAAACCAGGGTGAACTCAGCCTGTACAGCAGCAATCGTTCAGCACAAAGAAGCCAAAGAATAGTTTCAGATCTGTATCTGCAGATTCACATATTTGATTTTAAAAGCACATTAACAGCACCCCAGCTGAGTGTTCAATATGAGGGATCTAACAAAAGCTGTCCAGTTTACAAAGATGAAAAGAAAAAGCAAAAGGTCATAACATAGTCAAAATTGTGTCCGTTTCTTTAAAGCTGATAATGACATTTTCTCAGTGTATCACTTTTACTAGCCTTCTCTTAAAAGACCTCACACCTAGCTTTCCTGAATTGAAAAAGTCAGTACTGTTACTAAAAAAGATTAAATATATTTGAGGCATTATACCAGCAGTTTTATTTGAGATTTTTTTTATTTCTGTGGAAATATTGCTTTTCAAGTAGGAGGTTCCACTGATAAACTTCTCACTGAGTCCCAGCTATAATACTTTTTTTAATAAAACCTTTATGATGCTATCTGAAATCCACTTCAAGATATTTGAATCCTGGCATGCATAGTAGTTTATTTGCAAATTTTGGAATTTTACAGAGACATCAAGTCAATTCAATTATTTTGATGATGGAAAAACCTGGATCTAAGAAGAAAAATACTGATCTCTAGATGTTTGGGGTTTTTATTTTCGTGTACTGAACTAGAAAAATCTCTGCTCATGCAACAGGAGCCCCTATGATATTGGCAAGTAAAAATTAAATTTCTGGTTAACTTACCAAACAGTGTCATTGGTGGAAACTCAGAGTAACAAATATATATATATATATATATATGAATTATCGTCTATCTGTTCATAATCTACAAAGGACAACTCATACAGAGTACATGTAATATCTAAATGCCTCATCATAAAAAAATTGACTCATCCAACTTCATTGAAACACTTTGACTCTCGTTCCTTTCTTTTGCCTCACAAAGTAGAATGATTTTGATATTCTCATTTGCTGATAATCTCTTTTTCAGAGGTCAGGAGTCCTCCTGCCTCATTTTGCTGTCTTAGCAGTCTTAAATTGTGATGCTTTCAGAACTACTTCTGTTAATTTTTCAAACATATTGAAAAAACCCACAAATTTCACTATCATCACATAGCTAACAAAAAAAAATCTCATTTATAGAGCATTAGCCAGGTAACTGACAAAAGACATTGACGTGCACCTTACAGTGTCTCAGCATTAAACAGCAGATTGAAGCACTCCACTAAAACAGTTGGTTTGTTCACTAAAAGAAGCATTAAAACCTCCTGGTCATCTGAGGCACACAAGTGTGGCAGAATGCCTCAAATTACCCCTCAGGAAAGTGAAAGAAAATATGGAGAATAGGTAAAGCCTTAGGAAAAAGCACTGCATGCAGTATTACACACTGTAATACCTTATTAGATTAATAGACTCTCCTGTGGTTAAGAGTTAATTCCATGAAAAGATGTTTTGAGATATAAAAAAGCATAAATTATTATGGAATAATTCATAATAATAATAAAATAGTAGGTGCCTCTTCCTTTTTGTGGCTGGCATCTTCTCCAAGCAACTCTCAGTTTGCACAAGCAGCTTCAGTCTCAAGGACATCTCTGTCTTTCCTTACATTCTAAGTGAACTGTTTGAGCTGCTGCTTGCCAAGAGTGGAAAACATTGCTAGAGGTTATAGAGTTTCTCCCCTGAGGAAATCAAGTGCTTCTGTTTCTCTTGAGCAGTTTTCTCGAAAGCAGAGTCTTCTCTGTTTCCTTAATGTACAAAGTGACAACCTACCCCAGACTCAGCTTCAGAGGGCAGAATTTTGTAGAAACTCAGAAAACTTTCTCCTTCCTAGAAAAGTATCTAGGCTTCCAGCATTGTTCACTACTGGAACTGCTTTCAGATTTTCAGAGCACAGAGCAGATGGGAACCTCTCTGCTTTTCCCTATTCCAAGTGAAATTCACCACAGTACCCAAACCCTCTATTTATAGTAATAAAGTTCAATGGCACGCAAAGACTGGGGGGGAAACTGAATGAAGGCTTTATTCATCAGTTGCAGCAACAGTGGATTTTGACATTTTGCTTTGAAGAAATTCATAGACCAAATTTCAAATGAAGACAGTAAGTACTTAAATAGTGCTTTTCTGAGTCAAAACTAAGTAGCATTTTCTTTTCAGTGAAGTAATTGTAGGATTATGAATGTCTCCAAAACTATAGATTTAAAGACAGAATTCTGTTTGCTATTCATTATGTTAATCCTCCCGTTTTCTTTATTGAAGTTCATATTCTGAATCTTATGCCTTTTCATATTATTTGGGAGTTCAGTGTAGGAGGAAAAAGTCAATCCATTAAAGTCATTTGCATATCTGAATAGTTGACTGAGCACAAGACTCAAACACTGAATTTTAAACTAGAGGAAAATAAAATATACCAGCAGGTACTGAGCTAAATCCAAGTTTAGCTTTGGCCACCACTGAGAAATATTTATCATAAAAAAATGTGTGATTATTTGCCTGCAAGAAATTTTATTTCCTGCTACTTGGAGCATGGCAATTATTCTTGAGAAAGAGATTATTTTCATTTCAGAGCCTTGTATTTTGTTTTGGTTAGAATTATTGCAGAGTTTATCATTTAATTCCATGTCTCATCACCAGTTAAAAGTAAACTGTGTAGAAGCTCTAGCTACAAGAAAAGATGTAGGATCCACATTTCACTTTTTGTTCAACCACAGCATCAATGCCTGAGTAGACACCCTCAAGGGGGATCATTCTAAGGTTTTCTTGTTTTAAATTAACTTGTGGTTGTGCATCACATTAGTTTAATTAATTTAAGTGTCAGTAAGTCAAACAGCTGTAACGGGTAATTATGCAATTACACATAATTACTTCACTGAGATGAGTTATAATGTGAGCATTCTTATTAGGCTTGAAAATCAGGAGGAAAACAGTGTGTACAAGCATTGTTCTCATAATAGCCAGCCATAAGCTGCCTCCACATTCACTGTCAATTACATGGTACTTGGGTCAGGAGTTGCATTTGAGTTGCACTGAAGAACTTACCCTTTGGAAAGGAAGTAGATCCACATTGATTCTTGATTCATGAATTAATTGCGGCCCTACAAGGAGGCAGAGACAAAAAAACAAAGTATTTGTTTCATGATCCCATGTCCTGAAAATCTCAGTGGAATTTTTAAAGAGTTATGGCAGTTATTTCAATCTGTCAGAGTAGGTATTCGGCTCTGAAGAACTAAGAATTGCACTTTTTGGATAAGAGAATGTGTACAAGGATTTTTTTTTCCACTCTTATTTTCCTACTGTAACATGAAAGTTGAAAAAAAAATAGAATTATTTCTCGGGCACTTTTCCTAGAGGATGGTCATTCTTGAGCTAGACAGAGTCAAAATGAAAAGAACAAAAATAACCTCCATTTTGGTGTCTCTTTTGTTGAAAAAATGGAAGTGTAAAGAATTTATACCACCTTCTGTAAACAGAAATTCAGTTAAGACTGTCAGTCAAATACTGCTGAATTCAAGTATTTCTCATGTATAGAAGTGTTTTGGAACTGGCATAATTGTTCTACTCATCCCAGAAACCATTGTGAACTAATGAAAAACAGTGAAAATCTTAGCATGTTAAGAAAATGCATTGCATAAAGCTCTGCCATGGAACTGCTGATATAAGAGAGTCCTGAAAATATTTAGTGGTTTTGTCATTTTAATAAGGAACTTAGGGCTGGCCTTCCTAAATAAGTCCAGTGACTCATTTAGAAAAACCAAAACCTCTCCCTGCATGGGAGAAGGTGGGAAGGTGGTTTGCAACCAAGTCAATTCTTTGAAACATGAGTTTATCACAGAAGCTCATTTTATTGGATAACAGATTTAAAACCAAAGGAATTTATTTTTTCCTACAGGATTGCCTACTAAAACATGTTGCTTCTGCTGATACAGTGTCCCAGGGGGACTGGACACATTTATGGAAGAAGAGTCCATCAAGAGCTGTGAAAGTTTGATCTAAATCTGTGATATAATCCTCTGTTTTAGGAAGAGTCTTAGAGACAGAGAAACGGAAACAGGACAGGAAAAGCAGAAGTATGTGTGGATAGATAGATAGATAGATAGATAGATAGATAGATAGATAGATAGACAGACAGACAGACAGACAGATATGCCTTGCCATATTTTCTTTCAAAGTGTCTTCTGAACACTGTCCATAACATAATACTTAGGAGTTGCATCTGAGTTGGATTGAAGAATTTACCCTTTGGCAAGGGAGTAGACTGACTCCCTGCAGTCCCAGTGCTTTTTGTCTCAATTAAGTTCTCTAGTTTTCTCTTTTTCTCTAGTTAATTCTCAGATCACAGTGCAGTCTGAAACGGGGAGAGGGAGAGCAGGGATGCACCAGCAAGCAAGACTTGGGGTGATGGCTGAAGTGAAGTTAAACGTGTCTTCCTGCTCTGACTTAATGTCAATGCACATCTCAAGTGTGCAGAGGGAATTTGAGATCTCCACAAGTTTTAGGTAACACAGATGCAGGAATGACAGCCTCCTTCCTGCATGTGGGTGCCACCTCTGCTCCCAGGCCAGAGGAGCAGGCTCTGATGTGTACATCAGAACGCTGGAAGAGTGAGCTGAGCTCTGCAATGAACTGTCTGTGCTACAACACTGGCTTGAGGTTGAGGAACCAGAGCACTGGACATGCTTCTTTCATCTCAGGTTATAGGTGGTAACCAAAGATAGACTCTTTTGCAGTTCAGTGGAAATTCTGTGGCATGACAGGAAGGTCAAGAACATTTTTCCTCACATTTTTTTTTTCCTGAGGACCACAGTGGTATTTTGCATTCATACTGTAACAACTGACTAGAAGTTACCATTACAAAACCTTCCGTAAATTAAATCCTGCTGTGCTGGAAAATGTATTTTTACGTAGAAATCAATTTGTCAGAAGGAGACAGAGGGAGAGATGTGTAGGATATGCCCCCTTCCCACTAAACTCTTGAAACTGGGACATCTGAGGTCCTAGAGCCCCATCTTCTTTCAAACAGGACCAGTTTCTAAGTTGTGAGCAGCTTGTGAGCTCACACCTCATCCAGTTCAGCGTTGAATGTTTCCAAGGGCAGAGATTCCAGGGACCTTCTGCTCAACCTCTTTCAGTGCTGAGCCTCTTTTACAGTGAGTAATTTACTTTCATACATCCACCAGGATTTACTCTTGTTCCTTGCTGCAATGTGTGCTCATTGATCTTTGTCCTTTCATAGTATACTTTCAAGAAAAGCCTGTCTTCACTATAATCCCTCCCTAGATCAGTGATGGCTGTCCTCCTTAACCTTCTTTTTTTCTAGGATGAACAACCCTGTGGTGACAGCATAGCACAGCACAGCTTGAGATTATAAACCTTGCCTGGAGTTAGCAGCTCAGGCTCAACACCAGGGTGTCACAAGCACTGGCATTACAGCTTAGAGCTGCTGAGCTGCTCATGGTGCAGTCTGCAGGCAGAGCAGGTTTACACCAGCCTGCAGCCTCTCAGGTTGGCAAAGCTGTAAGGATGCTGCTGAGTTTCTCCCAAGTATTTAATCTGGTGGCAGTCACTAGAACAGAGCACAGTAATAACCAGCTTTATCTGAGCAGCATTAGCAGGGAGTTAGAGTCTAAGCTGCTGGAACTGAGCCCAGACACTCAACTTCAGTAACACAGCTTCACTTTAAAAGGATCTACTATGAATCTTCATAACACCAGAGAGAACAAAAAATCCATTATTATTATAGATCTGTATTCCTGCAGCAGGTGGATTCCCCCCATCTTAGGTGAAGACCAAGCAAACACAGAACAAAAAGTTCATCCCTTGTCAAACACCTTGCAAATACTGTATACTCTAAAAGATTCTGCTGTAGCTGAGAACAAAAAATAAGATTTCAAATTCCTTGAAGAGAATGGTCAACACATGATAAAATACTGAGGCAGATGTGCCACGAGTACCTTGAAAACCTTGCAAAACAAGCTATGATTACCAAAGAGATTAGTTAGATATTGTTATTGCTAACAAAAAAAGGTTACCACTGCTGCAGGACAAAGCTGAAAGCATCCATCTTGACTTGTAATTGTTTTTAACACAACAATTAAGAAGAACATCACCTTTCATTTCATGACAGACTAATTAGATTCCATCTTATCTTAAAATTTCAGTAGCCACAAATTGTGGCTTGATTTTTCTTTCACATCTTTAATCATATCTCTACTGGAGGATTTTCTTGTGATTAGAGGAGTTACATAGGATTCTGTTCACACATTTTATGTCCAATTACTTAGCTCAGTGGAAATACTTCCCAACTGTGCTCTGGTATTCTTGATAGAGTTTTGGGAACTTAAGACTTGCTAGTTTTCTAAAACTTTTGTTGTATTCAAGGCAGAATTAAATTCTGAGGAATGGAGATAGGAAGATGCACTGGACTGTTGGCTTTTGTAGCTAACATTTTCCATGAAAGTGTGGAAGAGAGCACACACTGGTGAGGGAAAAAAACCCACTATTTTTTCTGATCTGGGTTTCACGTAGTAAAATGAAGTCAGGCAGCATAGTTTCCTCACCTGCCCTCTTTCTGAATCTGTCACTATGTATATATTTGATGAATGCACCAGGCAGTTCGCTGTCTAAGATAGCACAACATTTCATCTTGCAAGGTTTTCTATTGGTCAAGTATGGGCCAGGAGGAGCTCTATGTACTACAGCAGCAGCACTGGGGCATTCTGACAGGACTAACTTGCCTTGCCTGAAATGTGCTTTTGCACATATTAACACTTTTGGTTGGCAGCAAAGCACTATTCGGTCATTCTGTCAGCCTTAGCTGAAACAAAGACTGCAGTTCTGTCTCTGCAAGTTTAAAAAGAGCATCTCAGCCTATCATCTCTGCCAGCTTCCACTTGATGGATGGTGGGATAGACTCTGTATATTCAGGATGAGTGACAGTGTAGGAAGTCATTACATGCATGGGTGCTTTCTCTAGGAGTTTGGTTGGAGGCTTAGTCACAGTGTGTTAATTTTGGCAGGCATAATTATTAACACCAACATATCTTAAGAATTGGCTTCCTGGTATAATACAGTGACAAAACCATGAAGCAGCTGTGTCACACATAGTGGTTGCACACAGATCTAAAATACTTCATCCACTCCTTAACTGCAGAGCACTAAAATCATCATCACATGAAAGGTACTTCACGTGAAGGTGTGGACCAAACAACACCTCCATCCTGTGCACCTTCTCTCACTCATCCTGTCCCTTCTCCTCCCTGGTGTTCTGAATCAGGAAGTTAATTTCACTTTCAAAATGCTGGAATTAAAATCTTCTGACTTGATATTTCAAGTGTAAATGCATAGAGCCAATAGTGAGTACAAGTCCAAGAGACAAAAAACCATTTCCATCATGCTTCCAGGTATCTGAACACCCATATGCATTTTCTTTCTCAGAAACATATCTATGCATATATGCAAAAAATCTTATCTTTCCCAGCTCTAGGGTTTCTATATTATCTTCCTATTTATTGTATTATTACAACACTATTGCTCCTGGGCTGGATTCAGGGTTTCACTACTCAGATTTCTTTGAGAAAGCATCACTTTGCAAAGTTGGCATGCATGTTTCCCTCCTCCTACCATCCTCAGCAGAACAGGGCATGCAGTAGTCAGCTGGAGTTCACTGCTGACTGCTCACACATCAAGCTTCAGGCAAATGAAATGGCACTCCTGCAGAGATGGAATTTTCCCATGTTTACTGCCCCAAAATAACAAACAGGAGTGTCATTCTTAAACGATGTTCTTCTCTTCCTGACAATGTTGCCTGCAAAAGCAGCATCATTTGAATACAAAACTAGAAGGAAAGAAACACTTGGGAGATTAATACAACTATAGTTGCCTAAATATCCCCCAGGCAAAGTAGCCACATTGGGTCAATATTTAGTAATTACTGAGATGCAGCCAGATATTTAAGACAAAAAGACATTATATATTTCTTCTGCTGAGACAGAAAGTGTTCACCATAATCACCCACTTCTTTCCTCCTGGAACAGATTTCAGTGCACCTTCCCCACACTTCAACCAGAATCTTCTCCAGGTAGGAAGAGTAACATCTCAGAGCAGCACAGTGAAACCTGACAGCATTCACTGCATCAGAAACTGAACTACAGGTTCTGCTACTAGTGCTACAAGGAAAATACCTTATTGCCCCACTTTTCTGATGCACTGAATATCCAAAAGACTGACTGAGACATTGGATTCCTGTTTGGTGGAAGGACAGCCCCATCCTGTTTCAGATGCCAACACCTCACTTACATGCCAGCAGCTCTTCTTCTCCTTGCTCATTTCCTGTAGCCTAGAGAAGCCTTCAAGATCCTCAGAGAGATTGGTGTTATAATAGTAGTTGTCCCTGCCTCCAGAAGCAAACCTCAGACTTAAAACTTTATTAATTTGTTGATCTGCTCAAAATGTGTTACTGTGTTTATAGGCTACAGGACCCTGGGGAAATCAGTCCTAATTACTCCATTTTGCAAATATGGGCAGTTTAATTTATATTACTATGGAATCATATTCCAGAGCCTCCCTTGTACTTGATTAGAGACTGATGTCTCCCAAGCAATTCCCCAGCAGGCTCTGTCCTAAAAATTATTTTGAATATTTTTAAGTAATTTCAAGTTTTGAAGAGAATTTTAAAAAGACGTTGTTTTATTTCAGTGTAAATGACAGAAAACACTGACTAGTGATGAAGGCAGAGCAGTATTTTGCTGTAACTCTGAGAACTCAGTGCCCCTCTGTACGACGCACAGCATGATAGATCCTGCGGCAGTAAAATCAGAGTAAGTTCCTTGCTCCCATGCACATTACTCTATCACAACACTTGCCTCAGAATGTATAACTTCCTGCAGGTTTGTCCTTGTGTCTAGGTAAATTTTGAAGTTATTAACAAATTAGCTTTGATACCTTCTTAGGCTTAAAATTGTAGTCTGGCTATTATGCCACCAATATCCACTAAAGAATGTTTAAATTGAGGCAATTTTGGTAGACTTTACATGACAAAATACTGAGAAGTGAGAGAGGTGCACAAATACAGCTAACAGAAATACTTTGACCAGATTTAGAAGTAGACACTTGTTAATATTAAGGAAAGGGGGCTGCTATTTCAAATCAGGAATGTATTTATTCTGGGGCAAAAAATAGCAGCCCAGCCATCAAAGATTCATGGGAAACACAGTCTGGGCAGTTGCTACCTTAAATCTAATAAGAAAAGGGAAATAGTAATAATCTAATCAGAGAGTTTGTAAAGAAATAGTAAAAACTGAAATCATTGGGTGCCTCTGGTAATGCACAATTTAGTCACATAATGGATTAATGTTAAATGGACACATGTTAAAACTGGAAAGTGCCATTCATTAAAGCAAAAGTAAGTTTCTGTAAGCTTGACAAATACTCCACGGGTATACTCAAAGTGTTATTTTTGACCTGAGCTAACATGCAGAGTCTGTTATGCAGAATAGATCTTGAGGGGTAGTTTAGTGGGGGCTTGTTTGATCTCTTAGGGAATCTGATGAAAAAAAAAGACAGAGGAAAAAGCAGGAGGAAATAAGCTTTCATACAAAACATTACCATCCCTTTGAATTTATTAGCTAAACCAGAAAAATGGAGTTTGGAAAATTTTACTGGGCCAAACTGTCCTTGTTCTGATCCCTCAGCCTCAAAAACATCTGTGGTGAAAGGGAGAGGGAAAAGAGTTGGTTGAAATTTTTTTGTCTTTTTCAACTTGCTATAAATAAAATAAAATCCTTTATATACAAGCTTCCAGCTCTTGCTGGAATCTTCTCACCCGCTTGCAAGCACTCTGATTAGTTAGGAAAGATTCAGGCAAAGAGCTGCCTTCTTTCCTCAAATGTGTTTCTGCTAAGTCACCAAACCTCACTGTAGGAGAGTTTCAGGCCAGCTTAGTAAAATTTCTTTTCCCATAAAATAAACAGCCTTAAATCAACCTGGACAAGTCCTTTCCTCTTCATCACTCAGATGTTTTGACTTTCTTAATCCAGGGGCAGCACTGGAAACCTTCTGCCTTCCCCATATAATTTACCCCCTACTATTTCCTTACACCAGGCACTGTGGTAGACCATGCTGTTCTTCTCACATTAAAAGTTCTGGTATGGAAGCAGGACACAGCCACCCATTTTCTAAAAATTCTCTAAAATTTATATGGGACATGGTAAAGGAAAAGAGTGCATGCATATTTGGCTTGATAATTGTCCTGCCCATGAAACGCTTGCTTTTACACCTGATTTTTAGAACTGTTAGAAGTATCTGTGTACTGGGTCTGCTTACTATGCTTCCAGTGTAGTCTGACTCCTAGAATTTCTCACTCCTGGAAAAGCATGATGGGGCTTTAAGATTAGCTGATTATTCATTTAAACTTGTACATCAAAAATCTCAATCAAAGGCATAGTGCAACAAATCAAATGGAGATGAAAAGATTTTCTATGTTCTCTGGCAGTTGCCACTGTTTTGAAGAATTCCAATTAGATATTCTACAGTTGTATATTTCTTAAATCAAAGTACCTTATGGAATACTGTCAACTTGGATTAACTTCAAGCTTAAAAGTCAGGCAGGTTACCAGCAAAAAAGTGTTTTTCAGATATCTATCGTACTTCACCTTCTTTCCTGCCAAAGTACTTGGCAGGGTAATGAATTGCTGAAGCTTTCTGATCTTTTATTTCCAGGTAAACCAACCAATGAACTTCCTTGGACCTAAAGCCATCATAATTATCTAGTTCCCAGCTCCAGGAAATATGAGCAATTTTTATTTCACTGGGAATTACAGTTATTGGGAATGTATTCTGGAAAACCATCCTGAAGGGTGATGAACATCCCACTTGAGCCATGTCTCATTTTCCTCTCCAATATGAATATTTGTTCTTGAATAAGCCATCTGCAAGCCTGTGCATTGGGTGTGCATGGGCAGGTTTTTGGTAGTAAAGGGGGCTACAGGAGTGGATTCTGTGAGACACAGCTAGAAGTTTTTCCCTTTTCCAACACTGTTAGTGTCAATCGGCTCCAAAACCAACCTGTTGCTGGAAAGGACTGAGCCCACCAGCAGTGGTGGTAGCAGGTAGATGGTGTCTCCTAGGAGACAGGAGAGCTAGGAAGAGGAGGAAAAAACCTGTGCAATTTCAACTGGAGAAAAAAGTGAGAATATGTGAGAGCAACAACTCTGCAAACACCAGGGTCAGTGCAGAAGAAGGGGGAGGAGGTGCTCCAGGCACCACAGAGAGATTCTCCTGCAGGCCACAGTGCAGACCCTGGTGAGGCAGCTGTGCCCCTGCAGCCCATGGAGGATCACATATCTGCAGATATCCACCTGCAGTCCATAGAAGAGACCCATGCCAGAGCAGATGGATGCCCCAAGGAGACTGTGACCCCATGGGAAACCCATGCTGGAGCAGGCTCTTGGCAGGACCTGTGGACCCCTGGAAAGAAGAGCCCAGGCTGGAGCAGGATTGCAGGCAGGACTTGTGACCCCATGAAGGACTCACTCATGAAGCAGCCTTTTTCTGAAATACTGTGCCCTGTGGAAGGGATCCATACTGGAGCTGTTCATGAGGGACTGCAGTGGGAAGGACTCACACTGGAGAAGTTCACAGAGAACTGTCCCCTGTGGGAGGAATCCCAAGCTGGAACAGAAAAGTGTTAGGAGTCCTCACCCTGAGGAGGGAAGGAATGGCAGAGATAGCATGTGATGAACCAACTGTAGCCCCTATTCCCTGTTCCTCCCTGTGTCACTAGAGGAGAGGTAAAAAAATTCAAGAGTGAAGTTAAGCCTGGGAAGGAGGGAGGGAGGCAGGGAAGGATGGTAGGAAGGTGTTTTAAGATTTGGGTTTATTTCTCATTATCATACCCTGATTTGATTGATAATAAATGAAGTCAATATCCCAAGATGAGTCTGTGTCCTGTGGCAGTAACTGCTGAGTTGTCTCTCCCTTTTCTTATCTCCTCCCATGAACCTTTCATTATATTTTCTTTCCCTTGTCCAGCTGAGGAGGGGAGTGACAGAATGGCTTTGGTGGTCACCTGGCATCAAATCAGGGCTATTTTGCCATATCCTCTTAAATTTTAATGCTAAATATCAATCTATAAGCTGTCTCAAACTACCCAATGGAATGCTAAAGAGGTAGAAAAGCTGTTTTCATTATGTCAAATATATATATATATATATATAGAAGTAAAGTGATTGGATATTTAAAAACCAAAACAGAAACCTGTAAGAAAAAGATCTTCATTTGAAGAGCAATCCATTAAAACCATGCTATAAGGGATCATTAACCATAAGGAAAAGCATAATTAGCCAAAAGCAATTAGATCAAAACTCAGTTCAGACTGATTGTTATGCAAATGTCTTGGACTGGAAATTATATTCATGGCCACTGACCCTTTGGATGCATTAGGTTTTAGAGGATATGAAAAAATCTGTGGTTCTTTCTTGTGCAGGATGAGGGGGAAATGCAAGTTTTACTGTAGAGATTAATCAGTGGCCTCTGGATTCAACTGTGATATTTTAAAACAGTAATGCACATATTTTATAAAGATAATGAGGCAATTTAACTGGGAAAGAACATCTCCTGCAGATGGCATGGTAACAATTTTCTTCAGAGTTCAGTGTAACCACAAACTCAGTGCAGAGCCAATAGCTTTTCCAACAACTTGTCACCTGTAATGCTATACAACCTGGATATACTCAAAAGATCAAAATGTTCTCACAGGTCTTTCCATATTTGAAACACCTTCTCAGACTGACTGAAAATTCACCATTTCTCTTTGAAAGCTGTATTCTTTCATATAGCAATTGTAAATTTTGGTGGTCACTTTTTTTATTTCTGTTGCCTGCTTTTAAGAATGCCTCTTATGAGAATATCCTGGGAGGCACTTCCAGAAATTCTACTAACTTAGGCCATGGTTCATCACTCATATTTTTCTAATTCACCCAGCCAGATGGATTGTCAGGAAATTAGACTATTGTGCTCTGTTCTTAATAAACCCATTTTATAATCTTGCAAATCAAAATTAACTTGAGCAGAATCTTTGCACTTATCAAAGTTCAGGGAAAAAAATGAAAATAGAAAGTTATGGACCATCTGCCTTTTTAAAAAGCATAATATTGATTCTTTTCCAGTCTTCCAAGACCTTCCCTGTCCTCCATTAAATCTCTGTAAGTGGAAATAAGTGCTAGTATTTTACAGACTACATTGGCTGCTTCTTTAAATTCCCTTATAAAATGTTTTTTAATTTTGCTTTGCCAAGGAATTGTAGCACATTTCCATTAGCTAAATACACTTAAGTCTGCTCTTTAGCCTCTTGTGAACTTCTCTCCTCTGTAACTACTTCATTAAAATTATGCTATTGTCCTAAATTTTTGTGAAGATTGAAGTAAAGAAAAGAATGAATCCTCAACAATCTTTGCTTCCCCTCTTACCTGTTCTTTTCTTTTTAATAAGGTGCAGGTGCAGGGCACCCTGCAGTGGCAGAGGGAACCTAACAACTCTTCCAAAGAGTGATGCATGCAAAAAATGGCTTTTCAGAGTATCTAGGTCTCAGCTGCCCCACTTAGAATAAGAGCCCACCTGGTGTAAATACACTCTCACTCTGCAGAAATAACTGCAGAATTTTCAGCCCTGCATCATGCAGGCCATCCTGTGTACAGAGTTACCATAGCTCCTCTCTGGCATCAGGCTCATGGGTTGTGCTTGCAGAAAAAAACATCTCCTGAGTTCATCTATACAGCATTCCTTTGTAAAACTGCAAAAAATATCACAGGAAAAATTTTTTAACTTCTGAAAAATATAAAAATTTTTAAATTTAAGTTTTCTTATTTCAGCAGCAATATGTACTCAACTTTTTAAAAAATTTTCTTTTCAGAAAATGCTTCAGGATTTAATTCCTAATTTCTTTTCCCCTTTCCTTTCTTTTAGTCTTCTCTCCTCTAGGCAGACAGGGGAAAGGAAATGGTCAGGCAAAAACCAGAAGGGTTGAGCTTTGCAGCAGATTGTTAGGGTGGAGGGGTTTTGTCCTCACCTAGGGGAGTGTCTGCTGTCCTTGCCAAGACAAAATTCCTGTTGATCTCCTTGCAAATCTCATGTATTCCTTCCTCTTACACAACAGTCCATCTAACAGAATGGGGGTTTCAAACCCTCTATCCATGCTGAAAAAAAAACATTGTCTTCACATTTCTAACAAACCCTGAATAGTGAGCTGTATTTCCAAAAGGATTCTCTGGGGGGAAGCATGTCTTTCTTCCTTTTAAGACCAGGTAAATTGTGAGTACATAACTAACATGGTTTTCCCTTTTTCTGTCTTGAAGTTTTTCATGTCGGTGCAGTTAAGATCACTCAGTTGCTCTACATTTTGCATCACCTTTCTAAACAGCTGTCACCACCCTCACACATCCTGGCCTACACAGCTTTTTAAAATGAGGTGGTACTTTTGTTCACAATGGAAACTTATAAAAGTTACAACAAAAGGAAACAGCAGTTTCGTAACATATGTGATAATGAGTCTATCCTGTGTCAGGCAGCACAGTCTGTACAGTCAGAACTTCTTTCCTTTATTTCAGTTCTGGTTTTAACTTTTTCAGCTGAATCCAATGAATACTCACACCAGAAAGCTGGCACTAATGAATGCATTTGGACCAATCTGCCAGTGTAATGTGTGCTGCAAGAGCATGATAGAGAATCATGGAATCAGTTAGGTTAGAAGAGAATTTTAAGATCACTGAGCGCAACTGTTAACTCAGCACTGCCAAGTCCACCACTAAACCAAATACCACATCTGCATGTCTTTTAAATACCTCCAGGGATGGTGACTCCACTACTTCTTTGGGTAGCCTGTTCCAGTTCTTGATCACCCTTTCAGTGAAGAAATTTTTCCTCATACCCAATCTAATCCTCTCCTGCACAACTGGAGGTCATTTGTTCTCATCCTGCAATTTGTTATCTGAGAGAATCGATCAACCTCCCCTCCCTACAGCCTCCTTAGGTAGCTGCAGAGAGCAAAAATGTCTACCCTAAGCCTCCTTTTCTCAAAGCTAAACAACTCCAGCTTCCTCAGCTGCTCCTCATAAGACTTGTGCTCCAGACCCTTCCCCAGCTTTGCCAGCCTTACCTGGACATGGGTCTAAATAGGGAGCTGATGGTTGAGAAAAGCAAAACAAAATCAGCTCCCTTTCAGCTGGACTGAGCAGGGACAAGACTGAAAAACAGGAAGGGCCTAATAGTGTACCTTCTGAGAAATCACTCTGCCTTAAGGTTTGTTCCACAAATTGGTTTCACTGGGCTGGTCAAACTGGGTTTAGCTGGGAGTTTAGTTCATTTGATCTGCTGAGCAGGCAGCGCTCGGGTCCCTCAGCTCTCTGGTCCTGCCTCTCTGCTGGCAGTGCAGCTGAGACACACTGAAGGGACACACTAAAGGAACCTCATCCCCAGGTACTGAGACTGTTTAGGGTTGACCTGATACAGAAAGATGTTTAGACAACAAATGTGGCTATTTGCAATGGGAGAACCAAGGATTGGACAGTGAATGAAGAGCAAAGTTTTTTGAGCTGTGGACTTAGCTAGTATTTTAAAACAGCATACTCATTTCTGTTATACACCTCTGTACATCAGAGAGTACACTGACTGTAACCACAGTCCATGGAGAAGCTGTCTGTGTTCATGCATGTACAACTGGAAAAATTGCCTGTAGAAAAAAATATCGTTTTCCTCAAGCAGCAGGTAATCAGCATTCAGCAACAGCCTTGTCTCAGCATGAAGCCTGATAGGAAGCAGAGAAATAAGATAACTGAAAAGGAAAATGTTTCAGCACTCAGGATGACTTCTGCCAGCCTCTCTGAACTAAATTTCAACAACTGACTGGCAGACAGTGTCTGACAGTGTCTCTCTGTCAATGGAATAGGCTGGCCCTGACCCTCTTCAGAAATTGAGACACATCAAACAAAAGACAACAAGACTCATCCTCATTTCATCTCACAGCTATTAATTTTACGGTGTGACTCCTCCAAACAACAGATGCGTAGCCAGAGCTGTGCCCAGATTCCAAGTGATGGGAGACCAATTTCCACCACCTTGACTCCTCTAATTACACTGACAAGCCTCCTGAAATCTCTGCTGTGGTTCTTCATCTGAAACAAAAATGCAGATGATTCTCAATAGCGTCTGTTGAGCTGAGAGGAATGAGAGGATTAATTAGTTGCAGTTCATAAAACAATGAGATGAAAATCCATGAGTAACTGCAAAGTGTAATTGGCAATAATGATGCAATCACCACAGTGCAAAAAGGATGGGATTGGGCCCAGATAAATTATACCTGTAACAAAACACACCACTTGCACTGAGACCATGGACAGGGAGAAGTCCAGATCACTGTTGGTGATCGAATGTAGCTACACGCATTCATCCGACAGCTGCAAACTTGATTAGTTCTGAGGATGAATTAAATTAATGAATTTAAGGACACTTGTAATGCACAATTTTTTTATCCTAATAAACTCTATGAAGAAAGCCTTAATAGGCCTTGATAGAAAGAAGGGAGAAAAAAACTCAAAATGAACAATGCTTTGTTTTTCATATAACAAATTATCACAGAGGTATGTAAAATTCAAGAATAAATATCAGATGTGCAATAAGAATAAACCTTGCAAAATCTAAAGGAAACTGCAAGAATCAGTATGTTTAGGAAGACCAACTTGCTGGACATCATTTCAAACAGCTCACAAGTGGTTTTAAACACAATTATTACACAAATATTAAAGCACAATTTTAAACTGTTTTAAGCTGCTGTAAAATTTAAACCATTTTAAAGCACTGTTTATGGAGTGCTCCTATATTCTAAAGGCAGAAGCAAGAATATTCATGCTCTTGAAGAAGCTTCACATGTTTATTCTTGACAGAAGTATGATATTGAACTAAGCAAGACAGAAGAGGATCCATTCCATTTAGAGCAGTATTCCAGGGCAGTACTAAAAATATAAGGGAGGTGCTTTTCTTTTCAGATGCCCATTGTGACACCTGCCTGAGCTGCCCTCTGCAACTGGGAGTACAGACCTGCTAACTAGCTCAGGTAACTGCAAATCCACCACTTTTCTTAGTGAGTCTCTGACTGTAGATTCAAACTTGTAAAAATCAGGGTTTTTTTAATTAAGAGAGATGACATTGTGGTGTTCAGAGTGAGAATGAAAGAGGCCCTGAGCACTGGAAACAGAGAAACTTGCATTAGACTCTTGTAAGGCATAGAGAGCTCCTCCAAATTATATTATTTTATCTCTTAGTTTAATAGCCTCACAAATTTTATTTTGCACAAAGAAATGTAAAGTGATTGTCAAGTAATATATGCCACAAGTTTTAAGAGAAATGTTTGTGGCTTTTAACTGATCATTTTATTAGGCTAAAATGTGTTTATGAATTTGTGGATGTGTCTAGGAAACCATCCACTATAATAATAATAGTGTGAGAGAAGAAATTTCCTATTTACAGGTGTAAACAAATTTAGAGCTCTAACTTGCTAGAACTCACATGAAATCCAAAGTTAAATTCATTTGATGTGGAATTGAGAAATGGGGTATTTTGGTAGAATGAGACAAGTTGAGAAATGATGAAGAGGCAAATCCACAAGATGTAGTGAACTTAATATTTGTCTTCATTTATATAGTGTTCAATTTCTTTGTGTCAGCCAAAGATCAGACTCCATCTCTGAATATGAATATGCATGGATATTGTAATCCTCAAATGTCTGTGGCCAGTATTCAAGAGTGAAGTTTAAACCAGTCCGTGGCCCTTTAGAATCCCATTAAGAAGAAATGGATGATAGAATCAACTGTTGCATTTCACAGAAGACTTATTTCACCAGCTTTGCTGACCTTCTCTGGACATGATCTAAGTAGGAAGCTGACTTCTAATTAGTCCTTGGGATTGACATAGCCTTTATATTCTTCTTGTGAGAAGACACTTGGCCCACATATTTTCAAGGAGCTCTCAGTCAACTTCTTGAACTGCATCAATGCAGTTTCTAGAGCAAGGAGAGGATTCATCTTGCATAATGTGAACTATTCAAAAATTCCATAATGCAAGCCCCAATAAGCAACTAGAATTCTATGAATATGCCAGGAAAAAAACTACTTCTGTCTCAGGTATATAGTTGCCAATGATGGCTTCATTTTACCCCAGAAACCATTGTTGAAAACAGCTGATCTGTACATCTGTTCTTTTTATTTCACTACATTAACTCACAAAAGCCACATACCAACTATGTCCACCAAGAACTATTCATAAGTGAATGTGACTTTCACAGTGTGAGATAGTCCTACTACCCCATTTCCTTACATCACCGTGTGATTGGTTCAATTATCACAGAATCATTGAATCAGAGAATGATTGGGGTTGGAATGAGCCCTAAAGATCATCTACTTTAAACCTCCCACCATGGCATCCACTAGATCAGGTTACCTAGAGCCCCATCTAACCCTGAGCACTTCCAGGGACATGGCATCCACAACTTCTCTGGACGTACTTTTGAGTGTCTTACTACCTTCTGAGTAAATAATTTCTTCCTAATGTCTAATCTAAATCTCTTCTCTTTTTGTTTATAAATATTTTCCTGTCATTTATCTGTCCATGTAAAACGTGGTGCAAAATTTATTCTGCGCTTGACAGGTGTCAGTTCCAGCCTTTGATTTTCTTCTGTGGAGGTGATACCACCTGAGGCAGCAATTCCCTGTGCATCATTACACAGTGAGGACAACAGGCATGCTGGATTACCTCCAAGTGTTCTCATCATTTTGCCCTAGACTTAGCCTCTCACTGAAGCAAAGAAGAGACATATTGCTTAATTCTAGGCTCAACCTATAACACGCAGGTGCTAAGACTCCAGAAACAGTAATCTGAGACTTTACAGAACACAAGGAAATTTGGCATAAGATTGGGTGGCTGGTTAAGGGACAATGTGATGATGTGACCTAGAAAAATATGTGTAGGACTCATATAAAGGTGTTAAAAATTTAGTTGTTATGGAAACTATTAGAAAAGGCACTAACTCATTAGTGTTTGTAGCAGGTACAAGCAAAGGTTTAGAATCCAAAATCTCTTAGTCTTAGTGATTTAAATCACTAGTTAGAAGTGATCACTAAGTTAGAAGATATTTTAAATAAATTATGATGGATTCTCTATTATGTCTTTATCATAGAAATAGAGTGAAAATGAGCTTCAACTCTGGGTTATCTATTCATAATTAGACATAATCATGGAAATTTCTAACATCCTTTCTTAACAAAGGGGCCATCAAGCATCCTGCTGTTGCTCTGCAGTATGACTAAAAAAGCAATGCCTTCTTCCCATATCTTGCAAGCCAGACAGATTTTCATTTTAATTATTTGTATTTCCACTCATAGATCTCAACGATCAGAAGAATCCCTGTGGTGGCCTTGTTTGTCATAAAGGGATATAAGAAAAATGCTATCACAGTACCCATAGCATCCCCTATGCACCCAGTACCTGTTTGGACCAAGAAGTTCAACATGACATAACTTGTAGAGTTTGCAAAGTATAAGGCATTACAGAAAATCTAAAAATTCATATAAATGTAGCCTACAATTTCCCAAAGTAAGGCAAGAAGTGAGTCACCCTCGTCCTGCCTCTTAGCCTAGGCAGTACTCGATCATAGCTTGAGAACAGTACAATTTGGCTGAGAGGAATTTCCAAAAAACTTTTAAACTTACCCTTCACATGTAGGCAAATCTATACAAAAACATTCTTCAAAATATGTCATGGAGAAGCAACACAACTACAAGTGAAAAAAGAATTCTTTGTAGCTGTAAAAGAAGTACAATGTATGGTCCACATACCATATATAATAGTAGATGACACCACTCAGAAATTTACAGGCAAAAAATATCTCTTGGGGAATTATGATTGTGATGGAATTTGGGGAAAACCTTGTGGTTTATAAGGAAAGCTTCACAACAAAAACCACATGTTACAGAGAATGTTTTTACATTATAGTTAAGTAGGAAAAAAAAAAAAAAAAAACATGTTCTACGCTTGCAGCATTAAGTCATCTTTGTAGTTAGATCTTCAGCTGGTGTGCATCAGTCCACTCACACAGACTGGAACAAACCCTGCTGTTGGCACCAGCTGACCCAGCTGCTTCAAAACAGACATTTTACTGGACAGAGTGAATTCAGCTTGCTGTCACATTTGAGTAAATGATGCTTTACAGGACAGAACTACTGGTATGAACCTCCCTGGTGCAGAGACACTCAGGCAGTCACCCAGGCACAGAGGCAGCAGTCCCGGGCTGCCAAGCCTACCAGAAACAAAGCCAAGTTACTTGTTTCCATGAAAGAAGTGGAAAACATGCATGTTAAAATCTTTCACAGCTTCCCTCTTAGGATGACAGTAAGTTTCTTTAGTAAGAATGCACAATGCTTGAAAAAGACAATGACTTCTAGTGGAAGACAGATTTAATCAAATGATGCATTTTGAAAAAAAATTGAAAAACATTAAATAACTGATTTAACATTGCTTATTAAAAAAAATTATTACAACAGGAATATCATTTTCTGACTTCTAACTTTTAAATGTGGAGTTTCATGTTTTCAACAGAAAGTTACTCATTTCCACATACAAAAGCATATATGCCATTGTGTACATGCATTCTCAAACTATCCATATAAATCCTGTAATTGTACATGCAACATCCTATGAGTATTGTGACATCCTATCCTTAAGAGGAAAAGAACACCTAAGATTCATAGATGCTCATCATTGAAAAGGAACAACAAAAGTCAGAGAATCTTCAAAAACTGAAAAATTTTATTTGGGAGAGAGAGAGAATGAATGAATGAATGAATGAATGAATGAATGAATGAATGAATGAATGAATGAATGA
>CM031858.1:109779511-109861955 GCA_018697195.1 Certhia americana
TGAATGAATGAATGAATGAATGAATGAATGAATGAATGAATGAATGACCAGTCCTGGCTCCAGCATCATCCTTTTCACAGCATGTTCTTACCAACAAACTTTGGTTGGCTTCACGACCATCCAGCTATAGATGTCTGAGACATATACATTAACAACTTATCTTCTGGGCTTCTACAAGTTGTTTAAAAAAACTTGAATTTGTTTTTAAAAAAAAAAAAAAAAAAGCCTTTTTTTCACACATCTTTCATCATGCATATATTTATTTTTCCTTGTCCACTGCATATTTTTAAATCTGTCCATCAAGCTTATAAAAATTAGAACTAGAAATACACTCTATCAACCATGCTTGATATATTCAACAATTCAAATTCTGAAACTACCCATGTTTTTCCACAACCCATTAGATAAAATATTCTTCACATCAAATCTATTTCCAAATAACAAAATCTCCTGTCCTAAGGAGAACTACCAACACCTACAAACAGATTTCCAGATTCTCACTTCTGCTGTACAGGAATCAGCACATGATGCACTATCAATTCTCCTCATTTTTAGCTCCCATCTTTCCTTTAATACACTCAATAAGGTAATTTGCCTTGAACTACCCATTGTAAAGCATTACTCATTATAATTAAGAGAAATTACATGAAGAAAGATAACACATGCATTACAAAAGGTCTATTTGTCCCTACATTTAATAATGGGTGCAAAGCATTATTTCAAAGTTATGTTCCAGAGAGGTTTTAGCAACTAATTTTGGCTGAAAGGATTTTTAAAGCCTTCTAGGTAGTCCTACCATGAGATGGTCAGCATGTCCTAATTTTTCTCAGAGCAGATCCCACAGATTGGGTCCAGTGTGTTCTGCCTATTATAAACAGATGCAAAGCATGCTTACTGCAAAGTGACATCAGTGAGTGTCACCCCAGCCTCATGCATTTGAGTATACTCAGGAATTGTTTGGGCAGGATGGGCTGTTTGCATTAGATAACATGAAATCCAGAACTGTTGGATGCAGTATTCAAGGCAGGGACTCAAGAGAGTGGAGTAGAGGGGGAAAACCACCTCTCTTCCCTTGTTGGCCACCCTGCTTCTGATGCAGCCCATGATGTAATTGGTCTCTGGGCCACAAGAAAATCCCAGGACCTTTCAAAATAATAATTTCAGCCCAAACTGCAGCCTACAGCTCCAGATCAAATCAGAATCCAAAAATCTGACTGGGTAAAACACTGTCTTTAGTAAAGCATTTGGCATCTCAGAGACTGAGCAGGGGAATTAAGGCTGATGATCACAGGAACACTCAAAGATTCTGCTAAGCATAATGTAAATAAAGCATCAGCATGTGCAAAACCAGTCTAATCCTTCATCACCAGTTTTTTAGTACCAGCTCACAGCAGAAGAGCACTGCAGGCCCAGAGACAGTACAGGGCACTGTCACAATAGAGGTGGCAACAGATAAATAGGCTGCCTGGCACTGGAAGTTCCCTTGCTAGAAAAACTGGTGTTACCATTCATTTTCCTGCTTAGGCCGGGAACAGCTGACAAATGAAAATTAACCCCCAGATCCCTCCTAGCACTCAGACATTTTAGGAAAGGGGCTGGAGCAGAAATTACCATTATTTCCAGCTACAGATCCTCAAGTTTGTCCTCTTTTATCTGCTGCTATTAGCTTCGTAGACATTTGCATTCCCAGCTTTCTGTGTCTATACCCCTAAAACAATTAAGACTACAAGCTCATTTGCATTCTTTTATTTCCTCAACAAAACACTTTCCATTTACTTTAAAATGCAAAGAAACAGGTATGTATCTTATACCTGTAATGCAAGCATGCCCCAAGGATAAAGACTGGTTTATACCACCAGTATTTCAAACAGCAAATGGAGATTCAATATAGGTACAAATTATGAATATTGAAATATTAGAAGTCACCTTCTTACCTTGTGACAGCCCAGCATGGAGCTATAACTGCAAACTTCTATTTGATGTCATGTTTAGTTATCAGTAAAATAATTAAATAGCAGGCTTGCTTTTTAATTATTAAATCTATAAATACTGAATTATCTATGTATCTGTCATGTAGCATTTAATTTCAGCAAGTTTTAATAGAAACTGTGCAGATGCTCGAGATCACCCCATCCTGGGTACCTAGATCTCAGCACATATGCCAGTATTGTAGCACCTGCCTACAATTTCAGATTTGACAGCTATATGGGTGTCAATTAGCTGCAAATACCACTAAATTAGTACACGCTGCAGATTTTCAATCAGCTTGAAGAATTCTAGGTCTCCAAATGCAGCAGCTTCAATGTAACAGACAACTTCTGCGTTTAAAAACTTCATTTGAGAAGAACAATATTGTCTAGAAATATGCACAAATTTTGAGAATATATTGTGAGAATTGTATAATATATTTTCACTACACTCCACCATTATTATAATGAACTCTCTTAGGACTTGGAGAACTGTTTGGTCTACCAGTGTATTCACTGTATTAAAGAAGATATGTGAGTCATTTAAATCATAAACTCTTTTAAAAAGCTTCACTTTCAATTGATTGTTATATACCTTATATTATGGTATATGTGTATGGTTATTTATGGAGATTCTGACACTATTGCTTAAGATTGGCAGGGCTGTCAGGAACATCAGAAGAATGAGTAATGTACAGAAGAGAAGGGAAGGAGAGCTTTTGGTCAAGTTCAATAAAGATACTTTCAAATTAGGTCATGGAGCTGTAAAATCCTGTGCTCCTACAGATCTTTAAGGAAGTGCAGAATGATTGATGTAGGCACAGGTGAGGTAAACCTGCATGCTGTCAGAGACAGCCCATCCCACACACCTGGGGCCAGCACCAGGAATAGGCAGGGAAGTAGAACTTAGATGTATTCAGCACCTTTCATGTCTTGGCTTGGAATATCTCTACACCATGAAGATGCTTTTGGTAAAAATGAAACAAACAATAAAGGATAATTCACTATAATAATAAAGAAAGTTTACATTAGAAAGTTACAAGTAAATTTTCCGCTTCTTAAGAAATAAATTGCTAAGAGCTGTTGCACAAGAAGCCTTGAGCACAAATGAGTTAGAAGAATCATGCCTTCCTGAGACTGTGTAATCTAAATCAAGAGGATTGCACACTGTCCTTTCTGTGAATCATATATGGTCCATCATTTGTCTCTTCTGTAGAACCTTTTGCTTATCTCAGCAGTCAAATTAATTCTTGTTTGTAAAACAGAAAGAATATTTGCAGGGGGTGCTTAACTATTCTCAGTTTATTTATGTGATATTCTTACTTCAGCAGAGCCTTAAAGGATTCTGAGTTCCTGGAGGCTATAAGGAAGGAGAAATGTGCTCTCAGAAAGTAATTAAATAAGGGTATGACAAAGCCAATAAAACTATACTTTCATCTTTCTTTTCATTTCTAAAGGAATTGCTATGGGTGAGGCTTTTCTGCTGAGAATAGAAAGTTCTTCCTACAAATTGCTTCTGACAGGCTAAGTGCATCTATTTTCAAATTCTGTAAGACTTAGTCCAAATGAATGTTTATAAGCAGCAAATTCATTCCATTGATTTTTTTTTATGCCTCAAGGGATTATTACAACCTCTACTTTGTTTTCTTCTGCAAAATAACAAGCCAGTGAGTCAATGCATTGCTAAAATAGAGGAAGAAGTGAAATAAATTAGAAAATCACAGGCTAAACCTTGAGAGTTCATGTCACAGATTTTACTGCTCCCCTCATTCAAGAAAGCACAATATAGTTAGAAGAGTGAAAAGAGTAAAATACCATTACAATACTATGGTTCAGAAAAGAAAAAACAACTTTGATTCATGTTGGTGTCTACTCCAAAGCAATTCAATGAGCCACTTTCCAAGCATTTCTCTCTCCTGGAAACCTTACAACCGAACTTTGGCAGCTCTTTTTTAAACAATGTGGCATTATTTTGTTCATTCATTCTTGTGTACATACTCAGAGCTATCAGCTCAGTTTAGTAGTGCTGACTTGTATACAAGGTGAAGACAATTCCTTTTCAACTCTCTTTGTAAAATATGGTAAAATATTTTTAATGCTATCTAATTGCTACTGCACCAAATATTTTGGAAGCAGCATATTATTTTTTAAGTGAGTCCTATGATAATGCATATCTTACAAAATTACACATAAATAGGCATTCCTTCTAATGTGGTCAGGAACCAATACAGGTTGCCTGTAGATCTAACAAGATAAGCACCAGGCAAAGCAAGAATTATTCCCAAATTTGATTATGACTACACTGGTGGTCTGGTTATAGTAGTTTGATGTTGCTCAGGTTCTTATCAGTAAGGGAAATATTTGCCATAATTCCCCATCTTGAAGAGTTTCATTGTGCATGGAAGTCATGAAACTAGCCAGCTAAACATTCCACAGAACAGCAGTTTGCTGGCCTGTAAAGCGAAGGCATATTGCAATTGTGTCTTGTAAAATATTGCAAAGCAATTTTATGGCAAAATCTGAACAGCAACAAATAAGAACAACTGATATTATTATTCCTGCACTGGGATGTAAGGGATTACAGTGGTATTCATCAGGCTGTAATAGAAGTTCAGTCAACTTGGGATGACTAGAGGCTGTCTCACACTCTTGATCTGTCCTCCTTTACCTTTGTAATCCTTTCCCAGGTTTAAAAAAAAATCTAAAAGTGTACTTCTTCCAAAGATGCCTGTCAGCTTTGTAGGACCTGAACACCTGGAAAGCCTTGGGTTTTCATACATGCAGCAGTGATCACTGTAAATGAGCTAGTCAATTAAGAACATGTAAAAATGAAGGCAGCTTTCCTGAAAGGTCTGAAGCATAATGCTTTTCATTATGTTTTTTTCATCTGAACAATGCTCAAATAGGGATCTGAAAGCACTTCTTTCAAGATTCACTGATATAAATTGCTTCTGCTACTCAAAAATAAAAGTCAATCATAAATGTGGTCATCTGTGTTAAAATAAGGGAATCTCAGTTTCATATTCTGCCCAGATGAAATGTGTGTGTTCTTCCTTAACAAGTCTTGACAGTAACACACATCCACCATGTTCTTTATCAGTCTTCTTGTACCCTTGCCAAAAACCTTACTGACTTCATCTCTAATCAATAAATATTATGAAGTCAATAGTGCAAGTTTGGCCTTAAGACTATTTGTGTCTTTATACAGATTCTTCCCCTTCATGTGCAGCTAGAAACAGCAGACTGACCACTAATCCCCAAACAGCTTTGCTTTTGCTGCAGCAATTCACAGCACTGCTTTGCTTTACAAATAAAGCATTTGATTAAAATGGATAATTTTTTTTTAAAAAAAGGCATTAAATAGATGTAATTCTTCTTTTTCTTCTTTTACATCAAGAGGTTTGCCAATTGTAATGAATTACTGAGATTTAGCATCTTGTATCCTAAGTTGAGGATTTTCTGTGAAGAGTATCCTTTACCCAATTTGATTTACACTATATTTCCTTCTCTGCTTGTAGATTTTCCCACCTGTAATTAGCCACAGCTTTCAAGTCTGCCTGTACCAGTGCATGTATAATACTTCCAGTTTCAGAGCAGTGTGTCACCTTCCATTAATGTTTGTGTTAAAATTTCTAGTAATTTATAGAATATATATAACGAGGATTAAAATGTTACAATTGCAATGTCCATGCATTGTAAAAAGACAAATTAACTTTCATGGTGTGCAGGTCAGGGTTTTTTCCTCTGGAAATCATTGCATTCCAAAAATTAACCAAGTTGGTTTATCCAATAAACAATTTTAGGAGAGAGATGTGAAATATTCAACCTTTTCCTTTTCAGGCAAATGATTCATCAGTGTTTTAAATCAAGTACTTCAGAGGTATCTCAGATTACATACACAAAGAAGTACAAGTTGAACGCCAAGAGTTTTGTCCAAGGTGAGGTTATGCTCAAAGTCTGAACCAAAACAAAATCTGTACACAATCCCCCGGACCAAAGCCTTCATAATTTAAATTGAATATATTGCAGACAATTCAGAAATAGTACTTGGACAAATGTTTGATGAGATATCTTGAAATATCTAGGGAGAACTAAGCTCTGTTTCTGAAACAGCTTAATCCCAAGGAACTCCTGGGGAAGAGGCAATTTTCTACATCTCTGCTCACATTCATATTATTTATCTGTATTATCTATTATGCTCAGAGCCTGTTTTCTCCAGAAACTGTCAAACCCATGCATCAGTAAAGAGGTCACATGAGAACAATCATGTATTCTGTATGCATTATAATTGATTTTTATGGAACTATATAATAATAAAAGCAATATCAGTTATCCAACCTTGCAAATTCACAAGCACCAATAGCACTACACAGCTCCCATTCCATTTTTTAAAGGTCTTGTAATTGTAATTCTAAAACAGCACAGAAAAAAACACCACAGACAGACTTTTTAACATGGGAAGCAGATTAATCATAATGTTATGTGTTTTATTGTTCTTTTTTAATAGAAATATTGAGTTGCTAATAAACAGATTAAAATGGTCTTAAAGTGCTTTGGTGTAGTTATGTTAAAATATTTTAGGAAAATGATAGCAAATTAATTTACAGAGCAAGACAGATTAAAGAAAACTGCAGGAACTTGGGAAACATTTATGCTTACAGAGGCATTTTCATGGAGCCCAAAGCATAGGCAGCCTCCAAGCAAGAGCTTCCATAGTCATATTTCTGGGCTTAGTCAGAATTCTAAAAGTCTCATTTTAAGTGCCCAAGTATTTTTCTGACTTGAGCTAAGAACATAAAGCTTGGACATTACTTAATGCCCTCTTAAACTACAAGAGATTCAACTCTCTCAAATTTCAGGAAGTGAGTTATTAAATTTAGGAGCATCTGTATTTCAGGTATCCTATGTGTCAGCTTTGAACATAACTACAGGTGCTAGTATACAGTCAAGGCAGGATGGACATTGCTCAGCTTTTCCCAGAAAAATCTGTTGTGAATGGAGTTACAGTAATGAAAAAGAGTTTCTGTCAGCTATCTTCATGTTGGTCTAAAATACACAGTGGCACAACTCCAAAAAATGCCAGCTACCATTTGCTTTCCTGCTATGGGGCCCCCTGAGACTTCATTGCCATGAATGTGAGTGCAGGAGCAAAGTGAGGACACTGACATGTGAAAAAAAGTCAATATAACTGCTAGAGCAGATATGTAAAATCTCCCACATACAGGGTTTGACACATCTCACAATCTAAGGGCAACAACCTCAGGTGCAGCTTTCTTCTACCACAGTCAGAAAAAGAGGAAAAAGTCGAGAAAAGGCAAATCCTTTTATTTGTTTGGTTTGTTCTCCTCTCACAGATGTATTGTCTTAACCGGTTTTAGAGAGACCATCTGAAGCTGTTCTTGGCAAATGGAAGTTGCCACAAAAATATGATGATGGAAGCTCAGCAAAATCCTTCAGATACATTTTCAGGCCTTTGTTTGAGATAATACATTTCCATTGTTGGTCATTTCTCACTTTCTTTTTACTTCCATTGAATTTTTTTTTGCAAAGGGAAATCTGTTGTTTCCTGCTTGATCAGTCTGAACTGCAGCTAGCTCTTGCTCCACTGACAGCAGCTCAGAAGGAAGTGGCAGCACAGCTTTACATGTCTGACTTGAGGGAAATGTGGGATATGTGCAAAGAAAAGACACCTGGGGAATTTAAGACATCTCAGCAAAGAGCTAAAGCTCACAGTTCACACAACACTTAAACCCACTGCATTTGAACTCACTGCTGAGTACAAACACTAAATAGTAACCTTGTAGCTGCATTTCTTCCTTTCAGTGTAATGAGAGAGAGTATCTAAATTCAGCTTGCCTTCTTCCCTACAGCTTCCCATGAGCTGCTTATTCTCACTGTAGCCCATCACTTGGTTCTACATAAAACCTTCTCTCAATTTCTGGAATCCCGGACGCCTCCAATGAAACCAAAGAGGCAACATGTTCATTCACCAGGAGTTCATTCAGGGAGAATTTTAAGCCTTGTGCGTAAGACTAATAATATTCATTACACTTTAATTTTATCAATATTTGTTCCATTCATTACAAAAATGCAGAGCAATCAGTCTTCACATCAAAACCCTCAGCTCTAGCACTTTCCTGGTGGCCAGTGCTGCAGCATGTGTCTGCCCTCAAGAGACAGTAACAAAGTTACTTGCTTTTTTTTGCATTTTTTCATTTTCTCTAAATAAAAATCAATTCAAGGTTGTTGTATCTTATTTAATTCTTTCTGTTATGGAAACTCTAGTCCTACTACTCTACTCAGGTCCCCTCTGTCATATTTCCAGCACTAGATCTTGTGTAAAAACAGTAAGAATAACTATGACAGCCTCCTGTGTGATATCAAAGTAAGAAAATAAAAACAGATCCAGGAATCTTAAAGATCAAGTAAATAAAACTTCATCCTTGTTGATAAAAATAAACTCATAAAAAGTCCATTAAACAACATTTTGAGAATCATCTGAGCAGTCATTTCCAATTGTTCTTATTTGCAGTGTTTGGAAATCTGAATTCTTTTGAACACTATAAATATTTCTTCTTATTCTTTTACAGTAAATTTTTATCTAAAATTTCATTTTCTCAGAACTAGTAAAACCATTTTAATTTTGAATTCCCAAGCTGCTAAATCTCCAGAAACCAGCCACCTAAGCAATTTCCAAGAACCTTCCCTTTTGCATACATTTGTAATACTTTTAGAGCTAGGTACAGTGATTAATTTTGCACATTAGAATTCAACATCTCTGAGTGGATTACATAAAAATGGTTTAAAACCAAAGAAAAATGAATGTAAAAATTCTTGTCATAAGAATTCTGTATCTGCTTCTAAAAAGGTATAAAAAGCAGAAGGTTCTAAAAAATGCGCTGATTTAAATTTCAAACTGGTGCTTTCAGACATTCCAAGAGGGTACCATGCTCACTCTGACAGCAATGCTGGCAGCAAGGGAAGTGAAGTACTGGAAGGGGATTTGAGTACCTTGAGAACACCTCATCACAGCATTGCACTTAATACCTCCTCAAAAAGGCAATCTTCAGCTTTATTTCCCTTATTTCTACAGCACATGTCAAATTACCTTCATTTTCAATAGTAATTCTCTCAGGAATTCTGAAAATAAAAGTAGAATGCAAGAACAGAAATTAGTGGGGGCCCAAAAGTGCAGAGCTGAGCATGGCAGGGCAACAAGAAAGATAGTCCTTAAAACAGCCTAAGTTCCCCAGTTTTGGCTGGTTATCACTGCTGGACTTTTTCACTGGATTCATACTGTAGTTTTGGCCAGGAGGAGATGGGAAAGGAGATTTCCAGCAAATGAGAAAACATTTCCATCCAGTTCTGGTTTCTTTAGTTAACTGAACATTCTTACCAAGGCTTCCAATTTATCCAGTGTAACTTCCAGAGTGTTTGTACTTTTGTTCTACTTGTTTCAATAACTGAAACAGCAATGAGACTCCATACTTTATATAAATCTCTAAATGTTCTCAAGAACTCTATTTCCCATCTCATTTGTAAGGTGGGAAAGGACACTCAAATTTTCTAGTTTCCATTTAGTTTGCTACAATGCCTTAGGGAAGCAGTTATTTTCCTCATTTTGATTTAAAAAAAAAAAAAAAGTCCTATTTAAGAGCCCTTATTTGGTTTTGAGAATCCTTGCCAAAACAAAACCAGATAATGAGCAACTTGAAATACAATTTACTTCCACACTGTAGTTTTTATGGAACCCTACATCACAGTACAAGTAGGGTTTGTGGCCTGTAGGAAATCCTGAGAGAAGGCAGTTTTTCCCCCTCAACAAGAATTTAGTAATGAAGTTCAGTGTCAGGATCAGGTGCTGCAATAGGAACCTCCTTGAGGCCAGGAAGTTCAGTGAGAGGAAGCCAGTTCTGAGAAAAGGACTAAATGCCAGAGGTAACAAAAAGAAAGAGATGTAAATACGATGCCTTGCTATTCCTGTGGGAACCTATTGTCTCAATTTCCTTTTTTATTGTAAGTAGGATAAATACATCGGGAATTTCTCATTTTCTGTCTGTGCTGCAGGTTCCTCTGAAGTTATTCTGCTGCTGTCACAGCACCCTCTAGGAATCACAGATGGCACCTAGAGAGACCTGTCATTCTATTACTAATGAAACATTCTCAACTAAGATTTCTATACAAATACAGCTGGTATTGGAAGTTAATTGCTAAATGAAAAAAGATACCTAGCCTGAAAATGTCCTCCAAGCCACCAGTTAATAACACAAACACTGCTTTCTTCATGAAAATGTTGTATCTCTTCTACTTCACAGCTTACAACACCAGCTACACCTTACTTCAAATGTGCACATGACCATGTGCATCCTCACAGGAGGTGAAAAAACCTTTCTTAGAAACTAGGGTCTGAAATAGATGAGGGAATTTCCTCTCTGATGTCTTGCTGCCAGTCCCTCTCTTGAGAGGGAGAAGTTGCATCACTTCAAATTTACATCCTAGACTGCCAAAGCCATGTGATCAAGTACACCAGACCATCTAGAAAATGAACAAGGAGGAGAAACACGAACAAAGAGCAAACATGATCCTGGAATGATTGGCTCCAGAACAAGGCATGCTTGCCAACTCTGAACCAAAAAGAACCTTTCTGTAAGCAAGTGCTTTGACACTGACACCACAAAGACCAAGCACTCATGTGCTGGCTTGCTGCTTTGCTGACGGACACTGCTCCTCCCTCCCTGCTCCCCAATACAGATGAACTTTAGACAGACACATGGAAGGATTTTAGTCCTTTCAGATTAGACTTAGCTCAGAATGGATCCAAACTATTTCTTCAGAAGTGCTGCTTATTTCCATAACCATCCCAGTTGCCAGTGATAAACTGACAATGGATAATGAATGGGAAGTATCTCCTCAATATCATTTCAACTTCGTCCTTGAAAAATTAAGGTGGAGTAGAGGAGCCTTGTAGGCGCTTTTTTTCTAAGTTGGCAGGAGTAAGATTAACATATCTAATAAACACTGTGGAAGTATCTTACATTAGAAATCGTGACAGAATTTTTCTAGTAGCTAGGAAAAGCTGCATTTTTCTCAGACTGGGACCCTGAGTCTGGGTCAGAGAAGGAGTTAAAATTCAAAGTTTACGTACAACCTTCAGGAAATATTACTGTTCCAAATTAACCTACTGATCAAGCTTGAAGGAAGAGGGAAAGTTTCCCTAGGAATATGAATCATGAAAAATACATTTCTTCAGTGCACAAACAGGAACTAGATAGATATCAAGACTTGCAGAGCTACATGTCTTGGTAAGACTAGACATGATTATTTTGATTCATGCCAAAGGGATACTAAAATTATTTTAATATCACAGTTCTGTTCAAAAAGTTTGCATAATTGTTGGATTTTGCCACACAACAAAAGACAAAAGCTAGAGTATTTTACAGGAATTTTTTATGGCTCCAAAGTCTTGCTAGTGTTTAGAATGTATCCTTGGGTGAAAGAAACCAAATAGAAAAGGGGAATAAACAACCGTTAACCAGAGAAAGAGAATACCCAGCATTGTGCAGAGGGAGGTTTTCAAGAGAAATTAATTCCTCATTCCTGAAGGATATGAGACCATAACTCTGAAATTGTTTTTATGAAACAGAACTAAAATTGCCTTCAGCTTAGGGATTGGGCATGATCTTCCAGCTCAACAATAATGCCAACCAAGGAGCTGTATCACGCCTCTTCAGAAGCAAGAGAAAACACATTGTAACTTAGGATTGCCTGATCTGTGGCTTCCTCCAGGCTTGGCAGATGATAATAAGTAGATTCCTTCAACCCTGAGCAGTTCGAATGGAAAAGAATTAGAAGGAGAAAATGTTCAGCCCTCCCACTTGATTCAGGAGACTGGGCAGCATCACGACTATTCCCCTCCACAACACTATCCTTTCCTTGGACCAAGAAATGAGAAAGTAAAAGACCCACAGGATCAGCATCAAGCATCTGTTTTACCAGGGAATCCTCTCGCTCAGAAGCAATCTTCACCTCTCAGAAGTATCTTCCAGGCTGAATATGTAGGCAAAACCTCCTGGTTCCACTGCCATTGTACACTGACATCATCCAAGTCCAGAGACTCTGCCTCCCATTTGGCCAAGGGAAAACAGCACAAAGTGGTTTCTCTTCCTTTGACAGTTAGGATCACAACCTGTAGCTGCTTAGAAAATCACAGTTGTATAAAGGTTCTATGTCTGACAGAAGACTGGATTTTTGAAGAAAAAAAGCGTATTTCAGTCATGAAATATCTTGGCTATCAGCGAGAATTTGCTATTGGGTCTTGAAAGATGACAGAAAGCATATGTGCCATGCATGAATCCTGATTGCTACCAACAAGAACTGTTCCTGACAGCCTTAATACTTATTTACAGCATTCCTGTACTTAAATCTGAGAGGCAAAAGGCAAAAAACTCACTCTTTGACATTAAATGACACAGAAGATGCCAGCATCATTCAGCTATGAGCAATCCTCTGAAACACAAATTGGTTTCAGTTGTTGCTCATTTCCAAGAGATGGCACACCTACAACATCATGATGTGTATTGATTAACCACCATCCCCCACCATTCATTCCAACATTCCTCTGTAAACAGCAACTCTTCTCAATTTGGGAAGATATATGATAAAGACTGGCCAAACATTCCCCAATGTCATAATAGTCCCTGCATGCAGCCCGAAAGATTTACAAGTCCAGTCACATAATATCCTCTTTTAAGCTTCAGTTCATTCTGACACAGAAACTCCTGTTTGCCTAATAGTCAGAACATTATCTTTTAATGGAAAAAGGATAATTTATTTCTGTTTAAAGGTGTTTCTTGTTTAATTAAAAAGGAACCTCCTTTGGTCAGCTCTGAAAGCAATTCTTTATATGCAAGCCAGAAGTACCTCTCAGCACCACCTCAAGAAAAAAGACAAAAGTTTTGGCATGAAATTCATTCTGTCCAGTGCCTGCTCCCCCAGTTTCTTATACCCCTTCTTAGAATCTCACACATCCACAGCCCTTGGTTTCTCTGCAGGGAAAGATGTGCTCAGTGCTGTGCTGCTCCTGAGACCTTGTGTCTCTGAACATATCCCCAGATCAATAACTTGGTAGTTGAGATACAAGAGAGAGGCAAAAACCCAAAGTTTGCTTTTCACAGCGCAGTCCTTTCAAAAAGTGTTGAATATTACAGATTCTCAGATGTCACTTGCTGTTCCTCTGTTTTAAAGGCAGATCATGGGCCCCTCTGCCCAGTTGCCAGGGCAGATGAGCTATTTATCAGTGTCCAGAGGAGAGGTGTCCAACACATCCCATGCTGCTTTCAAAGAACTGACTTAAGGAGCCAAAGCTCATCAACCCAAATTAGCTTGCAGCGAGCCATCAGCTTGCAACTGATTCCTCCTCTGAGGCTCTGTCCTGCAGGAAGAATTGCAATACAGGCAAACTTGCCCTCCATGGAGCAGGACCAGGTTAAGGAACATTTACACAAACTGAACATACACAAACCTATGACCTCTGATCCAACACAACTGTGAGTGTCAAGGGAGTTGGCAGATGTTACCGAGAGGTCACACTCTAATTTTGAGATGTCATGGTGATCAGGGTAGGTTCCCAAGGACTGAAAGAAACTCACACTGATTTCCCACTTCCTTTCTTAATTTATTTTTAAAGTGTTCTAAAGTAAAGCTGAAATAAAACAATCCTTTCACAATAGAGAATATAGCTTTACCATTGTTTTTTATGCAGACATACTCAGATACAAATATCATATACATATACCTCCCAGTGAGGATCTCTTTATCTGTTAGCCATTTTTAAGCATCCATTCTGCTCTTCCCTCACTTCTGTGTAAGAAAATCTTCCAAAAGATCCAGGAGGACTTTGAGCCCTCCTTGAGGGCTAAGAGCATTCCTTGAAGTGTGGGCACTGATCAGAAACAAAGGTTAAGATCTTTCACTTTACAGAGAGCAGATAAATAGAAAAGTATTATATGAGACCAACACATGCTCAGACAACTAAGATCTTTCTGCACACTCAGCTAAAACCCACATGCAATGCAGTAAACACTTGTTTTATTTGGAAGATCACCACCCACCCCATTCCACACACAATATCTTAAGGTTTGGCATTGCCTGTTTTTTGTAGAAACAGTCCTAATTTCTAGTTGTTCAATGTGGAGCTCACCCACAAGGTGACAAAATGTGGCCAGTTCTAGTTTGCTCTTCCCAACAGGTACTTCTGTGGAGCAGTTTTAGGAGTGTTACATGAGGGAGATTGCATGGTCCCCTTATGGCAGTGTTGGTGCTCTACAAGGCTCAGAAATATGTTACTGTTGTTTGTCCTAATTCTTCCTGATCTATCCAGGATGGATACCCAAAATAAATTATCCCCTTCCTCTTTGCAGCAGCCTTGAATAATAGATAAAATGCTGTTATATTCCCCTCCCACTTCTTCCTCCTATGAGCTAAATTTCTTTTCCAATATTTTTCATGCTTTCCTTTTAAGTAGTATTTTCTTTAGGCTCCCAACCCATTGTTTTTCTGCACTCAAGACTTCACCCTTCAGTCTACAGCCTCAAAGTTGTTGCCATGACCTCCACAACCCATAGGCACATATCTGTGGCTCCTTAACCAGGCACAAATTTGGAAGAAGTTCTGCTTGCATTTTTAGTCTGTTTAGAAAAACTGGAATCCCTCTGCAGTCACTGGTGGCTTTGGAAATGGGTAGTTTCATAGATTTTCCATTCTTGCATCAGAAGTTTTTTTTTTTTCCCTGTGTGTAACAGAGATCATTAGAAACACAGTGGGTTATAAATGTTAGTACCTCATGCCCTGATCACATTGCCATCCCTCACAGCAGTTTCTCTGCTGGTAGACAAACACTCCACAGAGCTCAGGGAGCAGACAGAACAGATGCCTATGGCCCCACCAAAAAACTCTTTTTCTCTGAATAGCAGGGGTTTGGATTTTGGGCTTAGTTTGGTTTGTTTTAAATCCCTGTCTAAATGGGCAATTAGCTCAGTGATCCACAACCTCAAACCAGCAGATCATAAAGGATGGTTCTTTTTAGAAGCTTCATTTTGCGGCATTCTGCCCACAAAAAGTAATGGCAGACATAAAATAGTGGAGTGCAGTTACGAGCAAACTCCTTCTTCTTGTGGGAATACTTTTCTACACCTTTGATATTCACTGTGCCTTTTCTCATCCTGCTACATAGTTTTGGGGATGAAGAGGCTACAGCCACAGATAATACCAATATATTGTGGAACTCCCCATCTGTAGCTGAGTAACAACTGCTCTCACACAAAGTCCATCAGCCCTTCAAATTACTTTGCTCTACACCAACTACTTAAGATACTCAGTTTTCTCCTTCAAGGTCTTTACTTAAGTATTCAAGGATTACTTTCTCCAGCTTCTCAAAAGGACAGGTGCAATACTTTCACCTAACTGCATTGTTTCTGCATTTGTCATTGTCCTCACCAGTTTCTCTTAGCTGTCCCTTACTCTACCTTCTTGCGCACCAAATACATTTTGCTTTTTTTTCTTTTTTCCCAATTGGCACCCTTTTGTACTTTAAAGCCAGGTTTGAACATTATACATCTTATTAGCCTTTCTCCTCATATTCCTTTGTAAACAGTTTTATTGGCTGTAGTATCTTGTCATTATAGAATTTCTATTATGTCACAGGAAAAATTATAAAGAACTGTCCTTCCATGACCTTCCACCAGGACAGTTGTAACAGAGACCCCAGATCATCTTTTTGGCATCAGGCTTAGTCATTCACTGCCTGAAGAATCCTTTATGTATGGAGTCTAATTCTCTGTGACTGAAGGAAACATTTCTTATGTCTCATATGATATTTCTGTAGAGCCTGAGGTCCTGCAGGGTGCTTGGAAAGCTGTTTCAAGGTTTTTCTCATAAGTGAGAGTTTCTGGAGTTCTGAGAGGCTTTTGAAACTTCAGTGCTTCTAGGTAAGGTGCCACAAACATGCAGAAACACCACATGGTGCTAAAGGAACCTGGCACAGACCTACCACGTAATATATTTGCATTAAAATTAATTCCATCTGGATTATATCTCCTCCCAGGAATGGACACATGATGCTCTCAGGCACATGGTGTGATTCTTGGAGCTGTCCTTTGCAGGGCCATGAGTGGCACTTTGATGATCCTTCCTTCCATCTCAGAATATTCTGTGGTTCTGTAATATCCATTCCCTAAAGAATTACTGCCTCAGTTTGGGGAGAAGAGGAGGATGGTGAGGCAAAGAAGTGAACAGCTTAATTTTGAGGTTTTTCTCCTTGACTGATGTCTTCAGCCACTTAAGCGAACTTTGTTATGTGGTTTCTGTTCATACTCCGCTTTGCAGGCTGGTTTCTCTCCCAGAATAAATAATTTGCAACTCCCTAATCTAAAGGAAAAATACTGTTTATAGAACATCCTTGCAACACCTTGAATGTGTCTGAGGCCATGCACACCCTACATGTGGCAGTGAAAGTCTTTGAAACCCTCTGATGGTGGTTACACACTTTCAGTTGACTCTCTGTCATCTGGTTTGGAGCTCTAAGAACACCTGCCCAAGTCTGCAGGTGTTTGGACACAGCTGCTCACATTTCCTGCTCTCACACAACAGATCTTGCCTCCCTGTGTAGGAAAAGGTTCATATACATTGCTCTAAAAAGTGTCATTATCCTTTCACCATATCACTGACTTAGTGAAAAACTGAAGATGAACTGCGGAAAATGTCAAATTCAGTTCTCTATTACCACATGGGAATAAAACCACACTTCCTGGTGTTTAAATTTCCCTTCATATGAACTTGCCTGAACTGAATTTATATTTACCATTCACAAAAGCCAGTAGGAAACTCACAGCTAAATGTGTTTAATACCTAACATTTTTTGTTTCAGGTCAAAGTACAGCCAGTTTATGAGGTGCTAAAAAAATGAGGAACAAATGCATCTCTTGTACCTTCACTAAGGTACATCTTCGTGTACCTTCTCAAACAAATATTCAAAGAGAAATAATATTCTAAGTTGTCACAGGTAACAATATATTAAAAATAACTCTATGCAAAAGCACTGAAAGAATAATAAATTATATTGGCCTTTCTACTAACCTCAGGCCTATTAAACTCATGCAGTGTGGCTCCAGATAATCATTTAATTTTTTTATAGATCATAGGATTTTATGAGAGTAAATTCCAAATTTCTATTCTTTGCTTAATGTTTTGAGAGACTAAGTAGTAATGCCTTCAAGCTTTTACCTCAATGGGCAATAGCCTACTGTGAATCTACAGTTTTCCTGCAATTCCCTGGATCCCAGAACTGGCATTCCAACCATGACAATGACCCAACATGGAACAAATAATTCATGAATGGAGAAGATCAGTAGGATGAACATCTGTTCAAAGCTCCATAGATTCCATAACTGCATGATGGATGTAACACCTCTCATGATGCATCAGCCAGTGTCCTGGGGTACCCTTACAGCAGAACACCACCAGAGCTGCCACCAGGCAGGTGAGAGAGGACAAGGAGGGGTGAGTAGGAGCACCCCGGGCCAGGGACACGGCGCAGCTCGGGGCTCCACTCCTCTGCAACCCCCCGAGAAGCGCTCTGACAGCCAGAGCCCGGCCTGAGGCCGCCCGTGTTTGAGCATCCCATCCCTCCACAGTGCCGGAGCCGGACGCGTGGCTCCGGCTGTGCAGCTGTCATCCATCCGCAGGTTTGCCAGGCGGTCACGGACGGGGTGAGGAAGGGATGGAGCCCTACGGGGAGCCGGTCCCTGAGCCCTGCAGCCGCTCGCAAGCATCCGAGCCCTGTGAGCGCCGCCGCCCGACGCGCGGCTCCCCCCGACCGGGCAGCCCCAGCACGACATCGGAGCATCCCTGCGCCTCCGTCGGGAGCGCTCCGACGGCGAACCCGGCCCCAGGGTCCCCTGGATGTGACACACGATGTGACACACACAGCGCAGAGCAGCAGCTGTTCCTGGCTCGCCGGGAAAAATCTCCACGCCGGACTCCACAGCACCAGGATAAACAAATACCCAAACCAAGATCCAAACCAAACCCTTTATCCCCACCATAAAATCTGGTGTGCTCTCACCAGTTAAAAGCCCAGCCCTCAAAATCTGCTGCTGCATCCAGAGAGGTGAAGGGGCAGCCTATCTGATTCACCAAGGCAGCTCTAGAACAAGCTTGATTCAGGCTTAGGCTGTCCCTGTTGCCACATGGGGCTCTGGGGCTCACATCACATCAAGGCCAGTGCAGAGGAACCAGGGCTGGTCTCTGCAGGGACCCAGGTCCCCTCAAGCACCCCTACTGGAGCCAACTTCTTCTATCCTTCCCAGGTGCCACAGGTGGCCACCAGGTCAAATACAAATAAAAGTAGCACACACACATCCACACCCACATCTGGCAAGAAACACAGATCTATTTGTCACACTTTCAGCACAAGCTGAACCCAAAATGTCTCTGAAAATAGAAATTTCCCCCAAAAGAGCAGCACATGGTGCTGAGATAGAGGGAGGAGGGTGGCATGTCAGCAACACCAGCAACCACGCAGGACCATTTCTGAGTGTCCTCTATGCCAGACACACAGGCACTGAGTTGAAATTCTTGCTCCTAAATAGTCATATTTTATCATTTTCAAAAAAAATGAAAAAGAAAAATTTCCAATTTTTTTAAAATTTAAAAATCTCAAAAAAAAAAGCTCCTCTACTTAAAACCATTGTCACATTGATTTTTGAACAAACACACAAACAAAAAAGGAATTATTTTCCTTAAAGTTCACATTTTATTCCCATCAAAATATGATAATGTATTAAAGGGGAATGCAAATCAAAGCCTTCTTGCCATTTTTTATTTTCCCTTCATTGAGATATGTCTTTATTTTTATTTATTCCAGTTCTGCAAAGCAGAAGAAAAAGAAAAAGAAGTCACATAGACTGTTGTTGTTACAGGCAAAATTATGGAATAGTATACAATTCCCAATATAAGCACATCGCCCAAAAAACTTAAATCTTGTTTTCAAAGCTAATTCCCACCTGGAAACTTCTGGCTTTAACAACAAGCCTCCAAAATATCATCAGTCTCTGAATTCATAGAATAGGAGGCGAAGTAACAAGATGTACTGAAACATTCTCTTCCGTCCCAAAAAGTAACAATTTTAAAGAAAGTGGGCTTCTTAGGAAGCAGTATAACCTTATTGTAATTTTTTACCTGAAAAACTAGTAGTCATGGTGATTTGCACTGATGATTAATGTGAAGCAATACTTTAATGGAATGCAGAGAGAGTACCAGGTATCCTGAGAGTTATTACCTCCCCTGGCTCTAAAACTGCTCCTTTGCATTTGGAAACTCTGCCCAAAAACTTCCTGCCTCAGATATCTGTCTGGGCCACAATACAAATACTTCTGTGATTTTTAGGTTTGTTTTGCCAGGTTTTTTTTGCTTTCACAGAAGACAGTTGTCATGAGCAGCAATTTTAGAGAGGTCTGTGATTATCCATTGAAGCCTTCTGACCTCCAGCCTAATATCTTTTAAAGCAGCATGACATACAATACAGATTGTACAGATGTAATCTTTAAAAAAAAAAAAAAAATTAGGAAAACTCTCTATTATAGGACACAAATCTCATGTATACAAGTGGATTAGCGTCTGAAAAGCTGTATCAGCATTCTCCTTTGGTTTTGCCAGAAATAGCCACCAGTGCATATCTGCCCCTACTGGTGTTTCCTGATATTTCTGCAGGAATCTGAGGGAGAAGGAGGCTAAAGCTTTTTATGCTTACCTCTTTTTCCCATCCAAGATGAGGAATGATGGTTATATCATTCCTTCCTCCATTCGGCTAATGAAGTGAGAACAGGCAATTTTAAGTAGCAAACTTATACAACTTTTCAGGTGCTATTTCCCACCCTCTTCCATCTCCTCTCTGGACCACAGGTGCACCAACTGCTCATTTACCCTACCACTTTTTCAGGTCCATTATCAGGACAGAATAAATTTAATTTGGATTAAGTATTTATTTGGATTTTCTCCCTTTGACCGTTTTTAGTTGCCTAGTGACTGCCTGCTTTCAGCTGGGATAGAGCTCATTTTTTCTTAGTAGCTGTGTTCTGGATTTAGAATGCAAGTATGGACTTGGGGATTTTTGTCCCTGCTCCTAAAGAAATATGGCAAACTTCAATTACTTTCATAGACACAGACACTCTATTAATCAGTTGGTTCCAATGTCAAACAACGGTAGAGTGTCAAACAGTTGGCGTTGTACTATTAACGTGTAAAAGCAAGATTTTGAAATTAAGACATTGACCTTTTTCTCCTCAGACAGGAGCCAGTGCTGTCAGTGCTGTCATTTCTCATTTCTGTGCCTTTGGAAACGCTACACTGATCAATGCATCTATCATACAGGTAGTGTATAAGAACACCACACCTGACTGTACAATGGTAAGCTGCCACACATGACTAAACACCCCTGACAGGAATAATTACCTGTTTAACAGTCTTAACTGTCTACTGCAGCATACAGGACTTAGTTGATGCAGGGCATTTGAAATGAGCAGGACCAACGATACTCAATACTTGACAGTCATTTGGTAAACTGCCCTGATTAAGGACACTGATAACACAGTCCTCATCTCATTTGCCACCAAAGTGTTGGAATTCAGCAACTTGCTTTTAGTTGCTGAGTTATTTTTAAACTCCTTTAGCAAGCAGGAGTTTCTGGACTGCTGTCTCATCTGCCCTGAGGATGCTAATGCAGTGTTGGTCTCACAGCTCACTCTGGGATTGCTCATGTGATCAGCCAATGAGAAGGTGCTTGAGCTCTTGTTTCCATACTCTTTCTCCAGAGCTGACTGACAGTGTAGGGATTCCACAGGGCTGGAACCTTCCTGTCATGGTCTTCTCACTCTCACTGAGATATAGAGCACTGACAACTCAGGCAAAACATTAACTCACAGAAAGGATGTTAGTTTTAAACCAACACACTTAAATGCTTAAGTTTTCCATGCAAAGATGCCAATCAGGGGGAAAAAAATAAAAAAGAAAAAAAGAGAGAAAAAAAGCCACTAAGCTGCTCCTTCACACCTGTTTCTCATTTCCACCAATACTTACTGCAGCCAAAGTGAGGAAGAGGTTGGTAGCACAATGAAGGGTTCCACTACATATCTGTCCTTCCACTGTCATCCCAAAGCACACATTCTTGTTAGTCTTGTGTAACAGAGGCATACCATCGTGCAAAGATCTCCACTGAAAGGGATTTAAACATCCTATTTTTAACTGGAATTTCTCCATGCTAAGGAAATGAATGCGTTTTCATGGCAACCTTCATCAATGTCAAGTTTCACACACAGAAATTATATTGTAGCATGCTGAAATACCTACCAAGCCTTCTGAGAAATTCTTGCCTGTAGCCAGTTACATAAAAGACTGAACAAAAGCAAACTTTTCTTAGGAGTATGTTCAACACCCACACATATTTGCTGAACTCTAGCTTGCAGAGTGAAGTAAAAGCCTTATCTGTCAGAAAAAATGCGGTGACAAGCAACAATAAATTATTTCCTATCTCCTTGCAATCTTTTACAGATCCATTATTGAAATATTTCTAGATATTACTCTAAAAATATATATACTTCCAAGTGGCGTCTCAGTAAGTTAACAAAATACGCTGCTCTAATTTGCATCTAAAATAGAACAAATAAATTAGTGTTTTTAGTACATCTGAGGATAGAATTCATCCAGAATGCTTAGCACTAATGTGACCTAGAGATGAAGAGAGTGGATTTGAAAAGCAGCCAGAAAGAGAACATGAACCTCTAAGGCAATGACATCTCCCCTCTGTGATCTGAAGATAATAGCTGTGATCCTTGAGGACAGATGTTAAAATGAAAAACAGTATTAGCTGTGATTCCTGAGTCTTGTCCTCTCAACCTGACTGACGTGTTCAATCAGTTCTGTCATAGCAGGAAAACTTTCTGGGATAGTCTTCTGTCATAGGCCTCCCACTGCTCCTCCCAAACAGAGCCAGAAGTGCTTTGACCTGCCACTGCCCTTTCCTCACTCCCTGACATCTCCCTTCAGTTGCCCATGGCATTACAATCAGGGCAGATTTTAATTGAGGTTTTTTAGGGTGTTTCTTTGGGGGATTTTGTTTGTTTGTCCATTTTTGAAACATTTCCAACTCATGGCTGCAGAACTCTTGGTACAAGCAAATCATGTTTTCAAGTATTTCCCTGACATCGTGAGAGCTACCAGCTCATATTACAAAAATTTGATATTTTCAAACCATCTCCTAGGTCCAAGAACTTAGGGTTAACTGCCATAAAACTAGAGGCACCTTAAACAACCCTGTTGTCAGCAACTATAAGACGTGGAGCCCATGTCCTGAGCGCACTTTCCTCTGGCATGCCCCAAACAACATCTGCACTGAGAAGTGCAGATCTGGATCTATCACTGATGCTTTCTTCACAAGGACAGCAAGAAATATGTTGCCTGAGAATTGCAGGAAGTGTTTCTGTTCTTGGTCAGAAGGGGTTTTTGCTTCCTCTGCAGACTCCTCAATATACAGAAATACCTCTTTCATCCTAGGGCCTCAAAGTACCTGGGGCTCATGGGGCAGCTGTTTAAAGATCATCAGTAAGTTATTTCCCTTAAGTTAGAGTCTTGTTTTCTTGTTTCTTTTTTTTTAAACAGAATTTTCATCATCCTGGAGGAAACAGGTTAAGGAACTATGCCACAATAATGAGGAGGAGAACAACACATCTATTCTCACTTACAAAGAGGAAAACTCAGAGTAATAACACTTGTAAGCATCAGCTGAATTGATTTATACACTGCTATAGTCTATAAGCAACAATCTTTAAACTGCGTTCATTTTTCCACTTTTTCAGCTACCACTAAGCTATTAGCAGAACTCATTAGCTAAGTGACATTTTACAAATTAGTGATTAACTCCTGTAAACTAGAAATGTGTAGTAAATAAATCTTGAGTTTAAACAGGATCAGGAGTTTGACCTATACTCACAGTTTTAAAAACAGAAGTGTTGAAAAAATTATCTTCTGTTCCAGCCTAGCTTTTTCTGTAAGAGTAATTTTTTCCATGAACTCGGTCAAGGGTAATTTTGAAAAGACAGCAAACATTAAGGTTGTAAGGGACTGAAGAAAAGGCAGTGTGTATATGAAGAAAGACTGAAGTTCCCTCAGTTGGATTTCCACTACTGCAGACATCTTTATATTTTAGCATACTCAGAAATAATCCCTTATCTCACTGCAGCAAGAGTGTAGAAGTAAAAACCATCCAGGAATCTCTCCTGTATTTATTGCAATTCAGTGACCTGCCTTATACACCTGGGCTGGGTGACACTCTTCACGTAGACAGCTCTTGTCACAGTAGATTCTGATTTAAAAGATAATCTTTAAGATTAAAAGTTCTGCTGCCGCTCATCTGACTGTGGCTGTCATTGCACCACATGGTTGCATTCTCCAGGCAGTCTCACAAGCAGGGTGATAGCTTCTCAGTAAGGCAGCTGTACTTACACATTACAGCTGAAGAATAATGAAAATGTTGATTCTGTGGTTTAGTCAGAGGAGGGAAATTTTAACTTTAGATCAGAAAGCAAGCTTTGGTATATTACTAAGATTCTTTACATTGTGTGATTATTGTGACCTTGGGTTTAAATATTGAAAACCAACCTTTTTTTTTTTTTTTTATTTTCATTATTCTATTTATACCCTATCCTCCTTCCCAAGGCATAGGCATTTTCCAGTCACTGTAGCAATTTGACAGAATTTGTCTTACATCTTTATTATCTTTTTCTCTTAACACACATGCTATACTATGTATGTCTCTGTGTTACACAGGGAAAGAAATCTGATAACAGCTCAAAATACAACCTATGCAGTGGCACCCTCACTGGCCATGGATATCAAGTATTATTTCTGCTGAAATTCACTGATTCAGTGAATCCAAACATGAAATTCTATTTTTATCTTGGAACCCTTATGCATTTCTTCTGGAGCACCACACAATTTGAACGGCTGCCAAAGAACAGTTACTTTGAACCTCTCTATTCTGCTACTGGACTTGGCAAAACCCTATCACAAAAAAAGAAATTAAACTGCAGCTGAGCTTATCCTTCAAGAAACAGTAGAATTTCCTAACACTAAGAATTTTTTCAAAAAGATCATGAAATTTTACTTAATAGCTTAGGTACCATCCCTGTCCAGAGGGAAGAAATACAACTCCAGAAGGACTCCAAAGTTATTTAGCAAACAAAACTAGTTTTTTCTGTGGGGGAAAGCTGATGTTTCAAGGCACACGTCACTAGAGCATTTGTATCTAAACAAAACCTAATTTTCTTTGTTAGCTTCAAGTCTTGGATCCTGAGAGTCCGTAATAATTACCAACGACCTATGACATGAAGGATAACAAGGATACAAGGATACTAAGGATAACACTATTTGACTTTCTGTGTAAGGACTCAGTGGGAAGAAAAAGAGATCTCCAAATCTTCTGTTGAGAAGTTTCTAAATACAGAACTAACCTCTCCTTATATTATTTTTCCCTGTTATTTTTATCTGAATCTTTTAATGATACCAAAAACACGTTATGAGTTGCTGAATCTGTCCTCAGTTGAGTATCAAGTTCTTGATAGAGATAATAAGTTCATTTTCCCTCCCTATAATGGTCCATAATTTTCAAGCCAGTGTAGTGGGTACATCTTACAGTTATTCCAATTTATCCATAACCACCCAGAGAATGCCTATGGTGCTTTTCCCAGAAACTACGAACATTTTTTGCTATCACAGTCAGTGTTTCTGATTCTGCTTTTGATTTTTTACATGCTCCCTATCTCATGTATCACTGTAAAAAAGCAGGATGAAAAGGTTATTTTGAGTGGAATTTTTGGAAGTCTCTGGGAAATCTGAGAAATTTCCTTTTATTTAGGAAAAAAATTGTCATAAAAATGCAATGGAGAAACTGGTTCAGTGTCCTTTTTCTGCTCAGAAATTTTATTATTAAAATTACATAATTTTATTGTTTGAAATAAAAAAAGATAATATTACTTCTTCCCCCCCCCTCATCTTTCATTACAAATTTTTCACTGACCCTACATGTTTACTTCTACTTGTTTTACTGGACAGACAGTCTTTCCAGAACAAGCAAATGATTTCAGAAACCTGACAGATCTTAAACTTTATTTAAATTTGGGGGACTTGAGTGGATTTTGTATTAATTGGTATCAAACCAGGCTGTTATCTTCAAACTTCCAAACCTGGAATTGTAACCAACTCCTGCAGACAGCTCAAGTTTTCACATATGCTGAGCATCAGGATAATATTACCTGTCTTAAACCATGGTAGGAAAGGACTTCTGATGCAATTTGCAGATGCTTTTGTAGTAAGAAAGCAATAATAAATTAAAATTACACCAACCGCAAGAGTCAGTAAATGGCCATTTTGTTTAAAAGTTAAGCAATTAATACTGCTTTTGCTACAAACTTTTAGCTATTTATTGCTAGTTAAGTCATTCCATTATTCAACATTTAGACATGATTTTAATAATGTAGTTACAGATAGAGACAAAGTGAACTTCTGTAATACCTAATTAAAGTATTAAATTAAAGTTATGATAGTTTTTCCTGGTTTTAAGTATATAAAAGTTTAGGGAACAAGATGAACCTTGGCAACAAATTCAGAGAACTCTACAGCTTTATCAGCATAACCATTCCTTGAAAAAAAATTTATAATAAAATACTGTTCTAGTTTCAGCCAAGACAAGTACACAATATTAAAAATATAAGAGGAATACTCCATTTAGAATGATTGCTACTATTTTTGAGGAAGTAGATGTGGATTGCTGTTTGAGACAAGTACAAGCACAAGACCTTGCTATGTTATCATAGTCATCTCCTACAGGATTCACAGATTCTGCCTGACTCTGTGAAACCCTATCACTTCAGATTTGCACTGCACAAAACAGTAACCTGTCAATGCAGCATTTCAGCAATTTTTGGCAAAGCAGCCTACAACCACCTGAATTCCCCTAGCAAAGGATGGAGTAACATATGGAGCCATGAAGTATGGAAGGGATGGCAGAATTCACGTCATCTCAGAAACAGGTTTGTTAGTTGCTCAGCTCAAATGAAAAGTCTGATTTTATGTTTATTAGTTAAGTACATGCAATTATTTTTGTATTTTAAGTAACACAAGATAAAATTATTCTCAAATTCCCCAGATTGAAACAGGGTATTTTATTTTTCACCAAAACTTCCAGCTTGGCAAGTTTCATGGTTTTATGTTACAAAGGTAGCAAGAAAGGAAAATTTAGTAGATCCCTAGTACAAAAAAAGATCCCTTGGACCTCATTGTCTTTGAGAGTTTTTTCTAGCTATCTCAAAGTAAGATGTGATATGATCTTCTGTGAGCCACAACATTGCTGTGACAGAAGCACAAGCATGTCTTTGCAGATAGACTTATTTACTCAACAGCAAGACAAGATTAATTTTCATTTCAATAGAACTGTTTTCCATCATTGCTGGGAGTCCACAATTTGGACAGAGTTTCCCATGTGAGAATCCATTAAGGAGGCATGCTTAATTCTACTTCCATGCTAGTTCTCCTAAGCACTCATACTGATTTTAAGAGTTCCCAAAGACATGCTTAGAATTTCTAATGACATACCAGGAGAGACAAAGAGCATGTCTCCAGCTAACCATTGTTACTGCAATTCCAAGAAAGGAAAAGCTCCACTGCTCTATTTGAAAACCAGAAAAGCAGGTTGCCAAGGAACCTCATCCTCCAAACACCCACAGATCTTGCTGGGTCTCACACTGATGAATCACAGACCGCTCAGATGTGCAGGTGAGCGTCAGAGCTTACGCATTTGGGTCTGGAGTGCTGAGAAGCCCCAGGAACTGCTTTGCCCTGCATCATCTCAACTCACTGTTCTGTCATTAAGAGATTCTCAAATTCTCACCTGCTTTTTAACCTGCCAGCCACTGCTCAACGGCCAGATCTCACTGTGAATTGCCATTTGTACCATCCCCAGCCTCCATCAGACAAGCCAGTCCCTCTACAGGGTCTCTCTTCTTTTCATCCGTAGTTTCTAAACATGATGCTCCCAATAACGCACTTTGGACAGGCTGTCTTAAAATACACACCAACTGTGACTTAGAACATTGTGGCCTGCAGTGCACAGGTGAATGGCATCAATAATTACTTTTCTTTCCCTAAATGCGTGTGAGACAGAAAAAGCAATGATGACACAAGCTTAAGGCTACAATGCCATTCATTGTTAGATAATATTTCAGTATTCCACTGATTTAGCAATATGATCCACAGTCCTATTAAGCTTGACTATGAAAGGTTATGCGCTGTGAATGGGTTCCAAGACCTTCAGAAAGTCTATAATCCTGGAGAGAGTCATACAGTAATACCAAACACAAGTAAAATTGGAAACCTTACCTAAAAAGAATAAAATGCATCAGAAGGTAACTGCACTTTCTCATACAGTTGTCCCATGATAGCAGCAGCACCTGTGGATTGCTACAGTCATATGCAAAGGGAAGCAAAAAGGGTACCAGTCCATACAGTGAATATGGTGTATGCTTTATTCTATTTACAGTACATCTGTTATAAATATAATACATTTCTTGAAAATCTTGAGTAGATTTTTTTTAAACAGATCAGTTGTTATAGTTACATAATAAAGTAAGTGACAATTTAAATGACAATCTCATAGTTGTGAAATAGTGCATTCTGTTTTGAGATGAATGAGAAAATACTCAAACTGGTTCAAATTATTTTTTTAAACATCCTAGGTGGACTTCTATGTAAACCTTGAAAAGTCACCAGTTTCCATAAATATGAAACCAAAATTTTAAATTAAAAACCGAGAATCAGAAATGGATTTGAGAGACCTTATTGAACTTCACAGTAAGGTTGGGAATTGCCATGACTAATGGCTTCAGACAGGAAAAAGCCAATGGGGTTTTCTTCCTGAACCATATCCTAATACAGCCACAAATATTAAACACACCATGCTGGAAGTTGTAACAGCAGTCAAGCTGCATCTTTGACAGGGCATTGGACATACAAGTATGTTCAGATCTGCAGTTAGAGTATTTTATGTTATGAGTATCATAATTGCCAGAGAAGGAATACATTATAAAAGGATAAACAGATTTTCAGTCCAACGTGCATTGCATCGAGAAACAAACTGACAAGTCCTCTGAATATTTTGCTATTTTCTTTTCTACACGATCTTTAGTAACAAGTTAGATGTTTGAGGTGCTATTTCAAAAAAAACTGCAGCAAAATGTCAACCAGCAATGTAAGAAAAGAATCCCATTTATTTCGTCTTTTAGTGCTTTTTTTTTTCCTCAGGAAGTGGTCAGATATTATTGATAATAATCAGTGCAGGCATGGAATTCTGCTGACTTGTTTCAAACAAAGTAACTTGGTCCACGAGCTTGGCAAATACTCTGGGGGTTCCAAGGTTATAGACACCTGTATGAACGAAGCAAGCCTTGAGCTGCAAGCTATAGACCTCCTGGCCTTTAAGTTGAAGCTTGTACTGGGTTTGCCCAAGCCACGTAAAAGATCCATGTATTTCTAGTGCTTCGGAGCTGATAAAAAAAAAAAAAGAAAAAAAAGATAAAAATGTTAATTCTCTGCAGTTGAAGCACACATTACTAATTTACAGGACTGCCTCCAAGCTCCAGTTTTCCCAAGATTTCAGAATGTACTGTGTGTACCTCACCAGGCCCTTAAAAAGATTTATACTTTTTAAAAGCTTCTTTTCCTAATTCCTGACTTCTGAACTTACATTGCTGTTCTGGCTCTCTTTGGATGAGTGCCCATTGCCATTTGTCTTTGATGTCTTGGAAGCTCCTGAGTCCTCCTAACTGCTTGCTTACAATCACTACTCTTAAATCACTGCCTTCCCCAAATGCATACCTGCAAACCCTCCTTATGTTTAAGAGATTTAGGTTTACCTAGCAAGACAAAGCAAGACTTTGCAAGGATTAACAGTTGCTATCATAGCAACAGACAGAACCACATTTAACATTTCATCAAGGTATTAAATTCAACTGAAAAAAAAAAAAAAACAGAAAAAAAGGATCATGCGTGTCTGTCTTCTTTCCTACTACATCCATATTCACATACACCTGTTCCCACAAATACACGCAGACTCAGAGTACCTAGGATATCCTTGGATAAATTTAGGGATGCTTACGTCCATCCATCAGCTCAATTTAACTCTGGGTCTTACCAAACATTTTTTATTGTTCTCTGACACAGAACTCCTTAGAGTGGCTCTCCCCTTAGCTCAGGTGAATCATTACAAGTCTTTAAAACGTTTCCTTGGTTCCTAATGTACTGTACACTATACACAGGACATTAATTACTCATACATATAAATATAATGAAGAACTCAGTGTATTCTCAGCTTTCTACATAACTGGCATGTAACACTAACCCTAAATGTAATGACAAGATCCTAACTGTCACAGTTCAAGGAACTTCTAATTAAGGCATTCTTAGGCCTGTCCCATAAGCTAGAGTTCAATCAGACTGCATGTCACACAGGAATAGTCTACGTGGACATACACTGCTTTAGAGACATTTTACTAATACATTAGGGAAGAGTGTGCGTGGGCTTTATTTTTAAGCAGTTTCAAGGTACATGAGTACACTATCCTTCCAAAGACATGTCTCATAATGAAACAAAACATGACCATCTTGTGAAAAAACAGGTCAATGAACGGCTTCTAACTGTACCTGAAAAGTAAACCACACTTAAATTTTCTGTCTTCCATTTCTGAACCTGTGTATTAAGCTCTTGATATCTTTTAATATTTAATATCTTCCTTGGCTCCACAGACTGTTGGCAAGAAGCCAGTGCTCTCCCATGACTAAAGCCCCTTCCCCAATGTCTTCACAATCTTTCTTCCTTCCCTGGTGGCAAATAGATCAGGTAGCATTGTATCTAAGAGGGCAGAAGGGGGGAAGGGACACTGTCACCTGCATTACTCATGATGTGAAGTTTAAACAGAAGTGGCAGAATTACAATGGTATAGATACTAAGGTACTGAATTCTCTATCCCATGAAAAATCTTCACTAAAACTCTTAGAAACAATTCATGAACACTTCCTCAATGCTAACGTTTTCCCACATACTACTACAGTTCTAAGCAAAAAGGCATTCATAAGAATCAACTGCAAACCTAGAGGAAGTCTTAAAAATATCCAAGGTTCTACAAAATTTTACACTACGCCAAACTGCAGAAAGAAGTTGTTGCCTACAGATTACTCAGTATTTTAAAAATGAAAACCTTAAAATGTATGTTTAATAAAGGCTGGTGAAGCTCCTATTTCACTAGTTGAAAAGCATTTCCCTTTTTCTAGGTAAGACCTGCAGAGTTTAACTATTCAAGAGTCACAATTAAAAGGCCCTGTCTTAGCAGAGACTGTATCTTGAAGATACAGTTAACTGTATGAGCTCTTTATCAATTTCAATTCTTTCAAAGAAGCCACTGTTGAAAAATTCCCATTCCAGATATTCAATATAGTTAAAATATTACAAGACTCCCCAAGCTAGGAAGGGTTCTTAAAAAATATTGTTTTATTAACATTTGCACACTACCTTGTTGGTTTATGCCTCAAATCAATCATCACATCTACAACGGCCTGGGAACAATTGGAAAGTAGAAGAGTGACAGGTACCAGACACAGGCTGCAAAGAAAAACAGTTCCACATTAAAGAAAAGAAAAATCTTATTTTGGATACTCTCAATTATACTCTTAAAGAGTTAAAATTAGTATCAGTAACACGGAATTTATATGTAGTTGTCAATTATGCCAGAGTCAAGACAGTGTAGGTAGAAATATAATCACTTACACTAACTAGAGCTACTTATTATAAAAGTTGTCAATTAAGGCAAACAGCATTGGCTCATTTGGGCCAAATGAAGCTACCATCTCCCTTCATCCAGCTGAGAAAGGACAGAAAAAACATAAATACCACATTAGTTTACAGGAAATCTGCTTGTGTCACAAGAAACATTCCAGAATGGGATAACATGGTCCAGTATACTATTTTCTGACTGGCACACTGATTGGATACTTGTCTTCTGCACTGCTTCCTGTAGGGAAATTGCTGGCACTAGGCCTTAAGTTGTAGCCTGAAAAGTGCCCAACCAGAACAGACAGCACATGTATATCTGGATTTAATGTAGGCCTTTAAACTCAATAAAACCAATACAGTTAATTGATATTCTGCTTGTTCACAATTACTATTATTGTTTCTATAAATAATGCTGGAGCAAGAATGACCCCAAGACATCAACAGACAGGAACACAAACTATTGCAGCTAAAAAAGCTCAGTGTTTTCAGGAAGTAATTTGTGCATTGGAATTCCTTGCCATTGCCTAACAGTTTAATATCCTAAGTTTGAATTGTAAATAAAGAGCAATTAGAGACTACAACCAATAAGAGGTGAATTTCTTACAGGGATAATGTATGCTTTATCACTGTCATTAAAATATATCATTGTGGGAATCATTTTAGGTAAAGGATTTTTTAGGAAAGTCATAAAGTAGGCCTCGAGAGTAGAAAAGAAGAGAAAATTTAGAGTTATGCTGTAGATGCTGATTCTGGAAGTAAAAAAATACTTTAGAGTGTGAGCAAGGGCTGTTGACAATAGGTAGTGTGTTGAAAGTAGGACATATAAACTTTGGAACGTCAGAAAAATGTATCTGTCAAGATATAGAAAGTTTTAGGCCTAATAATGAAGCACTGTCCATCGTATTCTAAGGTGAACAAGCAAGGATCGTTTTAAGCAAGCTTACGTGTGCTTTTTGTAAATGACTAAAGCAAGTGTCAATATGCTTTCTGCTATAGGCTCACAGAATTTTAAAGTATACTGTAACATAGAGTAACAAAGTGTATTGTAACTGTGTCTGTTGTCTGGAATGTGAGCTAATGTCATCTTCTTAAAAGTCTCGAACATTTAATGAGACTTTTGAAATATAAAACATAGCTCGAGACACATTCAATAGCAGTCCTGTCTCTTTTGGAAATTGTAAATACTACTACCACTGGTTGTAGCACCTTATAAATTATTTAAATGTTAGATTTTGGAAACAAATCCCTTTCTTTTGACAACGTTCATTAACAGTTATAAGAAACTGTAACAGAGTAGAGCTTTCAGATAAAACAACTCAAGCCTAAATGGTACCTTCATGTTTCAAGTACAACCCACTTAAAATTAAGAACTTAAGCCAGGGGGTTTGTTCATATCATTACAATTTTGAAAGACTTATGGATTTTACAGGCTCCAACCAATTCACTCTAGCAGGCTTTTTGACAGAGGTTAATTCTGATATTCTTCCAGGGGACAAGCCTGAGATCTGAATCATTACCACCTTTCCTTCTGATGTAAGTCAGAACATTGTGCAGCTAATCTTGGCAAGTGAGATGTTGTAGACATAACAGTTCCTTTGAGCTAAAAGTACATCTTTCTTTCTGTCTGGCCTCTCAATGAAATTACACTGTTTACTCTGACAACAAAAATAAATACAAAGGGAGCAGACTACTCTGCTTTCAGTAAGTCTGATAACACTGCTTGTTAACATTAAAACTCTGAGCTATGGTATTACAGTCCATTTATTTTACATGAAAATTTCATTTTACTTATAAACTCCTGAAGCAGTGAGATTAAAAACTGAACAAGATTTCACACTTGCATACCAGACTTTAATATCATAACTGACCCACATAGCGTCTCTCAAAAGGATTCATGTCCAATTAATAATATTTCTAAAGTTTCTAAAGGTAATGTTTCACTAACCTCTTTTGATGAAAAGAATGATTGAAAGACTCTGGATAATGAAGACTTGTCTTAATAAGATTAGAAAGCTGCTCTGGTGTTGGTCTTGCAGGTACCGGTGTGTTTTCTGGCCGAAAAAACTTTAAGAGAACCGTTTCTGGTAGTTCCTGAAACAAATTCAGAATATCACTGAAAATAGTAACATAAAGTACAAGAAATTTGGTCACAGAAGTTATAATTTTCCATTATGAACTACAGCTCATAAGGGAAACAAGTTTGCAGCATCACAAAGCTCACATTTTTTTCCCATTTTTTGGTTTGTATTTAAGCATGCTGGATGGAGAACTGATACAATTTATCTATTACTATCTCTTGACAAAGATTTCATAGTTAAGCACACTATTGTTGCAGTGGTTTGCTAATGCTTGGGAAAAGGGACAGCACTTACACTGTTCCCTGTTCAGCACCTGTACTTCCCAACAAAAAAATTCATCATCTGCCCTAGGAAGTTCAAAACAGGAAAGCCAATGCACAAGTTTCCCAGAATAGATCCAAAGTAAAGAAAACAGAAATTTACAGGAACACGGGAACACTGACAGAAGGATTTAACAACAGAGTATCTTTGAAATTGCGTAACAATTACTTGGAGGAAAGAAAGTTACCTTTTGTCACCAGCTGAAAGCACAAGAAAAGCTCTAACATATTGCTTGGGATTCCCCCTAACCCTTTGGACAGAATGAGTCTCTGAAGCAGAAGAAATTAAGTAATACAGAAGGCTGTAACCAGCCTGCATTTGGTGCAGCATTTCTGTCCAACATCATCTAATCTTGTTTGTGAGCAGGATTTATTCAGGAAGGGGGTAGCCTTTAGTATTTCTTTAAGAACCTATTCTGCAGAAAATCCATCTTTAAAGGAAAAAAAGAATTTGCAGCACTAAATGTAACTGCCAACTAAAAACACATGAAACAAGATTCTTAAAAAGCAACCAGTAGGTTGACACAGTTAAATAATGTTAATACTTTTCATTAAAAGGTGATAGATTGTACCTTTCAAGGTGAAAAGAAACACTACAGGCAATGAAACCCGACTTAAATATCAAGCACAATGGGAAATGTGAATGAACACCTTAGTCACTGTGCTGATAATACCAGGAAGACATTTTTAAAAGGCTTGCACGTCTTTCCTTCAAAAGGAAGAGCAGTTTTCTCAAAAAGTAATTTGAGAAGAAAAACAGATATTCCACAGTAACAATAAAACATATTTTAAGTGTCAAATGAATTTGGTGTTTCCATCCTACCCTATTTAACAATGGAAACCGACAGCATGAAACACAGCAGAGATTATAGATTTTCATTTAAATTATTCTCTTCCCCTCAAATAATAGTCCAACCAATTTTCAAGGCTGCCTTCAATCGCACAGCAATATCCTACATACTGTAGTTTGCCCTAGAGTCAATTACCTGTTCCAAGTCCTCCCAATCAGAATTCCCGAGTATTTTTTTTAAACCCTACAAAAGACAAATATGAATATTTACCTCTACAGGCAGACAAGAACATCATGAAATGCAGCAGAAACATTTACTGGTGAAAGAGCAAGTGCTGTTAATACTTCACACCTTTAGTCCTAATATTACACCTCTGTCAAAGGACTGGGAAGTATCAAAATTAATAATTTTCCAGCAGAAAACTTAACTCCAGCCAGCTTCCGAGTGTCAGAGTCAGAAAAAATGTCTGTCTCTCCAAGTGTAGCTGCTCAAACTCTAGACTTTTTGTGATTGTGTATTTAGCTGCTCAAACTCTAGACTTTTTGTGATTGTGTACCTAGAACCAAGGCTAAGATACAACATTTAGCCCATGATTCTCTTAACTAATGAATGGTTCAGGAATGAATTAAGCACTTCCAAAGGATAACCAAGACAATGTACAAACAGATCAGAAAGCTACCTAGAGACAGCTAATAAATACTAAGTTTAAGGATGCATTAAATGCTGCCCTACTCTGGAGCTTGTGAAACTGGATCACGGCTTAAAAAAACCAAACAAAAAGGCCATACCTAATTGGCACCTGCACCCTCCCTTCAAGAACAAACACCAAGCAGCGTTTACAGCCTTATACTTAGAAACAAAGCAAAACAAAGATGAAGAACTAAACAGGCTATATATTGTTGCTGAAATTATAGATTATCAGCCCAAGTGAAGTATTGCCTTTTAAAAGGGTGGAAAAATAAATTTCTGACACCTAAAATCTGCTTGCTTGACCCAGTGTGGCTCTTTGCAAAGCCTCCAGAAGTGTCACAAGCTCCAGTAATCAGCATGAACTGCATACAAGAAAGCCACATCAATGGTTAGGACTGTACCTTTCAACAAACAAAAGTTATGGTGGAATTTGATTGTCTCATCTACACAAACCTGCAGAGGTAGAGAGGCTTAACTGGAAGAGACTTCATAGGAGATTGGAAGAGGAGTGTGTGTTTTTGTTATTGTTTAACATTTTATACCTGCATTTCATGGCTTTTTTGGTTTTGCCTCAAAATACACAACAGGCATTAGCACCAGAAAAACAGGGCTCCCTCAGTTACGTTCCAAGAGCTACAAACTGCACAACTGGTGCTTGGAAAGTTGTTTTCTATTTCTAGAAAGCTTCTTGTTGCCCCAAGCCATTTATAAAGGCCAGCTCCAAACAAATACACTCAAATCTAGACATAAGATTTCTGATTCAAGTAGAATAATCTCAACATCTTCACTTAATTGTGTTACAAGAAAGTTCCAACCATCAGGGTCTGGTATTTTGCTACTTTGAAATAGCTATAAATCACCTCTATATACACTTCTGAAGTGGGGCTTTAGTCATTCACACCACTTCATATTTCTCCTGCAATTCTACTTTGCTAAAAGTTGAAAAAGTAACATTTTAACAATTCAAAGCATCTTTTAATAGATCTTTTAGCAGGCAGATTTCTTTCCACCATATGGACAGGAGTGATGGTATCTTCACATACAGTCACTTTAGAAGATTTTTATACCTAATACAACTTAAAATTATCAGTTTCATAAACAATATTCTTAAAAGACTGGGTCATGTGCTCCTAAGCACACCATAAAAACGTAAACACTGCAATCTGATTTCCAAGTTGTACAGAAAATCAGCACATTTGCCCTATAAACCACAAGTCACACGTAGCCAAAAAGATTATTGATATGCTCGGTCAAATATGAGGGACCAGTCTGCACAGCACAGGAGAAAACCTAAACAAGAAACTCTTGAACAAGCATAAGTAGAAGCAGAATATATGAAAGCAGTAGAATAAGACTGAGACATCTAAGTGATGTGCTTTTCTCCCTTTTCCATTTTAGATCTGAGAATTTCCATTTCAAAACCTCAGTTTTAAGTTGCTTCCTTCAACATGCAACTCATCTATATTCGTTCTAGCTCTCAACTACACAAATGACTGTATTTTAGGAACTGTATTTTACTGACACCAAGAATAATATATCTGAAATCAGATACCATCATTTCTGCAGTCCATAACGAGTAAAACAGTGGATCAAATGTTGCAGCTATTTGGAATATTTCATTCATGACAATAATGTAAGTCAGTCCTCCCAAACCGGTACTGTATCTGCTCCAATAATTGATACAACAGTGTGAAAAATGTGTATTTCAGCTCTTGATGTCGATTCACCTTTAAGAGCTTTGCTTTTCCTCTCTGAGGTGGTTTAAGGAAAGTCTTAAATCCATTTCAACAGCCTCTGTTTTATTCAAGCATTGCCTCCTACGTATTCTGTAAAAAAAGTCCTGAACTAGCAAAAAATGTCAATTCCAGTAATAGGAAAAAATAGTTATTTAAACCCTATCCTCTCCTACATTTCAAAAATTCCTGTTTCCAACTAAACTGTTGCTGACTCACTAAGCTGCATGTATTTTAAGAAGCAGTCTTACAAAAAATTACCCTCTCTGAAGTGAAATGCTGTCAAAAAGTCTGCATCCATCCTATACACATTTTATAGATTTCACTTTGGGATAACACTGGTCTAATTCACAGGACTAAATGTGCTGTCCAGAAGTACATCATGCGCAGTCCTGAAGCACACCTGGGAAGGATGGATGATATTCCCAACATGCCAACATTCAAATGACAAACCCTCTAGGCTGCTTCTCACCTTCCATTGGTGAATTCACTTTACTTACACCTTAAGTGATTTTTTTTCTTCACATGTGGTTGCCTGTGACTATTAACATATCACTTCGTGGCACCTTCTGATTCAATTCAACAAACTATATTTAGCATTTTTCCCCTACCTTTAGCCAAAGGACATTTTTTCAAAAAAGGAAATGAAAGAAAGGATAAGAAGATAAATGTTTTCCATATAATACAGAGAGATTCCAATACAAAACAAATAAATACTTTAACAAAGTCAGTATTCTGTAAGTACACTATACAGCACACTACGTGTTATGACTCCAAACTCCTAGAACATGTAAGGTAGTTCATCACATCTCATGGTAGACCTACCATGTCCAATAGCCTACACTCAAAAGTAGTGCTTCTTTGTTATACAAAAGAACTCTAATGTAAACAACAAAAAACATCTGTATTCAGTGACAGAAAATCAACTTTAAAGTCAGACTTTTTGTACTGGTTGGAATGAAAAGGGATTAGCATTTTTATTTTGACCAGACGTGGGAAGAAAAGGGAATGTGGGATGAATTCGAGCATTAAAAAAACTTGTATAGATTTTTATTGCTACTTAAGTTTTTAATATGTTGGTACATAGAAATTTTACCCAGAAAACCAATTTAGCCTTTCCCCAAGCCCCACTGTAACCAGAGATTATATCCTGATATTATCAAACACTAGAGCAAGTTACGCTACTGTGATACAGGAATAATTGCACCCTGTTGTCTGTTCCACATCCCTGCTGTTCATTAAATGTCCCACAAGGAACCAAGCAGAATTAACCACCCATCACTGTGGCTCAGTCAACAGTCTTACACACATGTAAGGATAAATTTATGTCAGTTCACTCAACTACCAATCTACCAGCAACTGCTGGAACAACTTAAACTTAACAGTGCTGAAGAACATCAATCTCCTGTTCTTCACTACAGCGCTTTACTCAAGTCTTGTTCCCTGAACAGAAGCAGAAGCTTCTGTGAATCCAAAGTACAGACACAGATGCTGGCAAAGACTTCATCTGAGATACATTACAATTGACAACATAGCAGAAGTCAACCAGTACAGAGAATTTAACCAAAATAGAAAGCAAGCAATCTCATTTTGTTCAACATTCCTTTGATTAATTTTGCTAAGATTAGAATCATTTTTCAGAGGACTAGAAGAAATAAAGGGGAGGGGGCGGGCAGAGAGAAATTTTGTTTATGTTTCCTCAATGTCAATTATGAGACTGTTCTTGGGTTGGGGATAGCTGTCTGTGTCTGCCAGACACACAAAAATTCCTCTGCTGGATACAACAGCATGAAGCAAAAGAAGTCAAGAAGAAAGTCACTGTAAAGGAGCAACAAATAAAACTCAGCAATAAATGTAGAGTGGGCCCTTGCATGGTGAGACCTCTCCTAGGTGAGACACTGTTCAGAATCTGCAATTATTTTTTTTTCCCCCAGATCAGAGAAGCCCTCTATCACTTATGAACTGGTAAACCACATGTCCTGGTAAAAAGCATGCACCTCCATCTCCCTCTGCTGTTGAGTCCTCAGAAAACAACTAATTTCAATACTGTCAGCAAAAGGCATATCAGGAACAGTCCAGAGTATTTTCCAACCCTGTTAATAACTTAATAGAATATAGACTTACAAGACAAAATTATATACAGAAAATATTAAATCAGAGGTAAAGTCTGAGTTTGGGATTTTCTACCACTGCTCCTCCCCAGCTCCTCACTGCTTGTGTCACTTTAAAAGAGCAAGATAACACAGAGACAATATACAATTGTTAAGAGAGTAAGTACATTTTTTTTTCTCTATCTAGCCTAATTTAATTCTATTTTGGAGATTCTTTTAATTCTGAAATGTGGACCGAATGAAGTAAAATGCTGCGAAGTCTCAAGCCAATTAATTTGCTATACCTTACCTCCTACCTCAGAGCAGTTTATCTGCTCTCCTCCCAGTATTATGAGCCAACTAAAAAAAAAAATTGCATCAGGATATGCAATTTCTCAATTCTTAGCAGTCTTGAGATCACAGGTTCTTAAAATTCATGCTAACTCTATTAAAAGGCTTTGTTTATCATGAGGACACAGAATTTACATATTTATTAAAAAAATTCCCAACAACCAATTACTCTTATAGCAGATTTCAACTGCATGACAATGCAGATGCTTTTTTGCTTCCAACCAAGGTACAGAATGCCTCTAAGTGTGTTCCTCATGCTCAAGGAATTGAATACAATAATCAATGTAGAATCTACATGAAGATAGCTGCAATAAAACCTGATGAGAAACAGATTCTAGACAGAGAATCCTAATATAGTAGCATATATTCCTAAAAAAAAAAAAAAAAGTACATACAGATCCTCCTTGTTGTTGGTGGCATGATTAACTTTTTTAGTTTGAAATTGATTGTGATACAGACAGAGTTCCAGTCAACAAGAAATGCAAATTTCTACCCATACCCTACTCAGTCATTTGTTTATTTTAGGATGCAATATATGATTAATTTCTATTTTTTCTTCCTATTTATTTGTGAGAACCAGAACTTAATGAGATCAGAAGTTTGCAGTACTTTGTCCCTAACCTTAGATGTCTACAGTGTGATCTACTGTTCCACATATACATTAAGATAGGGAAAGTAACACCTGAGGGGGCAGTTGTCATTAGACTAATACAGCCTCTTGTACTGCTCAGCATAGCTAGAGCCCATGTGTGCAAATTCCCATTTATTTCCTAGCACAAAGAACTAAATGGAAAAAATTATCTTAGCAATGTACAAATACTTAAAGGCTTATGAACCAAAACCAAATGCACAGCTTCACAGTAATTAACTACTTGCATTAGAGCATGGTATTTATAGGAAGACATCTGACCTGTACTGTTTTCCTGACAAAATTAATACATTAATACTTTGCTGAAACTTTAAGAGCTCACTAAAAGCTATATATTATGTTTGCAAAATTGGTAAAAACATTAAGAGTGCCACCAAAACAAGAAGGAACAGCAATGTTCTGCTCAGAAGAAAACTAAACAAATACAAGACTTAGTTCCTATTATTCTGCACATCAGTCTTCTTCATCCACATAAACTGAATTTAGTACAGATGTTTATTACAGAACCTTATCTGTAACTTCCATAGATATCAACTCATGTACCAGAAGACAGTCACCAGTTTCTTATAGATGCTGCTTTCTTTCATCAAACCACTGTAAACTTCAGCATTTTACTATTAACTTTATTATGAAATAATCATTACCTTTCATACCATTAACAATGTTCTAGTTCTACCTGAAACACCAAGGAACAGTTTACTTCAACAGCAGCTCATCAACATGCATAGTGCTTTTCTCATGTTTCAATTGGGCCTGGCTAGTTCAATACAGAAGACAAACCTGGAGTTTGTCAGCCTGAATTACTTAGTAATAACACATATCTAATGTTAAGAGTCTATAAAAGCTTCCACTTATACACCAGAGAATCCATTAAGTCCATTTAGAGAAAGAAGCAATTGGAAAAGAAAACTTCACAGTAGATTACCTGTTTCTGAGGAAATGAAAAGGCCTCCTTTCCAACTGTGTTAAGGGCAACATGATGCTGGCCCTCCAAAATAAGCTGCTTGCTGTCTTCCACGACATATGCCTACAGAACATAACACAAAGACATCTGCAGACCAGAAACCATCATAAGACCCATAACACAAAATTACTGACTGCTCAACTTAGGTGAAACATGCTGTACAGATCAAAATTAGAGGCTAGCATGACATATTTATGCCAATTTCCACAGCTTCAAATGAGCCTCTCTTCTTCAAAGTATACTAGGTCTGCCTTACAGTTCTGTAAGATCAAGCATTAACAAATCTCTTGGTTTAAGATTTCATGAAGAACTGGGTGCATCCAGAGTAATGTAAAACCATTTAAGGATACTTATTACAGCAATAGATACTAAGTCTATCTTTGCTTCTTGCATCATTATAGTTCATTTGATTGTCTTCAGGAAAAAAAAAAATTCACCCATAAGTTTCATATACAAATGGCTGAAAGTTCAGGATGCCACATTAAATTATTTTCTAACTGTAATGTTTCATATCCAAATTACCACAAAGGCCACAATCATACATACCTTCCACAGTACCACAATGTTCAAATCAACTTCACTGCATCTTTGTATCAATCTGACTGTTTCATCAATCGATTGTTTCACTGCCCTTTGAGATGCATGAGTATGAGATTGCACATGTGTTCTTTTAAATTCAGAGGATAAGCTTTGGAAAAAGAAGTCTGCACAAGGACTGGCTGAACTTATTATCTACAAGAGAAAAAAGGAAGAAAGTATTCAGAACAGGATGTGAGCTGACTCAAGTTGCTCTAACAGAGCCCATCATTATAGCATTTCAGTTCCATTACCCCACTTAGCTTCCCTTTGCAAAGCTAGAAGGTACCAGACACCTTAGTTTCTGTGCTTGACCTGTTAAGAGATCAGTCCTACCTAAAGGACTGCTGAAAGTAATATAGGGAAAACAGAGCCCTAACTTTGTAGTTTAGAACTACAAATACCAAAATTGGAAATAGGAGCTTTGATTATTACCACAAAACACCCTACTGTGATGTATCAAGTCCATTAGAGAGAGCTGAAGTATCCAACTAAGTCACACAAAAGTTGTTTTTGCTCACTAGTATTTTCCTCGGCTTTGCTGGAATGATTTATCTAAGTTAGGAACACACACTTTGGTAGCAACAGCAGAGATAATAGATTGCACAGCACATCCACACAGATACTTGGCACAAACAGAAGCACTGTGCTATCATGTGTACCAAGCTCTTCCAACACCAAAAGCCTGGTAAGGAAACTGGTTTTTAATAGCAACAGCAATGATACTCTGTCCTGTTGGAGACAACAGGATAAGAAAGCAACTTTAGCTTCGCAACCCCTCCCTTTCAAAAATGCTTACTTTTCTAGAATATGCTGTTGTAGTGCTGCTAATTACTGCACTAGCAAAATTTTGGAGCAACTCTTCAGAAGGGAGGACACCCTCCCCATCTCTCCACTACAATAAAATGTTCTCAAGGAAAGCTGAAGTTCCTGTAGCTCAGATTCCAACTCTAAAAATGCAGAGGGATCATCTACCTCAGATTTTTAGTCCTAGCCTCAATTTATATGCCTATGAAATGAAATGGCAGTGAATAAGTTTTCATTAGCTTTAAAGGCTGAATACATTCAGGAAAAACGTATGCTCAGCATAAAATAAGCAATCTGACAATCAGCTGACTAAATCCACTATGCAGATTTCTGTCCTAATGCAAGTGGCCTGCTTTCTTCAGGTTTTGGAAAAGCATTTGTAGTACCAAGATCATTTATGGAAAGGATCATTCAATATCTGTATGTTTAAAACAGATTAGAAGAGCATGGTAGTCTAGAATCCTAAACTTCTAGAAAAATCAAAGGCTCCTTAAACACACTGCAACCTCCTGCATTAGTTTTGAAATTCTGGGACTAACATCCATTAGTTTTCCAGTAATTCAAATAAGTTGTAATTAGAATTTTTAACCTGACTTAGTCAAAGTATAATTAAGAACAAGAATTTGAAATCTGCAGGCCTCTGTAGAAAACTTAGAGGGCTGGGACGTATTTAAAATAACTACTCCGAATAGCTGAAAAGGAAGGAAAATAATTAGCAAAAAAAGCCAGCATTGTAAAGTGATTCTGAAGTAGTTCAGCTGTGGAGCTGGGATCCTAATATTCCTGACTGTACAGTAGCCTAAGTTACTATACCATCTCTTTGTCCTTTCATATGACAGGGACACCTTACACAAGACAAAACATGAAGTTGGACCCACCCACCTACCTGTTCATTTCCAAAGACAATATCTGCAAATGTGTAATTTTCTAAGGGATAAAAAGAGAAAGCAATGTTTTAGCATCATGAGAAGTCACAACTTCAGCATACAGTATCCAAAAAGAGTATTTTTTTCAAAAAGTTACCACATCCAGGAAAGAACGTACCTTCTGAGTTTTTGCACCTCACCGCTTTAAAACACAACTTAGCTCTCTCTCTGCTGGCTAGTTTAGTATCTGAAAGAAAAACGTGACAAGATTTTTTTTTTTTTTTTCCCTCAGCATAATCAGAGTCCCTTATACAAAAGTCACAAGTCTTCAGCATTCACAAACAGGAAACATACTGATGACACTCAACAAGCACAGCTACTCAGGCATAGCAGCAGCACACAACACAACCATATTTCTTGTGAGGAAAGTCATCAGCCACCCAGACATGGATTTCTCTACATCACAGAAATAAATTACCTGTAAATTAAGCTTGTTTTTAAAATTAATTAAGTCTAAATTACCTTTAAATATACGTTTCTTGAAATATACCAAAAGAAGGGCTTTAGTATGTTTGAAATGGACAAAGTTTTTGGAAACTAATTATTCTGAAAGCCAAACTCAGTTCCTTGTAAGATTCTTCTGCATTTATCAGCCAGAAGTTTGCCATCATTTTGGTGATAAAGATACACACCTTTGTCTCCAGAGATGTTAACAGATTTCTGAAGCTTCCAGTGCTTGCTATTGCTTGAAACTTGCACTATATGAAATTCCTTAACACCCGTCTCGCTCTAAGGAACAGACAAAAGTTATGTCAAAGAAAACCAATCACAACTGTGATGTGCTACATTGCATAGTAAGTGTTCACTGCAAGGTGGCACTGTTAGAAACTTAAATTAACTCATTATTCACACCACTCAAAACACACAGTACTTCAAGACAAAGAGAGATTTAAGATCCACTGTAAAGTAAAGCAACAGTTGCGAATCACAGCAACTTCCAATTCCAGTAAACAAAGCCACACAAAGAGAAAATAAGGATCCCCCCCAAAAAAGATTCACAAGCTAGGTTCTTAGATTAAGAACAACTTCAACAAAAACTAGGCTTTTTAACTCCAATGCAGAACACTGTCCACAAGCCTACTTAGTTTCTAGGAATACATTAGGAGCATTGCTATATCATAATCCTAGAAACTCAAAATCTGTTTTGGGTTTACATATAAACACAATAAAATGCAGCTTTTGGAGTTGGCTTCCTTTCTTGCAAATAGTGAGGTGGTAGTGGAAAATAAGCCTCACATTGTTAACTTGGCAAGTCCTTTATAAAAACATTCATCCCTCCTTAAAGGAGTGGACAATATTCAGTAAATGAAGAAAAAACCCAGAGTGTACACACCTTTAAAAGAAAACAACAAATCAGCTCAGTGGTACCATTACCAACTAAGTGCCTATGAATTCTACAAACAGACAATTCAGTTACCTTGCTTTGAGACTGAAAAAATGGGAGCAGCTTTACCAAAAAAGGAGTAAATTTAAATTAGCATGGTTGAAAAGCTGAGTATTTTCATCTGCTTTAGTAAGTAAACAGATCACAACAGACATATGTGCATTTGGATTACATTAGCAAAAATGTCTTTAGTTTGGTGATACATGTAAACACAGAAACTTCCTTCAAATGGGAGCTTAAATTTTGACTTTGAGATTACCACTAATTCCAACAATGTTTTCACTGAAAGGCTGCAGGAGACACAGTTCTGAATGAGACAACCTTGGAAGCTGCGATCAAGAACATTCATTCAACAATTTGGAATAAATCTTCCTAAAAAAACTACAAACTGAAGTCTTGCAATATGATTAGTATAGAGTCTTCCAGAGAGTTAAGATATGACTTCACATTAATACTCTTTTCAACAGTAATTGAATGAGCAAATATGCAAGGTTTATTTTTTTCTATTTGCAAATTTGTTATAGAAAAACTTGAGTCTTGGTTTGTATCTGCTGAGCTTCAGGATAGTATTGTTATTATTACAAGTAAGAACTTACAGTATTGGTATTTTCTACATCCACAAAGAGCAGCATGTTGTCCCCTCTGCCTTCTTCATCCCCAAGGGCATTACTTCTGCAGACAGTAGCCCGAATGTGCAGAGACCGGCTGGTACAAATAACTGCAGTGTGCCTTAATACTCTATGACTAGGAAAGGGAGGAAGTGGGAGGAAAGAAAAGAGAAAAAAAGACAACATTTTGAACAACCAGGACTGCCCAGAACATGACATGAAGAAATTTAGGCCTTATGTTTGTCAATATTAAGGCCATTAGCCAATTTGTTCATTTCAACCACCAAAGATACACTTTTCACCCTATCAAACCTGCTTTATTTTTAACCATCTTGCTGCATGGGTAGGTGCTCTTTAAACACGCAGTCTCAACCAGTGTGAAATATTGAAGAAAAAGATTCAGATGTTACCATGAGGAAAAATACTTCAGACACGTTTCAGATTTTAACAGATATTCAGATAGGCAGAGTGAAAGCAAGCAGACATGTACTGGCACACAGATAGCATTAAGCTATTGAATGCCAGCATTTAATATGCCACCCTGCCAAATGCTCTGGAAAACTGTTTCTGAGTAAAAAAGCCAGAGAAAGACCACTTGCCATAAATATTTACTAAAAAGCACTTAGAATACCACTACATTCAATAAATTCTCCTGAAAAGAGAGTTTAAAAAAAAAAGAACCAAACCACTGCTACCCTGCCTTTTTCCAGGCATGCCCAACCTCCAGGACAGCAGTCCCTTTGTAGAAGTTATCTTCCTGCTTTACTAAAGATAGTTCAATTCCATTCTTAGACACCATCAAAATACATGAGCTTTTCCTATGTAGAAGTTATGGTAACTAACTTCCACCTGGAAATATTTTAGAGGCATGTAAAAATTTGATACGCATTACCTACTAAATATGTTGAAACATGTGACATGGTTTTAGGAGGGAAAAATCAGTAGTTTCCTAAACTCTACTTCACAATGCCACAATTACAGTGGCATTTAAGTTTTGCAGTTAGTATTCAGATATACAGATACCTGTATGGCTTACAAGTAACACATATTACATCATTTTTTTTGAACACTTAAAAGCTAGGCTCAGTCTACAAAGAGCATTGTTAAACAAGAGCAATTCCCTTAAATTCCCCTCAAAACTTCAGTACAGTAATGAACAAGTACATTATTCAAACAACCCTCCTTCCATCTCTCAAATACCTCTGTTTCTGAATACTGCGAGTGGTAGGGGGACAAATGCCCTATTCCTACAGACTAGCTTAGAGTCAAATGAAATGCTAACTTTGGTTATTTCAGAAGCTACATAAAAATCTAAACCAAGGGTGCATTTGCATGACTTCAGTTTTGAGAATATGAAACTGATCCACTCTCTCAACCATCTTCAACTTAGTCTGCTTTGGTTAAACTGCAAACCAGTCTCGCAGCACATGAACTTTGTTTCTCTCTCAGAACTAGCCTAGAAAACAAGCTTCAGCCACAAGACATTCAGTCCATCTTACTAGAGTGTATCTGAAGTAACCCTGGTTCAGACACCAAGAGTGCAGGTTTAGGCTGGGATAGTTAATTTTCTTCACAGTAGCTGCTGCTAACTGGCCATGTTTTGGATTTGTGCTAGAAATAGTGTTGACACAGCAGTGTTTTTATTATTGCTGAGAAGAGCTTGCACAGGATCAAGGCCTTTTCTTCTCCTCACCCCACCCCACCAGCAAGCAGGCTGGGGTGGCACAAAAGGGAGGGAGGGCATACACTAGGACAGCTGACCCCCAACTGACCAACAGGATATTCCATCCCATATGTGTCATGCTCAACAATAAAAATAGGGAGAAGGAGAAAGCAGGGCCTCATGATGTATCTTCCCAAGTAATCATTACACATGATGGAGCCTCCCTTTCATGAAAACCTGCCTGCTCACAGGAAGTGGTAAATGGATTTTTTTGGGTTGTTTCAGCTTGTGGTGTCAAATTTGACTGTGGACTCTCTCAAGATGGTCCAAAAAGGAATGATACAACACCATGCAAGTCAAACTTGGTATTTAATCCCTCCGAAGAGAACATCTTTCATCACAATACAATTATTAATCAAATTTTAACTAAGAACAAAATCTTTCATTCAAAGTAGACAAAATTTTGTTTTATAAAACATAGAAACCAATTAGATTATGACTTTTCACCCTGTGCCTCAGAAGAATGTGGTTCCAGAGGAACTTAATATGAACAGAGTTTGTTTCAACAGAATTCCATTAACCCTCCTTCTATTAAATTGTTTTAATAATTTAGTATCTACTACTTCAATAAAAGCAGTGTGGGCTATACAATTTCCTATGGAAATTAGATCATGTAGTACAAAAAATCTTGCTTAGAATAGCAGATAAGCCATTTTCACATTATCACAGCAACTGAGAGAAATTCAGTAATATTTACTTTTACCATTACAATCACAGAATCTAATGCATCTAATAAGTATGACAGAAAAGGTAGATTAGAAAAACTTACCACATTTTTGAGTGCTTTTTAATACTTTCGTAGTAAAACAAGAAGTTAATTTCATGAACACCTTCTTCATCTGGTCCCCGTAACCACATTGGCAGCTGCACTGAAGCCCCAGGAAGAAGAACAGCATCAGGAAGTGGAACCTGTATGACTTCAGGTGAACCTCCCGTGCCGACCCCAAAGTCTGCAGAAGAAGCTGAAGACAGCAGTGCTGTTCGCACAGAGGTAGGATCTGTCACAACAGTCTTGTAAGCACTACAGTTCTCAGAGGCTGAAGGACTTAGTGGCGTTAGAGCAGCAGTATTTCCACCAAAAGTGAAAAATTCTGGATGCTTGGACACAACCTTCAGTGCAGTAAGAGGACACTTGCTTACGTTCACAAATTCTACATACGCTTTTCTGATTTCTCCACAGAGAAGCCCTGTAGGAAAATTTATAAAGAACACCTGTATGGGAGAGAAAAGGAGAAAATAAAAACCTGAACACTGAGCCAAGTTGGGAAAGCCATGAAAACAACCATTAACATAAGCTATACTGCTGCCTAGAGCTTTGTGTAGGAAAGTGAAGAGGGAGGTGCAGATCTCTTCACCCTGAAATCCAGTGATCAGATGGGTGGGAATGGCTCAAAGCTGCACCAAAGGACGTTTAGACTGGACATTATGATGGATTTCTGTATGGAGAGGTGGTCACACAGTGGAACAGGCTTCCTAGAGAGGTGGTCAATGCCCCAAGCCTGTCACTGTTCATGTGGCATTTGGACAAAGCCATTAGCATACTGTAACTTGGTCAGGCAGCTGGACTGGATGGCCACTGTAGTCCCTTCTAGCTGATCTATGCCACTATAGGGCCTTGTCACTAACCAGTAACCCAAACAGTTTTAATAACCCTAGAAGCGAAAAAGCACTGTGTTTTAATTAACCAGCTGGAATATTCATTCTAGATGAATGGCAAAAAAACAGAAAAAGGCTTGCCTATTCCCTGTTCACCTTAAAATCTGGCTACCAACGCTGTTGCCAGCTAGAATTCTCAAGGGAATACAGAAGGATACTAATTTTGAGGCTTCAAGTTTCAACTGAAAAAAACCCACACAAATTTGTCACTGACTGATCAGAGATAACCTGGAAAGATTTAGGTATTAACATAATCCAAGCCACCATTGTTAGAATTACATTTATAAATTGCATTCAGCTATTTTTTCAAAACTGCCAACAGGAAGAAGCTACATACCTCTAACAAAGGCATTTCTTCTGTAATAATGGGATCTAAACGTCGATCAGGTCCATATTTAATCGATGTTTTTTCCTCTTTTGTGTTATTAAGTCGAGGTCCTTGGATTTCTAAATCTTGTCGTCCTCGTACAGATAACCCATTGGAAACAAACTTTCCTAAAAAAAAATTTTAAGCTTTTGTTTAGTTGGGGTTCCTGACTTTGTCTCTAAGAAATGATCCAAAGCTCCCAATCAAATATCAGAAGTCATTTTAATTTTTGTTATTGGGCACATGCAGTGTTCATTGATTAAGCAGCATCACCAATGAAGAAACATTCAAAGTTTACAGTCATGTAGCACATGGCTAGTGCAAGTTCCAACAACCAGTCATCCATTGCTGTGGACCTACTCTGCCCTTCAATAGCTTGACTATAACTAAAAGGGAAGTGGCAGACACAGCGCATGAAGCTGATGCATTTATTTCCTTTGCCAATTTCTGCCAGGCTGGAAAAGTCACTTAGAGGTTTATTTCCTTTAAAGACAGCCACCACTCTCCAAGTGGTTTTTATTCAAAAGGTTTTCTGTCTCTAGATAAATAAGTTTCTGTTTCTTTCAGACACTTTAACACATTTTAATCTCCATTTCATCTAACAATTAAATTCTCCATGTGAGAGACAGTTTCAGATGATTCAACATAACAAATCAAGCAGCATGCAATTACTTGTCAATTTATATGTTAGAGGAAAGAATTCAAGATGCTAAAAAAAACCAATCAGCCAAATTTAAATTTAGGCATCCATAACAAGGACTTCAGAGCAACATTCAGACAAAATTTGAAAGTTAACAATGCAAAAAGATGCAGAAGAAAAATTAACAGCAAGAGTCAATGGAAGTTGTTATGGATTCAACATGGCATAGATGGAATATTTACATTTTCATTTTTTACTTGTTTCAAAATTTTAACAGATTTAAAAGCAGCAATAAAGTATGGATCTGGCATCCTTCCTCATGGGATTCCTCAAAGAGCCAATTTGTTCTTTTCCCATTTCAGCTGCTTCTCTTATTTCTACATCTTATTTCTACTTGATGGAAGGCATTGTAGTCAAACATTTCACACTAGAATTTAGTTGTACTCTGAAGAAGCCATGTCTCCTCCTTCCAGAAGCAAACAATTTAAGGTAATAATACACTTACCTGTCTGTAATCCAATAGAAGGATCTATCCCATCTAATGACACAGCACCTTGAACACTGCCAAGGTTATAAACGACTCCCAGAATATGTAGCTCCCCTGTTTGATGGGGAAAGAGCTTTAGTCTTGCCTGTGGAGATACGTTAAATTTTTGTTGTTGTCGCTACTAGAAAAAAGTATTATTACAGTTAAATGTCCAATTGCTAAATACACTCAAAGCTACATTTACTTTATAGCTGTGTCAGATATAACTGCAAATAAAGATAATTTACTAGATTCAAAATTTCACAGAATTTACTCAACCAGTTTACAGCTGAGAAATGCTCATTACATTAGGAAAAATTCCTTAAAGCTAACTTGTACTGTGATTAACAGGGGCAGAATCACAGAATGATTGAAGCTGAAATGGACTTCTAGAGGTTATCATGCCCAACATGCCTGCTTAAGCAGGGCCATCTAGAGCCAGCTGCCAAGGACCACGTTCTAAGGGCTCTTAACATCTCCAAAGATGGATATTCCATAATCTCTCTGGGCAGCCTGTGCCAAGTGCTCAAGCGCCACCATATTTATAAAATAAGTAAGTGTTATAAATGACATTATAAATGTTTCCTGATGTTCAGGAGGAGTCTCTTGTGCCCACTGCTGTCTCTGGTCCTGTCACATTTATACAAAGTGATACGATATACGAGGTACTGGAATTTCTGATTCAGTCATGTGTTCCATCAGTTTAAGTTCAGATCGTAAGTCTGAAATGCACACTAAAGTTCAACACTGAAAAGACTTATTTTCTAAACAAAGTATAGTACTTACCACTTTTGTCTCCTCACTATTAATTAAAAATTCTGCTATTGCTTCAGTTCCTACCATATCTTCATCACACGTACCCTGAAAAGAAACAGCTCTTTAGATACTATTACTTCTAGGCAGAGAAAGGGCCATAAATATTTCCAATACCATTCCTAAAGTGTTCAAGGGAAAAAAATCATCCAAATTTCCAAACAGTTAGGAAAAGCAAGTGCTGCATGCTCAGCTTCTCAGCATTTATGAATTAAAAAAGCAGCTTGAGAGCTCAGAAAACATTTATTTAAGAGAAATTTAAGATTTAGCACTATAAATTGGAACCATTCCCAGTCTGTTTCACTGATATTCACAGAAGTATTTATCATACCATTAAAGTAGCAGTTCAGATCAGAACAGAAGGGGAAGTGTATGGTAAGCCTTGAGACTTAAACTATGTGGAACCATGTTTATAACTCTGTTAAATACTTAAAGCACCTTTAGAGAGCACTGTGTTCCCAATGTTTTGACCAGGAAAACAAATTATTTAGGAATTTACTGTACTATTCTGCATTAAAACATATTAAAACCTTTAAAAACTGGATGTGACAACAATCCATCAGAGCTTTTGGCAGCATTAGTTGAAGTATTAAGTCAAACAGTAGTAAAATAGCTCTTCTAAAGTATTCAAAAGTATTCAAAACATAAATTTTTGATAACAATGTATTTTCATTTGTTTTCATTCTAATCAAGATAATAAGATGTTCCTATGTTATACGAGCAGAGTTTTCAGAAGACACATTTCACTATGTACAGCAGCTCAAATACAAAAAGGGTATTTGATAATCTACCTACTGACACTCATATTTGCAGGTCAAGGCTAGCATGACACAAAATAGATGGCAGCACATATACAATGAAACCTTTGAAGTATTTTGCTTTCCATTTAGCTTTACAATATACAATTACAATTTTTTTGCTGACTTGGTTGCTTTGTGCCTTAAAGATCAAGAAAATCTAGAGGTTAAAATTATTTCAGTAGCTACTGTTTTGCTTGCCTTTTTTCTTAGTTTACACTTTGGCTGCCACATTTAATGTTTATGCTTACATGTTTTCATACTACAGAATTTTGAATACTCAACATACACTCCGCACCTGCAGCTGTTTGGGTTGGAAAAGGATGAATCTCTCCTTACCTGCGCTTTTGTTTCTCCATCATGCTTTGCACTGAAGTCTTTAGGTTGAAACTTCCACAGCAATGAAAGGTCAGTCAAAAGAAGTGGAACTTTCAGAGGGTTTCGGAAAGAAACTTCTACAGTTATTGGTTCTATCAAAAAAGTGCAAGAAAATAATGACGACAGGTTTTCCCCATCACAATCTGAAGGCTCACCTATCTCAGAGTATTCACGTATAAACAACTTGCACAAGAATGTCGGTTCAAATCTAATAAGACAGAAAACATTAATACAATGAATCTAACTCAGTATATTTCTTAAGTGTAAAAATCTTAACTTTACCTTCTATCACAGCAAGTGGAAATTTGGAGTTGTCTGAGTAGCAATTTAAACAGAACTGTGTTGGTTGAAAGTTTGAAGGTACTGTTCCTCTGTTAATCACAGACACAACCTGCTCCTCGAGCTCCTTCCACTGTTGTGATGATTCTGAGTCATACTCCTGATCCAGGCTTACATGTGTAGCTGCCTGCTTTTCACCTGGGGAGAAAAAGGCAGTCTTAGAAGAGAGAACAGCAATGTACAACAGCTACATCAGAGGGCTGCACTGGCATTTTGGTCATTATTCTTAAAATATTGTAAATTTTAGGTCACACTTATCATTCTTATGCTACAATCGATTTTAAAAGGTGAATTGCAGGACATTTTTACACACATGAAAGAGAAAAATCTGAGTATAGTTCAATTTGGATACCACAGCATTCCACAATTTTAGCATGCTACATGATATATTCAGGCTACTGATAATTTTTACAACAGACTACAACCCCACATATAATATATGTTATTATAGTCTTATACAAACCCTGATTTACATAAGAATTCCCACTTAGCTTTCTTGACATTCAGGAATCAAAATGTTTCAGATATTTCATCCTAGGGGAAGATAACTGCAGAGCTAACTTGTAGCATTGACACTAGCATCCAGTATTTACTACAACAATAATAACCCCTTTCATAAACTTTCATAAAGTTCATTACATACTTGCATAGAAGCTTTCTAGGTGTGAAAAACAGTGACAGCACAACCACAAAGACAGATTCCATATTTACACAGGAAGTCTGAAAATATCCAGGAAGTAGATAATGAGCTCAAGTTTTCCTTTTGAAATAATTTTAAGTTACCCAGTCACTTTAGTTTTACATAATGACAGACTTCTTTTAAATGGCACTAACTCTTGCATATATTTTGGTTCCTTCAAAAAGGGACTTGAAACTGTTTACTTAAAATTTTCTAACCTTCTGCTGGTCGTCGATCATGGCCAAAGAAAACACGAGTTGCTGAGCTGTTAATATATGGTAAAGGAAGCTGTGGTAAGGGACCATCAGGTGACAGCTGGGTTGCATTCTGGAGCAAAGGAGCAAGAAAACACTGTTATGTACATTACCAATTGCTGAACAGTAAGGAAGTCAAGTTAAAAACACTCAATATTTGAGCAGGGAGCATTTTAAGATAGAATTAATTATTTCAATTAACTGTTTGACATAGTTTTTTTTCCTTTAATAGTAGTTTGAAGTTTGTGAAATCTCTGTGGGAAAAGGAAAATAATTATTTTAACCCTGAAATCTAATCACTACCATGCCTACACTGCTGTTAACACGCTTTATTTGATGCAAAGCTTAACTCTCTAGCTCAGAATTTGATGAACTACATTCACTATCCCACCAACATTAAATAAGACTCTCACCAAACTGAGCTGCGGACTCAAACATCAGCCTTTGAGTAAGGTCTGCCGTAACTTAAACATGACAGAAATTCTGTTCACAAGCTTTATAAGACAGTATCTACACGGCTGCATAACGTGTGGCAGTATCAGCACTAAACACCCTATAATGAGTATGGTATACTACAGTCCAGAATCACCCATGAACCTAAACACAACTCAATGAGTCATTTTTATACACATCAAATTTCATATTTACTAAAGAATAAAATTCAGCATATGGATGACGACAGAGCTCCCTAGTCTTTATTAAACATTAATTATCAAATGCCCCCAAAATCATTATAAATTGATAAAACAGAACAGATCCATTTCTAAAACTATGAAACTACAATTCAGCCATGACCTTCAAAAAGAATACTTTATTCTAATAAAAACACATACATTACTGTAACAATAACCCATATTTGTACCCATCTGTGAAAGCACTACACACGAGATGCAGCATATGTGTGTTTTTTGATGTCAGAAGTAAAAAAATTGAACATCTCAACTAGATTAAAAAAAAACTCAACCCTGGAACAAAGCAGATAAAATAGAAAATCATTTAATGATTTAATAGAAAATTGGTGGTAATAAAATCTCTTATTACTCAAGAAACAGAGACAAGGAAGTCCTTTACCTTATAGACATAAAGATATTCTCTTAAAAAAGCTCCTTGCTGAGCTGGAGGTTGTTTACTGTCATTGATCAAAATATGCCTGAAGGCAGACACAGCATTGTCCAGCTGACGAAGCGTGAAGGACTGACGACCAATGGTGAAGTTAATGTGGTCTTCTGCAAGAGACCAGCCTTTCCCTTTGTAAACCTGCATGGCTTGACAGTAGCAACGTAAGGCATGCTTCTTCTGCAAGAAAAAAAAGTAATTTCTCAAATAATCCCATTATCTACTGACTGTAATTATAACATTAAGATGACTGAGCAGTAAGTCAGAAAAGTAGTTTTCACCCACATCCCCACTACGATGCAATGTGTAATGTTTCAGAACTGTGCGCCCCATAGAATCTGGTCAATACTAATCTCAGCACAGAAGTGTTTGTTCCTACAGTACAGAGCCTGGCCTCCAGATTAAGTTCACTTTTTCAAGGACTACAATAACAGGCAGTAAATTAGAAGAGGAAATGACAAAAAAAGACTACTTTTAGAACAGTGTTTTAAGTTCCTTTAGGACTGACTGCTAATGTCTACAGAGACATTAGCTTGTCTCCTGCCAATCTCAGGACATGAACTGCATTAAATACATTTCATTTCACCCAAACTGAACTTTCAGTGTGGTACTCTTAGCCAACTGTTGTTCAGTATACATACCTGGGACAAAAATCCATGCCAAGAAAACCAACAAAACACAGCCCTACATCACATACAAGAGAAATTACCAATCATCATATCAGCCACTGGGAGATAGATGGCCTGATCCCAGTCAGCTCCCAGTTCCTTTCCTGTACATACATCAGAACCCAGGCATTCAATCCCAAGTCTAGGTATTGAAGAGCTGTATAGACATTAACTGTACAGCTAAGTCTCAGGTTCTAAAAAATCCCTTTGTTACTTACAGGGAAAAAATCTAATATATGTTCACATTGGTATGGTGGTGACAGCAGAATACATGCAGTAAACCCTTAACATCAGCTATTATGGTCTGCAGCTAAACAGCCTGGCTGATTTCTCTTATCTGCATTTTATATTTTCATACCTCTAGAAGGAAAAAAGTAGCTACATTTCCTGTAACACTGAAAAAGTATTTCATTGAAAGCAGAATCCCTACAAATATTAGACAATAGCTACAAAGAGTTGTTACACAAAGTCAAAACTTTACAAAGTTCATTCACTTTCCCAGACAAAGGAATGAGATATAAAAGAAGGAATACATGAAAAATTGATCAATAGCTTCCTGTCAGTACTATTCTGTCATAACAACAAATAGGAAAACCATTGCATGAAGAAAACCAAGGAGGGGAAGAAGTACTCTTACTATTCCTCACATCACGGAAGCCAACAATGCAAAAATACTTTTTTTAGTCCTTACCAGGAGAGTAAGGCTGAGATTGGGTAGGGTGGGAGAAAATCCCCAGCAAAGACCAGAGGGCTTTGTTCCAGACAAAACAGAATTTTGATGCCTTGGTTCTTCTGTATTGCAACAACCTCAGCAGGAATCAAGCACAAGCTATCTTTACAGAATGTATCCCACAATTAATGCAGAAACAAAGCACAGAAGTTCCACCCAAAAAAGTCTATTTACCACAGTTCGAACTGCCTTCAAAGGAACGTGAGAACGTGATTGGGAGTAAAAACAATCTGATCTGTATTGGTTTAGCTGCCACTTAAGTCTAAGAGCCACAGAGATGCTTTGGCTTGTTGTGTAGTAACTGTTCACACACCTGCACCTCTAATAAAGAGCATGTATTTAAGGCACCAGGAAAAACAAGTATCTAAGTTTTGCTATTATTCTAATAAACTGAGTTTAACAAATAATTATCTCCTGCAATTCACTATTTTCTCAAAAGTAAAAACATTCCTTTGCTCAAAAAAAGCCTTGAAAATTACTGTGTATAAAATGAGACTCAGAAAACACACATCACTTAAGTTTCAAGTCAACGATCTTCAGCATTACTTCAAAAACAGAAGTAAAAGGCTAGGGTGGATCAATCCAGCAGTCATTTTCAGAAGATTACAGAACAGAATACAAAATACTGCAGACTAACACAGAAGTGTCAAAAGCCAAGCATCTTTTTCCAAACTAATGACACACTTAACATATTTTTCAAAGTATCTAATACTGGGCATATTTTCTGAGTGGAAAGACAATACTTACCTGGCCTGCTTTACTAAATCTGTGGCCAGCCAATATCATATGAAATGCAAATTTTCTAACCATGGGACTTTTCATATTTATAAAACAATGGGCTGCCTGCTCCAACAGGAGTGCACTGCGAAGATCTGAATCCTGTTTAAAAGGAAAAAGACGAATTGGCCTGAGTTGAATAAAATCATAAAAGAAACAGTCACCTTGTTGTAATAGTAAGAGGGACAGTAAGTTGTAAGAGTTTTGTGAAGTTGAAGATTCTTTTGTATGCAAACGTTATACACATATATGACACCTCAAAATAAGACTAGAAGTATTTTTCAATAGCTTTCAATACCATCATGTTCTTATTTCTTCTAGTGAAGCATCTATTAACCTGTCTCAGTATGAGGAACAAAAAAAATATCTTCTGCTTTTTCAGTTACTCAAGCTACAGTTTCAAACACTTACCATTACCTCTGAAGCACACTCCTACCTTTTCCCTTCCCTCCCCCAGCAGATATTAAGGCTAGAACCAAAAAACAAGAGCTCTACCAGGATGACTGAAAAATACAGGGAGCAATGAAACTTCTTGAATTTTTATCACATGAGCCTTTTGATCCTATTGATTTCTTAAAGTACAATTTCTTACTATTATACCTTTCTCTTCTCCTGCCAAGACACAGCTGCATTACTTTAACCAACCAGAACAGAATCTACTTGATTTTACTAGAGCTGGACTCCATGCTATCAGTGATCCTCAAGTACATATCTTTACTACAAACATACTCTGAGACACCAATTCTGTGAAGATTTTCCTTGCAACTACCAAAATGCTCCACAGGCATGATATGTGCAATTTTTATTGCAAAGTGACCACGCAAAGCTAACAGTAAGTTCCTTGCTTAAAGATCTTAGGCTGCTCTTGTAAACACTGGTGGCAAGGTTAAGTTGAAAGGGCAAGAAGGAAGCTACAGAGACGCTTGAGAAAGATAGTTACAGAACTAAACAGATTTATTCCATGCTTAACCTGCCCAGGAAAGTCTCAGAAGCATCGCATTTGGTGCAGCTGGCCATGAAGTCAGAACTACCAGTTAGACTTCCCTTCAAGCTCTAAAGAAGATGCTACACTATTACTGGAATTACATTTTTCTTCACTCCTTTTCAAGCAAGAGAACTCCTGAGTTAGAAGCTGATTCCATGCTTAATTTCCACCAATTAATATCACAGAACTCTAGGGTTTCACTTACATAGTAAGGTTCTAATGATTCATACCAGCTGAGCTACAGGAATGCCTTAGTTGCTTAAACTATAGAGAACTTCTGATTATATAGGGAATAGCATCCATTACGGCTCTGGCTAGCCATGCTAATACTTTTAACACATGAGTTTGTAAGATACACCATCCAAGAGCTAAGCAGATGTCAAAGAAAATTAGTTACAAAGCCAAAGATAACATATTTAAGCATGGTTAAGGAAGTCAAGCAAGTCATTTGACTAGAAAAAGAATAACTGTACTAGTTTCTTCACTTACAGTGTAAACAGTTTTCTTCACTTCATGCTCTCTACCTGTTCATTTGCTACCTTTGGCTAGAAAATATTGTAGGACAAGAATCAGAAGGTAACCTAGAAGTGTTTGGGTAAGAAAACAAATAGTGAGAGGGCAGAAACAGAAAAAGCTACTAAGTTTTACCTCACTGGTTAAACGAATCAGAAGAGCAGCTGCCTCTGAATATTTGCTTTGACTTTTTAAGATTTCAGCACTAAGAAGTACACAGCGTTCAGCCAGAACCATGTTCCTAAAGTAAAAACATACATGTATTAATAAATATTTATCAAAATAACCTCAGGAAACTTTTTAACTCAAATCTTACTAATCTTCTACACATGGTATCAGACTGAGGTTCTGTTGCTTATTCTACTTAAAGCAAAATATATCAAAGTTCACTCCCCACAAAACAACCGCATACAGATCAACACATTAAGTGTCCAATCCTACTATAAAGGAGCTTTGTGAAAGTCAAAGTTGGACAGCATTTTTGAGAACAGTATTGTATTTGTAAAAATGCCAACTACAATGATCTGATAAACAACAAGTCCAACATCTAGAAGCAGGTTGTACTTGCAAGTTGTACCCGGGTAGCAGGTGACCACCAAGCTGCTCTGTCACACCCCCTGCTCAGCAACACAGGGGAAGATCAGACTAAAAACCTCATGCGTCAAGAAAGGGACAGGGAGATCACTCACCAGTTAGTCATGGGTAAAACATACTTTTTTGGGGCAAGACTAATTTATTGGCAATTAATAACTGAATAGCACAGTGATAAATAAAAGCAGAAATAAAACACCTTCTCCTGACAAATCCTACTTCTCAGGCTCAAGTTCACTCCCAACTCTTCCACTTCCTCCTCCCCACAAGCAGGGCAGGGGAACAGAGAAAAGGAGCTGTGGTCACTTCATAGCATTTCTCCTCTGCTGCTTCTTCCTCCACATCTTCCTCCCCTGTTCCAGTGTGGGGTCCCTCCCACAGATGCAGTTCTTCAAGAATTGCTCCAGCATGTACCTTTCTTACAGTGTAAAGTCCTTCAGGAACTGACTGTTTCAGTGTGTTTTCCCCACAGGTCACAGCTCCTGACATCAACCTGCTGTGGCATCAACTCTGTACAGGCTAGTGACCTTCAGGGTACATCCACCTGCTCTGGCACTGGGACAGGCTGCAGGGTAGAGATCCCTGCTTCCCCATGCATCTCCATGAGCTTCAAGGGAAAATCTATTCCAGCACAGTCTTCACCACAGGCTGAAGAAAAGCCCCAGCTTCTCCTGACCTTGGTATCAGCAGGGCTGCTTCTCTCATTTTCTCAATCCTTTCTCACAGCTGCTGCACAGCTGTTTTTACCCTATCTTAAATGCGTTATCACAGAGGTAACAGCAGCATTGCTAGCTTGGGCAGCAGCAGATCCATTTTGGAGCAGAGTGAAAACGGATTCTGCCACAGTCAGCTCCTGCTGTCTCCTCACTGAAACCTTCCTTGTAGCCATCCCACTAACTAAAAATCTACCATGTGAATTCAACACGCAGGTTCAATAAGCACTCTCTTAAGAACAGCCCAGATCTCCTTTCATGCTATCCTTAGCATGTTAGTTTATCTTACTCCTTAAAAAGTTACCATCACTCTGTGATCATCTGAACTATTACTGTGCAGGGCAATAAAGTTAAGCCACAAGATCTTTCCACTTTCACCAGATCAGGACCAAAGTAAACAACATACTTGCAGATATCCCGATAGGTCTGAATTGCTGTCTCCATATAATGAGCAGGATATGGCCTAGGAGCTCCAGGCTGAAGAAAAGCTGATACTGCTGCCATTTCCTACAAGGGAAGTTCAGTACTGTCACTGTTGTCACTGTAGTTTTTTCAACAAACCAAAAACCTCAGAAGACTGAGGAACACGTTTGAATAGCTACTAGATTTGAGATCTTCATCTAATCAGTTACTGGCATATAAAACTATCCAATAAACTGTAACTGATAAAAGGTTTAATACAGCAGCCTATTTATGGCTCTGCTTATAATTAACCAGAGTTACACCCAAGTGTCTGCAATTGACAGTACCCCCAACATTGTGCAGAAGCATTGATTCAGTACAGTCTTACCGTATTGAATCTAAAACAATTACCTATTACCAGAAAGATTGTTCCTGCAAATTAGCACTACCATGTATTTTAAGATAAATGAAACTACATTATCAGCTTCCAAGGAAACTCTAGTAAACATGAAGTCTGAAATTTTACTTCTTTTCTCATGGACTGAAAATATGATACCAAATATTTTCTGCAAAAAGTAAACATTAAGACTAGTAGATTGTAACAATTTTCTAACTAAGACTACTTCCATTCATTTGGAAATTAAGATTTCTTAATATTGTTCTGCTTATTCAGATTATCCAAATGCAGAGCAACTGTTTAAGTAAAAGTTTTAATCAAGATGCAAAGGTGTACAATAATGCTTCCATAACTCTACGAAGCAGAGTTTCAAATTTTAGCAAGTTAACCAGATTAAAGTTTGCAATACATATCTTCTAAGAATTGATAAAATTACTCATTTTCCCCCAGTACTCCCATTTATCTTGTTGAAAATTATTTTAGTCATAAATACCTTCATTCTTAGGAGGAAATTATGAATGAGTATGTGCTTAGAGTGAAATTCTAAGTAGTGACATACTCGCAGTACAGCCTTCAAGTTTTAAGTCCCCCCAAAACAGGTACAGCACCATATTTATAGTGACAGAATCTTGAATTTCTGGCAAATAGGTATTTTGCCTAAGTCTAAAAGATATACTATAAAGCTACTTTACATCTGGCTTCAAGTTAAAAGTTTAAAGATCCATTTTTTTCTGAAGCTTGAATTCTAGGTTTCCTCATTTTCATAAGAGTAAGAATTAACTCTCCAGTTTTTATTCAGACCTTTATTCCCTTCATATAACAGCACAAAACAGATTTTACAACATCTCAGAATTTCCTAAATATATATAGCAAATTTGGGGAGACCTGTACAAATACGGAGGTGGAGGGGAGAGATTGCATTTTGTTATCTTCTGATAAATATTAGAGATTATTAGAAAAAGTTCACAGAACGTTCATATTATGTGAAGTACCAACCAGTGCTCCAGCTGCATAAAGCATTGCCTGATCATTTAAGAAGTCTTTCTTTGCTGTGTGGTAACAGCTATATGCAAGTTCATAGTGTTGCACCAAAAAGCACAAGTCTGCCATTTTCCGGATTTGAAGCTCTGGCGCTTCTGGTGGATACCTATAAATACAAATATTTAAATTCAAAGTCATCCTCTCTCATCTTAATATTTATTCACAAAGTAGTAATAAAACCTGCATTGCTTCAGCCTTGCCAAAAACACCTAAGAAAAGTGACTCTGCCTCCTTTCTGCCACATGTAAATTGGTTTCACATCCTACTTTCTGATTAGCAAGATTCACTGTTCTAGCAACATTCAAAGCACATACTTCCTCTTAGCCAAGAAATACTGAATCGAGTTTGTAACTCCCATTGAAACTCCTCACTCAGATTAACCATTAGAGCTAAGCAGAGCTGTATGAGAAAGAAAAAAACCAAGACTTTGGGTAGGGTCATATTTGCAGGAAAATAGACATATACTAAATTAATTAGCCTAACCTTCTGCGACTAAAAGAATTAAGATATCTTTGTGGATAAAAAAGTTGATGTTGCAAGAATAAAGAAGCAGAAAATTGCTGACAGACACAGGGGTGTCAACTCATGTAAAATGATGCTTACAGTACCAGCCAATTAGATCAAGAAAAAAAATGTGTGCTTGCCTCGTGGACAAAGTAGAACTACCAATCAAGAGACGCGTGGACAAAGCAGAGCTACCAATCAAACAGTGTGTGATTATGGTAAGAAGTAAATATAAACAATGTTCAGTAGCACAATAAAGAGCTTTTCTGTTTGATTCATATTGAATTGTGCAAGAGTCCCTTTTTCTCTACAACAACTTCGTTCACTTGGCTGTAAGTTATTTCTTCATATTTCTCTTGAAAGAAATAAGTACACTAAAAAATTATGTTTTATGCCAAAACATCATGCAAATTCCTCTCCTCTGCAAGCATCTATCTAATTTTTGGTTAATCCAATATATGTATGATTCACTTCAGTAATAATCAAATACATTTTCACAAACAATTTCACTGTCAAATGTAGTAGGAAGTGAACTAAACACACAAATTCCAAACAGAATGCTGGAATTGGAAACGTTTTGATTACAAATCCAAAGACACACAACATAGACATTTGAAGCTGTATGTGCATGTCAAGGACATTAACCTCGACTAGACAATGACCAAAATTACTTAGACTTCTGTGGTAAAGATGGTTGGATAGTGATTTTCATCCCAATTCACAGAGGGAATTTACCAAAGCATACATAATTAGTATTTTGGTAACACTTGAAATGTGATTTTAGTGTATACTAAGACAGAGGTGCACTAAGTATGAAATTCACTTTAGTTTAGCTTTTGACAACATTGCAAAAGCATTATACTCAATGCTCTGCTGGAGCAAATTGCATGTTACATAAGCAAAAACACCTATACATGGGCTTTGGCTGTAATAACAATTGAAAAAGCTTGCACAAATATTAAAAAAAATCCCTCATAGCAAAGCATAGCTTCTTTTTATTACTATTACTTTTTCTATTAACTTAGAAAGCTTCATTGTAAATAGAGAAGGCAGATGACTCTGCATACAGTCTATTTTTTCCCCTTCTTTAAGTTCTTCTGCTCCTTTGTTGTGCATATTCAGGCACAGTACTTTTCATGATTTTTCTAAATGAAGTCATTCACAACATTGCTGGTTTAGTTCACTTTGCAGAACACCATCAAATAAACACATGCTTTCCTTCCCGCCCCCAAAAAAGGTACATTTGCAGTTTAGATCTAAAAATAAGGACTGAGATTACTTACAGCAAACCAGAAGTATTCTTGAGTTCGTTTATACTTTTCTCTGGAACCTTGCTGCCACTAAACCATTTTTTAGTAGCAGAAAACAGTGATCGGCTCAAGCCTTTCCTGGATATTAACTGGAGAGAGACATTGAATTAGAGCACTACATTGCAAGAAATCTAAGTTAAACTGCTTAAGATAAAAAGCCAAGCTTTGTTATGGCTTCCTAAATTGATTTTTCTTCCATAAATGTAAACAAATAAAAGGAGTAAAATAACTACAAACACATTTTCTTAGAATTAATCTCTGACACTGAGACTGAAGTTCATTTATTTGTTTTCATATATTTGTAATTCATATGGTTTATTTTATCTCAGGCAGTTGAGGTTCACTATTCTTTCCATAAACTGGAGAAACTTCCGTCTAAAGAACCTGAACATTTGATACATCTGTTCGAAAACTAAATTCTAAAAAATCAGAATATCTAATTTTTGGGTGGTAGTCCAACCTAAAATCTAGACTAAGTAAATACTACAAGAACACACCTTCTCTCTGTCATCCACATAAATCATTATCAAACCACAAATATCAATCTCAAGTGTAACAGGCATGAGGCAAGAAAGATTACACAACTTCATTCTTTTAGATAATTTTCACTTACAAGGAAACTTCTGCAGGGAATTACCACTCCCATCCTATATGGCAAACTATAATCACTCTTTAAAGATAATTTAAAAAGCAGAACATCTCTTTTCTTACCAAGATTAGGAATATATCACTGCATTCCTGTTTGCTATACTTCATGTAACCACTTCTTTTTAGTGTTTCTCCATAGAACTTACTAAATGTAAACATGGTCAGCACCTACAAACTCCCAAAAGTCAATTCAGGGAGTGCGTGTTCCTAATATAACATGATCCTTAATATGAAAAGCCCTCATACTTAAAACTATAACTTGAATAGACAATCCAATCAAAATAAAATTGGAGCTCAGACAACAGACTCATGTTTGGGTCCAAAACTAACACTAAATACAGTAATTTGATTGTACTAATATAAGTCAATCCATCTCTGCAGCTGTTTAAGTGCAGGAAAGAACGAAACACTTGCACAATAAAGAACTTCACTGTGATGCAAATAACTTTCATGTATGACCTTGACTGAACATGGGCATGATATTAATCCCACTTCCAAAAAACCCTAGTTTGAGAGAAGCATATTCAATTGCAAAAACTGCTGAAAACAACAGAATTACACGATTCAGGGTGTCCCTCCATTTCTTCCATGTTAAGTAGCAACTGAAGGATATAGCTTTTTTGCAGATGATTATTGAATAAATAAATTTCTTAAATTTAACTGTGTATTCTGATGTTGAAACACAAAGTCCATTTTATTCCCCATGCCAGAACTGTCCAAGAGCATAGCATACTAAGATTCAACAGATTTCCCTGGAAACACTTCACTCAGGCTTGCACCAAGAAGCCACCTTGCACTGGAGCTGTTGATAAAAAAGCAAGAGCTAATTTGTAAAAGACAAATTGAGCAATAATGAGAAAACTTCAGTTATTTCTCTTAAATCTGCTAACAGTTTTCAGCAAGACTGTTGAATCATTAGATGCAGAATGAAGTAATACTATTGAAACAAATTTCTGGAAAACTGGATTTATATCCCAACCATTTTAACTTATTATAGCACAAAGTGTTTTTTGAGGGTAAACTGACCTGATCATTGAGCTGTCGAATTGTTTTCTCTATGTGTGGCAAAAGTCCCCGAAATGTGAATTCCTGTATGAACTGCCTAATTCGATCGTGATCTGTGAGAGTTAAACAAGCACCATGAGGTGTCCCAGAATTTGACTTCTTTGAGTCTTGCAGTGATGTAGAAGCCTTCATGTACTCAGTGCTATCCAAACTGCCACTGGGATGATCCAGTTGAAGTGGGTGAGTCTTAAAGTTATTTGACAAGCCATCTGTTGAAATATTGAAATAAAAGCTTCAGTAAGTATAAAGTTACTTAAATATTTCGGGTTTTGAAGGTCATTTTTACTAACCTACTTCAAAGCTTTCCTTACTCAGAACTCTGGAAAGCAAAGCAATTCATCAACTGCTCTGCACTGCAGATCAATGCTGAGCAGGCAGCAGCACAGCAATGAATATTGCATCATCCCTGGAATTCTCAAAAAGTTCAAGGAATCTCAAGAATTACAACATGGCTGAATAAGTATAGTTTTGGTTCTCAAGTACAGTGCAAAAAAATCTTCCAGTATGCTAACTAATATTAACATCAAAGGAAAACTGGAAACATAAAAATCAAAACAAAGACTGATGAAAGTTGGAAATGCAGCAATTACTACAATGGCTCCATTGGGTCCATTCTTTTTGTCTACTTGTGTTTTAAGGTAAAAAAAACCCAACCCAAAAGCAACAAAACGAACAGAGTTTTCCATGTCCTTCCAAGCAATCATGATGTAAAACAATTTCTTCCGAAGTCCTTTCTGTTCAGTGAGATGGGCTACTGACTACTATTGCATTTAGCTCTCTGAAGTAGACTGAGCCACAGCTTCGCTCTAACACTCAAGCAGTTCTCTTATTTATAAGAAAAGCAGCTTGCCCTATCTTGCACCAAGCAAAGCTGAGCTATGAAAGGAAACCCTTAATGGATTTTACTCATGAAACATCAAGCTGCATTTGTGAAGTTCAACTGGCAGCTCCCAGACTACATCTGGGCTGCAAGGCCTTAGAAAGATGGCAACTGTAGGCTCTCCTACACATGCTAGGTCTCCACATGCCTTTCAGGTGAGGTATGAAGGATCTGGGCCAAGGCTGGCCAAGCAACGCAGGTTCCTTTTTCCCTATTTAATAATGCCTCTCATATGAATGCTACACAGCTATCTGCTGTTTTTTAAGGGTGTAATAATTTGCACTCAATTTCATTTACTATCCTCTCCCATCCCACAAGCCAAGTTCCAAGGCAAGTGCGTCCAAACCATTTACAAACTAAGCACTTTCCTGACATTTACAAAATTTAATACCAAAACCAAGGACAAAAAAACTCCAAAACCTCAGCTTCCAAGTTATAGCAAAGAACACAAACCAAAACTTACGTTATTATAAAAATAGACCAGTTAATTCTATGTTATTTTCACTAACTACCAGAGTTTGCAGACAAAATGCTTAAACTTAAAAAATATGAGCCCAATACATCATTAACCATCTCATTAAAGAGATGCCATCAATCCAGTAGGTCAGTTGCACAGTTTTTTTCTTTGAGGACACTTAGAGCATTTATAAAACCATTACTCTTGAGTTCCCTAACAAATCATCGAATTAATTACTGTCCAAGACAAAAGACAGTTGTGTAAATACTATAACATAAAGGTTTTCATAAAGTTACAAAAATACCTTTAATTTCACTGTCCATGCCATCTGATATCAAGTGATCAGTATTCTTGTTTGAAACAACAGTATAATCTTCACAGGAATCCTGCCAGAAAAGGGGAAAAAAGAAGTCAGAACTTTAAGACTACACAATTCTATACAAAAGTCATTAAACAGTAGTTGTCAACGTCCATGTTACCTGAATTACCACAGCAGCATGTTCATATGTATTGACTTCTCTAAATAGTTTCTGAGGCTTTAAGAAACTGTCCTATTTTAAAGATGAAAGTTATATTCACCAAATGAAGCAAGTACCTTCTAACTTGCTCAACTGGCCTCCCTGTCAACCAAAGCAACTTCAACTCTCACACAGCAATGCCTACAGCAGCAAAAACATATTCCCTAAAGCAGTTCCTGAATAAGCTCACACACATGAAAATCTATATTGCACAGTTCACATGGGACAGAAAAAAAGAAAAATATCTGATTAGTTTATGGTGGACTACAATTCACTGGTTTTCTTAGCTTATGAAATATGGAATGTTTTGACTTTTCAGTAGCAGCTGATGCCAAGAATGGCTACCTACAACAGAGGCTAGATAGCTGCATTTGGTAAAGAAATATAATTCCAGAAGCCTTTTAATTAAGTTATAACTGCAAGTCAGTCAAAAGCAAACTCAAAAAACAGTATTTTTGGTTGTAAAGCAAAAAACACAGATATTTATGGCAAACTCAAAACACTTGCAATCACTTGCAATCTTAGCAAATGACAGACCAGCCTAGACCACAAGAAGTTATCACAAAAACCACACGTACTCCCACAAAACAACACACCCACACAAGTACAGAAGACGCAGAAAAAAAAATTTAAGACTGTAGAAGATGAATAAAAACGAAGGCATAAATTTACTATGAACAGGACACTTCTGAGATTTCTTCCTTCCAATTCTTAAGGCACAAGTCTATTATTTCTGTGCTCCTGCCAGTCTATTTCACAGTCCAGTATTCCAGTGCTCCTTACTGTCAACTTAAGCAACAAAGAGGATAGTTCCTACCGAGGACTCATCCCCTCACAAAACGTCACAACTGTGTCAGAAGTGTCTTGACTGCTAATTAGCTCATTCTGTAGAAACACATACCTCACATTAAGGTGAAACTTAATGCAACTAAAATGGACTTTCATATGCTCTTCAAAAACCCTTTTTAGAATACCATAATACCTGGTTCTGGATAGTGTTTTTCTGAAGGTACTGACTCCAAGGATCTGGTATCTGCTCGTCTGCTCCTCTATTAGACACCCGAGAATTTATTTTCAGCAAATAGCAACCCTGAGTTCCATATCTCTGTTTCATCTCTTCATAAATGGAGTCAGCTCTGAAACAGTAAAAAAACATTCATCCTGTCTTGGTACCAAATTAACTTTAGAGCACGTACTGCAACAAGCTATTTTAGACTATTATCCATAGTGATTAAAAGGAAAATTCTTCTATTTTATAAGTCTGTTAGGGAAGAGTAAAATTGAGAATCTTAAAGATTACTTCAGCAAGCTAGCAAAGAAAGCACCTACCCCAAAATCTAGGACTGATTCATTTTATTTTACATGAACACAAAAAGATGTAAAAATAATACTTTCAAATATCTGCCTTGAAAATAGCACACTGGCTAATGGATCATGTTGCACATCTAATCTCAACAGAATTTATTAACACAAACATTTTGGTCAAAAAGCTCATCTATAAGCTCACCGAAGGCAGATGACCCACCTTTGCTCTTCTCCTGTGCTTACATCATGCAGTAACACATAATATTTGAGCGTGTTTGGTATAAACCACTTGGGATATGAGTATTCACTGCTGTGCTGAATCCGATGCTGTTCCTGCGACAGCTTCAGGAACTGCTCCACAGGGTCAGGTTCACTAGAAGAAACTACCAGCATACCTGAATTCATTAATAAGGACACATAGCTAAAGAACACAAGGAAAAACCACTGATGGTAGAATAGGAAGTGTATAAAATAGAAGAGTACAATACTCAAGCACATAAAGCATGCTACCACAAAGCATATGCAATTAGAATTTGGTCTTAGTATCAATAAACAGGCTTCAGATGCAACAGGAGTTTGCTCCAATTCTGACACTGAATTGAAATTTCAGCTGCTACATGACAGCTTATTAAAGATTTTAGATAGAGACCAGATGTTCACATAGCAAGTATTTAGCTGAAATTCATCCCTACTGCATTTTAGTTTCCAACTTCCAAGGAGAGTTGAGGCTTTAAGTTATCACCTGAACAACACTGATGACCAGCGTTCATAAACACAGTAACGCCACCTGAGTAAAAATCAGAAGTGTTCAGATTTTTACCTCAATGCAGCTACACAATCATTAATAAGCAACATCCACTCTGCTACATCTACTCACCAAATCAAAAGACATTAATACAGAGAAGCCAAAGAGCAAAGTTATACTTGAAATTTTATTCAAATTCGGAAGTCAGAATGAGTATTTTGCAAAGTTAATTCTGCACAAGTGTGGCCATTAACATACCTTCCCACTATACTGAAATTATAATGTTCAGTACAGAATTAGGAACAGAGTGTCATAAAACCTGCAGCATCATAATTACTGTAAAGCTAAACACCAGCTGCATCATGAAACAGTGATTATTTTCAATTTCCCTGTAGACAAGCAAATTGGGCCTAAGCTTTCGTAAAAAAAGAAAAAAGAAAAAAAAAAAGGGAAAGCATTCAGCCATTGTCCTTGTCTTTCCAGACTTCTTTTTGTCAGCACAGCTCAAAGTCCACCAGATTTCCAAAACATAGTCTCCCCAACCTTCACTACTCCGTCTGCTTACAAAAAGCTATTGAAAAGCAGCAGATGCATCCCAAACACACATTCCTCTGTTGTAGATAAGGTCCAGCCAACAGATACCTAAAGAGCTACAGCATAAACTGTCCTAGGATGACGGAGTTTTGGTATCGGACTTGAGCTCACTTTGACAGAAAAACAGTGTGAGGAGAAGGGGAAAAATACCCAATATGTACATCATAAAAAAAACTCAGGCCAAACAGTCACAAAGAAAACTGACACCCTTATGAAATCAGTTTCTGTAGTCAGACACAGTGGAAAAATACATAGGCTTCAAATCATAATTGTGAAAGTTACTGCAAAAATTTCAGTGTCTCCTACATTACGTATTGTAACAGCTTTCCCTAGAGTGGTCTGTAACATTCAAAGGATACATGCAATGTAGTGGTTTAAGAATTCGTGATCAGATGCAGGCATGGACTGAAGAAAGCACTCTCTGTAAGACTCAAACCAAGGAGTAGTAGCTGAAATACACAATAAAACAGGACAAATTAGGCTACACAGTGAAACTTTACCCATTAATGAAAAGGAAGTATGAAAGACTAAACCTGAAAGTGAAGCCCGCAAACTCTGACAAGGTTTGCATGGCAGGGGAAAGAAGGGGGAACAGTCCAAGGAGACAGTATTTTAGATGCTACACAAGTAGGAGAAACAGTAACACTTGAATCAAATCCAGTGAAACTGAACAGCACCTTAAGCACCACATTCCTCCCCCACTGTAGGCTCACAAGTATTCAGTCTTTGTTAAACCAACTACTCTTTGGCACCTCTTGAAACACCGATACACTTGGCAAAGAAAGAAATAAATTCTTCTAACAGTCACTGAATTTCTGGGCTAGGGATGTAAGAATTGAACAAGAAAAAAAATTAATTTTTGAATATGTAGAGGAGCTAAAGATGACCAAAACCCTTTGCTGCCTGTTTTCTGTAAAGAACTGACTTGCTTGACAGCAGTCCCTTTCCAATGCCTTGATAAAATAAACATTTCATCTGGCAAAGATCCAAGAAGATAAAATCTCAAATCCAATTTATGCTATTAATGACTAATAATTTTATCCTGCAATGTTCAATGTCCTTTTACAACAGGGATTTCATTTTCCTAAGTGTAACAAATCAAGGGAAACCAAGGATATCTGGAACATCAAAAAAAAAAAAGTGAACTTAATATTGTCCATTTCTTCCCACTTCAGTTATGTGTCAAACAATGAATTATCATTTCTTCTTTTAAGCTTGTTCTATGTCATCTTAATTCTCCAACTCCTTTCCCTTGAGTGGGAAACAGATCCCAGAGAAAAATCAATCCACTTTCAATAACCTGATTTCACACTGAAGTAACTGGAATCCAGTGTCATCTCACCTGCAAACTAGAAAACAGTAACTAGTAGAGAAAAAAAATTATTAAGAAAATCTGAAGGTATTCTCTTTATATGACCCTAAAAAGCCCACATAGCTAGACTTTAGTAAATAAAACCAGAATGAAAGTAAATAAAAATTTCTAATGCTTTGCAATGCAAGCTCTCATGCACCCCCTCATAAAAACCAAGCCAAACCACCACCCTGATTACTTACGGTAACTTTAGGAAACAGGTTCATTTTTATGTTGGAATTATCTTGTAGGGCATTTATTTAATGCATTTTGTATAATCCTACATTGTCAAGCCATCTTCAGATAGACAGCTTCAGACACACAGAAGTCAGATACAGCCACACTTGAATTCAGTCTAGCAGTCACTACATGTCACAAAAAAAATAAGCCTAATAGGAGACAAACTTCCAGCTTTTGATTACAGCCTTTCTAGAAACTGCTCTCTGAGTACTCATCTAGCATATAAAAAGCTCTTGGCTTTACAGAGTCCAACATGCAAACATGCCAACTATTTAAATTAAGGAAAACACAGCTTGTTATTACTAAAAACAAGCCATAAGAAAGTGACTCATTCACATTTTTCACAAGTATAACAAGCCATGCAGTAACTTGGGTCTAAAGTAAACACTGTTAAACAACCTAAGGCAAAATTGTCAACTACATTGTACTTTCAAGCACTGTTTTCAAATTTTCACTTCTGTTTTACAGCTGAATCACAGCAAATGAAAAAAATCATGTTTCTTAAAATCTGATAGTTACAAACAGGGAAGTACTACTTTGTTTTGTGGATTGGTTCCCCTGCCCTCTTTTCTCATTAGGCCTGTTAAAAAGCTTGGAAGTGGCCTCAAAGGCAACTGGATTCCCTCTACACAACAACATCAAGGGGATTCACTAGAGCATTTTACAGGCTATAATTACTTATCGTAGACACTTGATAAACACACGCTATATTCAAAACAAAAGCAATATTTGAAAAAAATTTCACAACTGTAACATCTCATAACATGTTACAGCAGTGCAGACCAACACTGTCATTTAGGTACACAGACCTGTACTTTTTACATTTTTCCAGTATGCTGGAATGAACTGCAGCTTTAGCAAACTCGCTAACATGTTCAGAATTTACTAAGAAGAAAAAAAAAAAAAAATTGTACATAACAGCTTAAGAATGGAAAATCTACTTCATGGAGTTTGGTACCCTTTAGGCATTTAGCAGGATCTAAACAGATGCTACTGTAAAGATAGCTATTATTATCCAAAGCCATAAACCATATTAATATAGAAAACTGAAAAACATCACAACCTGGCTCTTGTAGACCACAATGCAGAACCTTAAGAAGTTAATAACCAATCTAGTTTGGTAGCAACAGGTCAGCAATAAGTCTCATAAACTACAAAAAAATGTATTAGAAAGCTTTTTCTTTTTTTTAAGGCTCATACTCCAAAAAGAATGCCAATATAGTAGAGACATATGTGCTCTAAGTACAGTCAGCACTTGAGTTCCAACTTAAAAAGTGTTACTATCCCAAGAAAGAAGTTCTCTAGAGAAGCAGGAAGTACATTTGAAATACAGCACAGTGACAGTATACAGTTCCATAGGAGCAAGCAATCCAGTGTTTTTAACAGCATCAGGTAATTTGTCACCACCACCCTTACTGATTGTACGGAAAGACCAAATGATTTTGATTAACAAGAGTAGGAATGTGATTAAAAGAAAAATTAAGACAACCACCACCACCAAGTTTTCAGTTAGGGGGAAAAAATGGAGGAACACACATCTACGTCCAGAGAAGTGCTGAACAGTTGTAGCAGATGGTAAGGAAAGGTGGATGGGGCACATGGAAAAGGAGTAAAGGGCAATTTGGCAAATCAGCACCAACCACAAAAAAATACCTGAATAAAACGTGGATGTGTTCAGTTCCATCAGTGTCTCTTTCCAATTACTGTACCAAGGAACACTAGCTTTAACTGAGCGATCTGATAGAAAAAACATGATATTATTATACTAAAAAGGGTCAGATGCAAACACACTCTTGGCTTTTACACTCTGGTAGTGTGAAATAGAATGAATCTACACCGTGCAGGCCCATGAGGGGCATTGAAGAGATCTGACTCCAACTAACCTTAATCATGAACATTTCAAGCCTCTCAACATTTGACAGAGTACTTTAATGGAAATCAATATTAATTTCTAGTTCGGCCCCAATTCTAGGCTTGACCAAAAATAGAAATTCTATCAAGTAGCAAAGATTTAAGTTGTATCTAGATGTTATTTCTGTTTTACTAGTTGGAAGATTCTCTAAGGCTTGGGAGATTTCCCAGCCTATAGTACTAGCCAAAAGTAATTAAATACATTAGCCTCACAAAGTGGTTGCTCCAACATTCACGTTCATCTCAATCATATTCCTCCAATGTTTCATGCCAGCATTTGTATCATGCAGTCCTGAACAAACATAGCTAGGGAACTGATCTACTTGAAAAAAATTTTTTTTTCTCTCAAATAATTTAATTTTTCAGTGAAAAAATGTTTCTTCACTTTCTACATGCACCAGTACATGGAAGAAAGAGGCATGGCTGAACATAAGCAACTTTTCAGCAACCAAGTGAGTCTCTCAGCACCAGATTATGGAACTATAAGAGTATTAAAGAAAATTGTAACAAAGAAGGATTACAAACAATAAAATCAATACAAAACAGCAGTTCCAAAACTTTTCTCAAAAAAAAGAGAAGGATTATGACTCCAGTACCAGAAACAGTCATACCTCAGCTTCTTAAAACAATGTTTATCTTTCTTCAAAACAGACTGCACTTGATCATCATTAAAATTAAGGAAATCCTAGAAAACTAATTCACTCCCCAAAAAGAACAAATTAAAGAACTGATGAGAGAATATCCCATCTACATGCCAAATGATTATGTTCTGCTGTCAGGAATGAATGCATCCCTTGGTCTGAATAAGATGTGCTCTATGAAAGTTGAAATAAAAAAAACCTAAAACCCTAGTAAATACTCATATTTATTAAGCATGAAGGAACCCTACTTGGTACTTCCTCCTATTCTCTTACACTGTAATGGGATACAAGTTCCTCCATCAAGAGTGCTGTTGGCGTTCTGCGCTAAACCCCTGAAATGGGATTCCACCAAATGACAAAGTTACTACATGAATTTGTCCTTCTGTGTGATCTTGAACAGCTTCTACACCTCTCCTCCTGTCTAATAAGCATATAGCCAGTCTGAATGGAAATGAGAACCTAATCACTAAGAGACAGAAGATACTCAAACATGGTAATTTGTACATCCGAGGCTCTGGCAGCAAATATGGGGGAAAAAAAAGAGAGAGATTTGCTTCTGTAACTACAAAGCACTGCTTAATATAACCACTGTTTTTCTTCCCTTCTTTCAATACCTTCTAAGCTAAGGTCATTAAAAACCTCATGGAATAGTGTCCACACTGAAACCATTCTGCTTTCTTAGGGTCTTTCCATCACTGAATTGAATTGAAGCAAACTTTCCATCTGAAAAAAAATCGCATAACAAAATGGCAATTCACCAATGTGACCTATAAACAAGGACACAGAAATTGAAGATGATGGGGGATTTTCAACATATCTCAAAAACAAGAGGTTTCCAGGCTCAGGTATTTTGCTTTATAACCAACATGGAACAAAAAGTTGAAGATGTATGTCACAAATTAGGTATTGAAGATGTAAGAACGCTGCCATTTTTCCATCAGCAACATAAAAAGAAAATTTACTACAGCAACATCAGTTAGTAATCCTCATGAAGTTTTATCAGACTATTGCTATAGCAGAGCCAAACTCTCCAGTGCAGGCTGAACTTTAAATACAATAAATTATACAAGTTCAAATAGGGCAGCGCATACATGCTTTGAACTAAGTACATGCTCAGAGGCTCTAATGGATTAGGGTCTTAATTGGGAGGAGTTTATCTTCTCAGCTCCTAAGATCAGGTCTCATTTAGCATTATTCACAATGCCTCATCCCTAGAAGATCTGACAAAAAAAAAACATTTTTAGAATACTCTAGTCATTTTGACAGTGAAATATGAAGCACAAGTTCCATAGAGGAAAAACAAAAAGAAAAAAAAAAAAAGATATGGAATCAAGAATCGCGCACATTTTCTCAAAGTCTTTTTTCCTTATCATAAAAAATAAAAGAAGCCAGGATAACTAACTTCAAGACACAGGTGCACATTAGTACCAACACTGTAGGTTCTGATATTTATTCAGCCAAGTGCAACAAGTCACGTATCAATTTTGTAACAAGAAAATTACACAACCAAAGCATTGGTAATTGCTCCGTTAAAATAATGATTTGACACAAGTTGAGAAGACCTACAACACTAGGAAAATGAAAACTATTAAGTTCAACCACTCTTTTAGCATTATATAAAGCAAAAACTATTCAATAAATCCAAAGTTTCAGTCAAAGCAAGGTCTCAAAACTGATAAACTCTGAATAATTTTAGTACATGCCATGAAGCTAAAATGAAGGCTAGAAACCTCTCAGCCAACCCTAGTTCACATTATTTAAAATACAGTATCATTACATACCACTAATGTTGAGATCATAATCTCCAGCTGTGATCACATTAGCTACCAGTCCTTCAGCAGGCTGACTGACAGACACAACATCATGCAGAAGTTTCCGAATGGCACCGGGCTGAGGTGGGTGAGTAATGATGTTGTTGACAGCGATCTTCAAATTTTTAATGATGTGGAGCTGATTATTAGGATCTCTCATGTGAACTAAGAAGGAAAAAGAAGAGGATTTGTTGAGGAGTATAAGAGATAATTAAAATAGTCATCATAAATTAGTCTTTTTCCAACACGTTTTTTCTTTTAAGATTGCTCCACTAAACTTCTCCATCATCAATTTTAGATCACAGTCCATAATGCTTAACTACCAAAAATGGAAGGGGGAAAGGTGATAACAAAAAATTACTTGATGTTCACTCAACATTAGGCTCATCTAGGCAGACTAATTAAAGAACAGCATAGGATCTTAGCTGGTAAGAATATCCATTCCATCTAACATAGTACTTATATCCAACACTGATACGCTCCCTTCCTTGTGAAACATATCAACTTTCATGGAAAAGCCACAGGAACCACGTATAGATTTCACAAAACACATCATGTTTCAAGGAATCACCAGTCGGCAAGAAACCCTCTGCACACAAATGAATAGCATCTCAGAAACTTGACAGGAGTAACATAGTATTCATTCACCCAGAATTACCAGATCCTAAAAGACAAGCTGAAAGAGTTGGGGTTACTCATCCCGGAGAAGACTTTAAAGCAGCCTTCCAGTACTTAATGGGGTCTTTCAAGAGAGTTGGAGAGGTACAAGGGCATGTAGTGACAAGACAAGAGAGAATGGTTTAAAACTGAACCAGGGCAGATTTTGATCAGATATTGGGAAGAAATTCTTTACTGTGAGGATGGTGAGGCATTGGAACAGGTTGCACAAAAAAACAGTGGATGCCCCCACACTGGAACAGTTCTAGGCCTGGCTGGACAGGGATGTGAGCAACCTAATGGTCTAATGGAAAGCAACCCTAACCACGGTAGGGTAAAGTCAGCACTAGATGTTCTTGAAGGTCCCTTGAAACCTACACCATTCCATGATTTTTAACACTAGCTTCCTTTCTGAATCTTTCTGAAAATTGCTCTCTAAAGCCATCTGTTTTCAAAAAAACTATTCACAACATTTTCAACACTCATTACAATTCTGGGCCTGCTGTGATTCTTCATGTAATTTCACCCTATTTCAAACCACAACCACCACCAAAGAAGCCAGACTCTGAGTGCAGGCAGGACACACTGACTATAGCTGCCTAAGCCACCTGGTGCTATCACACACCACACAGCACAGCCCTTGACTCCTCTGCATGTTATTTTCATTAATTCCTGTATAGCATATAAAAGGAACAAAGGAAAACGCTGTTTTCTTCCATCTTTCAACTAAATACAGGATTCACACCATAAAGGTCTGAAACAGAGTATTCAATCTGGTCCAGTCTGGAAAGCACTCCACACCTTTTCCACAAGCCTCTTCAGAAGTAACAAGTACACAGCTAAAGTCAGATCGTGCTAGATGTGTTTACAAACCATCTTAAATGTTAAACCAGATTTTTAATGTCGTTCAAATCTTGACTGGTGTAGTTCTACCTTCCTCAATCACATATTCACTCCCAAGCTTTACCCAGCACTCAAGCTCATGGGAAAACACAGTAAAACAGGCTAGAAAACTCATCCTGCCAAAAACAACATAAAAATGTGTTGTAAGTTATACAACTTATAACACATTTACAACTTATAAGGTCTACGTTTCAGATTGAACTCGTATATCATAAAGCTGTATCAATGCCAGAAAGGGAAATTGTGCTGGCCAAACTTAACTTATTTCAGTTCAGCATTTCTATCACAAAGCTGAAGAAGCTGTTTTGGATGGGGCTTTTTTCATCTTACCACACTGGTGAATTACTGACCCTAGTGCCATGCAATTACTGAAATTATAAAATGTAAAGGAAGTGGCAGGAACAAAGAACTAGAAAACTAGTTTGCCTTCACCAGCACAGCTGCAACACAACAACTCATCCTTGTCGTCTGCCCTAAAACATAACAGCCATAATAATGAAAAGCAACCACATTTCCATACAGAAGATAGATGACATCTCTGGCATATGTTTAATGTTATGAAATTAAATAACAGACATACTTGGAACCCCCAAAAAGCACTTGTCTTAATACCAAAAAAAACCCACATCTAGTGTTATACATTTCTTCAAATGTTTATAAGATCATTTTAGAAAGTACTCTCCCAGAAGTGACAGCAGTAGCATGTATTAGAACAGTATTTTTGTCATCAGAAGTTGAAAACAATCAGATGCTAAGATACACATGAACAAGGAATTCCTAACATCACACTAAACTCGAATAAGCACAATGTTCCCATTATACTTCCTCACATCTTGCACATATTTAAGGCTTAGAATCAGATAAAGTTACCAGAAGCTCTCTTTTTTTTGTCAAATACGTTGGTTTAAGAGTAACCAAAGCTATCTTAAAGTGATACTTGCTAATAGACATGTACACTATAAATCTCCCTTCCACAAAGACAGTATTAGTTCATAAGAGTATTTTTAAAGATTCTTAAAAACAGGATCCTATTTTGAAGAAAACCTACCTATATATACAATATATGCCTACCAAGATATACAATACATCCATTTGTTAAATCAGGCATCAATTGTTACCAACAAAACAGTAAAGGAAGACAGACACTTTGAGAATAAATAAGAAGGTCTAAAACCTTCAGTATTTTGGTCTCCGTTATTAAAGGAAGTTGAAAGTTTGGGGAGGGTTTTGGTATTGCTTTCTTCTAAAGTCAACACTCATGGGGACAGTAAAGACTCCTTTCACTTTTTTTAACATTTCTCCTTCACTAACAGGAGGCTACTTATTTACAGAAGTCAAGAGGCTAAATATTACAGGACAGAGCACCCTGAATCTGTGCTCAGGACACTCTACCATCATAGTTTGCTGAGTATTGCAAGGGTATTTTTGGCTACACCTATATTAGCAAGCCACTGATAACCAGAGTTGATGAGTAAATTAAGTACTGATTTGTGCAAAGGGTGGTCCCACTGCATCTACATTACTTATCTTCACAGGATTCTACTTGAAATTAGATAGAATCTGGTCTCCTTGGACTGAGCAACCTCAACAGCGTGTGGTTTTACACTACCTGAAGAATCACACTGTGCTCTAGTCCTTCACATCTCTGCTAGCACATGGAGCATGACAGATATGTGCACAGTAGGGAGATCAGCTTAGTTCCTGTTTATCAGAATTGTTTTGCACATAGATCAGTAGATTAATTTCATAACTGCACTGCTTCTCTAAGCAAGAAGGCAGATGAACACACAGCCTGCAGCTGGTTCATAAGCCACATAATTCCCAATTTCAGACAAAAATATGTACTGTAACAGGACTCTAAAAATGCAATAGCAAATTCATGACTGAGCTTTTATAGCAATAAATGAATTGCAATAGCAATTCATGACTGAGAAGTTATAGAAGGATTCAAGAAGCAATACATGTACTTTAAACTTCTGTATAAGTAAGGGACAGCTTATTTCTAAAGGGATGAAATACCAATCAATCCAATTTTATGTTACAAATTCAGTGAAATAGCCACTAAGCAAAGAGAGATGGATTCATTTAAAATGGACAGCATTTCACACCTCCTTTAAGAGAAACTGTGATTACAAAGGAAGACACTAAAACAGAATTACAGAATCACAGAATTGTTATAGGTGGAAAGGGATCACTGAAGATGATCTACTCCAACCTCCCTGCCAAGGCAGGATCACCTCCAGCAGATAACAGGAAGTGTCTGGGTGGGTTTGGAATGTCTCCAGAGAGGGAATCTCTACAACCTCCCTAAGCAGCCTGTTCCAGTGCTCTGCCACCCACAATGGAAAGAAGTTTTTCTTCATGTTGAAGCAGAACTTCTTGTATTTTAGCTTATGGCCACTGCTCCTCACAGAATCCCAGAACAGTTATCACCACAATATAATAATAATAATAATAACAACAACAATACCCACAACCATAAGCAATAAAACACACAGCAGGTCATGTACACACATTCTGCTGTACCACAATCAGACCATTTAATCATGCCTTTCTTCCTCTCTCTCCTTACCCTCACACATGCTGCTTCTACCACAAGAACTTACAGTCAGCATGCAGTAACATTCTTTCCAGGGAGCAGGAAGAGGAAGTCACTCTTGGAGTGAGGAACTCCAGTCAGGCCTGCTGGACCAGAATATATGAAGAATAGTGCAGCAGCAAAACCCACTGTACCAAGTTTCACTCAGGGAACACTGAGGATAATTCAGATTTGCAAGTTCCTTAATTGTCACAATAATTGGACCAAAACAGTTGCAACTAAGTGAATTAATTAACCTTCCAAGTGAATGCTTTATTTTGAATACTCTGCCTGGTTTTGTTTGTTAGATGTATTTTGAAAGCCTTCCATTAAAAGAAAGGGATAACTAAGTTCAGAACCCTAAAGATGTGAGCATCTGCATTCATTATTATTTTTACCTCTGCTGCATTCTCACATAGTTCATGAGCATTGCTAAACAAAATGAAAAACATTTACAAACAAGTAACAGTTGATAAGTTACTCAGACTCACCTGAAAAAAAAGGCAGATTTTAAACACAAAGTAGCTTTTAAGCTGTTGCTGGTTTTTAAGAGAGAAATGCAAAAATCTAATGACAATGACAACACAAGCTTCATTTTCTGGCGCTCCTTCCTCAGCACATGATATGCAGAGGCTGTAGTCTGAGCTACATGTCTGTCAGAAAACAAATCTGACAAATGTCATTGCATCACAATTCTGACAAACAGCTCTCTGCAAACTGCTGTCCTGCACACTACAGTAATGAGCAGTAGCTTGAAACGCATAGCCTACCTAAACTAAAAACAAACAAATTCTGGATAAAACATCACAGCTAAAAAATTCTATTGTTTCTCTTAATTGGTCAATCTCCAGTTTTCCTGCTGCTTCACGTGGTCATTTTACCGATGCCACATGAGCAGCTCAATTCTTACTTCTTTGCACCAGTCGTACAGAAACGCCACGAAAAAGAAAAGCATACAAGATAAACCTACAGGCGAGAGAAAAGAAAGCCTTTCAACTGAAATTACGATTCATGTTTCTGAAACACTGGCCGTACATTCAACGCCTGGATACCGCAAGTGTGAAATCAGTAGTCAACAGAAAGAGTCAGGTACGAATACTAGGGAGGTAACAGCAAACTGGAAGACCAAAGTCCGTCTGGAAGAGCTGAATTTACAGACACTTTCCTCTTCAGCCGTGCGATGTCCCCAGAAGAAACCGAACTCCTCAGGTTCCGCAGACGGAAGGAAATTAACCTGACTTAACAGCTGTCACCTGCGACAATCCCGGCAAACTCGTGGTCTCCCCAGCTTATCACGGATGCAGGTGACACCCCACCTGGACGGTGTGCCGCCAGGGCGGCCGGGGATGAGCAGTCTGGGTCCCGTCCAGGGATGCACAGCCCCGGCAGCCACGGCCCCGGCAGCCCACGGGGCCCCGTCAGCCACGCCCCGGCAGCCACGGGCCCCGGCAGGCCAGCCCCGGCAGCCACGCCCCGGCAGCCACGGCCCCCCCGGCAGCCACGGCCCCCGCAACCACGGCGCGGCAGCCACGGCCCCGGCATCCACGGCCCCGCAGCCACGCCCCTGCCAGCCACACGGCCCCGGCAGCCACGGCCCCGGCGCGCACGGCCCCGGCAGCCACGGCCCCGGCAGCCACGGCCCCCGTCAGCACATACGGCCCCGGCAGCCACGGCCCCGGCATACACGGCCCGGCAAATCCACGGCCCGGCAGCCACGGCCGGGGGCCGGGGCAGCCACGGCCCCCGGCAAGGCACGGCCCCCGGCCAGGCACGGCCACCGGCAGCACGGCCCCGGCAGGCACGGCCCCTGCGGCCGGCCCCGGCAGCACGGCCCGCCCCGGCAGCCACGGCCCCCCGGCAGCCACGGCCCGGCATGCCACGGCCCGCCCCGCAGCCACGGCTCCCGTCAGTCACGGCCCCGGCGGCACGGCCCGGCACAGTCACGGCCCCGGCAGGCACGCCCGGCAGGGGCACGGCCCGGCAGGCACGGCCCGGCAGACACGGCCCCTGCAAGGCACGCCCCGCATCAGCCCCGCGGGTCCCGCCGGAGGCCGCGGTCGGAAGGGGAGGCGGCGGCGCCCGCCTACCCCGCCCGTTTAAACAACCCACTCCGGCTCCCTGCACCGACCTTCCTGAGGTGAGGCGGCAGAAGGGCCTTACCAGCTCGGCGAAGCTGAGGTTGTTCCTGCGGGTGAGCCCGCTCCGCCTCCTCGCTGCACAGCGCGGCCACCAAGGGCACGAACGAGTCCTTGATGGAACTCCTGCACCGACTGCACGCACTGGGCCATCGCCGCTGCCGCCGCCGCTCGGGGCCGCCGAGACGGCCCCGCCACCTTTCTCCGCAATTCTCCGATTCTTCCCTCACTCGCTCCCTCCCTCCTTCCCTGGCGCGTGCCTGTCCGCGGCTCCCGCCCGGAGCCCACTGCAGCGCCCCGCCGAGCGGCCGCCATGTCGCGCCTCGCGAGCCCCTGGGGGAGCGCCCGCTCCGGTGCCCCCGCGCCCGCTCATGGATTGGCCAAAGGGGGCGGTGCCCGCCCGGGGAGGGGGAGGCTGGGTGTTGTGCTCCCTCTCCCCCCCCCGAGCGGACATTGGTGCGGTCCGGGAGGGTGGGATGCTCCAGGGGGATTGGCCACCGAACAGGCTATAACATTGCTGGCGGATTGATTTAAAACAAAAAAAAAAAAAAAACAACCAGGCCAAAGCTAACAAACAAAAAATCGCCAAAATGGACCACCTAAACAAGTGAAGCAAAACAGGAGAAGAAAAAAAGGCCAAAGGACAAAAAAAGCGCGCCAAAATAATCAACAAACAAATCAAAGCAAGAAAATTGGGGAAAAAAAAATTAAAAAAACCACAAAAAAGCGCCAAAATAACCTACACGATAACAATAAAAAGCAAGAAAAATTGGGAAAAAAATTAAAAGAACCAACACAAAAGCGCTAAAAAACCACGAAACAAAACAAAGGGGGGAAAATTCAAAACAGGAACAAAAATCTAATCAAAAAAATCTATCACACGGAAAAAGAAGCCCCAAAGCCACAGCCATAAAACACTCGAAATAACCTCAAAGCAAACAAGAAAAATTACATAAAACACAACAAAAAAGCACCACTAATTGCACTCACCCCCACCCCTCAAAAAAAAAGTGGGGGGGGCAGAAATAATAAATAAATAAATATTTTTAAAAAGAAAAAAGGAATATGTACACCAAATACCCCCGAAACAAAAACCACACATGAAAAAACTACATACCTAAAAACACCCCCGTGAATGGTTAGCCATATTCTAAAAACAAGTTTTCCACTTAAAACATGAGGAAAGAACTTTCGACACCCGAGGGTGGCAGAGCACAGGAACATG